>CM057131.1:1866261-3081610 GCA_029964075.1 Patiria pectinifera | reverse complement strand
CTGCACTGGAAAGCAGGAGGTTGTGGGTTCGAGTCCCACCCCTGTGATTTTTTTCCAATTTTCACCGGGGAGGTTACACACAGAGTATACAGTGTTTTACATGTAGGTTGATAAAGGGCAAAAACCTAATATTTTACAATGTATAACACTCATTTGGAAGTTGATAACAGTGTGGCCAACCAGAACATACATGTACCATCTGCCTGTAGAGAAAACTGGATGGAATAATGATCCACAAATAACATGAATGCATTGTAATTGGTTTCAGAATTCTTTAAAAAGTTCTTTTCTGCGAGTGTATCATGTGATTTTTTAGAAACTTTTACATTTCTTTTTATTTTTTTATTTATCCTTTTTCTATATTTTTTCCAAGCGATATATACTTATATAGGGGAATATACAACGTTTGCTTTTGCTGTAATTTTCAGAATTTTTTTTTTGGGGGGGGAGAGGGGGTTTCAGTATTTTATAGCAATTATTGTTACACTGATTTGTTTGAAGTTTTGTGTTGGTAGATGCTGGAAAAGCCACACAAAAAAATCATGTTCTGTAGTCTGGTTCCCTGACCCCACTTAAAATAAACTAGAGCAATTTATGAACATCAGGGACTTGTAAGGTCAATGAGCCAGTCTATCTGGCTTAACCTGTTCATAGGTATAAGTAAGTAATTGCAAACAAAATGCTGACTCACTAAATACGATAAATTGGTGGCAGTATTTGAAAAAAGTCAGGGGGGGGGGTCAACGCTGGTCGGCCGACCAGCATTAAAAATTGATACAAGCATTCCTCTTTTTTTGAAAATGACAGCACACCAGGTGCTCCGATTGTACAGGATGCTCGAGACTGCCATTCACTAACAGTCAAGTAAGGTATGGCATAATTACGTGGTAATTTTGTTTTTTGATGTAAGCAAATGTTGAATATTCCCTTTAAATTGTAGTTGAAATTAATGATTTAAAATTAATTAAATTTAAGAACCCTGAGACTGAGTGTAATGAAATTTGGATTCATTAAAGTCTATGGTTTTGACGTGAATTTACAATTAAATGTAAAAGTATTGAGCAGACTCTGAAAATGTTGTGTAGTTGGAGATGTGTATTAAAATTCCAGCATCCTTTGGAATGGGTTCCCCCAAAATTTATCTGGAACTATGGAAATGTCAGAGTGAAGAAGTCATTTTGGAGACCACATGTATTCGCGTCAGAAATCATTGTTTTTTCTAAAGCACCAAAAATATGGCTTGGGTTAAAAGAACAACAACAAAACAATATTATAGCAGACACAACAGAAGAGCGAAGTAGGCCTAACATCATGCCATGGTATTCAGTATTGGCTTTACATGTATAGCACCTGATGCACCACTTGTCTTGTCCGTACCCCGTACACACAATAATTGTCCTGCAATTAAATTATTTTTTTATTTCCAAATAAGATAATCCTTTGAATTTACTTTATTGTGTAGTCGTACAGGTCAGATCATCTAAACGCTAGGACTCAGGCCTGCCTATTCCCCCCCCCCCCCGCTATTCAAGGTTTTGTTTGAAGTGATTGAAGTCTGTTCAAAACAAAATGCGCTATATTGTTTTGACAAGAGGATCAACGAAAATTCGCTTAATCTTTCCTCATGCTAGATTTTCTGCTAGATTCGGTTTTTGTCCAGACAGTCTGTCACATCTATAGCTGAAATCGGCTAAAACGTCACCCGGATGTACGGTGCCAATACAACATTTTTCGTCTGCTCTTTTTTTGTTTTTACCATACTCCTTCGTCCAATCAAATTGGATAGATTGACGGGAAGACGTCACCTACATACTTCTGACCAATGAGAGACTGGCCACGCGAGCCACGCGTGCTACGTCACGGATACTTCCTTGACGTTCTCCCGTCTTAAAAAAAATAGGGCATTTTTTTCCGAAATTGATGCTATTCCACATGAAAATGAAGACTATTGCTTCATATTTGTTTCTGTTTCTTCAATTGACAATTTCCATTCACGATGCAATTTTGGCATAATGTTTAAATAATGTCTAAGTGAAGAAATTGGTATGTGGATAAATACACATTGAGTACTTCGGTATAAGGCAGCGCAACGACCATACGGAGCAACAACCAGTGATGTAAAATATTACACTTTTCACCTCCGTATCATTACGCCGTGGAAAATTACCGAGAACGGGGGTCAACGGACGCTGGGAGGCAGCTCGCAATGTCTTCCCGTTATTTTTGGTCAGTCACCAAAAATTGCCTTAAATTTTGCAAGCAAAATTTGAGACTTTAACCTCCGAGTCTACCGTCCAGCTTCAAGCCCCCAATGCGGAAACTTATACATCATACCCTGGAGTCGTCCTGGGTGCGAACAAAACATCAAATTTGGACGTTTGGAGTCTTGCAATTCGCCAAGAAACCCGGCCTCGTGTACGGGGTCACTGCAGCAGTTCGACGCAGACATGGTGCGGCGTCGTCACCCATATTGAAAAACTGACTTGAACTTTGCTGTAGGCCTACAGAACTTGTCATAACTTTTGATTTACAGAACTGAACTGGACTTCGCAACTGCATTCCTTTGAATGCTCATTTTGTGGAATTTTTGTGAACTCATAATTTTGTCGAATGATCTGAATGACGTTTTTGGAAAATACTGAAGTCAAGCTTTTGGAGTTCGTCGGGGTAAGTCCAACTTTAAATAAGGAACTATCGAGGTGAGTGAAAATGTATCTTCTCCGGTCACACAGAACCAAACAAGAAAAAACCCTCAAAATTGTGCAATATTTTAAGCAATATGGCACCTGACATGGAAAGAATGTTGCAACCTGACGCCACTTCGGCGGTTGTGTACCAAGTCTTTAGAGAGTCAAGACAATTTTCTAACAAAATTGGAAATGTTTCTCGGTCCCAGACTCATATCTTATCATCATTTTTGCAATGACTGACCTTCATTGAGATGATATATGAAGGAAAAAACAGCGTCAGGTTGCAACATTCTTTCCCTTTGGTCCTTTAATCGTATTTTATGAAAACATATTTATATAGTGTATTGGATTGTGTACATGAGGTTGTATTTTGCATTGTTGAATATTGTGCGATAAACTTCTGCAATTATTCTCTTTAAGTATTTTTTTAAATATATATCTGGATACTAGAATAATCATGATACACGTGTGTGTTTGTTGCCAACAAAATGGCGTCTATTTTGAGTCTCCTATACATGAGTGTGTCTTTTGCATTGATAAACATTGTACGTTGACATGCCATTCCTGTAGGCGAAAGCCCTTTTGACTTAGAGTAATTTGCATATGAATACCTGCCAAATTGTTTGTCAAAAATATACAAAAGTCATGTACGTGCCTTTTGGTGCATTGTGCATTTCACGCATTGCTTCACGAGCGAAGTCAGAGCCCGTGTGCGAGAGTCGAGCACGTGAGACGCTCGTGGCCGGCGTAGTGTGGGCGTTTTCATAGACTCCGAGGATTCTTATTGGTCGAAAAGTTGAAAAGGCCGCGCGCGCGGTATGCGGCCAGGTGCACCGTCTTTGCTAAACTTTCAAAGACATTCCAGCAAGGGGCTTTTTAGGGGTTTACTCAACAGTTGGAGATAAGCATGTTTAGATTTTCGTTAAGAATGGAGGGTTCCTTGGAATTTGGTTTGCCTGTTTGTTATAATTGTATTAAAATAACTGGTTTAAAACTTCCCAGACGTATAGTTTCGAGCTTTTATTTAATTATTTAAAGATGAAATGAAAAACCTGAACACCATGAATTCGAGGAGTTAACAACGGAGCCAACGGATTTTATCATAAACCTGAATTTATTTAATGCAAGCACACTATTAAGAGTATTATAGGGCGGCATTCCAATGGACCAAAATAAATTTATGGACAATGCATCCACGGATTTCAAATTTGTACAAAATTGCTAAAAATAATGAACTTTACACCATTAGCTCTTGGGTAACTTTTTTTTTTTTACATAATATTTTAACTGCTACAATAAGTTCAAGAGGACAACGGAAGAAAACATTGAGAGCTGAATTATTTTGATTATGATTGTATAAATTTAGATTTCAAAAGATAGCCGACGGAATTATTTGAAGCTCATAAGAATTGGAGAGAACTGGCTGTTGAGACCAGCGGAATTCGACGTTTGGACGAAGGAAAATAAGGAAAAGTTATGATTGTATTAAGTGAACGATAAAGATTAAGGTTAAGGCGTAGGAATTAAGGCGGGGTGGGTGGGGGTGTAGGCACATGGCGCGCGTAGGCAGCCGAGCACACCAGCAGCAGCGTAGGGGAGCGTAACCTGGCACAGCCATGGTGTAAAATTAACTTATAAAAATCTTTTAATTAACAAAACAATTACAAAGTTACAAACATTATCTTTTCGAGGCACAGCAAAAACCTTGGGGCAAATTGTAGCTTGATCCTTAAACAAATCATTAACGATAGTTAAATAAAAATCTGTATCAAGGTAGTGCATTCTAATGGAAACAAATACAATGTTGTCAATATAAGAAAATGTCTTTGTAATATTAACTTGGTGTTTGAAATATACACTGAAATATAAACACGTTACTGAGCTCTAAGGTTAATACGTGGGTTGATGAGCATCCGTCATTTATAAAATAGGAGGACATCTTTGGGGTAGTTTTCGCTATAATTATTTCTAGGTATGATATCGTCTTCCCGAGAAATTGTTCACGGGTTGGTGATATCTTGTAGGTGAGATGCCGTCTTCCCGAGAAGAAAATATTTCCCGGGTTGATGTTATCTTGTAAATAAGACATCGTCTTCCCGAGATAATGTGTCATCACGGGTTGGTGATATCTTGTTTTTAGGGTGAGATGTTGTCTTCTAGAGAAATAAATTATCTGGTCGATAACATCTTGTATAGGTGAAATATCCTCTTCCCAAGAAAGAAAACGTTTCTCGGGTTGAAGATATCGTGTTCGTCAGATGTCATCTTCTCGAGAAAAGGTATATCTCGGGTGGATGATGTCTTGTAGGTTTGATATCGTCTTTCCGAGATAATATTTCATCACGGATTGGTGATATCTTTTAGGTGAGATGTGGTCTTCTCGAGAAAAAATAATATTTCTCGGGTTGACAATATCTTTTGGGTGAGATATTATCTTCTCGAGAAAGTCAAATATTTCTCGGGTTGATGATATCTTGTGGGATATCGTCATCCAGAGATGATTGTCACTGGTAGACGATATCTTGATGTTTATATTTCCCGATACCAAATCAGTTATTTCATTAAAAACGGATGATAGATGTCCACTTACGTGACAGAAAAACAATTGATTTCATCAACTCATAGCTACTTAGGAGCTCTTTAAAATAATTAAAGTAACAAAATAAGTATCTTTTACTGAATAAAAATCATAAAAATAGGATTTCTAATAACACATAAAAATGGGGAAAAATATGAAAATGTATATCCGAAGTTTGAAATCTTAACTCGATGAGGTTTTCCTCTTTGAAGAAAAAGCTACGTCGTCAAATAAAATGTAAACATAAAAGTGAACAACGAGCAGGTCGTAATAAAATGATAATAATAATAATGAAAATAATAATAATAATAATAATAAATAATAAATAAAGTTTAGGGGGCTTCAGCGTGCGGCAAAAAGCGAGAAAGTAGCAGCTTGCAAGACAATATAGGAACTTTGGGAATTGGGGAGGGAACGAAAGTTAGTAATTTTACCAATGTTGTCCTGACAATGCCTTGCGCATTGGTAATAACGCCAGATTAAGTATGAAAAAAAGGTTTTGGATTTTATTTGAATAATGCAAACTGAAGAGTCAGCGATGAAGGCGGACCCCCGGAGATGTTATCATATCAATTAACAGAAATGTCAATAAAACTATTGAAAGAACGACGCCCTTGATGGGTGCTACTATTTAGAAGAACGACACCCTTGATGGGTGATACTTTGGGTGCTTCTGTTAAGAATTACGACACCCTTGATGGGTGCTACATCGCCAACAAATTAATTTTCTAATGTTTTGGATTATTATTTGAGTAATGCAAACTGAAGAATCAGCGGACCCCCGGAGATGTTATCATATCAATTAACAGAAATGCCAAATCAATGGCATTGCCTTGAGCTTTGCCACATCACAACCATTTTAAGTTTGCTGATTATTTTTGTATAAAGACAAAGGGATTACCTTGAAGAGTTAATGGTGTAAAGATGTTCATTATGCATTCCTTTAAGATGTTTGCGAAATAATCCTATAAACTGTTGTGCTGGATAATGTCCATTGGAATGCCGTTAAAGTACATACATGTATTAAGACGACGCCCTTGGTGGGTGCTACTACACCCTTGATGGGTGCTACATTTGCGAAAGACGACACCCTTGATGGGTACTACTATTGAGAAGGGCGACACCCTTGATGGGTGCTAATACTGTATTGATTAACACGACACCCTTGATGGGTGCTACTATCGAGAAGACCGTCACCCTTCATGGGTGCTACTATTGAGAAGGACGACACCCTTGATGGGTGCTACTATTGAGAAGACGACACCCTTGATGGGTGCTACTACACCCTTGATGGGTGCTGAGAAGACGACACCCTTGATGGGTGCTTCTATTGATTAACTCGACACCCTTGATGGGTGCTATACTATGGATTAACACGACTCCCTTGATGGGTGCTGGAAGAACAACGCCCTTGATGGGTGCTACTATATGACGAAACCCTTGATGGGTGCTACTATTGAGAAGAACGACACCCTTGATGGGTATTGATTAACACGACACCCTTGATGGGTGATACTCTTGAGAAAGACTTCACCCTTGATGGGTGCTTCTATTAAGAATTACGACACACTTGATGGGTGCTACATCGCCAACAAATTAATTTTATAATGTATTAAGTTGATGTAATTAAGAGATTTTTTTGTAAAGAAAACAAAGAGAGTTAAAGATAATAATAATGTTTTCCAAGGAACCTCTCCGCACGACCCTTAATTGAAAACGACTTTCAAAAAGATAACATGTATAAAATGAAAGGCAAATATCCTCAAGGGTAGAATAAATTAAAAAGGAAAAATTATGGAAGCGGAACCGTGAAATCGAAGAAAAAAAATGATTGTCAATAATTTCGTTCGATAAGACGATAGATATCGACCTGCGGGTATATTAAACCAGCGTAATGTATCGTTTGCTAACGATTTACGAGTTCGTGTTGAGTTTGAGCGCGAACATGGTTAGGGTCAATCATTAAATTTTGTCTATCATTTTGCCAATCATTTGTCCGATTTGTGTATAGAAAGAAAATAAGCCGATGGACCTGTGGGTATGGATAAAAAAAAAATGTATCGTTCGTTCACGATTACGAGTTCGTGTTGAGTTCGAGTGCAAACAAAGTTAGTGTCAATCATTAAATTTTGTCTATCATTTTGACATTCATTTGACCGATTTGTGTATAGTAAGAAAATCAGACGATGGACCTGGGGGTATGGATTAAAACAACAAATATATCGTTCGTTCACGATTACGAGTTCGTGTTGAGTTCGAGTGCGAACGAAGCTCGTGTTCGGGCTCAAGTGCCAACAAAGTGACACGAGTTCGGCTTCGAGCCGAAACTGAAAAAAAATGACGAGCGTGAGTTCGTGTTTCGGCTCGAGTACGAAATACGAGGACCAGAATGTATTCGAGTTCAAGTAAGTTCAATAAAAACGGCTTGTCAATCATTTTTGTGTCGATATGTATACAGGAAAAAAATGAGACGATGGATATCGACCTGCGGGTATGGATTGAAATAACCAATGTATCCCTCGTTAATTATTACGAGTTCGTGTTTGAGTTCGAGTGCGAACAAAGTTAAATGGGTACAAGTAACGTATCGCATACGACATAATTAATACACGGGTGCTTAAACTGCGGATGATTTTTTATCCGTAATTGTGATAGGGCCATGTGTAGTAATCTTTTAATTGATCTCCGTTCGATTGAAAATGATTTTCAAAAAGATGACCTTAATAAATTGGAAGGTGATAATCCTCAATGCTAGTAAATAAATGAGGAAAAAATCATAGGACGTGGAATCTGAAAAAAACTGATTGTCAATAATTATTAGTTTGCCCGATATGTGTGTGGGAAGAAAATAAGACGATGGGTATCAACCTGCTAGTATGGATTAAAATAAGAAATGTATCGTTCGTTAATGATTACGAGTTCGTGTTTGAGTTCGAGTGCGAACAAAGTTCGTGTTCGGGCTGAAGTGGGAATAAATTTATACGCGAGTTTGAGTTCGGAGTGCGAGTAAACGATAACGAGTTCGTTTTGAGTTCGAGTGCGAAAAAAAATTACTCGAGTTTTAGTTGGAAGACGATTATGTACACATTACAAGTATTTAAAACTGCTAAACCACGTAGCACCTGCTATCTAGGAAGGATTTTTATGTTGAAATCATAGTGGGGCCATGTGTAGTAAATCATTCTGCTGCTCTTCCAATATGCAACATCTGCAAATTTGGTTTAATCTTACACAATAATGTCTCCTGCTTGATATTTAAAGACAATGATTGTGAGATGTATCGGGTCATGTTTGTACGAAAAAAAATTCCCGTTTGTAATAATTCGTGAAAATTTGTGAAATTCCAATCGCGTCTACCATGCATTTTCTCGTCGTTCTACATTTATTCTCATTGTGAAAAAAATCCTGGGGCCATGACTGTGTACAAAACTTTTGTAATATGTAACATCCGCAATGTTTTTGTTTAATCTTGCACAACAAGGTCTCCTGCTTGATATTTAAAGACAATGATTGTGAGATGTATATGGTCATGTTTGTACAAAATATTTTTTTTTCCCGTTTGTAACATTTCGTGTTAGATATTTAGGGCCATGTGTACGAATGACACTTTGTGAAATTCCAGTTGCGTCTATCATGCCTTTTCTCGTCGTTCTACATTGATTCTCATTGTGAAAAACATCCTGGGGCCATGTGTACAAAACTTTCATCGCCGTATTGTAGAGATTTCTGCCAATTTTTCTTGCGTTATCTTCTGTACTTATGACATATTATTAACATGATTCCAGGGCCTTGTGAACGCGTCTTACTTCGATTTTTTTGTAAAATAAATATTTCTAATTTGTTCTGCAAAATTATTTTAAGGCCATGCGGTGCAGTGTAGGGACATGTGTTAAGTATCAATAGCTACATGCATTTTGAAGCTTAAGAAAGCTCTGTTTGATCTAAGTTTTCTTGTATACTCCGTGTATTCCTCATCCGTTGTATGTTCACTGTGGTTCATGGAGTGAAATACTCTATAGGGCCATGTTAAAAAAAAAAATCTACTTTATTAGTCTGTGTGGCAAATTGTTTTGCTTGATGGAAATATATTGTTGAAAAAAATATAGGGCCATGTGCAGATCTTACATATTCCTTGAACCATGTAACGCATGAAACGTAATCAGAATGATGGTTTAACGATTCCACGATTACTTAGCGACGTGAAATAGTCTCTGATCCTTGTAGAAATGTGTCTTATGAACACTTCCTTATTGTTTTGATTTCTTCATCCAATACCCGATTCTTAAAGATGGATAATTGCCTTTTGTGTTAGGGCATTTGTGTAAATTTTGTTTATTGTAAATCAGGTGTAATGACACCTGTTGAGTCGGATACGCCTTGTAATCGCTCGGTTAAGTGTATAGTCACTATAGCCTGAATTTAGAGGGTGAAAAAAATGTGCATCAAGTGATTTTGTTAACAACCACCATGGAGGTTTTGATAAAGTCTGATAAGTCCGATCACAGCTGATCGGTAATATGAATGTTGTTTCTCTTTGAACCGATGCGCGTTGCTTTGTCAATTCGGGTATTTTATCATTTTCGCGACCAGTAGACTAAATGATCTATTTTAGTAGAATAAACTATTAGAAGCTTTCTTTCCAACTGGTCAGGTAAGGGCCACTAGTTGGATTATCTTCACCGTCTGTATGTAAGATACTTTGCACTTAGTTAGGCCTAGAGATCTAAGAAGCGTATAGACCAAAACCAAGTTTCCTTTTTGTATATAGTGGTCAGGTAAGGACCATTAATATGCGTTTTCCTTCTCTTTACACCACCACAGCACCGGTCACAAATCTGACCAGAAAACCATTGTACATTGTACTAACAAACCCTAGCTCCGCTAGGAAGATTCTTTTATTTTCAGCAACTTGTAATTAGATAAGGAGGTCCAGTAAGCCAGAGTGCTCATGTCAGGGGCTGCTGACACGGAGGAACCGGAAGCAGGGAGGAGGAACACCGGATGGCTGATGACCCTGCTTGCCGGGCATCCCATTACTGATTTCCCAGGTAAAAATATTAATGTTAGTTTCTTTTTGAAAAAAAATTGTCTCAGGATGTTTCAAGGTGTTCTGCTTGTCGTGTCTGCGATTAATTATACCTTATTTTAAAACAAATCTAGAGGATCAGGAAAATGAATTTAATGTGAAATAATAAGCACAACTTAACAAATCCACAAATGAAAAAAGAGCTACAGGCGCATAATTGTCCCGCACACATTTTCCTACATGTTCCTTCTAATCTTTTGGCAGAGATGACGGTCTGCAAGATCAATCTGGACGAATATACGATGACTTGTGTATCACAAGGAACCGGAAGCAGGGAGGAGGACCGACGGAAGGAAGGAATGATGACCTGCTTGCAGAGCAAGTCTTAACCGTTTCTTGAGGTAATTTAGCAAAAGGGATTTAGATGTATTTTTCATTTATTCATTTTCAATTTTTTTGTAAGTCTTCGGGAAGTGGCATATCAAATTTATTTTGACATATCTTCTCAATCCGATAGTTGGGTTGTGCTTCAAATGTGAACAAAAATGTAATATTATTTCTTTTATCTTTGCAGATGCCTCTTGCTTCGTAGACGATGATGAAAAGCAACACTCGACCGAGTTTTACAATAGCTAGCTCGTGGAAGTTCCCGTACGTTTCTTTTACAACGTCGTCACATTATTTGACTCCACTTTAACGTGCATGGCTCATACAGTGTCAAACCAAATACATGTAGAAAGGAAAGGGGAAATTTGTACACTACTAGGTAATGACTGTCACTACCAGATCTCCCCATTGAAAATATGGTGCGGGCCCCGCCTACGTGTCCGGAGAAAAAGGTCTACATTTCTTCACGCCACCCTGAATGCATTTCTTGATCCACCCCGCTAGCCCCCAAATATATATAGGCTCTTGAACCGTGCCTTCCCCCAGTTTTCCCCTGAGCCATTCGCAACAAGGCCTCAAACCAGCATCTGCAAGGACTGATGCGGCTGCGTAAGTCCAGGGGCGGATCCGACAATTAAAACGTTGGGCTATTCCTTTTAACCTCTGAAATAAGATAATTGTTAGACGATCTAAAACAAACATTGTCTTTCCACTGCATTATTTACAATGTTATCCATACTGTCTGTATATATTTTTTTCATTTTCTGGTTTGGAATTGGAAATAAAGTTAAGTGTCACCCCGTGCGTTGTCGCCTGTAATCAGATAGGGGTTTTGAAAGCAAGTACGCCCTCTATTGATTAAATGCATATAATGCATTTGGTCAATAGAGGGCGTTCTTCCTTTTAGAAACATGGCAGGTTCCATGGCAGGACGAATATCAAAAAGCCATGTGCTTTTGAACACGCTATCTAGGTCAAAAGTCACCATTCCCGAACGATTTAAGGAAGGATGGCCTGGTAAAGCAGGTAGGTCAAGTAGTCAGGAACAGTTTCACTCATTCGGTGTAGGAATGTTTTATCCAGACGCTCCTTCAGCCATGTCAGAGGTTGTGTACAAAATCTATGGAGACTCTCCATAGATTTTGTACACAAAAAAAGCAACCTCTGACATGGAGAGTCAACATGGTCAAAAAGTGTTTTCCAACAAAACCTTGAAATGTTTCCTAGTCCCAAATTCATATCTTCTAATTTCTAAAAATGTTTCCAATGACTGACCTTCATTGAGATGAAAAGGTGATGAAAAAGTGGCATCAGGATGCAACATTCTTTCCTTTTCTCGTGATACAAAGTCATGAAGAAAGCATTGAACCAGCATGACCAGACGAAAATTTGTGACGCTAAAATTTGCAGTTTCAGAAAACACTCACAACGCATGTTCAGTGCTGGTCAATACACTACCCATAGTAAACGCACCAGAATTTCATTCTCTGTTTGATTTATGGTGAAAATATTACTTGAGCAACATATAAATTTGTTTTTTCTTCTTTTTTATTGCAGGTGCCTACATAGCTAATATTTTCCGTGATTACAAAGGTGCTACATTAGAGATATTTACCGATGCTAGGGACCGGCCCATCAAGGCTGCAATCTATGCGACCCTCGTGGGCTGTACCGCAATAGCTGCCTGGAACAATCCTGACAAGAAGTCCTACGAGAAGGCCGTTCTGGATGCCAGTAATGATCTCGCTCTCCTGAGCGACGCCATTCGCAACAAGACCTCGGACCGGCATCTGCAAGAAGTGATGCGGCTGCGCAACGAGGGGCGGATCCGACAGTTGAATCTGGTCGTGTGCTCCGTCATGTGGAGGGACGATTACGGCCCGGTGCTGGGGCTGTACGACTCGCAGTGCGAGTACCTGCGACCGGGCTGGCGAGACTTTGACAAGCGCGTCCTGGACGTCGGGTTCATGAACCGGTGGTACTACTTGGACAAGGCCATGGTGGAATACGACGTTAACGAGGAGGAGTTTGCAAACAGTTAATAGCGTCATTCACTGTGTAGATACTAGCGTTGACGTGACGTCCATTACAAGCCCTCACAAGTCCATCACAAGTTTATCCATCACAAGTCTATCAGTCACAAACTCATCAGGTTCCCACCCAAGTCACAAGCTGTTCAATTTATACTTGTTCATCCCCCGATACTCATGACTGGACGTGTGAAAGACTTGAAATATACGTTTGACCAACGTGCATTATGAGGAACTGGTGATGGACTTCATTACAATGATGAAGTCAATTTATATGTGGCACACATCTGTTTTATTACAAGAGAATACAGAGAAATGCAGGTTTTTGTGGATTGACCTACTTTAGTCCAAGTCAAATACATGTACAAACCAGTGTCTCGTTCCTGGGAAAGAGTTCCATTCCCTGACATCACTTGACACCCTATGCACAAACCCTATACCAGACTGGTCTGAAAAATTCCAGGTGTTTTCTCAGTAAATGCTTCAATATTTTCCCTTCTAAATTTAGAATTCCCTTCTAAATTTTAGTACATGTTATCCCTTTCTGATGGCTGATCGATCACTGCAGGGAAAACAATTATGATGTCCTATTATGGAATTCTTTCCTTCGTTTCCTGTTCTTGGATGATGGCTCCTATTGTTGCTAAAGTATCAGCAAAGGAGTCAAGACAATGAAAGAGTCCTGCAATTGTTGGTAGGGGGAAGGGCTGCCTCCTTTTGTTTTTTGTACTTGACCTAAGAACTAGAAAGAAATAATTCATGCTCTGCAAGTTTTTAATTCTATTCAAATACCTAAGAATTATTCCTACTGTTCGAGAGCCCATCACGTGGCTGGTTGTAAATGGTTGATAGCCTGGCTGGCAGGTCTTAAACACTTTTCTAGTTTCACATGAATTTTGGACTCCTGTGATGTCCAGAGCTTTACCGTTTTATTGGTTGAACATTCACGTAGGCATGCACAAACTACCAGTGAGTCAGTATTTCAGTCCTAAAAGCACAAGTACAGCTGCATTCTGCGGCACATCGCACAGTAGGCGTGGCACATCACACAGTAGGCGTGGCACACGCGCCAATCTCCATATAAGGAGTTGTTTACCACTTAGTTGCGAGCTGGACATGCTATTATAAAGCTAGAGGTGTTTTTTTTTAAATATGATGTAACATTGTTGAACAAAATCGTTCGAAATTTATAATTTTGATTTGTTTTGACTAAATACAAAACATGTATATGCATTGGGTTCAGGTCATTATTATTAGCATCCACACTCCAACAGGTCTTAAAATAGAGTGGTTAAAGCCAGCCAAGCACACATTTATTCCCTTATTTAAAATTGTAAGGTGTAAAACTTACAAATTTTAAATTGTTTTCTAAGGAAAACAAAATTGTGGAGAAAATTTACATAAAACGGCAAGGGTTTAACCCCAAAATGCGTGGATTTTTGTAAAAACATTTGTAATACTATTGGTTAACCTTACATTTTTTTAAAGAAGATTTTTCACCGAAAAAAAATCAAAAGGGGTTGAAATTAAATTCATAAGTTTATGATTGATTTGAAAATCATAAGGGGTCAACTTTGCATTTATCAAAAATCTGCGCAATTGGATTGTCAAAGATCCAAACAGCCAAAGGGTTTACCTTACGTTTGTATAAATATTCTCAATTTAAGTTTTCTCCAAAAAAAAAAACAATTCAAGGGGATTAAGCTTTTCAAGTTTCACAGTACAAACTTTACGTTCCCCCAAAATGGGATTTATATTGTAACAGTTAAAAATGTTAACCCCCAGGAGTCACCAAAGGTTTTTGTCAAAAACAAAACAAACCAACAAAACAAATGTGACAATAAGCAAAGCGTATTGCAGATTTTATTTATTTATTATTAACCAAATACGAATTTCAAACATGAATACCACGCAGAGTAACTATCATATACATAAAAATCTAAACCTGTCGGAATTTTTACACAATAATAAAAACAGTTTGCAAATTGTCACAGTTTTGACATTTTAAACTATGAATGTCTTAAAACATATACAAGTATGTCTGTGAAAAGTTAATTGTGCATTATGCACCTTCAGAGTTGATAAGCGTGTTAACCATGTATGTTTATCAAGTTGCAGTTGAATGTTTGAGCACTGTGATGATTTTTTTTTTAATTCAATTGCTCCCCATTTAAAATTTATACTAGTGTATTTATCCAAATCACTGGGTTACATAGCTATAGCTCATGAAAAATTCTTAACTTCACAAGCTTTGCACAACATGTAGGCTACAATTAAGTCTGATCACATGGTACCACCATGCTAAAAACTATATACATATACATGTACATGTACACGTAGTCTGTTAATACTGTATATACAAATGTACAATAAATTTGAATTGCAGGCAGAATTTTTTTTGTATTCATTTCATGGGTTTTTCACTTTGTGTCCATTTCATGATAAAATAAAACAAAATTTGATATTCTAATTCACCAAAGTTAATAAGTTGCACCCCCCTCCCATTTTGGGAAATTTGGGTCTTTTGATCCAAACTTTCGCAACAGTTAATCTGATGACGCGTTGCACATGTAGTCGCCCTGAATTGTATTAAAGGGATATACAACATTGCTTTTGCTGTAATTTTCAGAAATGGATGGATTTGGGGGGTTAGTATTTTATAGCAAATATTGTTACACTGATTTTTTCCAAGTTTTGTGTTTGTAGATGCTGGGAAAAACCAATAAAACAATCGTATTCCTGTAGTCTGGTTCCCTGACCCACATAAACCTTTCATGCCCACATTGTTTATTGACTTGGCTCTCCCCAGGACCAAATTGTTTGCTCAGTCATGCGGAAATCACTAGAGCGTGAAAAAAATGACCACAAGTCAAAAACTCACTTTTTTCAACCCAGATTTTCACTGCCAAGGAGTGATTAAAATCATAGGTGTTGTGTGTAAAGTTTGTTCCTTGAACCTTACTCTTTTATGTGATGTAAAAATGAAGTCCATACGTGCAAATATAAGAAAGTTATGCCTTTTTGTTCATCTGGTCCCAATTATCAAACTGCAAGCCATTTCACCACATGACCAAATGGCACTCCATACCTCAAATTGTGCGTGGATACTTCTGAAGTACTTTTCTCGTTTTTTTGTAATAGTAACACTATGAATAAACCACACCAATAGAAAGATCCGAAAATACTCTTTCAGCTGGTGTATAGTTGATGTATGGGCGGCCGAACATATCAACATGCCGCCTTTCTGAAAAGTAGTGAATATATCTGTGCTGAGTGTGTTTTGTGTGTGGTTTCCTGGTCGACTAAAGTCGCCCATGGGAACCAGCAGGGGGGTACTTCTTGTCGACAAAAGTCGCCCATGGTAAGGAAAGGGTTAAGATGAAACGGAGCAATTGATAGACATCGGGGGAAATTGTAAGATCAGGGACCAGTCTAGCTGGCTTGTACCCATTCAAAGGTGTGTAATCGACTACAAACAAAATGCCGACTAGCTAAATATGTTAAATTGGGGGCAGCATTTAAAAAAGCCTGGTTTTTTTTCCAACGCTGGTCAGCCAACCAGCATTGGAAATTGATACAAAAATACCACTTTTCTTGAAAAGACAGCACACCAGGTGCCATGATTTTACAGGATGCTTAAGCCTGCCAGTCACTAACAGTCAAGTGAGGTATTTCATAATAATATGCTATTTTTTTTTGATGTTTGCAAATGATGTTTATGCATATTCCCTTTAAACATTCAACTTAATAGAAGTATTTGGAATAACTTAGACCAAGTAAAAAAACTAGTAGTATCTCGTACCAACTTTTTGAAAAAAATGAAGGAGGCAGGCGGTTTTTGGGTTGTTTTTTTCCCCCCAAGATGGCAGATGGACTCTTCCATTTTCTCAACTCTTTTGCCGATAGTGATACAAATCAGTGTCCAAAGGAGCCATAACCCTTTCTACGAAGCTAAAATTTTGTTAGAAACAAAGAAAAAAGACTTTATTGACAATACATTTGTAAAATACCTTGCAAATGTATGAATATAAAAAAAAGAAGTGGGCAGGGACGAGAAACTGGTTTCTTTTTTTCTTGGCCTAATTTGTTGCGACTTTGAAATATAGACCTTCATCATGCTGCCACCATTTCAGTCATGTTCCCTGTATCCAATAACAGTACTGAATGATGTTTTTTGTGCAAAAAGGAACCAGACTATTTTTCCTTCCAGCCTCGCTTTGGTTACGTTGATTTGAATGGGAAAAAAATTCAAGATGGCCGCAACATGATAATGGTCTTTTAATCTGAACTTGGATATTACTGTGGTATTCTGTGAAGTCACCGTTATTCCGTTTCCCTAACTGCGGTGCCGTCAATATTTAGTTTGTGAACGGAGACAAAATGGTCAAAGCCGGACTTGATGATGAACTTCATGTGGCGGGCGGTGGTTTCATCAAACTGTACAGAGAAAACAAAAAATGACATCCAATAGAAATTCGCATCAGAGTGACGCACTCTTGAATTATAGAACCCTTGAATAGAAAAATTAACGTGCAAATATTCTGGAGTTTGCAATGGTGTCAATCATGGGGGCTGGGGAGTCATGTTTCCCCTCTTTTTAAAGAGGGCGATATATTGTTCCCCCTCATCACTTTTTTCATCCCCAAATAAAAATTATAGCCTACATTTGATCCTATAGCTCAGAATTGTAGATTCAATAACTTGAAACTCACAAATGATGTTTAAATGATGATCTTTCGCTCAAACACAATGGTTTAAGTGGTCAGAAATTGCCTCAGATCCAACCACTGAGCGTCTAGAATCCAAAACTTTTCAGGGCCCTTAAGTGGGACCCGAACCCAGCACTGTTAGGGCTTCGCGCTCCTATTAGTTCTGATCGAGGTATGCCCTCCCCAACGTGACCTTTTAAATTCAGGCTCTATTTCACTAATAGTGAGATCTGAACCTGCGACCCCCTGTATCATTGTACCAGCGCAATTATAGCTACCCGGTTCAGTGTACCGGTAGACAATTTTTAAATTGTAATATCTTTGTAAAGAATTCATTTGGCCTTGAAAAGGCACGGGTGTTAAACAACCAATTTGATTTTGATTTAATTTTTGGGGAGGGGGAGGCGGGAGGGGTGAGGGGTGTGGTGATGTCAAAATTGCTAACAGACCCTTAACAAATGCAGCACTTGTACTGACCTTGAATTCCTCCAGCTGTAACGATGCGTCAGATGGCGTTAATTCCCTCTCGTCGATGACTTCAAAGTCTAATGGTTCCTTCTGGACGCTACGCTGTATACTCAGACCTCTGACTGTGGAAGTAGGAAAGTTAAAAACATGAATGAAATTACTTTTTGATGGCACTTCTGTCAAGAGAAACTCTATGACAAGAAAACGGAAGACACTGGGAACCGACGACATCAACGTCATAAACTTTGCAAACAAAGTCATTTCTTGCCCCAAAATAATCAATAAATAATTACCATGAAAACAGGACAGCTTGATCTTGGAGACGTTCATCATCCCAGCGAAGCTGATGACAAACTCCTGAGGGAACATCCCGGTGCTGATCCAAAAACTCTCGGCTTTGCTGTGAATTGTAAAAAAAATGGCCAAATTGGAAGCAATTAATTCGGTACAGGATTGCGTTCAAGTTGGCCTCACCACTCACCAGTTTGGTTACGGGCTAGACGGGGACCCGGAGTGAATAAAAAACATGGAAAACAAACTCTGGTCAAACTCACGGATCCACCCTTTCATCGTAAACATTTTCAGTAGGAACTGCCCATGTGAAGACTCACGCGCGCCCCTGGCAACTGTGTTCCATGCACGTGCACGGGTGTAAGTCTTCACACAGGAAGTTCGTACTGAAAATGTTGTTTATGTTTGTACGATGAAACTGAAAGCATGGATCTGCGATTTATTTGCGGTGAAAACACCTCCTCCGTGGACATTTTTACTTTTTCTAAACCAAGCATCTTTTTTATTCATGACACAAGGAATATGTAACAAAATTTTTAAGCTTCCTCCTGCATCGGATAAAAATATGGGGGGAAAAATGGAATGAGTTCTGTACTCGAGTGCCACTTAACCTGCCGCAAAACCATCAATTTTCACCTCACCTTGTGAGTTCATTGAAGACAATTTATACAAGTCACTTGCACTGGCACAAAAGTCTATGGCCCACACTGGAGTAAACACTGTGACTTGACCATACATACCTTCCCTCAACATGCTCAAAAGATACCCCTAGAACTATAATAAGCCCCATGCCATAGGCATAGGCCTAGTTCTAGTTGGGTACACAAAAGTTTGGTTGAATGGTAGGCAGATAGGCCTAATTATTTGGGGAGGGAAAAAAAAACTCCAGTGCCGGCCACAGACTCGGGCTGACTGGCACTCAGTTTGTAGCACATGAGATTGAATTATAAGAAAATAGCAATTTGGAAAAGTAATATAAACTCGAACATTCTAACTTCGCACGGCCCGGTGGATGCAACTTTAATATCGCAACTGGTCAATGGTGTTTAACGTGAAGCTTTGAAGTCTCAGATCTTCTTACCCATCAAGCATGTTTTCTGGCGGGTAATTTTCATCGCTCGAGGTCGTCAGAACGACTTTTGCACCGGCCCCGCTCAATGCTACATCAAACATGATGACTTTTTAGTACAAAAGACGGCAAAATGTTGATCTTAATCTTCATACACCTCGTCAAAAAGCGTCCTGCTTACCCCCTGGTAACGTGCGGCTAAAGTATGCGTGACCTTTGACACTAATAGTCTTTTTTCAAGTCGAGTCGCGGCTAGCTGCCATCGATCGCAGATATCATGAGATATGGATCTGAGTAAAAAGTACAAGCTTGAGTAACTCTAATGCTTATCGCAGAGCATTAGAGCTGGAGTTACTCAGGCTAACAAAGTACCATGATTTCTCTAGCGTTGAATTTCAAGAATTATTTGGAAAGAATGTTGCATCCTGACACCACTTTTTTCATCATTATATTATCTCAATGAAGGTTCGTCATTGCAAAAATGTTGAAAACTCCATCACGAATCTGGGACTGAGAAACATTTCCAATTGTGTTTGAAAATACTTTGAAAATGCACTCGACTCAAGCTCCATAGACTTTATAAGCTCTGCGCACAACCAAAGAAGTGCACTAACTGCTCTGGCAACAGAGCTTCGGAGTGTAGTCGGTGTCGGTCCGTCGGTCGCCCCCCCCCCCCCCCAAAAAATGATCAAAATCTAACCCCTTACTCACCCATAAAACTGTAAGTATTGTAACAGTAAAAAACACCAATACATTAAATACTTGAAACAATCTGTTTGTTACAATTTGTTACATTGTTTATGACATTTTTGGATGGGCCAAGAAAGTGCGTGGTAATGTGATAGTCGCGTCTATCAAAATTCCCCTCCCCCGCTTCCCCAGGTCCGATGTCGGGATTTGGTCACGTTTTTCATGCCTCAGGGTGGGGATTTTGGTCACTCAAATTACATTGTTAACATTGGCGTAGTACGTCAGAGGCAATCACTAGTGCGCCCCACGTATGTAAGTTGGGGCATGGTCGGGGATTATCACTTAAATTTTGCTCGAGGGGCGGGGATTTTGTCACTTCAAAAGTGACAATCCCCACGTCTTGGGTGGGGCAGCCCAGGGGGAGGGGTGGGGGAAACAATTGATGCGCATTATCGTGCAGTCTAGTTGCACTTGTTTTAATTCAACTGCTCAAATTTTGGCATTTCCTAAGTTCTGGGAAATATGCAAGATACATCGAACAAAATCCATCATATTAAACATAACAAGGTTTTTTAAAAACCGAAGAGAATTGCCTTTTTTTCCGTTGAAAAATTATGTTTTCTTTAAGTTTTCTCCCCTAGCTTGTTTTAGAGATTCACCCCGAAAAACAGATTTTAAACTACTATTATTCTAGCAATCAGTCACTGAATTATTTGTTGATGGACTCAAGTTCCAAGTCGTTAATTGGCCATGGTAAAGACGCCCGCAGGCGTTGGTTGTCGGCGCCAACATCTCCAAACAATAATTATTCAAGCACGATGTTTGTACTGCGCGGCGGACAAAACTTGAAGGTCTAACGACTTGAGATAAGTCTAAGCCATCGCGTGCCACCAACACGTTGTGGATCGATCCGGGGGCTGAAGGTTTATGCGCTGTGTGTGTAGCCTATACTGCAGGCCTGCGCCTTTGCAATGATCAGTGTCACTGTATTTGGGGTCGAATCAACAGGCATAAACCATAATTAACTGAACACATTCCGCACAAACTCTACAGTATACACACATACATGTACTTTGTACTTGTACATTAATACGAATTGTGCGAACAACGATATGGCAGAGCCAGAGGCCAAGCGCCAGAAAATGTGTGCCGAGACGCCGGCGTACCGCATGCCGGACATCATCGCAACGAAACGGGACGGCGGCGAGTTGTCCCCGGCAGAGATCGGGTGGATCACGGCAAACCTGCATAACGTGGACGACAGTCAGATAGGTAAGAACTAAAGAAAGTTATTAGAGAGGGTGTACTCTGTGTTTACGCGGCGATCAAGCCATGCGTACCGTGACGCCGTACGGGGGACGAATGGAGGTGTGCCGAACTCTCCCATTCACAAGCTCAATGAGAGGCAACGCCCCCACAAAATCACAACAAAAGCACTACTCGCTGAATTGAAATCATATTTTGCTCTTCATACCTTATTACCTTTTGTTTTTTTCCAATCATAACACCACTCAAAATCCAAAGAAGAATGTTCAAAACAGAATGTTGAAAACCTAACCTGTTGAATTTTCAGCTCTGTGGATATTACACTTTTCAAGAAATCACTGAAAAACCACAACCTTGTAATCACGCGCGAAACAAAATTACTCATAACGAACAGTCAATTGGCTCATCGTTGGAAATACCCACATTTCGTTTCTTGGTTTCTTCTAAATGATATCAAGACGATCTCTAATCCAAGTAAGCTTTTGGATAATAATTCGGGTAGCTTACTTTTTAGGGTACAAAATGCAAACGATCATGATAATGCCTTGAAGATATCCTGAGAAATAAAGAAGTGATTTTTCGTACAGTCGAGGAAACATTCCTCGGAATATTATTGGCATAGGCCTATGGAACTGAAAATTCGCGTGCCGTTTCCTTGTGGAAAATTTACCTACAACAAGCATTGAACACGTTGTCTATCATATCCCTTGTGTGAATGTGTAGGCTCAGTTTCACACATTAATTTATCTGCTGTGTTTTCTTTCGTTTTTCTGCATTACTTTTGGTAAATGCTTTCGTCTAAGGGTTTTGACGGCGAAAAAAAACAATCAAGGCAGCAATTTGGGCACGAGCAGTTTGTTTTTGCATCATTTATTGTTTTGGGCTCGAGTCGGTCTTACCTCATGGAGGAGACAGTGTACTTGGAAATTATAGATAATATTAATCAGTTTTGTCAACTGTAGGCCTATATAGATTACATTTTGTACATGTACAATGTAAATCTACTTTGTATACACGGCCACGTGGCGGTGATTCAAACGATTGATATGGTTTTCAAGGACCACCGCGAAGTCCGTATAGCGTGGAACTTTGAAAATTCATTACAAGCTTTGATAGTTACTTTCACGAATACAAAATTATTGAATGGTAATAAATATGTCTGTATAGTGGTGTATAGTACACTCCTGATATTGAGGTCAGTATTGCCGAAATGTTCAATCATTCAATCTTTTTAAACCGTTTTGACGAAATTCAAAATACACGTAAGTTGCATGCGTGCTGACGTACAACCTCGCTTTCCAAATTATGAGCATTCTTTATTGGTTACAACTTAAAATGGGGAAATTGATTTTTCCGATCCTACATTTCAAAAGTTGAAACCGACAGTTAATTAATGGAAACGAACAAAAACTAAACAAAGACACATTTAGGCTACAATATTTTGAGAGTGTTTTAAAATGTGTCATTTCATGGAAATTCTGTTGCACACCACTGTTGACATTCACGCAAACTGATGGCTGCCCATAAAAAAATGGCGCCAAAGTTTTTGTTTAACAATAAAAAAGGTCCACCATGCTGTAGGATAAAAACAATACAAGTCCACATGCCATTGCACATGTACACGTATACATTCTATGTACACATGGAATATAGTTCCGCTTTCTATAGTGGACACTGGACTCGGCGATAAAAACTAATAAAACACAATAATTTGCATACCTCTCTGTACGGCGATCTTTGACCTGCCTTGCGGCATATACGGACGTACGTAAACATGAAATTACGATAAGAGTGGATGTCCACACCGTTTATGATATTCCTTATCCTCTAATTATTTCAATTTCCAAAAGATATATCTTTGGCCATATTGCTAGTTTAATATAGCTCAATATTGTTTAGGCCTAAAAAGGTAGTGCGAACGTTTTTTGTTGACGATGATTTTCAAACATCGGGTCCGTCCCTGGTTAGGTTTTCTAGTGTCCAGATCTAGAATACTTCCAGAACTGAATGATACGCTCGGAACAAACAACCAATTTTAGCAATCCGCACCTGGTAGAAAATTAATCCAATTATATAAAGTCTATGCCTTTCACGTCACCGACCGAAGATCATGAAACTGAGCCTGACGCTTCAGCCGAGACGAAGTCGATGTTTGGAAAATGTCGATAGATCCGTACTTAAAATGTACGACTCGTCCAAAATCCCAAAAGTGAACACTTAAAAAAAAACTCCTGCTAATTCTTGCAAACAATTGTGTTTCCCCTTGCATGCTAAATGTCTTTTTTCGAACTTTCCAATTTGAGTTGATGGAAGTACTTTTTCGCTGTAAGTACTGTGTACATGATATCGACCACTCGCATTAGACGCGCAAGATGACGCTAACTGGTGCATTATGGCCGAACATTCTCTCTTTTAGCTCGCTCAACCGTCGAGAGAGTTTGCCAATTAGTTTTTAAAAGCACTTTCGAGATGAAAGGTCACAAAACCGTACCCTGAAACTGTGCTGTTTCATGTAATTATATACCGCGCGACGGAATTTCGTTGTACAAAATGTTGGTCCTTAAATTCCGCTATAGGGCGATTGTCGTAATTCATGTCTCAAACATGGAGGTGCGCGCTGGGATCGCCTTTTCCGAAAGTCTTAATCTAGTGCGGGACCTTGTATCAAAAAGTGAATTGTCAATGCGGCGCACCGTCAAATATGGTGACAGATTTGCTCAAAATTCGATGGCTTTTTTATTTATATTCACTGCTGGAGAAACGCCCTTAGGCAAGGCAAAAATCGCTGCCACGCTGGATGTAAACAATCTGGGTTTTTTTCTTCAAAATGTTTTTCTTACTGTGAAACATTTCGTGGATTTCCCAATATTGACCAAGAAAATATATATCCTGGCGCTTGCCGACCGGGGGGAAACCTTTAATGCATACAGCTTGCATACTGTATCATGCATTTGCGAATTGGCCTATAACATTATACATTTCATTTCACATACAGCGATGGAATCATGGAAACGAAAGTGGAAGTTGACGTATAATAATGTCACAGTGTTCCTGTTTAGGTCGGCTGCGGTTGACTGATAGTTTCAGATTCTGAGGATCCGGAAACCGGTTAGAAATAAAAAAAATTATATGTATAGAGTATCGCTCATATTCAGTGGCAAAAAACTATAATTACAAGGCTCTTAATTCCGCGTATCTCGCACGGGTATGGTTACATTCGCACACCACATTCTGTGCCAAGTTGTCCTTGCAGTCAGAATCAATCTAGCGACTGTTTCAATAGCTTATAACGTAAGGGGTGCATGTTCCCCAGTACCTATGTTTTCCAACCCTAACCCTTACCCTATAACCTTAGCCCCAATTCTGGGGAACATAGTTATTGGGGAACATACGTATTGGGGAACATCGGGTTGAACCCAAAGTAGGGGGTGCATACCTATACGGGCATGGCTGTGACTGTTTTATGTAACTTCAACTGTAGGTGATTGATAAGCCAGATGTGCCTACAGTTGCCTGTTTTGGTCTGTTGCAGTGGCAAGTCAGAGTGCTTACTTGAGTATGATCTGACTGTTAGGGACTGCATGCAGGGGAAGTGAGTGGAATGTTTGACTGTATGTGACTGTTCACACAGTAAGTTGGTTAAAGGAGACATGAGACTTGACTTCACTCAAGCATCATGCTGAGGATTCATGAAAGCAAGGTTGTTCATCAAGATTCACGCCACGGTAGGGGAGACACGATTCGCCAGTTTCACAGAATAGCTGCATTGGATCACGAAAGACAGCACATCTGGTTATTAGACATGACCTTAGTGGTAGCCCGCTCGCTACCGCTAAAATACATCGCAATATCGACACATATTAAAGGGAATATACATCATTTGCTCTGTAATTTTCAGAAATGGATGGAATTGGGGGGTTGGAAATATATAGCATATAACTATACTGATTTTTTTTGTTTTGGTGGTGAAAAAATGCTATAAAAACAAAGAAACCTCATTTTTTTTCCTGTAGTCTGGTTCTGACTCATTTAAGAAGAAACAGAGCAGTTACACACATTGGGGAATTGTAAAGTCAACCAACCAGTCTAGCTGGCTTGTACCTGTTCATGTGTAATCGATTGCAAACAAGTGCGATGGTCCACTGGGGCCAGTATTTGAAAGCTGTTTTTTTTTTAACGCTGATCGGCTGATCAGCGTTGAAAATTAAAAAATAATACTTCTTTGAAAAATGACTATACCAGGTGCCATGATTTTACAGGATGCTTTACACTGTCATTCACTAACAGTCCAGCAAGGTATTTCAAAATGATTTGGTAGTTTTATTTTTTGATGTTTGCAAATGTTGTATTTTCCCTTTAAGAGAGAATCAACAAAGAACAAATCTTTCCAATCGGGTCAATATTTTTATTGAGTTACGGCCACTTCAAAATATGTGCCGGTTTTTCAATCTGTCCACGGTCTCAATTATTGTTGTTAGGAATGTAATGAATTTTGGGTGCGGGTGGTTTTGCTTTCTTTAATGGTTTAATCTTTCTGTAATTATTTTGTTCTTTTTATTGGTTTTTTTTTTTTTGCAACAATGGTTGTTTATGCTTTTAGAAGTAATGGTAGTCATGAAAAGAACAGTTTGGTTAACTTCTTATGTTTGCTTTGCTGCTCTGTCTCTGTCCTCTACTTGGTAGCCTTTTTTTTCACAAATGCAAGTTTCGGACCGTTTCTTATTGCGGCAGTCAAAATATCAGTCGCCGTGGACAAAGTGAAAAAGGGTACTGTTTTTCAATTTTTAATAAATATGTACCCAATTGAAAAATGTTTTCGTTGTTGAAAAGTGAATGGACTAAAATCGGGGCCGGGGGGTGCTAGCTAATACGTTCATAATTTGACTATACTTTCCTGGAAACATATCAACATCTAAACAATCTTATGAAAATTAGGTGCTCTGCTGATGGCCATGTACCTTAAGGGGCTCTCCACATCCGAGACCCTGGCCCTGACCAAGGCAATGCGAGATAGCGGCGAGATACTGGACTGGCCGGAACACTGGCAGGGCACACTGGTCGACAAGCACTCGACGGGGGGAATAGGCGACAAGATCAGCCTACCCCTGGCCCCGGCACTCGCTGCCTGTGGCATGAAGGTTAGTTTGGAGACTCGTTTTTGTTAGAAGTTCCAAAAAGACTTTAGTTCACAATCTATTTAAATAAATTTGTTTACATAGATTTCTATTTAAATTTCTGTTTAAATAGATTTCTTCTCTCTCCAGTTCAATTTTTAGCCGCATTTTTAATTCACAAAGTCCTTTTGTATAGTTAATGTTTAATATATAAAGGTTACATTTTGTGTAAATGGGTTTGCTTGTTTTATTGGTTTTTAATACATGTATTTTTAAATGCAGATATTTTAATGCAGTAAGCGTGCGTGTTTGTATTATCGAGGCCATTTGAATTTCCTGAAGTATGATAATAAAGTTTGTATCTATCTATCAACATTTGTATTTATTTTGGGCGTCTGCATCTCTCCGTAAAAAAAAATCGGGTTGCCTTTACGCACAATAAGATGCATCTTGCGAGTGTGAGCGTGATACTGCTGATAGCGAGTGGAATCCAGTCTACTTTGCGAGAACTGATTTATGGGTAGCCTACCGCCAAAATCTATGGGGGAAAATCTAACCAATGAGAGCTCAAGGAAATTTGCCGATACCAGCGTGTTGGGTTAATAGGGCGGAAGGTATGAACATTGTTTTCTGATATTCAACTGTGCGGTATGTAGCATAATAAGAAATACCCTGGAGTGGTAATAATTCCTGATTTATCTTTAAAAAAGGTACCAATGATCTCCGGCAGAGGGCTAGGGCACACCGGCGGCACACTGGACAAGCTCGAAGCCATCCCTGGCTACACCGTCTTGGTTGCCAAGGAGCGGATGACGGCCATCTTGGAAGAGGTGGGCTGTTGCATTGTGGGGCAAACCAGCAACCTCGTTCCCGCGGATAAAAAGCTGTACGCGACGAGGGACGTGACGTCCACAGTGGGCAGTGTGCCACTTATAACAGGCATGACATGTTATTACTCTGCGCAATATTGTTTAACCAATTGCAGTGAGAAATTCCTGATTCGGTAGAGTATAACTGTATGTAATGTAAGCTTTTTTGGAGGGATTTTTTTTTTGTATTAAAGGTATCCCCAAAAGTTCTTAACGAAGCTCACGTTTTAGAGAAACCTTGCTATTAAAATATTTTAAGCGAGTGAGACGCCACCAATTGTTCATCAGCAACTTACTACTTGATCGATTACAAGTGTTGTTTTGACCAACCACAGCCCTGAAAATAGTCTGACGTGCGTACGCATTTGCGTATAACGCGCGCGTCTGGAATGCAGTGTGGCATTAGACAGGCTGGTGTTCGTGTTGTTGCCCACGCTCGCAATGGGCGGGGCCTTATATCATGGATCTGTGTATTGTAAAAATGGTTGGCTTTTGTTTTCGTCGGACCAACAGCGTCGATCGTCTCCAAGAAGGCAGCCGAGAACGTCAACTTTTTAGTCCTTGACGTCAAAGTCGGCAAAGCGGGGTTCATGAAGACTATTGAGGAGGGCAGACAGCTTGCACAAAGCATGGTAGGTTATGCCTGAATATTACGACTTGTTTGAAACTTCTTCTTTTTTTTCATTAAAAGCAAAGAATATCGATCCATAGCACGATGATTATAGCCCCGCGAAAATCTGAAATTGAGTACAAATTCAGACAAAAAGAGAACATTACTGCATGCAGGCATTAGAATATTTCCGTAGTTTGGGTCACCACGGCACAGTTTCGATCCAAATCGGATAACATCTCCACCTGGCAATCTCGTCAAAACAAAATTTAAAGGGAAATACTAAATACCGTTGTCACGTTTGATGATTGTGACTTCTGTACTAGGTGTCTGCGAGCAATAGCCTTGGAGTTGAGACGTCTGCTTTTCTGACGGACATGAATGCGCCGATCGGCAACACGATGGGCAACGCGCTGGAGGTCGCCGAGGCCCTGCAGTGTCTGCAGGGAGGCGGGCCTGACGACTTGAAGGAACTCGTATGCAAGCTCGGTGAGTGAAAAACAGGCGGTTGTACGGGTACAAGAATGACGGGAGTGGAGAGCCATCTAGCCGCCATCTCGCGCGTTTTGTACGCGAGCGATGCGTTTTGTACGCGGGCGATGCGTGCGCTATATATCCATAGTAAATGTATAATATTAATAACGGAATAAATGTGTGTGTTTGGCCGGTTTTAAACACTCTGTTGAAGACCGGTTGGAGTCTGCATGATGATAATTACCCGAGCCAATACCCAATCCACATGCACGGCAGGAATCGAACCGGGCCGAGGAAGAACCACTGGTCTAACTTCCAAACTTTGGTATAGTGTTAATTGCGTGGTGTTTTTTTAGCTTTGACTGCAACATAATTTTAATGACGGGATAACGTTAAACAACCGTTGGTATGACGTTTTGGTAACACATAAACGCTATTGTTTGTGAGTTTGGTAACGTTGATTCGGTAACGTTTTATGTAACGTTTATTTAATAACAAAACCGTTACCGAACGACCAAACTGTACGTTGGGTTAGCTGGTTCACCAGGTTGGTCATTACCGCATTATAATATTTTGTGACGACAAATTCTGTTCGCTTTAGCGTAGTTCGTAAAACTACTTCAACACTTTCATGTTCTACAAAATATCTCAGGCGGTTACCTGTTGTACAACAGCGGGAAGGCCAGCACGCCCGAAGCGGGTATCGCTGCCATCAACAGCACTCTTCAAGACGGGTCGGCCTGTAAGAAATTCCAGGCCATGTTGCTTTCTCAGGGAGTCGATGTTGGAGTCGCGGAGAAGCTGTGCACCAACGCAATGGGTTGCGTGGATGACGCGTGGAAGGTCTTGAAACGAGCGGCGTTTACCACGGAGCTACCGGCCGAACGCAGCGGTAAAACTACGTTTCATTTATTTCATTGCAATATTATTAAGTACGATGTACAGATTATAAAATAGGTAAGAACATCTAAAAGACAGACATCAAAATCACGTCAATATTTTACCTGTACACTGTAAGGCAGTTATCGTTGTAAGTCCTACATAACATACTCTTTAAAGTTGGTATATACGTGCTTTTTCAAAATTTCGATTTTCTTTTCCGAACGAAATTTAAAGGAATATAATATCCTGCAACAAATACATTTTGTCGGTTTTTGCAGGCTTTCAGTTATATGCAGTTTTAAAAAGTGGTTTTTAAATGGCGCGCTCCAGTTCAGAAATTGCGCACACTATTCAGAACGTCCCGCTCTTAATTCAATAGTTGTACTTAATGAATTGATTACTTGTCGTGTGCCGATTTTTGTTCGTGCGATGTCTCATTGGAAAGCTCTCAACTAATTTAATGCTAGAAAATTATCAATTCATTAATTTGAAAATCTATTTTTCAAGGTGTTACACCCAAAAAGCACGTATACACCAACTTTAAAACAAAACTCCCACCAGTGACACAGCCCTAATAGCGAGAAACAACACACTTGTTAAAAAAAACGAATTATCATAAAAAAAATACAAGGTTATAGGTTGCTCGTTTTAATTTTTTTTATTCCAGGAGCATTTTTTAAAATTATTTTATTAATTTTATTTCGTGGTTGAACAGGTTACGTGCAAGACTTAGACGCCCTAGCGTTGGGCAAGGTGACCCTGGAGCTCGGTGCCGGGCGGACGGTAGCGGGCGCTGACATCGATCACGCGGTGGGGCTCAGGCTCACGGTGCGAGTCGGATCCAAGGTCGAAAAGGGTAGGATACTGCATTACAAGAAATCCTCATTTAAAGTTTATAAAATAATCTACATACCAAATTGTGTGAAGAATATTTCTATAATTGTTTTTTTTTGTTATTAAAAAAGGTTTTTATTGTCTTCAATAATATTTACAACTCAAAATTGTAAGAGCCAAACATTTCGACCCTGGTTTTCCAAAAGGCAACGATACTTTTTCCTTTTTTGTGATGAAAATTTACAAACAGATGAGCGAAGTACTTGTTTCCTGGGTGAACACTAAACCGTCAGTGATTTCTTGAATTAAATTAAATTTGTGAACAGCTGTTTAAAGAAAGTAAATTATGAGAAGAAAAACAAGTTTATTTATTCCCCATCCTCAGAATTCACATCTCCATCAGTCCAAATAAATATCGATTACTAGAGCTATAATCTGTTCAGAATTAACGAAATTATATCTGAAATTTAGTTTGTAAAACCCTTCGCAAAGGTATGCAATAATCAGATGCAACACTCTAACTATTCTCTTCAGTATTCAACTTTTTTTTTCTATATTCTCATGAACAAAACACCTAAAATATACCCCCCCCCCCCAAAAAAACACCCGAAATTCAATGAAAGTATAGAAACGATCACATGAAACTTGAAATCATTACCTGAACATTTTGAGTCAATTAGCATATTTGTTTTTTAAATTAAGGTCAAACTTGGATTTGTGTGTATCACAACTCAACCTTGTCCGGCGATCACGTGAGGCGTCTGCAGTCGGCAGTGACGATTGGGCCAGACGAAGTCAAGTCGCCGCCGTCAAGAATACTCGAAATCATCGAGTGATTCCAGTCGCCAGGCTATTTAATCATTATATTTAGAGTGTGCTAAGAAAAAAATATATTACTTCTTTTGGTTTGGTTCTTAATACTTGGTGCTCTTGATTCGTGTTTTTGTTTGTTTTGTTTTGTGCTATGAAGTTATTCCTAGCTTGGAGAAATCAATGAAATTGATTTTTTTCCAGCACAGAAGAAATACAATATGCTGGATTAAATTTCTGTGGCTTTTTACAATTTTATTTTTGTAAGTTAATGTACAACTTACGATATTTGCTTTGCTTGGGTCTTTAGATTTGTAGTGCATGTGAAAATATCGCTGAATACCTGTTTAGCTGATGGTGCTTATAATTGTTTGTTTAGCATTTTTTTTGGTTATTTTTGTTATTTTGCCTCCGCCAAGGAGGTTATGTTTTTACCAGCGTTGGTTTGTGTGTTGGTTGGTTGGTTGGTGTGTTTGTCTGTGAACAGGATAACTCAAAACGTTCTGGATGGATTTTCACAATTTTTGTAGGGGTGGTCCAAGTACAAATCGATTAGATTTTGGAAGTGATCCGGATCTGCGTCTGGATGCAGGATTTTTTTTCAAGGCGTTTCCTCCATTTGGAAAACTTTCGTGTGCGTAGCACTGACCCGGTGACCCTGTATGCCTTATCACCCACCTCATCTAACCACACAGGTCAATGGACTAGACCATTTTAAACAATGGGGGAGTGGAAAGGTAGACCAACACAGGCATATACATGTAGAGGGGTGGTCCTTGGTACAAGAACAAATAGATTAGATTTTATTTAGCCTTGGCGGAGGTGTGCGCTCTCTGAGTGCTTGCTTGTTGTTTGTTGTTTGTTTGTTTGTTGGGGGGGTCTTTTTTTCCTCTTTTTTTTGAGGAACCAATTTCTATACAAAGTTTTAAAAGTTTGTTAGTACCAGTCAATGGCTACCAGAAAAAAAGTAATAATGAAATACTTCAGCATTCCTACTTCAATATTATCCACTTTTTTGCAATAACTGAACAAACAACCAAAGCGCATTCAATTGCTCTATTTTTATTCACTCGTAAATAAATATAGTCAATTACAATTATATACATGCGATTGGTCTGTAAGGAGTACACACTGGGCGTCAACACTGGCTAAACTGTGACAACTGGCCAAACTATAAGTGCCTTAAAATGGAGGTTGAAAAAAATGCCTCAAATATTAAACATCTATTTTCATATTAAAAGCTTGAAGGTAATATACAACATTTGATTTAGCTGTCATTTTCAGAAATCTATGGATTTTGGGATAAGTATTTTCAAGCAAATATTGTTACACTGACCTGTTTAAAGTTTTGTGTTCATAGATGCTGGAAAAACCAAGAAACAAATGCTGTTCTTGTAGTCTGGTTCCCTGACCCTATTTTCAGACAAAACAGAGCAATTTATAGATGTCTGGGAATTTGTCAGGTCAGGGAACTATACCAGCTGGCTTGCACCCGTTTACGGATGTGCACACAAAATGTGGACAAACTAAATTTGGTAAATTGGGGGCAGTATTTGAAAAAAAGTCAGTTTTTGTTCCAACGATGGTCGGCCGACCACTGTTGGAAATTAATACAAAAATACCACTTTTCCTGAAAATCACAGATCACCAGGTGCCACAATGTTTGCAAATGTTGTATATTACTAACATAGCCAGTTGTAATGTTTTAATAAAGTAAGGTTACATTTGAAAAAAAAATTGCATATAACTTAACACATCATGTTTTACCAAATCTGCAACATTTTTTTTTTATAAAACTGACAGGGAATGTCAGATTTTTTTAGGTAAACCTTTGAGTTACGCACAAATATTATTTCGTACAATAAAAAAAAGGGTTACCATGTACAACATGTTGGCCTTTTGGCCTATAGCTACCTCTGTAGAAAAAAAAAATGTGTTCCCATGACAATATTTCAAGCTTAAAGGGAATGTACATCATTGGTTTTGCTGTAATGAACTATTTGAGGGGTTAGTATAATAGATCAAATTTTGTTACACTGACATGTTTGAAGATTTCTTCGAAAATGCTGGAAAAACCAAGAAAAACAAAAAACGTTCAAGTAGTCTGGTTCCCTGACTCCACTAAAGATAAAATGGATCAATTTATAGTTGCCAGAAAATTGTAAGGTAAGGGAACCAGTCTAGCTGGCCTGCACCCGTTCATGAACATGTAACCAATACCAAACCAAATTTGGACTGAAAAAAGGGTAAATTTGGAGCAGAAGTTGAAATATAGTTAGGTTTTTCCAACGGTAAAATACCATTTTCTTGAAAATGACTTCACACCAGGTGCCATAATTTTACAGGATGCTTTAGACTGTCATTTGCCAACATCCTAGTAAGGTATTTCTTAAAAACTTGGTAGTTCTATTTTTCGATGTTTGCAAATGTTGTATATTCCCTTTAAGTAAATAGTTGTTTTCTTGCAGAACACTTTTTAACTTTGTTGGAGCAGCTCTATGAACTGTTAGCAAAACTACACAACCATTCCGTTGAAATCGTATATTCCAGTAGTTCTTATTCGCCGGCTTTGTCAGACGTCACTTCCTACCTGAGTGAGAGGGCTCCCTTCAACAGTTCACGCTCATTCCATACACAGACGACCACAGACAGCAATTTTACATCCTATGTTTATCAAACATTTCACAAATTTGTACCTAAAAAGGGGTCAAAAAGTTTTGCAGATTGTCAGCATACCGGTCAGAACCACATTTGTGCTTATTTCGCTTCCCAGTGGAGATTCACGCTGACAATGAATTTGGGTTTAAGTAAGATTTGAGGCTTTGCATGGTGGAGATACTAAATAATGAAAGGTTTGCGGAAACACCATGTGCGAATAATTTCTCAACTAAGAGAATGGTTCTGAAAATAACCAGAGGTGTAAACTCTTAAGTTGGAATTTGTGTTTCCAACAGCCAAAGCAAAACACTGCATTCACGTCGGGCGGCTGCAGCGCGCGTAAACTGGTAATCATGTGTCGCAGTGAGTTGAACACTGAGTGATGTTCGATCACAACTAATTCAGCGAATTAGCCAACAAAAACTCCCACCATAGCTTCAAGCAGCTTTCACTGGATTCCCTCCCCCGGTTGAACAAAAGCCCACGCCTCAAAGATAGCCACAATGCATGGAATCTATAACTACTTCTAAATGGTACATGAATGAACTAATAAACGAAGCACAAGCATTCTTTGGTTGATGCTACTGGGGCAGACCGTTTCAGACCAGCTCCAGCAAATCCCCAACAATGTTGACAAATTAAATTTTTTAGGTTTTGACATCTTCAAATTCTTCGGAACCAAATTAAAAATGCCACAACTTAATAAAAAAAGGTTGGTGTTTTTTTTGTGGAGGGCACACGACAAATGTCAGCACTAGGCATATTTATATATATTCTACAAACAGTACAACACTGCACCCCCAATACTTATTTACCAACAGACATGTGATGCGATCAAGCTAAATGAGTTGTTTGTCGACCCCAGTCAAATTTGATTGAAAAGCGCACAATCTTAGCATTACTGCTGTGAAAACCGCATGCTGATACCATCTTTAGTTCACAAATTATGGAAGTCGGAACACCAAGAGATGCGATGAAGTGGCCCTATTTTGGCCTGTATCTCCAAATGAAAATTCCTGACAAACGACTCATGTAGCTTGATTGCATCACATAAACTGATATATCTATAACTCTATGGACGGACGAGCAACACTAATGAATACAGTACAGGAATCAAATAACACTGAAGGAATTCAGATTCCGCAAATGTGTACTTTATCATGGATCCAGTAACAATTATAACAACTTCATATAAATTATCTGCACTGTTATCTGTACATCTGTTGAAGGGTCTATGAGACGAAATTTTCTTTGAAACACATTTTGTGCAACCTTCTTACTCCTCTTAAATGTATGAAAACAATTTCACATGCCTTTTTGGTTAATTTTCTTGAAAAGCGCACTTTAAATATTCTAAATTGTCCATGCTTTTCCCGACAACTGAGGGCGCTGTTGTTGTGATGTCATTTCAGGAAGACATTGTACAGCTCCAGGTTTTCTGTTCCAATTGTGAACCCAACAATTTGCTCATTGCAAACATTTTTGAGAAAAAATTGCTAACTGGCTAACTGCCATATACTGACACAACAATGAAAAGACGTTTACGTATAGACGTACGTATAAACATATTTTCAAGACTACACAAAGCCTACTAGAACCCCTGTTTTTATGCAAAAAAACCTATATCTTGTGTTGTATTTTAAAAAAAAGGGATGACGTACATACGAGGTACGTACATTAAATATAAATCCTTGCTCTATAATGCGATGCCAAAATCTCATTTTTGAAAGAATTGAATCTCCACAAAAAAACTTTCAAAATTAAAGCACTGCGTCGTGCGTTCAACACATCGACGGCAGTCCTACTTTAAATCTCCCAAATAGTGAGAGATTTCAATGACACAATTTCAGGGGTTAAAATCGCGCAGGGAATGCTGGGAACCAACATGGCGCAGCAAAGATCGTACCCCTGGGAACGAGGTTGCCATAAACATGGCCCAGCGAATTAAGGGATGTTACTAACTGTTACTTGAATACACGTACAGAAATTGAAAACATTACCTAACTTTAAAAAACAAAACTCAGAATAACATGGAGGTTGCAGTTTTTGATCACGGACTCACAAATACGTTTTTCTGGGTCTGACTGTGAGGTGTATGATCATGTGATGACGGTCTCCGTGCACCTGACTGTCCAGTCTTCTGATTCTTTCACCGGCATCAAATGATGGCCGACCTGTAGTGAAAGGGGGGGGGGGAATGAGTAGATTTTAAGAGATGTATTGGCAAGGGACATTGGACTATCCGCTCCGTTTACAAGTACCCCCTCACCGGCAAAGGAAGTACAGTTGGGGGTGACCGGCCGATGCCATCTTGCCTGACTGCAATTCATTTGCCGCAAAGAACGGCCACTGCGTGTATACAGTACAAATCCCCTGGTGTACATGCGTCACACACAAGGAACGGTGCGCGTCAACCAGCGAAATTTCCCGTCCATGGGACGTCGTTGCTAGGTAAAAGGGCGCCCTCTTGTACCGGCGCACGGAGCCCATAGTCATTAGGACAGTTGTGTAACCATTGTGTAATGTTTCATGACTTAAAATCTGCTTCGTGTTCACATTTGGATTATTAGTGTAAGCCCGGCAAATCTTTGTTATGATACACACTAAATTAATAGTTTACATGGATGCTAAGGATGTTGCTAAGTATCTGGTTAACTACAGTTGGGAAACTGAAAATAAATGAGATTAACTCGAACCTTCCCACATCCTCCAAAATGCTCTTTGCAAAACGGAGGATTTTACAGGATTGAGGCTATATGGCAAATGATTTCGTAGGATGCACTGTGTCAAGGTCTTAGGCCGAACCTTGTGTTGTTTCAATCAGCCGTGCATAAATTTGGGCCTAAATTACACTTGACATCCTCCGCACTGCTCCAGGATGTCACTGGCTCTGCCTCAACATACTGACAGTGATTGCCGGAGGATTTTGCAGGATCGAGGCAGAGGTCACCCCTCCAAGGACCACATTCAAGAAATAAGGGAGGATTTGCAGGATTGAGTCTGTATGCAATTTGTACATGGAAGCAGTTGGAGGATTTTGCAGGATTGAGGCAGTGGTCAGCCCTCCAAGGACCATATTCAAGAAATAAGGGAGCATTTTTCAAGATTGAGGCTGTATGCAATTTTTACATGGAGGCAGTTGGAGGATTTGCAGGATTAAGATTACATTCTAGCAAGCTGCCTAGCGAGTTAGGATTAATGCACAGCCAATTCCTGAAAACAAGGTGAACTCCAAGAGACGAGACTTACCACAGCTGCTCTTGATGGGATGACCAAGGTATGGTCCAGGTCTGGTCTGCTGCTAGTGCAGTTGCTACTCTTCCCACAGTCCATCCTTAGTGAAAACTTGCTAGACGACTGAATAAAAAAGAAACAACACCAACAACAACGATTACACCGTATCACATCCACTGTTTTGTCACCTAAAAACAATCACATGAAAATTGATTAAGTCCATCAGACAAAGCATTTTGCAGTTATGGTTCTCTATATTCCACGCTTCTGCCCGTGAATGACTGTGTTTTCCTTTCAGCGGTCAACGGGCAACAAGACCGTTTTCAGTAACCCACGTCAAAATGTTTACAAATTGCGCAACTATGTCAACGACCTTGAGAAAATAGCTGTCGCACATTGGCTACAGAATTTGTCAACACTTGGTGTTTCTGTTTATTTACACAAATATTAGCGAGAGTATAGTTAAGGACACCTTACATAATTGTTATTATTATTGTATAATGGCGACAAAAGTGACAGAATCGTAATGAAAATGAAATTTAGCACTCGCGGTTTTTATTTTTTACCACCATTTTTGTTGATAGTTGGTCCCCTCTTCATTATGCTATGAAAAATTGCTATTGACAACCAGCTACAAATCCTGGCATGACCAGACCAGACGCGGTAGGCTGGTCCTGAATAGGCGACTAGACCAGGGTTCGACGTTAATTTTTATTTTCACTAGCCAGCCGGGCTACTGAAACAGACTCTTAACTAGCCCGCGGGCATTTTCACTAGCCCAAATTAATACAGGTTTTTTTTTTTTAATTTAATGATTTATTTCTTCCTGTCCTTTCATTTTTGCCGTAGCCTGATAATTTTTGACTCGCCAGCAGGGCTACTTAATGAATAGTTTGACTAGCCCGCCGCTGTTTTGACTAGCATTTGGCTAGCGGGCTACCGCTAAAGTCGAACCCTGGACTAGACTAGTGTAACCATTTTCGACTAGCGTGCGTTCAATCGGAGTTAGTCGAACTATGGTTAACTATGGTCCTGACCCAACTTAAATGTACCTTGTTTTCCACTACGATAGAGAATATAGCGTCTCCGGCAAGGCAGTGCATGACAGCGTCGTCTGCCTCCTTGATCTTGATCCTGTCTTCGCTACTCCTCATGACAGAGTCACAGACTGCCATCTCCAGGGCGGAGCCGCCGCTCTGCAGTGGGAGGGCCTTGATGTGACTCTTACACTTGTCCGTGAAGACGTCGATGACGAAGGGGAGAGCCTGCAGATGAAATAAAGAGGAAATAATGGACTACATGTTTCAAGCTCTCGTTGGTGCTTCTTCTGTGAAGCAGTGGCAAATCCAGGGGGTACGAAGGGGGCGTACGCCCCCCAGCAGTGACCGAAATGTTCTCAAGCAAGGACATTTTTTACTTGAGAGAGCTGTTCTGCCTCCCCCGGCACAAACTCAACCCCCCCCCCCCCCCGCAACCTCTATGGATCCGCCCCCGTGACCTCATATCTAACGAGAATGCTGATTGGCCAGACTGCGCAGTCTCAACGCCGTATCCTTGAAAAATCACTCAGGTTTCTAAACGCAGCGGTTTATTGCCCTACCGCGCTGTTTGTCTGCTCTAAGCGTAAACAAACCCATTGAAAACCACGTGTTTTATATTTTTAACTGCTCGGAATTCCATTACTTCTCTCCTATGTAAATGAGGCTTCAGGCATTCCATTATTTGAATCCTCATTTTGCTATGTCCTTAACCCGCGTTTAGCTGTATATCAGAAGTTGGCTGGAAAATTTTGCCTTTTGCGAAAATCGACATTTTCGGCAAAAACACTCCCAGTGCCAAGCGGTTAAATGTGTTTGACCACAAATTTCTTCCACAGAGTCCAAAGTTACCCTTCAGCAAAACCCGCTACAGAGCCACCAGTTCCGCCCTATGAAAATAAGTCTACACTTGTGCTTTGAAGCGATCTCTAGACGACTACGCTCCCTACCTCATCTAGCTTGAGATCGTCTGCGAATCCCATGGAGTGCAGCGTCACCCACAGGTCATCCGTATCCCCCTGAAGGTCATTGGCTTCCATCTGATTCAGGTCCATGAAACCCTTCCGCGTCAGCTCGCCCTTCTTCAGCTCAAAGTTTTCTGGAGTTCAAAGAAAAGACGGGGGAAGGCCGGGTGGGGAGAAATTTGAAATTTAATCGTGGGGTGCTGTGGTCCAATAGTTACGGTGTTCAACTCATGTGCCGTGGTACATGGGTTCGAATCCTGACCGTGACAACATGGTGCTTGTGCTCTTGAGCAAGGCACTTTACCATCATTGCTTCGTCCTTCGGATGGGACGCAAAGCCGTAGGTCCCGTGTGTTGTGTAATGCACGTTAAAGAACCCAGTAACACTTATCGCTAAGAGAAGGGGTTTGCCCCGGTGTTTCTGGCAGTGGCTGCAATATGCGCAGCAGCACCTTGTAAACCCTTTGGGTCTCATATTTCTCATAAACTTCATTTACCTGTCTTTAATAATTGACATAATTTCCAGCGCCTTGAGTACCTAATTGTTGGTAGATACGTGCGCTATATATTACCTTCTCGTTTAGATCTCCAGTAGTAACACCAATTTCAAAAAATGTTCAGAAGTACAATGTGTTACTTTCTTTTCTTAATTGAGATGCAGGAAGTTAGAAGAAAGAAGTGACATTGTTGTTGGCTAACCTTCCACAACGTCCCAGGCATCGTCGTCGACCGATTCGCCGCTGGTCCTGAGCTGGAAGATGTTGAACTCTTCCCTGCTCAAGGTGCCGTTACCGTCAAGGTCCACCAGCTCAAAGATGTCAGCTAACGCATTCCTAAGAGTAACAGTAATGATAGTCAAATAAGTGGAGGAAAAACCAGGACACTACAAACTTTTACAATTTACATCAGCTCAATGATAGTAATTATCTCAATTCTTCTTTTTAGTAATACTAAAAAAAAGATTGTGCATAGTTTCGCTATTTTCTCAAAAAGGTATGAGATCCACTCAGCCAAAACTTGAACAGGTTCGGTTTTGAACGTTCTTCTTTTGATTTTGAGTGAGTGCTATTGTTGGAAACGAAAAAAGAACAGAATGAAAAGCATTTTATTCTGTACATCTTTAATTATTGCCGGTCTAACCTCTTTAAAGTTCCCTACCAGTGCCAGCGCCTTTACCTGAAGGGCTTTAAGATGACGTAATCCTCTCCGTCCTTCTTAGTGAGTTGCGCTTTGGTCTTTGGCTGCTTCTCTCTGGGTTTGAAACGACAGCCCGTTGTCATTGGCAACAGCCGGTAGGTGCCGGCCCTCAGATCTTGGTGGAGACAGTATTTCTAATCACAAAATATCAAAAAATACTAGTAGTATTCTTCTTGCTCTCATCGTTCAGGCGTGTAACATTACGCCTCGCTTCCTGAACCCAAAAATCACAATCTAGTTTCTGGTGCATAGGTTGTAGGGCTGTGCATCGAAACTGAGCACCCGACCGTTGATGTCAGGAACTGGTTCCAGATTACGGAATCGGGTACCCGTAGCCAACTTTACAAATTACCATAGTAACTTCTCAGAAAATGAAAAAGAAAGGTTTTGAATGTCATTTGTGGGGAATTTTCAAACTGAAAACCAGGCCACATGGGAAAACAAAACATATTTCACGTTTATGACGCTCGCCAAAGTTGTAGTCTACACTGAAAGCTATGACCACTGTACACACTTGTATCTTGCTGCATTGACACACCGATGTGGTAGTATTGTCGTGCAGACCTTTATGAACAATCTGAACAGCAACTTCCCAGATTTGAATTTTGGGGTTGAGTTTCTTTAACGGGTACCTGGGTACCAGGGTACCCTTTTTTTTCTTCAATCGGGTACACCTCCGGTACCATGCACCCCGAGGGGGTTAAAAACAGTACATCCCACATCACAGCAGTCAACAATTGTTTTGTTATATCGTGTCAATAAGTCAAAACAATAAATGGTTGCAACTTACTCTGCAAGAAATAAATGAAATCAGTTCGGTGTAACCCTCAATGACTGCAGGCTTCCCTGCCGGACATGAGACTGAGCGGTTGCGCATTGCATGCAGTTCTTAGTCGCGAGCCCGAGTGCAGGTTCTACACGCGCGTGCGTAACGTGTATATGAGGTTAGCCATTGTATATGCGTTTTTACAGAATGGACACATGGCCGTACTCGACCAATGAAATAACAGTATTAAGAACATGATATAACAACAGACAATGGCATACCTGTTGGCTTTTCAGGTTTGTAAAGGCGACCAGGTCTCCCAGCGTTCCATCGTCTCTTTGTCGCACCAGGTAAACGCGAATTTCTGGAAGAGGCCCGTCAGTAGCTGAAAATATTCAAGCGACGCAGACAGTTGCGTTTATGACACCATTATTTAGTACTGATTTAAGTTACACACTATTTTGGTTGAGAGCCCGTCACATGGGTGGATTTGAACGGTTGATAACACACCGGCTGGTTTTTAACACTTTCTGGTGAGACATGAATTTTGGACTTCTATTAAATCTGCTCCAGTTTGTCTTTATTTCTTGGGAATGACAGATCCTTGCAAATGAGAGTTTGCTGATAGTCTGTAAGTACTTCTTCCTATACAGGTGCAATTTCAGCCCAGAAACGCCGCAGATGAAAAGTCTTCTCTCTGATCTGACGGCGGTGCTACGTGTATTAAACTGACACGGAAACTTCAGTTCGGCCACTGGCTTTGGGCTTTATCTTTTTAAAGATCCTTCTTCAAAATACAATGAGACGTGACCTACGTAGAATGCTGATTGATGTTTCGGGGGAATTTGAGATATCCCTCCATTTATGAGTGTCAATCTGCTCTAACTTTGCATGAGTCACTCATTCACCGCACACACTATTTACGCCCCCATGCTTACTTGCGTTATATGCCTCGCTCTGATTTTCAAGATGGCGTACCCTGATAAAAGTCTATCCCCTAAACTACTCCAACAATCACTGAACTACTGTGCATTGGGTATACGTTCTATGACCTGCAAGTAACGTAAGTTATTGATCAAACCTGCGCCCACCTGTTTCTGGGTGTAAGTTCAAAGGCTTGACCGTCAGCCATAAAGCAGTGGACGTGGAGACCTCCAGCGCGTACTGGTGGGACACCAGCTTGCCGTGCTCAAATAGACAGCACCCCTTGCGGTGGGTCTGGTTCCACGCCTTCAGGTTCCTGGGCTCCGTCGCCTTGGGCGCTACCTTGGCGACCGGGGGGAGGGTCTTGTTGATGGAGGCCCGTTTCCGGGGATGAGGGGTTGGGCTTGTATCTTTACCTGAAAACAAAAAAAACCCAGAAATTGAGACCAGAACTGACTGATATTTTAGAGAGTTTCAAAGAGTTAGGAGAGGACATAAGGCATTTAAAAATGCAAACCAGTTGTATAACGCCTCTTTACGAAAATTACCTAACATAAAAGACAATTTACAAACATTTATGCATGTATATGGTTTCTTCAATAAACAGCACGGTCAAGTATGTCCTAATGAAATTGAAATCGGCAAATAGCTGAATTTGTAATTTAGCAGAAAAATGTGTAAATTTAAATAAATATTGCAATTTTCAAAAAGTGAAATCTTATGTCAACATTTTGGAAGATTGTCAGCTCTCTCTAATGGGATCACAGTTGCAAACCAATAAATGCAAAACTTAAGTAGATATTTTGTGAGGCCTGTAAATTTGACGTTAAACTAAAAAAATTTTTTTAATCAGGATTTAATCTTTCAAATGGCAACACTCAAACTCCACACTCGATGCAACAACACACTTATATTAAAAAAAAAAAATAACTACCTAATTTTGAGGCCGGCTGTGCTTTCTCCTTGGTTTTCCTCTCGGTTTTCATCTTTTTGTCAATCTTCTCCTTAGACAGCTGGCGACACTTGCTGGCCGTGGACATGAGCATCTTGCAAAACTGTTAAAAGGGGTATTGACTGGCAGTTGACATGTGATTTGACATGTGATTTGACTTGTAATTTGACATGTGATTTGACATGTGATTTGACATGTGATTTGATGTGTGATTTGACTTGTGATTTCACATGTGATTTCACATGTGATTTCACATGTGATTTCACATGTGATTTCACATGTGATTTCACATGTGATTTGATGTGTAATCTGACTTTTTATTTGACATGTGATTTGACATGTGATTTGACATGTGATTTAACATGTGATTTGACATGTGATTTGATGTGTGATTTGACATGTGATTGACACAGTTACAATTTCGGTTCATTACCTCATTGTAGTTGAGTTTTCTATCCCCGTCATCGTCGGCCTCGGCTATCATGGTCTCCACCTCTTTAGACGTCATCTTCTCCCCTCGCTTAATAAATACCAAGACAAAGACAAAAGATGGTTTAAGTCTCAAAGAGACTTGAGTTCACCGAGTGAAGAGTAAACAAAAGTTTGAGTTTGAATTCAGCCCTGCCTGTCGAGTCTGAAACTCAAATCATGAAGGTCGAATAGTAGTCTTATCACATCATTTAAACCCCTCCCCCCAACCAAAAACAAATTAAAAATAAAATAAAATTCTGAAACACAATTTTTCAACCTACATGTATCCATCAGCCTGGGTTTAGCTATGTGCCCTTAAAGGCATATGGGTTCATTTGCTTTTCATGCAAATTTGTTGGTTCCAATAATAACACCACTCAAAATCCTAAGAAGAATGTTCAAAACCTAACCCGTTGGAGTTTCAGCTCAGTGGATATTACTCTTTTCGAGAAAACAGTGAAAAAATATGCTCAAACTTTTGATCACGAAATACAATTTCCTCAATAGCACTCTTGATTTCCAAAAATCAGTCAATTGACTGATCATAGGAAATCACCTTTACATTTCTTGATTTCTTCTAAATGACAGCAAGCCAGACGGAACAATTTCACGGGGTATTCAGTACCAGTGGTACGATCTTTAATTTGATTAAGATTTTTGATAATAGTTCGGTAAGTTACTTTTGGGATAACTGCAAATGATCCTTTATAACGTGGGGCTTGAAAGTTTAGGTGCAAAGAATGTGCCACTGGTTTCCTCCACAGTGGAGGATTTGAGAGAAGAAAGAGATAGTCCTACCTGAGTTAGTACCCTTGATAGCTCGTCGTGGGTGATGAAACCATCGCCGTTGATGTCGATCTTCTTGAAGGCGTTCAGGAGGTCACTGGTAGTGGTGGGTTTCTCCTTGCGCATGATGTCGCAGAACTCATCGTACGTCAGCTTCTCTGTGGTTCAAAGCGCAAGACAGCAACAATCAGTGGGAGGTGTCTAGTTCCCTGTCCTATCATTGTACGTTTACTAGTCAACAATACACTCCAGACTATCGTCTGCCGGAACGGCCCCAACCTTAGCAAAAGCGGCAACTTGCATCAGCTACATCTCAGAAGCCCAAGAACTTAGAGGCCTTCTCTAATTTTCTAATTTTAATCAGTTCACGCCGGGATTATTTTGACATGACCAGACCCAGGCGCAATGCCTCGAACCTCGATGCCAGACGGTTTCAGGCCGTCATCTGCGGGTAGCACACCCTGATATTTCCGGCCTCGCTCACTACGAGCGGGTCGCAGACAGATATTTCCGGCTTTGCTCGTTGCGTGTTTATCCGTCATCCGTTCCGAATACCGTAAAACCTTTGCGTGTATACACGTCATCCGACATGAACTGGTTAAAGTTGAACAAAGAAATTGACTGGAGTGGGGTTCGAACCTGCAACCTTCAGATTACCGTCCCGGTGCTCTACCAACTGAGCTATCCAGCAGCAGGGATGTAATCAAGTCCATCACAAGTCCAATCACAAGTAAATCACAAGTCAAATCACGAGTTCATTCACATGAAACTGTGGATGGGCAACATTACAAAGGAATGCTTTTGTCAAAGCTCATTTGAATAGCTTGCGATTTGAATTGGGACTGGAGGACTTGTGATGGACTCGACTACATCCCAAGTCCGTCGACTACATGCACAGTCCCAGATTCATGTCTTATCATCATTTCAGCTCCACAAGCAAGCCACTTCACCCCCACTTGCCTCTCTCCACCCAGGAGTATAAATGGGTACCGGCATTAGCTGGGGAGTAACCTACAATGGACTAGCATCCCATCCAGGGGGAATAGAAATAGTCTCAGTTGTTTCATGCTACTGAAACTGGAGATAAATGCCTGATGGGCCACATTGGCTCGTGACAGACTTTACTTTACTTACTTGTTTTGGCAGTCCAGTATTTATCCAATGTCTTCTGGGAGGGGTTTCTACCCGATTGCTGCAGAACTGGAATATAACAAAAAAATTAAAAGCGTTCAAAATAATTCAATACAAATATTTGAAGGAATGCCTTCACGTCCAGCTCTTTAACCAACAAACTAATATTACAAACTCCTGGGACATGTGGTGGCATTAATGCAAATTGCAATATTTTACTTCAGGCCAGTAATTTAACACACACACAAAATATGATTGGCAATCGGTTTGGGCCGGCGCAATACAACATAAATATTTGAATATTCAATCTAAGTCCCAATTAGCATACTAAATTATTCAAAAAAAGTTACACAAATTTTTTTTTACTAGCAACACATCATACCAGATGAGAGTTGGCTTCTGGATGTGATGGCCTCGTGCGTGTCGTCCAGCACCGCCAGGTACGCAGCTTGGCATTCTTCGAAGAATTTTGCCTCTTTGCTCCGCTGACTGTCGCCCTCGCCTCCCGTGTTGGACCTGCGGCTGCGCCGGCTCGCTATAGAGGAGGCTCCGCTGTCTCGTCGACTCATCGCTTACTCACTGTATTTGAAAATAACCCAAATGAAGTGTTGTTCGGTTGATGGATAATGAAACCTGTCTCCCGGACGCTGGGCTCTAAATATCCACTGGACTGCACGGCCAAGTCCAGTGATGATAACCCTAACTCCCTAGGGTGATTTACTTGGAACCTTCCTCATCCTTGCAAATCCCAACACCATGTGGAAAACTGTGCACATGCACAGTTGAACTCTGTATATTGGTGGTATGCCTAATCCAACGTAAAGCACAGTCAGTTTACTAGATGAAATCATTCTAACAGATTCCAACAAACCCTGGTGTTGGAGTTTAGTTGGTTGGGGATCGTTAGGTTTAAAGGTAGTATACAATATTTGCAAACATCAAAAAACAAAACTACCAAATCATTTTAAAATACCTTGCTGGACTGTTAGTAAATGACAGAGTAAAGCATCCTGTAAAATCATGGCACCTGGTATACTGTCATTTTCAAGAAAAGTGGTATTTTTGTATCAATTTCCAACGCTGATCGGCCGATCAGCGTTGGAAAAAAACTGGCTTTTTTTTTCAAATACTGGCCCCAATTGACCATCGCACTTGTTTGCAATCGATTACAAACCTATAAACGGGTACAAGCCAGCTAGACTGGTTCCTTGACCTTACAATTCCCCAATGTATGTAAACTGCTCTGTTTCTTCTTATATGGAGTCAGGGAACCAGACGACAGGAAAATGATTGTTTTTCTTGGTTTTTATAGCATTTTCGAACCCAAAACCTCAAAAAAGTCAGTGTAACTATATTTGCTATATATTTCCAACCCCCCAATTCCATCCATTTCTGAAAATTACAGCAAAAGCAAATGATGTATATTCCCTTTAAAGGTAATATACAACATTTGCAAACTTCAAAAAAAAAACTCACACGTTTTTATGAAATACCTTATTTGACTGTAAGTGAATAATACTAGTCTCTAGTATCCTGTAAAATCACGGCACCTGGTGTGCTGTCATTTTCAAGAAAAGAGCAATTTTTGTATCAATTTCCAACGATGGTCTGCCAACTATCGTTGGGAAAGACAAAAATGACTTTGTTTCAAATGCTGCCCCAAATTTTAATACCAAAATTAGTTAGTCCACATTTTGTTTACAATGATGATAGTACCGTGAGCATGCATGGCACGCTGAATCGCAAGGCACGCTGAATCGCAAGGCACAAATCGCGCAGGTAAATTGTGATTTCTTCCCCAAGAAACTGTTCAAAATTGCAAAACGGGTGTCAATAGAAGTGAGGAAAGTCTGCTTTTGATTGTAAAGGTAATTTTTGAGCAATAAAAACATCTTTGACTCTAATTTGTGTTTTTATTCCTCCATGATTTGATCAAAACATCGCCGAAATTTGTATGCACTTGACTCTCCATTATGTCCATAGACTTTGTACACAACCATGACAACCAAAGAAAGAGGCGTCTGGAATCCACATTCTTTCCTAAGCGACACACAAACATGCAGATTAGCTGGACAACTACCTTGCATACCAACACCGTGTAAAGTTATACAGAAGAATGCTTGTCAAACAAGAGATTTGGGATGTGAAATACCGCTGATTTCTCGCACTCAGTTCCAGCAGTGTTCTCTTCAAATTCAGTCATCGAAGCGATGTCAACGACGCCCTCTAGTGACAGAATGAAGACATGTTATGCAGAAAATTTAGAGCAATGCAGTGGTTTTGAACCCACGACCTTCCGCTTACTAGTGCAGACGTCTTACCACTGTTGTTTCAAAATCACATTACAGAATTAGGTCCGGGTCAGAAAACCAGAAAAGTTTATAATCAGAGAATAAACAAAACAAAGTGCATGTATGACCAAAAAAGATCGACAGGCCATTGTACAAAAACGCACATATAGAAAAAAACAAATTTCACTTAAAGTTGGAATATACGTGCTTTTTCTAAATTTCGATTTTTCTTTTCCGAGCGAAATTTAAAGGAATATAATGTCCTGTAACAAATGAATTTGCTTGTTTGTTTTTGCAGGCCTATATTCAGAAGGAAGTGTGCTCCCCCCCCCCCCCTCCCGGCCGACCCGCTCTTAAGTTAGTAGGGAGGGGGGTCTTGATCCGGCACGCAAACAAAAGTTACGTAATAGATAAGATAAAGGGCGATAAAAGGCGATAAGAAGCTGATAAAGGGTAAAAATAGAAGGGATTAGGAGGATTAGGGTGTGCGTAAGGGGGGTGGAGGGGGATTAGGAGCCGATAAGAGGGTTGTGTAACGAGATAAGTTAAGTTTGTGGTTGGAGATAAGCGTGTTGGTTCTGTCGTCAAAATCCTGCAAGGTGATTGGTCGGAGGATTAAAAGATAACGCAGAGTTCTGGAGCGTGGATTGGTTGTAGCGGGGAGATTAGTTCAGTGATTGTGCCGTCAAAATCCTGAAGCCTGAATGGACAGAGATAAAAGGTGCCGTATAATTTCTCGATGTGGATTGGTTCGAGAAAAGATAAGATCGAAAGATTGGTGTTGTTTCATTTTCCTGGCATTTGATTGGATAGTGGTAAGCGGGATCGTAATGGATTTAAGCAGTGCTCTGAGGATGGAACTTCATTCTGCTTCTGAGATCGTCCAGACAACATCGATACTGCAACAAGACCTGACTGACCCGTTCGTCCAGTCTATCACAGCTGAAGATACTCTACGATGGCATACGTTTCCTATCCATTCGGAGATTAACCTTCAAAGCTTCAACATGAATGTTCATTCTGCAGTCAAACCCTGTGCTTGTCACCAGTGTGACAAACGCTTTGGACGGCGATATAACCTCTTGAGACAGACCGAAAATGCACATGCTGGAGAGGAATCTAACATAGATGAAGTTGAGGTGCATAATTCTGAACCTCGTAGATTTGAAGATCCGGAAATGGAAAACTATGAAACAGAGCGTACTTATGATAAAGACGATGATTTTGGGGAAGACGATTCTGAATCAGAAACGGAGGTAGAAGATGACGATATGTCGTATGAAGAGTCTAGTTCTGATTTGGAAGACAACACAGCATATCGAGACTTGTTGAAAGAGTCCTTTGAAGCCACCGATGAGATGCGGAGTGAAACATATGAAAAGTACATCAACTAGGACATGAGTGAAGATCAGGCCAAGGAAAAGGCTAACAGGAAGACCCTTTGGGCAGTCAAGCGAATCTTTTTCAACAAATACAAGGATTTTTGTTGTCAAGTTACCTACATCTGAAAGATAATGACACTCATCAAGATATCACCGAACAAAATCGCCGAACGTTATCTCTCCGATTACCAATCCACGCTCCAGAACTCTGCGTAATCTTTTAATCCTCCGACCAATCACCTTGCAGAATTTTGACGGCAGAACCGACACACTTATCTAAAACCACAAACTTAACTTATCTTGTTACTCAACCCTCTTATCCGCTCCTAATCCCCCTCCACCCCCTTATGCACGCCATCCTCCTAATCCCTTCTATTTTTACGCTTTATCAGCTTCTTATCGTCTCTTATCACCCTTTATCTTATCTATTACGTAACTTTTGTTTGCGTGCCGGATCAAGACCCCCTTCCCTACTAAAGTTGAAATTAATTAATCAATTATTGTCATGGGCAGATTTTTTTCATTGGAAAGCTCATAACTAATGTAATGCTATGAATTTAATTTCAAATTTATTTTTTCAAGGTGCCACACTCAAAAAGTACGTATACACCAACTTTAAATGCCATCTTCAAAAAGGGGGGTCCTAACGAGTTTTCAGTTGGTTTGATTTGTTTTAACGAAAAAAAAAAAAATCCGATTTTGGGCATCTGCAACTCCTGAAAAAGAGCTTTCATTTTGTGCACAAATAACCCGCCCTGCCAGAGCCGGATCTGGCGGATCAGACAATAATTCGAAATTTGTGTAGAAATAATTAATAAAGGAAATAAATAAATAAATAAATTAGCAAACGTTGTTCGATTTTTTGTTGTTCAATGTTTCATTCAAAAAATACTGCTGAGAAAATAGGAATCGGAAAACAAAATCTATTTTTCGGGATGAAACTCGAAAATAGCAGGAAGACTCATCTTTAAGATACCTGGGTTAAATTTCCGTGTGGGCATTCGGGAGTGCAATTTTTTTCTTTCAAGGGGGAAACTGACTACATATGATACATGTTTTGGTTCAATTTCAGATTTTAAACGGGGGGGGGGACACCCCCGGGGGTCACGGACATCCGCTGGGGGGCACGTCACCCCCCCCCCCCAGTTACGCCCTGCCTCCACCCGGTCGAGTTCCATGATAGGAAAACTTGCTTCTGCCTTCTGAGAAGTGCCCACAATTTGAGTAAGAGATAATGGCAAAGTAAGATCAATTTTGCCGGAAAGAAACCCGTTTTCTTTTCTTTTTTGCTTTCCTAAATCTTGTCAAGTCTGTGCTTATTTCGAGTTCCACCCCGCAATGCGGCGCATGTACGTATATTTTGCTACTGATAGAAAAGTTATTCACTTCTGAATAAATCATTGAACGAAAATAAGAATTCACATACGTAGGACTACAGTTATTTCACTAATACTCGGTTATCGCAGGACATGCAGCTAGGGCTGTATATTTGTGAGTTACATGCGCAAAAGCGACGCAAACGATTTTTATCTGAGGGTTGCAGACGCCAAAAATTTGGGAAAAAAAGTAGTTTTTCGTTAAAATAAAACCAACAATTTCAAAATTAGTAATGAGAAAAAAGTGAAGAGCACGGGTTATTAATTTTTAAATAAATTTCCAAATGTCATTAAGGGAGGAAAGGTGCAAATTGCAGTGAATATTGAATTTTCACGTCACTGAATGATGCTTGTTTCTCCTCAAACTTATTTTTGTCCATTCTCGTTAAATGTCAAACTTTTTTATCGGAATTTAAAAGGAAAAAATTTCGACAAAATATTCCATATCTCAGACCAGAATCAAATTAAAGGAAGTGTTATTATTATTTATTCGTCATAAAACAAAAAAACAAACAAACAAAGAAACAAACAAACAACAAAAATACCAAAATACCAACAACAAAAAACACCGAAAGCCAGAGTCATAATATGCCTGGAATTGAAAAAGTTCACCTAAAAACTGTGACCCGAAGGCCTTCAATTCCAATGCTCTGGCTACACATAAAAAATATAAATACATAAATAATCTATAAACCACTAAAATTGCAATACATTAAATAAATTGCTCAGCCATTCATGATTTTTTTCTCGTCATAATTATCGGAGGTCACGAGAGCGCATTGCTAGCCGTGTGACCTTCACAATCACAATCGGCAGACGAATTAATCTGCACATGCGCAGTTCAATCAAAACATGGATCGCCATTTTGTAGACATACAAAATACACACAGCGCGCGCGGTACGGTACGGACACGTACAACCGGAACACCTCTATGAAAAACCGTGCGCAAGGCTTCAAAATGGATTTAATGTTGGTCACGAAAACGTCGGCTTTTGAGGAGAATTTCTGGGTAAGTACATTTTGCCTTCCCATATTGCACTGATTAGATGTTTCATTTAGTGCTGAGGTCTTTGAAAACCGGTCGCAAGATGGGAAAATAACGGCCTGTTTTGACGCCGGTAGGCGGTGCATTTGCCTCGTCTTTTCACCCGGTGCTGACCGGTACGTGTCGCGGGTGTTTTACGGTGCGTGTGTTGCCGCCTACACGCCTTCCGGTATGGCATGTCCCGTGTGTATATTCGGTCGTAAAATAGGCCTATTTGAGCGGCGTATTTGGTTGATGAGGACAGATCACTAATTGAGTCATGATTAGTAGGGGAAAAGTGTTGCAACCTAACGCCTCATCATGCACTTCAGCGGTTGTGTACAACTGTACAAAGTGGATAATGGAGAGTCAAGAAATGTTTTAAGTATTTCCTAACAAAATTGGAAATGTATCTCAGCAGATTCATGTCTTATCATCATTTTTGCAATGACTGACCTTTATTGAGATGATTGATATTATATGAAGAAAAAAGTGGCCTCAGGTTGCAACATTTTTTTCCGAAGAAAAAAGTGGCGTCAGGTTGCAACATTTTTTCCCGTAGTAGGCCTAGCCCTAGGGCCTACTGGAAAGATGCCACTGGTTTTCATCAGTTGAATGATATATCGTCAGACCCCCTAAAGCTACGCCATGTACACAATCCTTTTTCTACGCACTCATCTTCAATTTAAGTGTGACAACGCGCGCGCATTGTAAGCGTTACCTGCGCAAATTATGGAGGGTCAAGGATATTAAATATTATCTCAATGAAAGTCAGTCGTTGCAAAAATATTGAAAAGACATGAATTTGGGACTGAGCACTGAGAAACACTGATGACATGGATGATAAAACAGGACGTGTGGCGAGTAGATCATCATGCCCGACATCGACATAAGTAGTGCAAGCTTCAGTCGGCCAATTTCCAATTTTGTTAGAAAATACTTAGAAAATGCACAGGATGCACTCAACTCTCCATAGACTTTGTACACAACCACAGTAGTGGCGTCAGCATGCTACATGCTTTCCGTAGATTTAATCTATAGATTTAATTTATTAAAATAGACTAGTAATACTACATGTAGGTTTCAGGTTTCAGGTTTTATTTCCGTACCAGGACTGTTCATGGTATTTCTCATATTATAACTTATATAAGGCTGTAAAATACAAGGAAAAGAAAATTTAACGGAACTTGAAAGTTCAAATATGTAGGTCAGACAACTTGAGAAGCCAAGATTAGAAGCCAAAGCTTCTACTGACTGTCTGCCCCCATTTCTGATAATACATGTAGTTATAAAAATTCATGGTTAACCAAAGTAGATATTGTAAATAATAGATATTAGGTTAATAAATTCATGAATTCATGACTTTATAAATTAATAAACTAATAAATTACCAAATTACCATCCTTAAAATGTTCAATGAATATAAATGCCTTATTTTTATACCATCCTTAGAAATTTCAATGAATATTAATGTCTTAATTTGGCAATTAAAGTAGGCAATAATTGGAAAGATGGTGGTATCCAGACGCCATTTCTTTGGCTGTGTACAAAGTCTATGGAAAGTTGAGTGCATTTTGAAAGTATTTTCTTACAAAATTGGAAATGTTTCGCAGTCCCAGATTCATGTGTTTTTAACATTTTTGCGATGGCTGACTATGGCAAAAACAATTGTCATCAGGATGCAACATTCTTTCCAAATAATTGCCATCAACCACAGTGCGAAGAATTTTTTAAAGAATACTTTGTGCATGTTCTGATTGAAGTCATTGGCGGGAAGATCAAATTTTGTTCCAAAGGAGGGGTCCCTGGTGTGTAACAGTTGAAAGGTGTAGAGATGTTCTAACTATGTAGTTTATCCGATGACCTACATGTAGTGTCGTAAAAATGAATACATTGTAATTCACTTTTGAATGAGACATCGAAACACCAGCCCCCCCCCCAAAAAAAATTGACCCAAGTTCAATAATCAAACTATTACTTTACAATTTTCAAATTACTTGCTGCCCGATAATAATTCAGTTGTCGCTGGATAGACTGCTTCCCGACCCAGAATCAGTCTCGATAATGTATGGACTGATGGGTTGTAAATGGCCGAAATATAAAAAAAAAAATTTTTCAAAAGTTGCAGAAACCAAAAAAAAAGAAAAGAAAACCAAAAGGACTTTTTGGTTGGAACTTGGAATAAACATACAAGTTGAAAAATTTGTTAAGAAACAAAACTGAATGTTTTAAAGGCCACGGGAAATGCAACTGTAACAAATTAACTTTTCTGATATGCGTACATTCTTTTTAAAATGCAAAAGGAGGGAAGTCTTTAATTTGGATCTCCTCCGAGTCCTACATACGTGTACGACCTACGTAATCTCAAATGTCAAAGTTAGAGAATAGATCGATTGGTACAGCTTGTTACACCACCCAGACCACTTGTAATTGTTCCCCACAATGAAATGTCAAGGTCTGGTCACTCAGTCATAGGTTATGTCGGAAAAAAAAGAACCGGTTATGAATACAAGGTCGAGCTGAATGAACTCCCATTTATCAAAGGAAGTCCAACTGAATTGCTCAGGAAGGATGCCTTTAATCGTAGCCCATTTCCAGGTATCCCCCCCCCCCACCTGCATTGTTATGTGAAGTGGAGGCTTTTTAACAGGAGTCCGAGTGACCTCAGTGCAATTAGGTTTCGATTATTAACAAAACTAGGAGGGATTATCCATTCCTTGCTCAATGGATTGTCTAACTAGTGTTGCTGACAATGGCTTTGGCTGTGATTGAAAAAGGAAAGATACAGAGATTTATGTATGAAGTATGAGGGTTGGGTCTTCTGAAAGAGATTTATGTACGGAGTATGAGGGGTGGGCCCTCTAATGTTCGTAACTTATTGGGCAGTGTGTATTCTGTGGATTCTGACAAGCGATCCAGAAAAGCAAGACGTTTCAAAAGTTGGAAGACCTCACCAAATTGTACCCAAATTGTGGGGACAGAACAGGGATTGTGAAATAAACCCCGTAAAAAAAAGAAAGTCCGCACTCATTGGAGGGGTCATAATTTTGAATCTGATTGTAATATGATAACGTCATTTACAAATAGGGGAATTTTGTTAGCTACATTTTGATACCCCGTGTGCTACCAAAGACTGTAAATTGTCCAAGATTAACAACAGTTTATGAAAAATGATGCAGTCGGAAAAGTTGCAAATTTAAAGGATTATGCGAGTGGAAATTGTGGCGTGACAATGTTACACTGCTCAAATCGAACGCCAGGGACTATCGGTCGCACAGTGCTTGAATGCATGAGAGCACACGGGCTATTTGAATGAATGAATGGGCCAATTACAGGCGTGTGTGTTAGGTTACGCTGAGCAACATATCCTTGCATAATCTTTTGAATTTTGAACAAAATTCCCAAAGGTCTAGACTCTATGCCATTACCGGTAAATGACGTCATCATAAGACGATCAGATTCAGCATTTCGACCCCTCAAATGAGAGTGGAGTTTCTTTTTATGCTGTGTTTGGGTTTTGTAGGGAGCAAAAAAAATGTGGGGACACAAGAAAAATCCCAGCAACTTCGTTCAACATTAAATGCAGTTCTTGCCACAGTACTACCAACAAGGGGGCGGGGAGGGGCTTTTGTTTGTTGATGGCGCCAGTTCCAAGCAGTTGACTAGGGCATTCCAAGCCTATTCCTTCCTCCATGGCCGAACCAACCTGTGTTTGAGCAAAGTTAGTTGGAGAAGAGTAAGCCATGGTACTCGCCTGAACTTGGTCTTGTATGGGTTAACAATTGACAGACACAGCCTGAGGTATCCAGACCGTCTGAGCTTATGACGACTCCTTTGTGTTTTTGAGATTAACATTCTTTCAATTCTTCAAACTCAATGACAGCTTAAAGTGTTTACAAAGCTTAACAAACATCAGTCATTCTTATATTTTGTAAGAATTTGTAACCCTTTTTTCGGGACCATTTTTAACTTGAATTTTTTTTTAAAAACCTCAATTAAATTGGGCTCCAAAACACGTTTTAAATGAAATCGTATTAAAAATGGAAAGAGCATTTAAAAGTAGAATATGAACGTCCACACAACAATCCTTTAAAAACTTCTAGACATTTTTGTGTTATTCTTGCGAGAACCATGCGTGAATGAATTTTGGGGGTCAAAATTTCTCCCCGAATAATCAAGCTGTTGAGTGCTGGTTGTGATCCAACCGCACAGTGGTTCGCATTCTGCGGACGTGTAAGAAACAACATTTGTGTATTGGTGCTGTGTGTATTATGTGTCACACACACAATGTATGGTTCATTGAATAGACACGACTTGAAACACTTACGGGTATGCCACAAAAAGTCTGTCATGTCCACTGTAAACAACCAGTTTTTCCATCTTCTCATGAACGGTAAGACACTAGGTTAGTTTCCTTTCAACCAGACTTTTGAACTACCGGTAGTATTAAACAATCCAAAATATTAAAATTTTGGGGGTTGGCTCAGGCTGTAATGCCCCTTTAACTTTAGCGTGAAAGATTTCTAAACTCACTAATAAGACCCTGAATCAGCAGAAAACGATGTTTACTCTCTGTAAATGCTTTAAAGCGGCATTCTGTGGTTTTATTTATTCATCGGTTAATTTATACAATTTAGTGGTTAATGGGTTACGAAATTTGAAATTCAAATGATAAAGGACTCAACAAAATTATACCAGCACAATGTGCTCTTGGCTTTCTTTTGGGAAATATTAACATGTATATTATATATATGTATGTATGCGTGTACTAAAAAATATTGACTTTTGAAACTTGTAGCAAATGTGAGCAGCACTTTCGTGACAATGACTGTTTGTACCGCACGTTAATCATTAATCTTTATGGTAACTGATTTATATTTACACACATTTTGTGCGTGATGCAAGGTTGCAATTCTGGCTCAGAAATTTGGTAATCATGTGACCTCCACCTGAAATCGGTGTCACGGAGTTCACAGTTCCAATAACGAACGTTATAATTCTTTTAAGACTGAACCATCAACCCTCCTGCTATCTGAACAGTCACAGACAGTCAAAAAATCAATCCTCTTCCCCTGCCATGCCTTTTACACAGGCTAGTCACCAACAGTCAGATCAGATTTCAAGCAAGCACTGTGATTAGTCAAATTCAGTCAAGTGGTAGGCACAGATGGTTTATCAATCACCTACAGTCACAGCCAGTCAATCCTGCTTTAGGTAGGCTGGGAGAGACTCTCTTAACTGTTGAAAACAGTCACTTGATTGATTTTGACTGAACGGCGTAGAATGAATATTTGCATAGGAGGATTAAAGGGACATTATGTCCCGGAATACGCTCAACTGGGCTACAAAACGTGTTTATAAATGAAATGATTTTGATTGGAAAGAGTGTTACTTATATAAACATCCACACAACCATGTTTTAAAAGCTGGGCCTTTTTGTGTTATTCTTGCGATAAAGCACGAGAACAAATTTTGTGGGTCAAAATTGTGAATATTTAATTATTTAATATTTTGGTAGGAATTATTGTTTTAAGTGAAGAAAAAACTCTGCAAGTTAAAATAAACTAAAATTTTGACTGAAGGATAATCCACAACAACAAAAGTGATTTGTTGAATACAAAATCAAATGAAATCTTTGCCTGTCTGGTATTGTTTTGGTTTTGTTTTATTTATTTTTAGAGGATGATTTTCGTTTTTATTTTTAGCAGCTGACATTCGGTCTTTATTCTGTGAGTGTGAGACCAAAACTAGTACAGACATGGAAACAAACTTTAAGTCAACATGTCTGTCGGTTGTACAGGGAAAAAAGTGACAGCACGGCAGGGTGCCGGAAGACTTACATTTAGTCAAAACAAAAGTGATGTCAAGGTTTCTGGCATCAGGGAGGGTCAATCTTGGCCTGATTATTTTGAGTTGGTAGGGACTCTGTTGATGTGCATTCACTGTACAAAATCATGACATGATGTACATTTAGTGTACCCGTAGTTTATACGCGTATAAGCCCTTTTCACACTAGACAAATCTTGGGGTTAACGCAGGGTTGACGGACGGTTGAAAACATGCATCGTTTCACACTTAAAGAATTTCAACCCTGCGTCAACCCGGAGATTGAGTTCCCCCCAGGTTGAACTCAACCCTGCTCCAGACCAGGGTTGAGATTTTCAACCCGGGGTGAAATTCTTGCCAGGGTTCAAAACAGTAGTAACTTAGCATGATAAGCTTGATTTGCATGAAACAAGTGTGAAACGATGCGGGGTTGAACGCGGGCTTGAACAATCTAAAACTCAACCCGGGGCGGCACTGGGTTCGCCGAGGGTTGAGTTATACCCGGGTCGAGAGGCTCTAGTGTGAAAAGGGCTTAAGAGCATCAAATAAAGTCCTCGAAAACTGTTACACAAAATGTAGATTGTAGGTGGAAAGATCATGTAGTGGTTATGTCATTAGATAACATTGCAATAAATATGACTTAAAGGTACTGTAACATGTACAACATTTGCTTTTGCTGTGATTTTCAGAAATGGATGGATTTCGGGGTTGGTATTTTATAGCTCGAATTGTTAGCAAATATTGTGACCTGTTCAAAGTTTTGTGTTCATAGATGCTGAAAAAACCAAGAAAACACATGCTGTTCTCATAGTCTTGTTCCCTGACCCTACTTCAGACAAAACGGAGCATTTCGTAGAATCAGGGAATTGTCAGGTCTAGGGAACTAGACTACCGGTACCAGTAGCTGGCTTGCACCCGTTCACAGATGTGTAACTGATTGCAAACAAAATGTGAACTGACTATAAATTTGTAAATTGGGGGGGGGGGGCAGTATTTGAGATCAAGTAAGGTTCTTTCCAACGATGGTCGGCAGACCATCGTTGGAAATTGATTAAAAAAGTCTGATTTTCTTGAAAATGACAGCACACTAGGTGCCATGATTTCACAGGATGCTTGAGACTATTATTCCCTTATAGTCAAGTGAGGTATTTCATAATAATTTGGTAGTTTTGTTTCTTGATGTTTGGAAATATTACCTTTTAACAAATATTTTTGTTTTCGTTGCTGTTGCAGGGGGAGAAAAACCAGGGTTTTGCATGTCTCTACCACAACATGAAACACGGGCAGATATCCACAAGGGAACTAGCGGACTTTATACGAGAAAGGTAGGATTGAAAACTGTACCATTACTTGTACTTGCCTGGACAATAAAGGTCAACAAAAGCTGGTTAACAAACACAGAAAAACAAACAACTTGACATCACCCCCTGTAAATTAAAAAGGTTTGTACTTTGACACCGCAGAGAACTAAGTACGTGAGCATATGTAGGGTGTTAGCAGCGCATAATACATCGTGTCAGTGTCAGAAAATCACTAACATATTAGTGTGGCATGTGCATTGTAAAGTTTATTGTGGTTCAAGTCAACATGTGCATGTGTATGTCATTACTCACTGCGTTTGAATGTTATCAGATACATGTACATGTACATGTATGAAACTACATGTATTTACGCGATATGCGTGCATGCAACATTCATGTATCTCAGGTACGCTTAATGAGTGAAGGGGGGGGGGCACTTTGCGCCCAAGGCACCTTTGCAACGTTTGCATACTTTGATACAATTTTTGTACCTTTAAGTGTTGACTTTTTCAACGTTTTTTGGAAATTGACCCACGTCAGTTCGGTCACATGACACGCCAGTCCAAATTAAACCGGTTAAGGTGGCAATCCAAGGGTAACTTTACCAACTCCGGTTAGGACTCGGTTTAAAGGGAATGTACAACATTTGCTTTTGCTGCAATTTTCAGAAATAAATGGATTTGGAGTTTTAGTACATGTATGTTATAGCAAATATTGTTAAAATGACTTGGTTCAAGTTTTGGGCTTGTGAATGCTGGAAAAAAACCAAGAAAACCAATCATGTTCTTGTGGCCTGGTTCCCTGACCCCACTTAAAATGAAACGGAGCAATTTATAGACTTTGACTCAAAGTCTAATGAGGAATTGTAATGTCAGAGAATCAGTCTAGCAGGCTTGTACCCCTTCACAGGTGTGTAATCAATTGCATAGAAAATGCGGAATAACTACTATGAAAAAATTAGGAGCACTTTTTGAAAAAAGCGCCAGTTTTCTCCAATGCTGGTCAGCTGACCAGCATTGGAAAAATACAATTTTTCTTGAAAATTACGTGATAATTTGATCGTTTCATTTTGTGATGTTTGCGAATGTATCTTCCCGTTAACATGCCAACCCGATTCAAATCAACCCTGTTATTACTAACCAATTGTGTATATATTTATATATATCAGAAACAACAAAACCATGTTGTTCAACTGTATGTGTACGTCGTTAGTGCTACCATGACTACCGCATTTGTTTACTACATGTTTAGTTTTTTGGTTTTGTTCATATTTCCTTTTAATTTAGAAAAAAGTTAATCTCTGCAATTGGAGAAGTCTCCAATAACCATTACATAACAATGATATCATTCGTTCGCTCATACTCATGTGGTCACATTTCTCTAATCACCCGGATGTGGTCAAAAAGCATAACCCTTGTATTGTGCAAACAGAAAGAGGAACAGAAATATTTTATCTTAAAGATATAGTCCATCATTTGTAATTTGTGCATTTTGTTCGTTTGAAGCAACAAAAGTGTTAAAAATCTAATGAAGGATACTGAACAACTAACCTGATGAAGTTTCAGCTCAGCTTCAGCTATATATTCCGAGAAAAACAGCATTCTGGGATATCAATATCAAATCAAAAGTTGCTGAATCATGTTTTGAATTGTTTTGAATTGCGGCTATACGCGATGTCGCGCACTGACCCGACAAATTATAGCAACCGCGTGCGCGTGTGCGTCGTGCCAATGCTTGCGCGCGCTTCGCCCAATAACAAAATGAACTACCAATTTTAATTTTCCTACGGTGCGTCTTAAGACGCAACGTCGGAAAGACCTTCTTTCGTTGATTACTTCAAAATGACAGCTTGCCAGAAAGAATAATTTTACAGGGAGTTTAGTCCACTTACTATCTTTCAACCAAGTATGTTTTTCAACAATAATTACGCCAGTTACTTTTCGGATGGCTGCAAATGATGGACTATAGCTTTAAATTTACCTAAAAAACTGAGTGAAAAGCATGTTACTGGTATCTTGTGCTCCCTAATATTGTGTACGTGTGTGTGATTGTGTATTCAGCGTATTAAATTTCATGTGTGTGACTCATAGTACAGTCATATTACCATATCACATTAACATGTAACCAGATTCCATAGAGAACCGCAATGTGGGTTTTGTGGGCTGTCGCGTGTATGATTGCCCTTTTATTTTCAATATGAGGAATGAAATGTACTTTTAACATGTAACTTCCCAGCATGATTTACTAGGAACCATACCCATCCTGGGAAATTCCAACTCCATATGGGAAGCTGTACACACATATTTCTGACTTTATAAGGGAATATACATTTGCAAACATTGGAAAACAAAACTACCAAATTTTTACGAAATAGCCTACCAGGATGTTGGTAAATGAAAGTCTGAAGCATCCTGTAAAATTATGGCACCTGGTGTGAAGTCATTTCCAAGAAAAGTGGTATTTTGTATAAATTTCCAACGGTGGTCGGCCGACCACCGTTGGAAAAACCTAACTATTTTTCAACTACTGCTCCAAATTTACCCTTTTTTCAGTCCAAATTTTGTTTGCTATTGGTTCCATGTTCATGAACGGGTGCAGACCAGCTAGATTGGTTTCCTTACCTTACAATTTTCCGGCATCTATAAATTGATGCATTTTATCTTAAGTGGAGTCAGGGAACCAGACTACTTGAACATTTTTGTTTTTCCTGGTTTTTCCAGCATTTTCGAACACAAAAGTTCAAACATGTCAGTGTAACAATATTTGATCTATTATACTTACCCCTCAAATAGTTCATTTCTGTAAATTACAGCAAAAGCAAATGATGTACATTCCCTTTAATTCTGTGAAAGACTGTCAGTTTAGGGGTACCATACCCATCCTGACAGATTCCAACAAAACATGCCGTTGGGGTTTGATGGGTTGAGTTCTGTTAGGGTTTTAAATTAATGTGAATTAAGCCAGGTGTGTGGTGAATTACACATTTTAGGTGCTACGGTATGAGAGGCTTCAAGATTTAAACCTCTACCAAATCATTTGAAGATTTTTCTACATGTTTACTGAAATTTTATCCGGAATACTAAACGTACATTTGTAGTGTTGACTGCTCCTAAACTTAAAGGCTAAAAAGCAGGCATGATAGTTTTCTTATTTTTATACACTGAAGATTTCCAATGTACCGGTATTTCTCCAGACATTTCCTATTCTTTCCTCTATTTTCAGAATTTTTGTACAGTAAAAATTACACTTTTGGGATCTGCAGGATACTTTTCCTCTTTTTTTCCCTGAGGGTCAAATATCGTACCATACGTGTGAAACAGTTGTAGTATTGTGCATGTATCTTGTACAATGTACATGTGTATATAGTTTACATACATGAATACTTTACTGTGTTTATAATGCACATAATTATACACCTGTGGCCAGGCACAAATGATCGTCTGTCCTCAGAGATGTACAACTTGTACCGTATCTGTATATATTATGTGCAGCACTCTCTAATTAGCATTCCTCATACAGCACATGATTCCATATGTCTTCGTTTCCATAGCATTTGGAGACTTTCCGTACAACCACACGGAATCTCACCGGTGTATATTCAGCATCTAAGACAAATCTGAGTGTCGTGATTGACGTTACGATTGTCTAGACCAGATCTCCATTCCCCGCCTACATTCAATTCCATTCAGATTATTATGTACTGGACATGCATTGACCCTAGTACATAATCACCCTGTATACATGTACAATTACATACATTTGCACATGTACCGGTACGTACTCCACACACAATACATTAGAGTACATGTACATTAGAGTTCATGTGCATGTGTAAACTACATACGTACATGTATGCACATGCTGTGATGAAAAAGTATTACAAACACGTACATGGAAACATTTGTCAAATACACTGTAGATACATGTACATGTATTAACAAGGCTGGCTTTTTTATTATTATTATTTTCCTTTTTTTTTACTTTTTACTTTTTTTATTTTATTTATTTTAAAATATTTTTAGATGTAAATACCGGTATGTTGAAATCCCCATGTTTTGTGTACATGTTCATGGACCTTCATAACAATGTTTTCAGGTTTATTGTACGTGTATGTATGCATGTACAAAACCATACATGTACCGGTACATGTAGGCCTACCTGTGCTTGAATGATGTACAATGTGTATGTAAGAGTGCATTGTGTATTGTGTGTGCAGTGTTCACACTTGGAATGGGTGAATTATTGCCTTTCTGAGAACGTAAATAATTCATATCCTTCAAAAATTTATGATATGGATCTGACAGCAGTGTACCTGTAAAGGCTATGCGTACATTATACTCTGTGCATGTGCATCCATCTGTGAACATGCATGACACATGTACGATTTGACTGCCATGACTAGCTTTAATATCACAACTATATGTATGTGTAGGTGAATTGTATAGTTAATCAATACGTGAGAACATGTGCGAGTTAGGCCCTCTGCACATGGACATGTACCCTGGTACATGTTCATTAGATTCTGCAGGGGCATGTACATGTATGTACCATACAGTTGTACATGTACATTCAAACACATGTACCGGTTCGTTTAAAGGCTGTGTGTAGCGTAATGTTTTTAATGCGATCCTTGAAATGCAGCTTTGCGTCCCATTTATTTTCAATTTTCGTGTTGCCATTTCCGAGGGTATTTTGGTGCCTTATTGGGTTTTATGCTACATGTAATTGCAAATTTTCATATTCGTGAGCAAAAGTGTGATGTCATTTTTAGGCAGAAACCTCAATGTTACAGCTATTTCAGCACCAAAAAAAAAATAAGTTGCCAAATTTGGGATATTTTGTCGGACATCGTGAAATTACTTTCTTTTGGTGATTCGTTGTTGTGTCAGTACCGTACATGGCAAATAGTACATGTAAATTTATTTTCTTCCGTTTTGAATCAGAACCAATACGATACATATTTTGATATCGACCATCCTTCAGTAGCGGTATGTCCCAAAAAGACTTCGTCTGACTTTTTTTGAAATACACATGTAACTACAAAACTATGTAGAACAATGAGCAAACTTTTCTCACAAGTCTTTTCAGCGAGCAAATGTTTGGGTTCACAATTTCAACAAAATCCTTTATAACTGAGTGTATTGTTTTCCTGTAATGGAGTACATCTTTCCATTTAATGAAACTCCGTAAGGCCAAAAAAAAGTCTCCGGTTTCTGGTATGCACGCGCGTCGCCGTAGCCATGCGTGTCGGCAAAATTATAAAAATATGTAAGATGATGTCTCAAAACCGCCTCTTGAATCCTGCTGCTGCACAATTTTAACATGTTTTAAGATGGAGTTACGATCAAGTATAAAGATTTATGTGGCCTCTCTGGACTCCCATATATTTTGCCCTGAATTTAGTCGGTCACCATTTGCAGTCATCAGCCGACATTTGAAGGAAAAAAAGTAAAAAATAAAAAAAGCCGCGTCGCCGCACCACATTTGGGCCAAGCTCCATACCAGAAACTGAAGACTTTTTTTTTTTTGGCCTAAGGGTGCTCCACCCCCCCCCCCTCCCCTTTGTAAATCGGACCCCAATCAGTGTTTCAACTGTCAAACAGGCATGAAACCAATACTAGTTCATATGTAAATGTAGTGCCTGAGCGCTCAACCCTTCTCAATCCTGCTTAAATCAGCCAGACTCCCTGGTGTATTTCGGAGGGCTTTTGGGAGGGTCAGGGTTAACACATTTTGTCACTTTGAAAATGTCAACCAGTCACTGGAGACTGGCGAGATGAATTGTGAACAAGTGCTATGAATTGTGAACTAGTGTTAGTTACGATCCATTCATGTATCAAGAATTCAAATTGTATCGGCTCTCAAGAACGTTTAGTAAAAAAAAAAAAATGGTGCTGTTCCCTTTTTTGAATAATTATGCTTATTGGAGCTTGGATTGGATGGAATATATTCCATTATTCAAACATTGATCTGGAGCGAAATATTTTTATGAATATCCGAATTATGAATATATGAAAATGTGTTTTGAATACATTTTTTTCCCCAGATGGCAGACTAGCTGATGTTTAATGGATTTTAAGAATGCAAATTAGGGCAAATAGGCCCTATTCCTCACGGAAGCTCTCAAATTAGGCGTGAGTGGCTGTCCACAAGATTTTGCATTCAGTAAACCGTTCAATCCGATACAGTGCTCGAAAATTCTATTTGGTGAATTGCTCGTTGGATATCCAGTGCATTCGACACATTTTTTCTCCGCAGTTTTGAGTTTAATTAATTGATTGGTTGATTGTTATGGGTTAGTCTGAGGATACGACATTCACATACATGCAGAGCCACGGTTGAATGTCTGATATATCCTAACTTGTAAATTTTATGGGACCCCGCACGCCAGCCAATCAAAGTCGACTTTAGAAACTGTGACATCATTTCGATCAGAAATGTGGAGTAAGCTGTTGATTGGTCTATTTGGATTCTATGTTTTTGTAATATAAAAACAGATTATGGAAGACCCGGTAGAAGGCGTCCGCTGAATGGTCAGAATCTCGAGGTCAAGGCGCAGTCTTGTTTTGCATAATTAATCGCTGAATCTGCTCACATGTAATAGACCTTTGCTGTGCAAGGGGATATTCCATAGTTTCATAGAGCTGCTTAAGCAAAAAATTTGCTTAAGCACGAAAAAACATTGCTTAGTAAAACAAGGTTACCGGCCAAAACTCCATGTGATGTACATTGCTTGTGACCGGCATTTAGCTGTTGTTTACTTAGCATAACAATCGCATGGAGTTTTGGCCAGTAACCTGATTTTATTAAGCAAGACGTTTTTGTGCTTAAGCAAATTTTGTGCTTAAGCAACTCTATGAAATTGGCCCCAGTAGTTTAATGGGGAGAGGAGTATTCAAAATCTAAATATTTTCCCAATTTAAGCTTTTTGTATAATTTCCACGATTGATTGGCATTTCGGCCATTTTTCCCTCCTTTTTTTCCAGAGCTGTAATTGAAGAAGTCTATTCCAAGAGTATAAGCAAGCAAGCCAAGACAGCAAGTAACAGCTCCTGTTTAGGGTAAGATCACTGATTTATCAAGGTAAAAAGGCCTTTGTTGTATCCAAGAAGGCATGAAAATGACTGAAATATTTCCATAACTTATGGTTTAGTAGATGACATTGCTGTAAAAAAATCAAGAACTTTGCTTAACTCGAACTCATGATACCTTCCTTTTTTTATCATTCCCTTGAGATTTGATTTAACAAGAGTTTACTGTACTAAAATACAGCTTGTTAATAGTTCTGGAAAACAAAACCTGCTGAAAATCTTCCTTAAGCCTGAAATCCCTTGTGCATTAAAATTTCTGTTTTAACATTTTTCTTGCCTTTTTTTGGTTGTTTTAGAACATTTGCGCCGTTCTGGCAACTGATCAAGACTGCCACAGACAAAGTCTCCGCTGCCCACCACAAACTGATTCAAAAACTCCAGGACATCGTCAAAGAGGTGCAGAAATATGGAGAGGAACAGCATAAAAAACACAAAGCGGTAATTAGCCATGATTTCCCTTCCGTGTTGGTTCATTCTATGAATCCAGGGTCCAATGTGTGACATTCTTCCTGTCCCCGTTTCCTGGATTCTCTGTAATTTAACCCTCCTATGCAAACATACTGAAACAACTTTGTCTGTGGGTAATTGATAAGCCAGCTGTGTCCACAACTTGCCTGCTCTGTCTGTTCATGGCCTGTTGACTGAGTTTGACTAGTCACAGTGCTTGCTTGACATATGATCTGACTGCTGGTGACTAGCCTGTGTTAAAAAGTATAGCAGGGAAAATGGATGGAAATTTTGATGGGTCAACAGACAAAGCAGGCAAGTTGTGGTCACAGCTGTTTTATCACTCACCCGGAGTCAAAGCATAGCTGTATCAAGTTACTTAAACAGTCCCAGCCAGTCAATCCTGCTTTATGTAGGCTGGGAGCTCTTAACTGTTGAAAACAGTCACTTGATTGATATTGACTGAAAGGACTACTTGTACAGAATGTATGTTTACATAGGAGGGCTAATAGAAACTCTTGGTTTCCCTTAGTTGAAGCCTGCACAATTGGGTAAAGGTTCTAAAGTGTTGAAGTAAAGTACACAACTTTTATAAATACCAAAAAGGGAAATGTCTCTTAAATGAAGATAACTTACACACCCCAGTGTACCTTGTATTGTGTCGGATGCTGGATCTGGGCTCAATTTTATGTCTCTGCTTACCACAGAATTTCACACTTACGATCACCATTTTGTGCTTAACAGTGCTAGCAGAAAAAAGTTTGTGCTAACCCTGTACGCACAGGATCCTTAAAGGGAATGTACATCATTGGTTTTTGATGTAATTTTCAGAAACGAACTATTTGAGGGGTTAGTATATATAGATCAAATATTGTTACACTGACATTTTTGAAGATTTGTGTTCGATAAGGTTGGAAAAACCAAGAAAAACAAAAATGTTTAAGTAGTCTGGTTCCCTGACTCCGCAAAAGATAAAATGGATTAATTTATAGATGATGGAAAATTGTAAGGCACGGGAACCAGTCTAGCTGGCCTGCACCCGTTCATGAAACATGTAACCAATGGCAAACAAAATTTGGACTGAAAAAATGGTTAATTTGGAGCAGTAGTTGAAAAATAGTTAGGTTTTTCCAACGCTGGTCGGCCGACCACCGTTGGAAATGTATACAAAAATACCATTTTTTTGAAAATGACTTCACACCAGGTGCAATAATTTTACAAAATGCCTGAGACTATCATTTACCAACATCCTAGTAAGGTATTTCGTAAAAACTTGGTAGTTATATTTTTCGATGTTTGCAAATGTTGTATATTCCCTTTAATAGTTTGTACGCATGCGCAGAAACAAAAATTCCTCACTAACCTGTGAACTACGCTTACAGTAAGCACAGAATATTCTGCTTACAGTAAGCAAGAATTTTTCGCTAACGCTAAGCAGAGCCACGAATTGGGCCCTGAAAGCAAGAAATGCAACCTAGACATTTTGGATTACCAACAACATGTACAAAGTAGCATGCAACTTTTCCTCGGATCTGCTGATTTCCTCGTTTGTTTATTTCTCATGAATGCCATTACAAATTGAAAAACACTGTACAAATTCTTGTGTGGTTTAGAATTTCCTCATTGTTTTTTAAACTCTTTCTTTAAGTTTTGTTGAATTACGCTCTTGAATTCGGGGTGAATTTCGTTAGCTTTGGGATATTGTGGTTGATTTGGAATGAATTATTTTGCACACTTGTCCACAGATCAAAGGTGAAATTCAGTGCACTGCCGATGCCGTCCAAAGCCTCCAGACCACCCTAGACCTACTCAACAAAGCCAAGGAGCTGTACAACACGCGGTGTATAGAGTTTGAGAGACTCAAGAAAGAAAACGCCAGCACTAAAGAGCAAGAAAAGGCCGAGGCGAAGTACAAAAAAGCAAGTGAGTACAATTTTCCTGGTCATCATGTGGTCGACTTTAACTCTCCCAAATCTTTCAACGTCCACGGTTGAGGAAGGTAGAGCCCAGCCCCCATTAGTTTTGATGCTGATCAGTGAACCTTGACAGATGAGAGATTGTATCGTTGGATTCCTGCAGACTTGAGAAAGGCTGCGAACCTAGGAGTAAGGGTTAAGTACTGGTTATAAACTCCCCTCCCCCCAACGAGATTATACCTGATTTTGATTTGGTCATTTATAGAAACAAAAATGCCAGAACCTTGCAGCTACTACGGCTAGTTATACCCCCGCCTATGGTCGTCGCACAAATAGTGCCCTCAACAGGCTGATGGTGTCCAGCCCCCGTTCCCCAGCCCCCCTCCCAACCCCACCCTACCCCTCCCCCTTCAACTATCCAAACATAATTTTTAGAGTTGCCACACGATTCCGCAGAAAGCTGTACAACATCATTTTCAAAATGGTGGGCTGAGGTGATTCAACGACTGTTTCGTGAACGAACAAAATCATAAACAAATAGCCGTCGTAAATGCTGTTATCATCCTCATCCAAGATGTTTAGATTATTTGAAACGTTGCGCAGCTACGCCAAGTTCCGTGAAATCGATCGTTAGTTTATTGCGCGCAGCTGTGCAACAGATTTGTTGCATAAGTCCTACGCATGGCGCAAGCTACGCACTTTTTCGTGAAATCGTCTACAAGTCAATCCAGTCAGTTAGGAAATTGCAGCAGTTTGATTCGTCTTCAGATTAATTAATGCATTGTTCGTTGGGCCTACTGTTGGTGTAATAATTGCCTCTGATGTCTTTTGTGTTTCCTCCTATGTTTTTTGCTCGATGCACAGTGGAGGATTACAAGACGTACGTTGAGAAATACGCCAACCTGAGGGCGGATTTTGAGAAAAAGATGACCAAATCGTGTCAGGTAAAGAATGTTGAGACTTTGATGTGCATCATTTTGAAGTGAATGTCAAAAAAAAAACAAGTGGGAGTGCACAATAAGCTCTGGCCGTGTTGCTAGAAGTCTGGCATGAAATCGATCAAAATGACCCCCGCCAGAGCTGAAAAATGTGACGCCGAAAATGCGACGCCGATGGCACGTATGGAACACCATACTTTTGGTCAGTGTTCGGGGACAGACAGACAGACAGATAGACAGACAGACTGACCGACCACCAAGTAACATGTAGAAGTTCCTGCCAGAGCTTAAAAACGAAACAATTGTGACATGTGTTAAAAATGCCAGTATTGTCACCGGCAATGGATATTTTTTATGACAGTGATAATGTTACATGTACTACAGTGAAATCTCGATAATTCAAAACAACAGACTGTTTAGTCAAGCAAATAAAGAATCCATTGCCTTCAGTAGTATAAAGATATACAACCCTACTTAACTCAAAACTCTGCTAAAGGCAATTTTTGAACCTGTTCCCTTGAGGTTTGACTTATCAAGATTTCACTGTATTTTGTTTTTGTATTTGTAGACGATGTTTTGAGGTACATGTACTGTAAGTTCATCTGATAGATCCAACCATAAAGAAGTTGCTCACTTTGTTATTTTTTTTTTTTTTACTTTTTCATTGTCATTTTTTTATGTCGTCAGCAATTACAATCTATAGAAGAGGGCCATCTACAACAGCTGAAGGAGTTTATCAAGCAGTACAACATAGCACATAGGGAATGTGGCTCCGGTGTGGAACAGGTGGGTTCATCGTCTTCTAGGTCAGTCTTGGACGTTTCTGTCTGTCGTTCATAGTATCGTAGACAGTTATTGACTTTGACCTTCAGTGACATTTGTGATGCGATCAAGCTAAATGAGTCGTTTGTGGGGAATTTTCATTTGGAGATACAGGCCAAAATAGGGCCACTTCATCACATCACTTAATCACATCTCTTGGTGTTCCGACTTCCATAATTTTTGAATTAAAGATGGTACCAGCATGCCGTTTTCACAGTATTATTGTTGAGATTGTGCTCATTTCAAATCTGTAAAAACAAAAATTGACCAGGGTCGACAAACCACTCATTTAGCTTGATCGCATCACATATATGCTTTTGGTATAGGTGCTGCATCATCCGATGAAAGCATCTATTCATTTGCATGCAAAGTATTATCAGTTTTTCAGTTTCTATGTGTTGTCATTCAGCACTCAGGATTGAAAGGTAGGGTAGATCCTTTATCATTTGTGCATTTTGTTTTTGTTATAGGTAACAGAAGTGCTCAAAATCTAAAGACGGGTGCTTAACAACTAACCTGATGAAGTTTTAGCTCAGTGAATGCTGTATATTCTGAGAAAACAATATTCTAGGATCTCGATTTCAATTCAAAAGTTGCCGAGTCATATTTTGAATTGCGCCAGAAATCAGCATCCGGGACACGTTCCTTCTGGCATGCCGTCATTTTGAAGAAAACAATAAAAGAAGGCCATTTCCAAAGATGCGTCAAGTGACGCATTTTTAGAAATTTCTGTTAGTACTTGGTTTGTAATTTGGCAAATCCGTGAATGCAATGAGTAATCCTGCTTAAAAGACGGCACTTTTTTGGTCACGTTTGTCAAATGGTTCAGCCAGAGTTGCGTTTCTCAATTGATAGCGTTGACAAACAGTGCACCAGGTTCTTGGGCTCACTTAGTTGGCAATTTAGAGTTGCATAAACCGTGCCGCCACTAACATTGACACATCATGACTGAGTGTGCATACAGTCACGGCCTTGTGAGATGCACTAGAAATCCCCTTTTGTAATCCTGCCACTGCGGCAATAGAACTAACGAGCTAGTCCTTCGTTTGTCTCAGGTTCAGGGAGAATTCAGCCAACAGTGCGAAGACCTCACGTCGGTCAAACTAATCGAGATGTTCTCCGAAACCAAAGGCACGGGCAAAGAGAAGCCAGGTAAAGGACATGGAGGGCGTAACAGGGTTATGAATGTAATAGGTCAAAGAGCAATCGGAATGGAATACAGTCAATACAGTCATTTGATCTTTACTCAGTTTTGTAGCTAAACAAACTTAACATGCAGAGTTTAAGTTCATAGTCAAGATGAAGACACATAAATGGGATGTGTGTATAACTGCATGTTGCCTAATTACAAGGGCATCAATCGCTTTGAGAAGTGAGGGGGAGGGGACATACCTTGATCAGAACCAATGCGAAGTGCGAAGCCCTAACGGCGTGGGGTATGGAAAATTTTGGATTCTAGATGCGCTGTGGTGCGATCTGAGGCAATTTCTGACCACTTTCACTATTTTCTTTTAGCATAGCTGTAGTTACTTAAACAGTCAAGCCAGTCAATCCTGCTTTATGTAGGCTGGGAGCTCTTAACCGTTGAAAACAGACGCTTGATTGATTTTGACTGAAAGGACAACTTAGCAGAGAATATATGTTTGCATAGGAGGAGTACTACTTGATTCTGATTATATGCATAAAATGATTTTTTTTTCTCTATTGCTCCACTTCAAGGTCCTGTCGTGTTTGAAGAGTGCGACGTCTCCAACATCCCGAGCCCCGACCCAGACAAAAGCAAGAAACGAAAGACAAAGAAAGAGAAGACGAAGAAAACGAAGAAGGAGAAGGACGAAAAGGACGGGTGAGTTGATCCAAGAGGAACGTTTAATGATAAGGGGTCATAAATTTGAATCCGATCGTCTTAAGCCCGGTTCATACTTCATTGGAAAGCGAAAGCGAAGCGAAATTCGTGACGTCAACAATACGTTTGAAGCGCGTCCACCATTGTTGACGACATGAATTTGGCTTCGCACATGCTTTCGCGTGAAGTATGAACCGGGCTTCATGATGATGTCATGGGGAATTTTGTTACCTACATTTTGATTCCCCTATTTGCTACCAAAGACTGTAAATCGTCCAAGATTGACAACGGTTTATGAAAAATGATGCAGTTGGAAAAGTTGCATATTTAAAGGATTACGCATGCTCGTAATTGGTCCCTATCGATTGCACAGTGCCCAAACATAGCGCAGGTCAATCGAATAGCCCGCGTGCTCCCATGCACACAAGCACTGGGCGATCGATATTCCCTGGCATTTTTTCGGGCAGTGTGACAAGCCTAAAGCTCGCAAGCCTAAAGAAACCCGCAGAGAGAAGACAATGAGAAGAAGTTACAGTTTCAGAGGTGGGAGGAAAACCCCAGAAGAATATTCTGGGGGGAAACCCACGGAATCAGGTAGGGACTGAAAACCCAATCCACATATTGGCCCAGGTGGGATTCAAACCTGGGTCACAGCGGTGGAAGGCGAGGAAAGTACCGCTACATGTTTACCAACCTGAATGTCCAACACCAGCCTGAAATAGGTGTTACTGTCCATAAAACTACCCTTGTTTCACAGAGGGAAGTCTAATGCGGAATTGTCAATTAATTGTAGCCGCGTCCTTCGCAATTCAGCATACCAGCTGCGAGTAAGGATGATTAGCCTCCCAAATTATTATTATTATTATTATTAAAAAATTTGAAGAAAAAAAAATGACTTGAAACACATTTCTGTAGACTTAACCTCATCCCCGTCCTACATAGTTCGTCTTGAAATAACAAAATGTGCCACTACTGACAGTCCTCCGAACAGCCAACAGTTTGTTCCGTTGCCTCGTTAGGAGATCATTTCCTAGTTTAATAAATCAATACAAATGCACCTGCCATGTGCAATCGGCAGCATTGGGCTCACAAATACACTCATCCTCTCCCCTCATTTATTCCTGACATTTCTTCGGAGTCAGATTGTCTGATTTTGGCGCTCGTCTCGGTGATTTTCTTTTCCTGGCATTACACCCAATGGAGTACTTGATAGGGAGACACGCGCATCAAAAGTTGAATCACCTCAATTATGGAGACAAGCAGAGCAATGGGGAATCATCGTCTGGGATTGCGTGCATTTGGCAGGCCAGCGATATCTGTTCTGATTGGAACTCCATTTGGATTGAAGTGTGTGGAATTAGCCAAATTTGTTGTTGTACTTTGGAGGGCATTCCCTCTGCACCTAGACATGGTGAATATTTCAGAGATGCCAACCATTACTCTTTTGGAGAAATTATTAGGATTTTGAGGCATGTTTACTACTCGTGAAAATTCCAGCTGTCCTATACGCCAACATTGTGGTTACTCTGAAAAGTACTGTGGTTACTCTTAAACTTGACTGTTGGCCTATGTATTTACATTAGCATTACTCTTTGCAGGGAGAATCATTACTATTTTGTAGTCTGTAAAGTTGGCATCTCTGATATTTGAATGATAATAACTTTTTTTTCTGTTTTCTTTTTCTTTGCAGGGATACTCCAGACGCGGTGAGTCTTACCCCTTTTTATTTATTCCTGTAGTTTAGTGATTTAGTGAAGTTCTCTTCAAGTATGAAAAATGGAAAGTTATATCTGCAATTTAAGCAACTAGAACTAGCTACGATAAGTAAAAACCCACAATAATAAGAGTACTTTTGCGAATGTATGAGTGTAGTCATGAGCACAAGTAAAGATGACCTCAGGTCGACCTCGCGATGACACAGATCAGTCGGCGACTTGACTTTTTTTTTAAACCAAGTTTTGATTGAAGTTTTGAACTTTTTAAATTTTGTAAAAACGACATATTTGTAAGTAAACCTTGTTTGGAAAAAATGAAGTTAACCGCATTAACCGTTTGTCTTTTATGACGTTTTTACTGTGGAACACTAATCTACATGTATGTTTTTGTCCACGAGGCATCAGAATTTTGCATAAGAGCGTACATGGTACAATAAAGACATTAGAGACAACACAGATTTAAAACTGATTGAACTTTAGCTCATAGTTTATTTGCCTGTTTCACTTCTTTAAGTTTATGCAACGTTTCTCTGGGCTGTACTGTAGTTACTGTGTCCTTCATTGTTCAGACAATTGCAGCTCTGCCCTCTACTTGGCAACCCTGCAAGGCAATGCATGTCTCAGCTGTAGACCTCATGGAAAGAACGGCTCTGGGGACACATTTTGTGCTCTTATGCAATTTTTTGACATCTCGTGGACAAAAACGCAAATCAGACCCCGCAGTATAAAGGTTCACAATAGACAAACAATAAATGCAATTAACTAAATTTGTTCACACAAGGTTACTAATGAATGTGTCATTCTTCCAAAGTTTTAAAAATTCCAAACTTCAACTTGGTTTTGAAAAAAAAAGATCTTTTGCAGTTTTGTAGTTTTTTGACTCACCCCTGTAGAGGGCTGGATAGTGTGACTTCAACGTCCAACAAGTTTGATATTTGTAGATCAAACACCTGTGGTGAAAATTTTATGTACGCAACAAAGTCCCCATAATATTGAACCTACTATAATCATCCATAAAAATAAGCCATTTGTGAATAACCTATACCCTTTGCGAGTTACCTTTGAATAACATGCGGTACACTGACCTCATAATGCTTGGCACGTTTTTAATTTTGAATTCTCCAGACCAAAGACACTGTTGCTATATCACATGATTCGGGGCAAGCTCTTGCATAGTTACGTAAGAGACGCTCAGCACCAATACATTGTTCACAATGGGTGAGAATGGCACAAAGACACCAGACCATGCCGGAGCTGGGGGTTGCTAGCATAAGGCTTGCCCCGAATCACGTGATATAACAACAGTCTCTTTAGTCTGGAGAATTCAAAGTTAAAATGTGCCAAGCATTCGAGCAAGTCAGGCTACCAGATGTTTATCGAATTTAAGTCGCAAGTAGGTTATTGCTACAAGACCTCCGGGCATCTGTAACCAAATTCTTGTGTTGATGAGTCCTTTCTTGTTCCTCCGATAAACCCAAACCGTTACCCATAATTATGTACTTTTTCCGATTGTTGTCTATGCTACATCCGTCGCCGTTATTCAGCTCGCTACCAGTAAACCCACCACAATCAGTACCATTTCCCCAACCACCCCTACTGATGCCTTCATGGTGAGTGGGTGTGCAACGTTTCTGTGCGTGTTTGTCACTTTGTGTGTTTCGCACCCGTGCCCCCCCTAAAAAAAAGGTTAAAAAGTAGTAGCATAGAATGCGCATTTTAATAGTGTTGCAGTTACATCATTGCAGTTTTATTTAGTTTGCAAATGGTGCACTTTTAAAGCACTTAACTACCGATTTGAACGTAGGGGACGTAGTGTAGAAAAAAAAACACAAATTAGTTGTTAACAAAAGCTTTTAAGCAAAAGTTGAAGTACATGTACATGTATTTCACATTTATACAAAAGCAAAGGTACCAAAAAAGTAACCACTGAGAATTCTACAGAATTTTAACGTAGTAAAATCTGACAGTTGCATTTTGAATGGCAAAATGGTTGTGCATGGGTGTGCAGTGACATCAAGGTGGGGTGGGCAGTGTTATGTTGTCAAGTCCACTACACGTCTATCCATTACAAATCCATCACAAATCATCCAGGTCGAAGTCGGGTAACAAGCAGGGGTAAAATTTGTCAGGATTTTTCCTGATTTCATGACTTTTTTGTCAGGAATTTACCTAATTGCAGGATTTTTTGTCAGGATTTTTCCTGCTTTCTGGATTTTTTTGACAGGATTTTTCCTGCTTTCTGGATTTTTGCTCAGGATTTTTCATGCTTTCTGGATTTTTTTGTCAGGATTGTTCCTGCTTTCCGGATTTTTTGTCAAGATTTTTCCTGCTTTCTGGATTTTTTTGTCAGGATTTTCCCTGATTTCACAATTTTTTCAGGATTTTTCTGCTTTTTGGATTTTTTTGTCAGGATTTTTCCAGATTTCTAGATTTTTTGGGCAGGATTTTTTCCCGATTTACTGGATTTTTTTGTCAGGATTTGTTTGGTCAGGATTTGTTTGGTCAGGATTTTTCCTGATTTCTGGATTCTTTGGTTAGGAATTTTCCTGATTTCTGGATTGTTGTCAAGATTTTTCCTGATAACATGGGGTTTTTTTGGTCAGGGTATTTCCCAATTTCTGGATTTTTTTGTCAGGATTTCTCCTAATTTCTGGATTTTTAAAGAATCCCTCCTAAAATATGGAATTCCTGAGCTTTTACAGGGTGGTTGTACAGGGTGGTCCAAAAACAAAAAACCCTTTAACTTTATCCAGACACAGATTTCGTGTGATTGGGGAGACATGCATCTTTATGGTACCGGGTATATGGTGAAAACAGCGAAAATATAGCCTAAATTAAGAAATGGCGAAGGTTTAAAGAAAGACAGTCGAAAACCAGATTATCCACGCACAAGTCTACGAGATATGATCAACAGAATAGCACTGTGCACACAAATAATTGCAGTAATTGTAATTACTGGTACATGTAGGTCTATATGTACATGACTGCCATAGACGTGGACAAATTAGTTTTTGACCATTCTGTAAAAGGGCCGCTATGTTTTAACCTGAGCTTTATTTTCAACGCCGTTTTCACCATATACGGCCAAGATCTTGTAGTTTCAGAATATAAAAAACAAATTTCAACATGTCTCTTCAGTTTTGAGACATCTGCCTCTGAAAAAAGGTGTAAACGTTCTTTGAACCACCCTGTAGATTGTTTACTTTTGATCGAAATTGTGATGGACTTGTCATGGACTTGACTGCAACAGAGAGAACAGGGCAAAATTTACAGATATGCAGAATTAACAATGCATGGTTTGATATTTGCGGTTGCTGTTATGCCCCATTGCCTGAAAGTTGCTACACTGTATTTCAATTGTAGCAGATTTTTGCAGTGACACACAACTTTCACCTAGTTAAGCGTAACATCTCTTTCTGCGAATAGAAATAAAAGACAATTTTATTTGCTGGTATACTATGAGTGCTTGTTTGAGAAACACAAACAAACAACAGTATATTAAACAAAGAGTTTTGTTGCTAGGTGTTTTTTTTTAATGTATTGTTTTATTTTTTGTTACTTTGACATGAACCTTTTATTTGTCACCTTATTGTGCAACTGCTAGGAGTATGGTGTATCATTCTATCTGTCTCGTCTGTATCACCCTACGTGTCAAACTAGTTTGCACTGTTTGCGAAATGGTGTATCACCCCTTTTGTTGTACATACTGCTGTCCCATGTACATGGGCGCTGGGGGGGGGGGGCAAGGGGGGCGCTTGCTCCCCCCGGAAAACAAAAAAAAGGAAAAAAGGAGGAAAAAGGGGGGGGGGGGAAGGAAAAAGAGGTGTGAAGCCATATTGCTGTTAATTTGATGGGGAGGGGTTGGGCAAATGCTCCCCTGCACACGCAAGGAAAAATGATAAATTGAGAATATAATGAAAAAGTTATGGAATTTTGGGGGACAATTTGCTTTCCCCCCCCCTCCCCCGGAACAAATCCTGGCGACGCCCAGGCCCATGTATCATGCAGTACGTGTACATGTATGGTAATCTATCCTCACTCATTGCTCGAATGCACACTCACTGTGTAGTTTATGTTTTCTCTTCTTGGAATGAAGAAGAAAATGTGACACGGTTTGAGTTAAACGTGCAACTTTTTTTTTTCGAAGGGTGCTTCTTCGTATCAACTGGTGTCCATGCAAACATCAAATTCATTTTATATTTCAGTTATTTTCTTTTCTAGATTCGTCATTGTCTTTGTGAAGTTTACAAGATTGTGAAAGTTGTGTGTAATGTTTTTTTTTGTGTGAGTGTGTTATAATTTTGCTTGTGTGAATCTGTGTAGTAATGTGTGTATCTTCCACTTGTAGACACAGATTTCATTTCAGATGCTGTATATATGCGACTCTCACGTGATGCTCCAGACTTTTCAAGACAAAATTATTTGTCGGTCTCCACTCCTTTGTGTTGTGTACTTTTTAAATTTTACCAACATTGGAGCATCTATGGTCTCTGGAACCTGTGATATTTGTCCCCGGCCTCTCTGACTTTAACCTTTCACTGTGCTGTCTCAGAACTTTAACCTTGGAGTAGTGCCTTTAAGCTGTTGACCTTGGTCTAACCTTTGACCTTTGACTTTGACCTCTGTAACCATTGACTTTTGTCTCTGTAACCATTGACTTTTGATTCTGTAACCATTGACTTTGATCTCTGTAACCATTGACCTTTGACTTTGATCTCTGTAACCATTGACCTTTGACTTTGATCTCTGTAACCATTGACCTTTGACTTTGGTCTCTGTAACCATTGACCTTTGACTTTGATCTCTGTAACCATTGACCTTTGACTTTGATCTCTGTAACCATTGACCTTTGACTTGGATCTCTGTAACCATTGACCTTTGACTTTGGTCTCTGTAACCATTGACCTTTGACTTTGATCTCTGTAACCATTGACCTTTGACTTTGATCTCTGTAACCATTGACCTTTGACTTTGACCTCTGTAACCATTGACCTTTGACTTTGATCTCTGTAACCATTGACCTTTGACTTTGATCTCTGTAACCATTGATCTTTGACTTTGATCTCTGTAACCATTGACCTTTGACTTTGATCTCTGTAACCATTGACCTTTGACTTTGATCTCTGTAACCATTGACCTTTGACTTTGATCTCTGTAACCATTGACTTTTGACTTTGATCTTTGTAACCATTGACCTTTGACTTTGATCTCTGTAACCATTGACCTTGACTTTGATCACTGTAACTTTTGACCCTTGACTCTGATATCTGTAACCATTGACCTTTGACTTTGATCTCTGTAACTTTTGACCTTTGACTTTGATCTCTGTAACCTTTGACCTTTGACTTGGGTATCTGTGACTTTTGACTTCAAACTGTCGAATTGTTTGATCTTCAACCTAGGTTTCTTATAACCTTTGACCTTTGACATCCCACACAGTCGCCTAGCCCATCCTTGTTATCACAGCAGAGCAGTATGCTTCCGTGCAGCTCCATGCCGGATGTGCGAGGGGTGAGTGAGTCCTCAACAACGTGCCTCATGCCTGCTCTTGATGTAAACGGTGTGTCGTTGCATGCATGTGGTTCACAGAATTTGCAAAAAGTATTCTTTGACGGATGTTTTTCACACAAATTATGCATCATTGTTGTTGCACTTTGAAATTGTTGTACAATAAACAGATTAATAGAGAACCTTTTTATAGAATGCCATAAAGAAAAGATAATTTGACCAGTTCACGCCGGGATTATTTTGACAAGAACGGAACGAGACGGGGGATTACTTTTTACTCGACCACAAGCCAGGCCTCACTTTATGTCATCCGTTCCGAATACCGCAAAACTTGTGTGTGTATAAACGGCCTCCGGCGCGAAGTGGTTAATGGGAACTTACACATGTGGAAGAAAAAATCGCACAAGAACACAACTTTGAAACATTACAACTAACAACGTTGCCCCTTCCCCTATGCAAATTCCATGCCATTGCTGTTCATGAGACATAAACGATTTGAATACAGCATTAATATAGCAGGCATGAAATTTTTCAGACTTTTGTCTGAAATGCAGCCCTTTTGAATAAGAGAGAAAGACATTCTCAGTATAGAAGGAAAAGCATCTTTCATGTCATTCATCCAATTTTCAGTTTTGTATTTTAATAAATTGGCAATCTCTTCCCTAAAAATGTCTGGAGTTTCCAGGAAATAGGTCCCGTTATGGAAAATTGAGGAAATGGGGGAACCATTATCGATACCAAATTATTCATGACGAGAATGAAATATTTCATGCGCATGACGCACCACGGTTGCCAAGCAACTTCACTTTGTCAGCTTCCGTACTCGTAAGCGAAATTCACCATTACAAAATTTAATGATCTCCTTGGATGCACAAGTACATGAAACACGGGTGGTATGTGGATGTGACATAATTCTTTCTGCATGTTGAAATGTTTAATATTTGTGAGTTTTTTCCCCTGCCAATAGATTCACTGTGCTACTTGTGTTTCAGTTGAAATCGTGTATAGAATTTGATTATCGTTGCCTTTCAGGACAGATGTACATGCACGTTATTTTGTCTTTATTTCTTTTGGTTTTGAGCACTGTCTAATTTTGTAACAGAGGACTAACGATTTATCTGGTATCATTGATTACTAATGAATTTGATTGCATTCTCGTAAATAATCCTAGCCCATTATTAAAATGTTATTCGCAAAAATGTCTTGTATCCGTTTGAAATCCATACAGAAAGTGTAGGCCACACTGTGTTGCATACACACGAGTAAACGAAGGACGTATTGCGTGCGCGCGCATTGGTTTGCGTGAGCAAATCGCTGCGTTTGCACGATCAGCTTTCAACTGAATGTGTGCAAACCTGAAGCGTCTTCACGGGAGCTGAGAGAAACACACCAGACTCACGTCCCCTTCTGTCAAAACTTTCTATTGTGCATTTCTGCATCGTATATTGTTGATGTCCCTTAACGTGGCGCGGCCCCTAACGCGGCGCACTTTGAATTTTCTCCTCAAGCGCATTGCTAGAGCAAAGATTTACCTCTAATTTGACAGTAAGTGAAGTTTCATCAAGTTCTAAACATTACTGATTATAAATCTTGAGTTTACCTAACCATTACAAAGTTAGCAGAGAATTTTATTCTGGCGTGATTTCCTGATTTTATTTTGAAGTGCACAAGGAACCTTTTAAAATGCACACAAAATTAAGAAACTAATTTTCTGACAAACTTGTAGTTGGCAACGTGAGTGGGGATAATAATGGGTTATCAGAATTTGTCCACTTTAAAAAAAAAATCTGCAGTGTTCACTTGGGATTTTCCGAGATTTTCAAAACATAAAAACCACGCACACACACACAACTTTGACTTTATTTTATTGTAAAATTTGCAGCGCTTTATTGTCAGGTGTTACTTTCTTGTCGACGGTAACTTTTTTGTCGACGGCGGTTCATCGTTAACATCCCTTTATCAGGTTAAAGCCCTTTACAGGAATAAGATATTGCAAAACGTTCTAGCCCCCGTATTGATCGCCGCACACAATTTTAACAGGCGTGGTCTTGGTACCTTTTACCGGCACAGCATGCAGTTGCAGCTGGCTGTTCCGAATATCCGAACATTTGGTCAAACGCAGTTTCGAGTAATCAAATACCAAATTATTCGAAAGTGGGCAGCCCTGTCATGCGAGCTTCTCGCTTGGTGCCTTATCAGTAAAACCTTTCCATCCACTGGTTATATTAATCAATTTCAAACTGACCGCATTGAAACTATAAGTTGCTTATACATACCGCCCATACAGCACTCACGGAAGCGATTTACAAAGAAATGTAGTCCCGGCATCCGTTCCATGGCGTCCTTCCATTACGGAGGCTATAGTACCCTGGTGAGTGAGCGCGCACGTCGGCATGGCAACGCATGATGACTAGCCAATGGCTACTCTTGCACAGTGGCCCATCTTGGCTGTGATTGGTCGGAATGGTTCGGACTGAATGTTAATGAGAGCAAGCGACAGATCCCAAGATCTAGGAAGTGATATCAGAGACTGTATAGTACAACTACATATAGGACCTTTGGGAGACGCAAAAGCGTCATAAGTTATACCTGTGGGAGACATGTGACATAAGCGAGATATTTCAATATTTCCCTAATGCCTGCGCCCCTATATACAAAGTCAAAATTTCAGTGTCGCAAATAGGCTAGATCAATTCCTCATGGTCCAATTAGTACATGTAAAAATACCAACATTCGTGAGGGTAGGATAAAGTAAAATTGGGATGAGGGGTCATTAAAGTTGATTCATAAATACTTAAGACACTTTACCCATTCCTATTGGTCGAGAGCCCATTACGTGGCCGGTCTTAAACGGATGATAAAGACATGGTAAGCTGGTCTTAAACACTTTTCCAGTGTCACAATAAAATGTGGACTCCTAAAAATCCAGTGCCTCTTACTGTTTTATTGGTTGAACGTTCACAATCCTCACAGTGTTTTATAGTCCTAAATTCACAACGCAACGCCCCAGGTGCATTCTGCGTGACATCACGCAGTACGCACGTTGCGCGCGCCAATCTCCATAAAAGGAGTCTTTTACATCTTATTCGCGAGCTGGATACTCCATTATTTAGCTAGAGGGGTGTTTCAAAAACATAAAGTGAACTTGTTGAACAAAATCGTTTGTTTTTTTACCGAAAAGTTTAGATTTTTTTGACCGAAAAGGTATTTATGAATGGGAATAAATATGTGCTTGGTCGGTATTAATCACTCTGTTTAAGATCGCTCCCAGACTCCAAGCAGTCTTAAACAGAGTGATTAAAACCTCCGAAGCACACATTTATTCCCTTAACTATTAAAAATTTGTGCACAACTCTATGGGTATGTCTCCCTAACGGTACCATTTTCGGTTATGTTTTTTCTTTATTATTATTTTGGACAATGAGACATTTCGTTTTGGGAAAAACTTTGTGCCTGTGGAACGGGTCTCCGATATGCATGCAATATATTGTTTTTTGGTTTTTTTTTTTTTAAATCAGCTCATGTTGAGTTATGGAGTGATAGTAGTTCAAAAATTTTGACCAAACAAAAAATGAGTTTTCATAGGGTTGACTGGTTCCCTCCTCCCTTTCTGCATCGAAATGCAGAAACCAGGAACCAGTCTACATGTTCTCACACAGCCGATTTATGTGTGTCCTTAAGCAACCTAAATTACACCCCTTTTTCAAGAGGGTTGCAGCCTCCAAAAAAAAAAAGACAAATAAAGTAATTTTAATTCAGTTAAAACACACAAGTTGAAAATTCAAGAGAATCAAAAATTGAAATTGTTGCCAAGCGCTGACGGTACATCTGTAACATGACACAAAGGAAACTAGCAAATCAACAGGAACTTCGTTGTGAAGAAGAAACGATACTTAAGCTTATATTTTGGCAATATTTTGTGCGTCATCACTAGTTACTGTCATACAACTCTCCAAACACATGAAACTGTAGTCAAACCATTGCCGCTCTCAGATTTCTGTTTTGAATATACATGTAGGTCTATGCATTTCCTCCTTTCCAATTTATATGGCAAACGTAATCATCTGAAACTAAAAGCAGTCAAATTAACGACAACATACACAGAAAGGTTACATGAAAGCTAACGAGCTTTGACGTCATTACTCTGCGAGTTCGTTTTACGTTTCTAATTATACTTTCGGAATGCTACTACCAGCTGTGCATCTCACAACCTGCTGTATACTTACGCTGATGAAACATCCTATTGCATGGTTTAAGAATCAAACTCCTGTAAAAAAAATTGTTAGTGACAAGATTGGAATCTTTTTGACGAATCACAAACTCCTGAAACAATTTTACAACAGCGGCCGATGAAGAACAACAGCTCCAGCATGTTTTCCTTCACTTCGTTTCTTGGCAACCACTCGACGTCGGTGAGTAGTGACATTTTTGTCAGCACGGCATGGGTCTGACGAATGGTGATGCCTCAGTATTAAAGAAATAACTCTGAATATTTTGTCCCTCTTTTGGGGGTTTTCATGACGAATGCGGAATACTAACAATGATCGAATCTGCATTTTTTTTTTGTATGACGCATTTCAAATAATTAGCCCGCCTTAGAATAATGTAGGTCTTATTCCATAAATCGTGCTGATCAATTTTTGTTTGCGGTTGATCTGTGCCCCTATTTTATCAAACATGGGAAAGATGTGTGCATATTTTTCCCGCCGACAAAAGTTATTCCGAAAGTGTACTTTCCAGGGCTGCATTGTAAGCCCCCCCCCCCCCCAATAGTTGGTCTCAGGTCAGACCAAATTTCCAAAATTGATGCGGCGATGCGGTTTTTAAAAAACAAAATTGCTTTTATGTCCTCATATACCTTGGTGTCCTCCATCATGTACCTTGGTGCCCTTCATCATTTGGAGTCGAGCTGCCCATGAAAATTTGAGGCGGTGCTGCAATAGAGGGCGCTGTTGTAGCTACCGGGAAAATTGAAAACAAAACAAAACAGATTGACGTGCCTGATCAAAATCGACACACGCACTGACCAGAGACCGACTACTATTTTGTTTGTGGCCTAAACCCGTCATATGAAGAGAAATATGGAATCATAAACATAGTGGATTCACATAACAGAGGGTCTGCTAGAACGTTCGCTGTAGAAATATAAATTTCCATCGTATCGGCTTTTAAACACCAAAAGTAATAAGATTATCTGTAAGGATGAGTTTAAATTGACTGCGGGTATGGGTATTTACCGGTGTGTGTAAAAGATCTTTACGGACTTCTTGTAAGAACTGTACAGGTTACTATGTAGTCTTCCAATAAGAGGCAGTGTAGGCAACTTCACCTTATGCACCAGTGGTGTGCACTCTTCACGGACAATTTTCACCGTAAATATGTCCAAGCCCATAGAATTAAGCAAATCTTGCCATTAACCAACATTTCTTTTATGTTTGATTTATAGGTATATACAACATTTGCAAACATCCAAAAAACAAAACAACCAAATTATTACGAAATACCCTGCTTGACTGTAAGTGAATGACAGTCTCAAGCATCCTGTGAAATCATGGCACGTGGTGTGCTGTCATTTTCAAGAAAGGTGGAATTTTTATATCAATTTCCAACGATGGTCGGCCGACTAGGTGGCATTTTTCTTGAAATACTGACCCCAATTCACTAAATTTTATAGTTAGTCCACATTTTGTTTGCAATCGGTTACACATCCATGAACGGGTGCAAGCCAGCTAGTCTGTGAAACCTGACAATTCCCTGACGTGTATATATTGCTCCGTTTTGTCTGAAGCAGGGTCAGGGAACCAGACAACAAGAACAGCATTTTGTTGTCTTGGTTTTTTTTTCACAGTATCTATGACAACTAATCTATGCAGTGTAACAGTGTTAATATAGTTGCTACAGTATAAAACACTAACCTCAAATCCATCCATTTCTGAAAATTACAGCAAAAGCAAATGTTGTATATTACCTTTAAATCCCTCACCCTGCGTAAAATGTATAAAAAAAATTGAATTTTCATGTATGCACAGTTCTCACTTGAGAACCTGCACTTTGATCAAAACAAGAGGCGTTCTTCTTTGTATCAACAGTACCGTTACCTATAAATTCTTGAAAAACTTTCCTGTAACTCTCCCAGCAATCACACACGTGTACTAATGCTTAAATTTTCCCCCAGCTTTTCTGTTTTACAGTTTCACCCAGAATATGCACCTTTTGTTTTGAACCTGATATTTGTGCTTGATTTCCTTTCCAACATGCATTAATTATCCTGATTTCTTTTAATTTGCGTTTCTTTTTCAGGATTTTAGATATAATGACCAACTTGTGATAATTTTTTTTTCAGTGTTGTGTTCGGTGATGTATTAGCATGAGTGTAAAAAAAATGTATATTTTCTTTTTGGTAGCACCGTTGTGAAACTGTAGTTAAAGTGGTTCTCGATTTGGAAATTGGGTATTGTTATAATTAAATAACAATTTATTGTAATGGTAACATTGGTATTTTGTCCACATTTAATTGCCTCAATCTCATCAGCATGTTAAGATATGACGTGCCAGATCTCACAAAGTTTGACATTCGCAGCTCTCGTTTTGAACATTCATTATTTTTCATGCACATGCAGTTGCACAAACATGTATACAGTGTCAGGCCCGTTCTAGATGCCTAGGTACTGCCGTGCCAAACTTAATTTGACTTTTTTTTTAATTCAGCATATCGATAGCACAGCATTTAGAACCATTTGGCTCGGCAAATTTCGTTCAGCATGGAATGACAGGGCTGCCCCGCTATCATTGTTCCCAACGGCAGTTCTAAACGCCTTGCCATTCAATTGGAAGTTGGGGCAAACATTTTAGGAATGCGCATGCTCACAAAAGGTCTGTCTCATAGACGGCCATCTATGTAGGAGAACTGCAACTGTGTATTTTACGCAATCAAACACGCATTGCACAGTGTTGAAAATGTTCCAAACACGTGCGCTTGTTGCTCAAAATTTGTTCGAAATATGACGCAGCCGATACATGTGGATGGTCTGTAGGAAATAATGTCATTTGAGAGAGACCTATACCCTCTCTTCATGGGGAGTGATATTAACGCCAAAATTTTGATCGAGCTGAATGTTCACTGAACTGCTAAAACTGCTTTTAACCTGACCAAGTACTCCAGATGCATTAAGGTTCGACTATTAAGTTCAACGTTTAGAGCAACTTCCGTGCTGTAGTTCGGCTTGGCAGTATAGAACGACGTCTAGAACAGGCCTATGAGAGAAATGCCGTAGTTGGATCTTAGTTCAGACAAATCTTGCAGTGCATCGCTCAGCATGGCAAGTTTGCATAGACTCCATTGACAGGAACTGTAGATGCCATAATGTGGCCAGCGTACAGAAGCTACTGACAGGTGGCCTCTTAACAGTGGCCAACATCCAATTAGATAATGTGCACTCATAATGGCCAGTGGATTTTAGTGGCCACATGGGTAACAGTAGTGGCCAACATTGAGTTTCCAACGTGCATGCTTTATCAAGGCTTGCGAAGTAGCGCCTTTTTTAATAGTGGCCATAACTTAAACCAAAAAACGTGTATCATTGATGTGCATTGCAATGGCCTTGTGGCTTCAACTAATGACAGGTCTTTGTACATTTCTGTGATTGTAGTCTATGATATTTTAAGCTTTAAATTTGCTTGTTTTTCATCTATTCCATCTGATAGAGTCCACAGGTTGACGAAGAAGGATTCAGCATCAGACCGCAAGAGGCCTCGCCAAATATCCTTTCAAAAAAAAACAACATCTTGTTACTCCTCCGAAGAGCTTAACTCTGAACCAGCTATGGTTCCGAATGATATTTTCCTCTTTTTTTCCTGAACTTGGGTCGCAAATTTTGAAGACTTGGATATGAAAAATCAGCCACCTCTCTCTAGCAGGCGTGCAACTTTTCCTCGGATCCGCTGATTTCCTCGTTTCTTACTTCTCATGAATGCCATTACAAATTGAAAAACACTGTGCAAAGTCTTGTGTGGTTTGGAATTTTCATGTTTTTTTCTAAATTCCCAGTTGCATGCCTGCTCTAGGAAAAAAAAATGGTGCTTGAAAATTGCATGAATGTTTGGTTGATAACAAAATCAATTGCCAAGACAATTCTTAAAGAGCCCATGCAATATAAACAAAATTTAAATCCATTTTTAAGGGTGTTTTAAGTGCCTTTTTGGTTTTCATACTAATTCGAATTTCCATGTTCATGAGCCAAAGTGTGATGTCATTCCGGGCAGAAACCTCAAAGTTGCAGCTATTTCAGCACAAAATGTACTTTTCTTTGGTGATTTAGTTGTGTCAATACATGGCAGTAAGCCAATTAGCAACCCTTTCTCACATACGTTTTCAATGAGCAAATGTTTGGGTTCACAATATGAACGGAAAACCCCTAAACTGAACAGTGTCTTCCTTTGTCCTTAACCACCCTTGTTGCACATGAGGCACCCACGCGGGACAGTTTCTACTCGGAGTCGGACTCCGACTCGGACAACGAGGACCGGACGAGGAAGATCCACGTGGAGATCAAGCCGGCCGTGGTGTCGGACACCAACGGCGGCCCAGCTGCCGCATCCGTCGACGAAATCAAGAAGTCGCTAGGAGGACTGACGCTGTCTCCGCCAATTGTAAGTCTTGACAGACAGAACATTTTGATGGAGCTGCTAAGCATGAAAATTTGCTTAGCACAAAAAAGTCTGGCTTAGTAAAAGCAGCTTACCAGCCAAAACTTCATCTGATTTTCATGCTGAGCAAACAACAGCTGAATACCAATCACAATTAAGCAATATACATCACATTGGTTGGTAATCCTGTTTTTGCCAAGGAAGTCTTTCCATGCTAAAGCACATTTTTGTGCTTAACAGCTTCTGGAAATTGACCACAATACAATACAACAGAATCTTACGACCACATTAAGAAAACAGTTTTTGAGGTGCAACCATGTTGCTCATATGTTGCTGTGTTCCAATATATTCTGGAAAGTGGTGTTTGTCAAAACAAATTCCATCTTATGATTATTTTGGTTGTGTACCCGTTGCTCAGGGCCAAATTTCATGGCGCTGCTAGACACAGAATTCCGCTCTTGCGATTACCATTTTGTGCTAACCGCGCTAGCAGAAAAATTCTGGGCTAACCCTGCAAGCACAGAATCCTTAGTTATGGATGTACACAAGCGCAGAAGCCAAAATTCCTCACTAACATGTGAAATACACTTACCGTGAGCACGGAATTTCCGCTATGGTAAGCAGGGATTTTTTGCTAACTGTAAGCAGAGCCAAGAAATTGGGCCCAGATTCGAACCAGCCAGCCGACCCTGGCAAGCTCAGAAGTCGAGTGGTAAGATGTTTACACTAGTAAGCAGGAGGTCGTGGGTTTGAGTCTCACAATCATTCTGGACAACACCGAGTACACAGTGTTTATAGAAGACGTCGGTGAAAGGGCAAAACCTAACATTGAATTTACATCACCGAGGCACAAATTCCATCTTATGAAAAAAATCAAGCGTGTGTTCCCGTGCCACTTTTATTCGTCCTACGAATAAAAGCAACCCCATGCGTGTGCATTGTGTCTACGCTTGCATACACCCATTCATGGATTCGCCAAATTACAAACCAACTTATTAACAGAAATTTCCAGAAATGTGTCTTTAGACGCATCTTTGGAAATGACCTTTTATTGTTTTCTTCAAAATGACAGCTTGCCATAAGGAACAATTTCACAGGGAGTTTAGTGCCATTACTATCTTTAGAGTTTAGACCAAGTAGGCTTTTGAACAATAATTTGGTCAGTTACCTTTTGGGTAGCTACAAATGATCTACTATGCCTTTAAGAGCCAATGAAGGATGCGCTACGGATAGGGGCAAGAGGGGTTACACAACCTCAAGTGGCGATCAAGTAAAGACCTAATAATAAAAACTGCAGAAGCATTTGACTCCATGTTTCAATGTCTGTCAAGGAGACTTTCAATAATGCTTTTCCTGTAATGAAAACCAAGTAGTCTGGTAGAATCACTTTTGGTTTTGCTTCCCATAATTGCCATGCTGTCTTAAAGGTAGAGTCCATCATTTGCAGCTATCCGAAAAGTAACTGACCAAATTTATTGTTGAAAAGCTTACTTTAAAAATAATAATGGCGCTTAACTCCCTGTGAAATTATTCCTTCTGGCGTGCTGTCATTTGAAGAAAACAATATAAGAAGGCCTTTTCCAAAAATGTGTCAAACGACACATTTTAAAAAATATCCATTAGTAGTTGGTTTGGCGTATCTGTGAATGGGTGCGTGCACGCATTGACACGACGTACACTGCGGGGTTACTATAAGTTGTCGGTTCAGTGCGTGACATTGTGTAGCTGCAATCGGCTGAATGAGAACGTATCCCGGATGCTGATTTCAGGTGCAATTCAAAACATGACTTGGCAACTTTTGAATTTGAAATCGAGATCCTGGAATATTGTTTTCTGGAAATATTTATCATTCACTGAGCTAAAACTTCATCAGGTTAGTCGTTAAGCACCCGTCCTTAGATTTTGAGCACTTTTATTGCTTCAAATGAAGAAATTGCACAAATAACAAATGATCGACTCTAATATTGTGTGAAGAAGACTTGCGACAGATGAATTAAATGACATTTAATCAAACTGAAATTGTTTATTTTTATTTTCCTTTTTTTGCAGCTGAGGAAAGATAAATCAAGTAAGTCATCCAAAATTATTTCAAATTCTTTTATAGTTAATTTGTTTGCTCAGCATCTCCAACTTATAAGTTTTTTTTAATTTGGGTTCGGATATCCGATTCCTCATATCCCAACCGAATAGTGAAGTTGAAACCGAATATTATAAAATCCGGATTTTAATCCCACCACTGGTATTGATTACATCCCTGTTTTAAGTTGAGGTTAAATTTTGGCTTTTATTCTAATAAATCTTTTCTAAGTAAGCTGCACAAGAAGAAGCTGTCAATTTCTATTTAACATCTTTCCTAGTGTTTAAATGGCTAATTTGGCTTTTTTCCTTGTCCCTTTTTCTCAAAGATGGTGACCTTAAGAGAAGAAACCAGACGGTTTTACGAAGCAGGTAAGCGACGTTTCAACTAGCCCTAGATTTGTACCCCAGATGATCGACAGAAAGGCTGTGCTGATGCTACCAAGCCTTGTTTGGGATTGTGGCCTAGTGGTTAGGGTTTGTGTCTCATGATCGGAAGGTCGGGGTTCAAATCCAGCTGCTGGTCATATGTTGTGTCCTTGGGCAAGCCACTTCACCCCACTTTGCCTCTCTCCACCCAGGAGTATAAATGGGTACCGGCATTAGCTGGGGAGTAACCTGCAATAGACTAGCATCCCATCCAGGGGGAGTAGAAATATTCTCAGTCGTTTCTTGCTACTGAAACCGGAGAAAAACGCCGGCCTGATGATAAGACTGTACTTGCTTCCTGTGATAAGATGCCAAATTTAGGTTCTCCACATTTCAAATGTTGGGTGCGAGTGTTACCTTTTCCTCGTTTGTGTTTTGTACGTTACGCTCTTTTGGTGTTGACTTTCTTGCCATTTATGCCTGTCCAACTTTCAGCTCTTGCTCCAGTGAGGTTATTAATTCTGAACTTTGCATTTTCCTGTTGAAAAAAATTGCCCTTAACGCTTGTCCTTTACCACCTTTGTGCCAATAGGATGTTATTAGGCGACTTCGGTATTTATTTTGGAATTGATTCCAATTCCGTCAAGGAATTGCAATTCCTTTCGGAATCAATTCCGAAATAACCATGGAAAAAATAACATTGTGGAATAAACCACCGTCTATAAAAGGTCTATGTGAAAAATAGTTAAATGGATTATTTAGCGGTCATAAGAAACAATTTTTCTGTGGAACGTGTTCATCTACCGTACCTTGAAAAATCCATTTTGAAAATGGAAGATTTAGCACACAATTTAAGGCAGTCAGAAGTATGTGCAACTGTGAGTTTTACACGATAAAAAAAATGAATACCTTCACGGTGCCATAAACTTCACTGTTCATTTTTTTTAATTTTCATTTTATTCCACAAAGTCCCAGTAAGTGTTCAGTCAGTGAACATACATGTATCTTTTTTCCCTTCTTTTTTTCACAATCTTTGAGAAACGATTTCATTCCTAAAAAAAAATATCTATTACAAGGAATCAATTTCTTGAAAAAAAGGTGGAATCATGATTTCCGATTCCGAGTTTGGAATGGATTCGAATAAATTCCAGCACGGAATTGCCCAAACCTAGATGTAACACATATAACAACCTAAATTCTACAGTTTTCTGTTGCCATTGAACTGTCATCACACCCTTATGATGACATTTAAAGGTAGAGTAGATCATTTGCAGCTATCCAAAAAGTAACCAACAAAATGATTGTTGAAAAGCTTACTTGGTTTAAAGATAGTAATGGCAATAAACTCAATGTCAAATTAGTCCTTCTGGCATGCTGTCAATTTGCAGAAAACAATAAAAGGCCATTTCCAAAGATGCGTCAAGTGTCGCATTTTTGGAAATTTCCGTAATTCGTGGTTTGTAATTCGGTGAATTCATGAATTTGTGAGCACAAGTGTTGACACAATGCAACACGTGTGCAGTTGCTATTATTCGTCGGTTCAGTGCGTGACATCGCGTAGCTGCAATTGACAGAATGAGAATGTGTCCTGGACGCTGATTCTTGGCGCAGTTTAAAACATGACTCCACAACTTTTGAATTGAAGTCGAGATCCTAGAATATTGTTTTCTCGGTGTATATACAGCATTCACAGAGCTAAAAGTTCATCAGGTTAGTTGTTAAGCACCCGTCTCTAGATTTTGAGCACTGTTTTTGCTTCAAACCAACAAAAATTCAAAAATGACAAATGATCTACTCTACCTTTAAAAATTTGAAAAAAACCTATTATCCTTGTCTGCAGCTTTCTCAGCTCGATGTTGCTATCTGAGTGCCGTTTCTTTTTTAACGTGGTGTTGCTGTGCTTTGCTTCTTCCCCCTCCCCTCCCCCTCTCTTTCTCTCTCCACCTGTATCAGTGTGTCTGTCAGTCCATCCATCAGTGTGTCCGACACCACTCCTGCCTGTTTGACTATAAAGCCTTTTCCTGACTCTCTTTATGCCAGCTACGGGGCCTCGCCCACCCATTACGCCCGCGTTCTGTCGTCCAGGGAGAGTTTTGCCCGACGGAGGTGGGAAACTATGTTGCATCCGTTGTACATGGGGCATGCTCCTGCAGAACTTTCCTAATGTATTGTGTTCAGGAATGCCATCAAAATGCTGATTTCTTTTCGTTCTGGCATGCTCAGTTTGCCCTGCATCTTGATTTTGATTTGAATACTTGACCATAGCCGAACCTCCCTGTTTCCTCTATAGCCCTGCCTACCTCTATAGCCCCGCCTATAGTCCCGCCTATCCCTATAGCCCCACCTACTCCTATAGCCCCGCATACCTCTATATTCCCGCCTACCCCTATAGGCCCGCCTACTCCTATAGCCCCACCTACTCCTATAGCCCCGCCTACCTCTATATCCCCGCCTATCCCCATAGCCACGCCTATCCCTATAGCCATGCCTTCCTCTATAGCCCGGCTACCTCTGCAGCCACGCCTACCCCTTTAGCCCCGCCTATTCCTATAGCCCCGCCTACCCCTATAGCCACGCCCACCCCTTCCCCTCCCCCTTTTTTGTTTATGTATGTTTACTTGATTGTGTAATTAGTTTCAGTATTGAGTTGCCTTGAACAATGTGAAATAGTTTACTTTCTGGTTGCAAGTCACATTACAAAACGATTCGCTGGCCAAACTGAATTTGGGCTGGTTCCAACTTGGCACAGTGCAATTGTGAACGCAAATTTGAAGTGTCATGGGAAGTATTGCGCCGCACATCACAAAAGGCACGTTACACTGCAAAATGTTCTGTTAAATCAAATTTACAGGGTGAGTAAAAAAATAAACGAAACCCAAATGGCAAGACCAATTGAAAGCCCAGTCATTAAGCTTTCTTTTAGTACAAGAATCATTCAAATCACTCATGCACTTTTCAAGTTACGGAATTTTGAACAAAAACACCGTTTTAAAGTTCTGTCCATGGATTGCCAAAAAAGTAAGTGCTCTTTCAACAAAACGAAAACAATTCTCATAGGGATGCATGTAAATTGTTTTCGTTTTGCTGAAAGAACACTTCTTCTTTTGTAATCGTTGACAGAACTATAAAACGGTGTTTGTGTTCAAAATTCCCTAACTTCAAAAGTACATGAGTGATTTGAATGGTTCTTGTACTAAAAGAAAGCTTAATGACTGGGCTTTCATATCCTGGATTTGAAAGTGCTACAGGCAAAACTTTATTCAAAAATTGGTCCTGCCATTTGGGTTTTGTTTTTTACTCACCCTGTAGTGGAAGTTCAAGTAAAACAAGAATTTCAAATTTTATTTCTACACTAACAATGCATTCTGTTTCTGGCTTTTGTAGTATCACGCAGTGTGCACAATGTGTAATTTACATTGAGTAATATTTGTCTTCTTTTTTTTGTAAGACATTGATTTTTTTTTAATGGAGTGTTGGGTTTTTGTTGTTGTCATTTTTGGTTGTCAAAAGGTACATTTTTATGTTTTCCTTTCTAAGCAGCCAGTTTTCAGCACAAAAAAAAGACTTAATTATTTCATTTCATTTCTGATTATCATTTATCCCAGCTGGATTATTTTGTATTGTTTTACACTTATATGTATTTGAGCACCATTAAAAATGTTTTTTTTTTTAAGTAATGCAATGAGTATTTCTCATAGCTTGCACTGGAGTGTCATGGCCTAGCGGTTAAGAGCACCGGACTCATGCTCTGGTGTTTCAGAAGCAACAGTGGCGTGGGTTCAAGCCCGCCAGGTTGACACTTGTGCCCTTAAGCAAGGCACTTCACCATTATTGCTGCGTCCTTCGGATGGGACGTAAAGCCGTAGGTCCTGTGTAATGCAATGCATGTAAAAGAAAAGAACCCAGTAACACTTATCGCTAAGAGAAGGGGTTTGCCCCGGTGTTTCTGGCCTCCTGTTTTTACTCCCCTGTGGAGTCCTTAGGGGAAAAACCAACCAAGAAACCAGTAATTCTCTACAAGCTCAAGCTTAATATCTATCAAAAAAATTACAACAATATTGTTTGATTTTGAGTTCTCTGTTGTATGAATTCCAGCTTAATTATAGCATGTATTTAAGTCATTCACTCATTTCCTTCCAAAGTGCACAATCCAGTGGCAACCTTCTAGATCTAGATTTTTTCGCGACCTCGTCTCCGACCTCTGACCTGATGTCACCGACCAACAACACCAGCTCTGCCACCACACCCAGCTCCACAGATGGTAAGAAAAACATCCGCTGTCTCTTTAAGAAAATGGTCAAAATTTGATTTTGATAATGATAAAGAAAACATGTATAGATATTTAACCTATTCATAAGATAGAATTTGCATCGGGGTGATGTAAATCAATATTAGGTTTTGCCCTTCACCGACGTATAAACACTGTATACTCAGTGTGTTACCTCCCGAGTGAAAGTTGGAAAAAAATCACTCGGGCGGGACTCAAACCCACGACCTCCTGCTTTCTAGTACACACATCTATTACCACTCGACCACCGAGCTAACGGGATCGGTTGGCTGGTTTGAATCTGATGTACATAGCAGCGGGTACCACAATTAAACCATTCATAAGATGGAATTTGGGTCGGGGTGATGTAAATCAAATTAGGTTTTGCCCTTCACCGACGTATAAACACTGTATACTGAGTATGTGTTACCTCCCGAGTGAAAGTTGGAATACCTTTAATAGTTTAATTGCGGTAACCGCTGCTAAATGTACATCAGATTCGAACCAGCCAACCGATCCCGTTAGCTCGGTGGTTGAGTGGTACGACGTCTGCACTAGAAAGCAGGAGGTTATGGGTTCGAGTCCCACCCCAGTGATTTTTTTGCAACTTTCACTCGGGAGGTAACACGCTGAGTATACAGTGTTTTTATACATCGGTGAAGGGCAAAACCTAATATTGATTATAAATATTTACTCTAACTACATTGTATGTTTCTACATGTATGCTCTAGACCATTTGGGAGCACTTTTAGTTCTTCAAAAAAAAATTGGGTTTCAAAGAAAACAGCAATTTTTCCTGGGGTCCCCTGATTTCCTCGATTTTACTTCTCATGAATGCCATTACAAATTGAAAAATACTGTACAGAGTCTTGTATGGTTTGGAGTTTCCTCCTTTTTTTTCTAAATTCCCAGTTGCATGCCTGCGAAATGCTTGCCCTGTGATGTTCACGTTTATTTTGTTAATTTTGGATCATCAATTTTGTTAGCCTTTATGTTAAGATCAGCAAAATACTGTTATTCCATCTAGAACTACATGTATGTCTTTTCTTTGGCACAATCATATTTTATGTTTGGGTCTTTCTATAAATTTAGAGTCCAAGTGGTGATGTTTTTTCCAGTCCCCATTACCTCGAAACTTTGTAATTTGCCATTCAAAGTATCATGAAGAATGACTTCAAACAATTCTTTTTATTTGTGGGGTAGGTAGTTTGCTATTTATAAATTCATAATCACTCTTGGAGGATGACTGCATTTACCCTAACCCCCAGACCCTTTTTGCTAGGAAGTTAGGAAGCCTGCAATATCCTCCAATTGCCACCATGTAAAAATTGGGTTCAGCCTCAATCCTCCAATATTATCCGTTATTTCTTGAATTTGTTCAATGGAGGGCTGACCATTGCCTCAATCCTTCAAAATCCTCCAACAATCACTGTTAATGGGTTGAGGCAGTGCCGGTGACATTCAGAAGCAGTGCGGATGATATCGAACGTAATGCAGGGCTCAATTATGCATGGCTGAACATCAACAATGCTGGGTACAGCCTACGAACGCGACACAATGCATCCTCCAAAATCAACCGACACTTTTTTGCCATTCAGCCTCCATCCTGCAAAATCCTTCAAAACCGCACGGAGGATTTTGCAGGATTGAGGAAGGTTATGATCAAGGAGTGCATCAGCATCTTGTTTATCATACATAACACATTTTTTCTGGATGTCATCTTTGGTGCTTACATGTAGGTAGGTCTACGTCTACTCTATCTACCATGGGGATAACAGCTATTAAACCTTTTCAGTAAGGTAATTACAGCCCAAGGAAACTCAAAAGTACATCAAAAATGTAATGTTAGTACCTGTGGAATTGCCCATCAGAATTATCAAGTCACAGATGTCAGATGTAACAGGGACAGGAAAAAAAGTGGACCCCAAATTTATATAATGACCCGTATATATTAATTCTCACTATGTTCACAGTCATAACTCTAACCCACGCCCCTATTAACCCACATATTATTTTCTCTTGATTTTCCCCGTTTCTTGTCTTGTATTTTTTTCCCCCCAATCTTTCCATCCTTCTCCTCGTCCGTTCATCCCAGGGCTACCAAAGTGGGCCGCTCTCAGGTCCGTAGTGGGGCTAATGACTGAGAGTCGGCCCAGGGTCGAGTCCAACCCGAACCCCGCCAGTCAGTTCGCAAAGCCGATACCGAAGCCTCGCGACCGATCCAAGACCGGTATATAACCTTCACGCCGACAACATTTTCACCATTTTTCAAAATTTTGAACTTCTTCAGCATTTTTGTCATCACGACGCAGTCATCGCTTCAGACTCAATTTGCAAGCCATTGACACATTCTCCATAACTTTCGCTTTTTCATTTATTAAAAAAACAACATCATGTGTGGCGTCATTATCTATGCGTGACCTCATAATCTATGCATGACCTCACCGGTATATTACTTATCAGTAGAACAATCTAAAGGGAGATAATAGTTGCAGTATTAATCCAATAGCGCCTGTACTATGTTGTCTTAAATTGTGTTTATTTACTAAAGAATCAATAAAACCATAGATTGCTCGGGCGGTTTTGGGCGCTACAGTGAGTAATAGGCAGGGCGGTTTGGGGCGGTACAGTGAGTAATAGATTAAAGGTAGAGTAGATCATTTGCAGCTAATCCAAAAAGTAACTGACCACATAATTGTAAATAGTAGTGGTACTAAACTCCTTGGGAAATTAGTCCTTCTGGCATGCTGTCATTTTCAAGAAAACAAAAAAGGTCATTTCGTTGCGTCAGTGCAACAAGGTCGTATCTCCTAAAATGGCACGAACGCAAAATGCGAGTTTTCAGACCGACAAAAGGTTGTATCTCGCTTAAAATAACCAGGATGTACATGCAAAGTCAATGGACATCGCAAGTGTTGACACATGGCACACGCGTGAGATGGTTGCAGAATCGAGTTACGACCTTGTTGCACTGATGCGACGATTTCCAAAGATGAGTCAAGTGACACATTTTTGGATATTTCCATTAGTGGTAGGTTGGTAATGAGGCGAATCTGTGAATGGGTGTGTGCAAGCGTTTTCGCTGATTTCGGGCACAATTCAAAATATGACTCGCAAACTTTTGAATTGAAATCGAGATACCAGAATATTGTTTTCTGGGAATATACAGCATTCAATGAGCTAAAGCTTCATCAGGTTAGTTGTTAGGCCCCCTTCTTTAGATTTTGAGCACTTTTGTTGCTTCAAACGAACAAACTGCACAAATGACAAATGATCTACTCTACCTTTAAATATAACTGCCATTTAGATTTTAATATATTGCTTCTTATGGTTAGAGGATAAAGCTTAACAGTTTGGCTCGATCAGTTAGCGATTAATTATGTGATCTCAGCTCCACAACACACAGACAAGCACAGATCACAAATTTTGCTGAAAAATTTATACCATAATGTTCTAGTTAAAGGTTATGTACAACTTTTGCACAAAATAAACCACTACCAAAATACCATGAAAAACCTTACTTGATTGTAAGTGAATAATAGTCTCAAGCATCCTGTGAAATCAGGGCACCTGGTGTGCTGTCATTTCCAAGAAAAGTGGAAGTTTTGTATCAAAGTCCAACGATGGTTGGCTGACCATCGTTGGAAAAAAAAACAACTTTTTCAAATACTGCCCCCAATTTACCAAATTTAGTTTAATAGTGCACATTTTGTTTGTAATCAGTTACACATCCGTGAACACTTGCGGGCCAGCTAGTCTGGTTCCCTGACCTGACAATTCTCAGACGTCTATAAATTGTCCCTTTTCGTCTGAAGGAAGGTCAGGGAACCAGACTACAAAAACATTTTTTTTTCTTGGTTTTTCAAGCATCTATGAGTACAAAACGTAAACAGGTCAGTGTTACAATATTTGCTATAAAATACTAACTCGCAAATCCACGTATTTGTGAAAATTACAGCAAAAGCAAATGTTGTACATTGCCTTTTAACTACCAGGCATAATAGTCTCCATGTGCAAGTACCTTTTCAACAGTAACAAAAAGTAAGAAATCGCGAAATTGATCACCACTGCCGCCACACGCCCGGCAGCCTCACACATACATCATATACACTACAGGTCAGTGCACGTTGCGATAAAAACTAGTCCTGCATACTCTACGGCATACGTACTCAGACCAGTGCGCGGACACAGCATGTCTCACATACTGGATCTCTTATGAGTAGGCTGCACAGGCGGAGTGCCGTCTACTGTTTCTTTATGGAGTCCACAGCGTTGCGAAACAGATTGAATGTGCTTGCTTTTTATGTATCACCTTTTTCACTCGATCACTTGCCAATCATTTAAACCCAATCATATACAATTGTGTGAATGGAATTATTCATATAAACCCGGCTCCAGTCAATTTCTTTGTTCAACTTTACCCCCCCCAAAAAATATTTTAATTCACCAAGTCAGTTTGCCTGTGTGGTTCATTTGAAAATTTGTAATAAAAAGCCGTATCCTCTCTGAGTGATCCCCGTTTGCTATTTCCCAGGTCTGTATCGTGACTTTGGGCGTGATCCGTGACTGTATGGTATATACGGGTTTATGGCTTCTGACTAGCACCCCTTGAACAAAGACATTGACGAATTGGGGAACCGCCAACATAGGGCTGGATAGCTCAGTTGGTAGAGCACCGGAACGGCAATCCGGAGGTCGCAGGTTCAAACCCCGCTCCAGTCAATTTCTTTGTTCAACTTTTAAAAAAATATTGAAATATATATCGTGCCAGTTTATTCCTGTCTTCAGCTTCAGACTTTCTGCACAGTTTACTCAACAAGCAGTGCACGGTGTGGAAATGCTTGCTTTTTTTAATGCCATCTGCTTTAGCCCGGCCAAATTCCACGGAGCTGCTGAGAAGATAAATAACACAGCTTAGCAACTTTGTAGTCTATAAAGCAACGAAGTCAGCCCAGAAGCCCTCCTCACACTAGACAAATCTTGGGGATGACGCGGGGTTGAAAACATGCAGCGTTTCACACTTAAACATTTTCAACCCTGCGTCAACCCTGAGATTGATTTCGCCCCTGGTGAAACTCAACCCTGCTCCAGACCAGGGTCGAGATTTTCAACCCGGGTTGAAACTCTCGCCAGGGTTCAAAACAGTAGTAACCCGGCGAAATAAGCTCGGTTTGCGCGAAACAAGTGTGAATACGATGCGGGGTTGAAAAATCAAAAAATCAACCCAGGGTGGCACTGGGTTCGCCCAGGGTTGAGTTCAACCCAGGGTTGAGAGGCTCTAGTGTGAAAAGGCTAACAACAGAGAATGGAAATTTAGTAACTTTGTTCCGACTTCCCTACAGCCGCAGACCTCCTGCACAGTCCGACCACAACCAGCGACAGCCTGCCCCCGGCGCTACCCGTCAAACAGAGGCACAGTATGGGTGGGTTACCTGCAGCCACAACGACCACCCCTACGGGGGGTCCTTCTGCGCCCACACCGCCCCCTAGGTCCACCAATCGACCCTGGAGTGGGGTACAGGTAAGCCGAAAGATCCATTGGCCCACTGTATTTTAATTCTTTCTGGTGGTGACACAAAAGGGTTCTTCACAAATGTCTGGGTGCCGTGGCTCAGCACCCTGAAGAAATATTGGGAGAAAAGGGCAGACAATGAAATCGTATCGGGTGACGTATCGGGTGCACAAAGGCCATAGACGATACGTCACTTCGTCGTGCAGCCGGTCAGTTTAGAGGTGGGAGGAAAACCCTGCAGTGATATTCCAGGGGAAACCCATTGAATCAGAAAGAACTTTAAGTAGAGGTTCACATCAAATTGGACAAACTTTGCAGCTACACCGTGTAAATTGGCCAAATCTTCGAAAGGAGGTATGGTTCTGAAAAACACCAGAGTCATCTGGTCTTCTCAGAACCAGTGGCGGATCCAGGGGGGGTGTGGAGGGGTGTTTGCCCCCCCCCCTCCCCCCGGCAGTGACCACACTTTTGTGAAATAAGCCCATTTTTCACTTGAGAGAGCCCTTCCAACCTCTCCCCCCCCCCCCCCCCCCGGCTCAGCCCCCTTGACACTTACCTCTCTGCATCCACCCTTGAGAACCCTATTTCTCCGTGAGGAGTAAGCCGCTTCCAAAGAACGTCCACAAACTTCCCAATTTTGTACTCTCCTCTTCGCTGTTGCCAGACCACATATCACACTAAGATTCACAGCCCTGTCCGAGTCATTTGTTTTTCGTACCGTCAACCTCGGCATTTTTCTTCGTTCTCCTTCCAGTCACCGGTTCCCCGCAGTGAGACCCCCAATATGTTCAGGCAGGACAGTTCCTCCTCGTTAAACAACTCAGCCTTCAACGCCTCGTACGTCATCGGTACCTCGCGGGGGCCTAGCCCGCTGACGTTGGGCATGTCCGACACCATTCCTATAGCTGCCGCCTTCACCGAGTCGGTCAACGCCTACTTCAAGGGAACCGATCAGTCCAAGTAAGTGATCCTCACAAGTCTTTGCTGTCAAAGCAGAAATGCTGCAATTGTCTTGAGTCCTATTTTCCCAAAGTGCACTGATTTTTTTTGTCTCGCCTGGTTTTTGTTCAGGAAAGAGACTATGCAATGTCCGTATACTATGTATGTATGTGGTATTTTGGTAAAGTTTCGTAAAATTGGTCTCGTTTCAAAAGTTGAATTCCAATTGGAACCAAACTTGAATCATAGATGCAACATGGGAACCATCATATGATAATGATGTCAAAGGTCACACACCAAGGTCTAAGGTCACTCTAGATAGTTTAAAGATAATTGCAAAAGCAGGCGAGATGTGCGGTTCGAGAACCATCTTAGTTTTCCATGTGCCATTTTTTTTCATTCCCATGTTGAAGACCACCGGTGATATGGGCCCAATTTCACGGCGCTGCTTAACAGTTAGCAGAAAAAATTGTGCTTAGCATAGCAGAAAAATGTGCTAACCTTAAAGCACTATTTCACAGCTAACGGTCACGCATGCATGGAGATTTCTATTGTTACGTCACTAAGTTAAGCAAATCTTTCCTCCGAGGTAAGCGTGCCTTTTGCTGTGCTTATGCTAACGGTCTCCATGAAATAGATGGAGGAAAATTGTGTGCTTAGCAGCGCCATGGAGTTGGACCCTGGTGTTATCATTCCCAGCGGGCATCATCCAGGCCCTGACTAGCAACCCTTCCCTTCCGGAATTCAAACTCACTGTCCCCTTTCCATTAATTTTTCTAGGTGTATGGTTAAGATCACCGGTGACCTGATGTTATCATTCCCAGCCGGCATCATCCAGGCCCTGACTAGCAACCCTTCCCCTGCAGTACTCAGCTTCCGAGTCAAGAACTCCGACCGGCTGGAGCAGGTGCTACCCAACAAGCAGCTCATAACCAAGTAAGAATCCTTGACCCAAGTGAGAACGACCGACCAAATTCGAACAAGTGACCAATTGAGATAACTGTACCTCATACATATTCATGATCGAGACCGGAATTCTCACTGGTCTGTTCACAGTCACATGTCAGCCACTAGTTTGTCGTGTTACCAAGCGCACGCGCGAGGATTCACACACACATGCATGGTAGACTAGCGTTCGGGTTACTCTCGCGTTAGTCTACTACGCATGCAGTTTATGAAGCAAACGTGGAAGTAGCGCACAGGGTAAGTGGGCATGTGTGAACATCATACCTACATGAAAAGATGGGGTCACAGGCACAGCAACATTTTGGAGAATATATATGAGGTATAGTAAAACAAACATAACATGGTTTATTTCGGGTGACTAGTATACAACTAAAACATGGTATGAGGGTTGATAGTAGATCTTACTTCCCTGATGTACTGGAAGTGGATAGACTAGTTCCCGATGGGAACCATATTTTTTTGTTTTACTATACCTCATACATATTCACAAAAATGTCATGCAGTTACGCACAAGTTTTCTCGGCAAAATGTTATCGTGCCCCATCTTTTCATGTAGCTGCTGCATGCTGCTAGTGCGATGTTCCTACGTGCGCACTACCCCGTGCAATCGTACCCCGCACACTAGTTCCACGATTGTTTCGTAAAGGGCATGCCTCATAGACTAGCCCACTGGTAACCAGTGCGCTAATCTACTATGCCTGCGTATTTAACCTGTGCCTGAAACCTCGCATGCACGCTTGGTAAACAGCAAAACTAACGGCTGACGCGTGATGGTGAATTGACCAATGAGAACTCGGCTGTCGGTCATATGGGAACTTGAGAAAATAGTTCCATCAGCTTCACCACAGGAACTAATTTTGTCAACTTCTGATACCTCAGGGAGCTAATATCAACTATCCTTCCTCAAACCATGTTATATATATATGATTAAAAATGCCCACAATTTTTCTTTCAAGGGAAATGAAAGTTTACTGAATGAAAATTCCCAATTATTTTTCCCTCCGCAGTGACACTTCCCAAAGTACGTCCGATAGTCAAGCCTATTCCTTTAACATGAGTAACCTTGTACTGTTACTAAAGAGACAAGCTGAGAAGAACGTAGCAGCATCTTACTTTAACGTAGACATCCTCAAATATCAGGTAGGCACCATCCTCCCTTCCCCCAAACTCCTCCCATTCCCCCCCCCCCTGTGATCTTGGAAATAGAATAGTTTAGCCACTTTTGGAACTTAACATTCCCTTAACCCTCCTACTGTTTGAACAGTCACAGACAGTCACAAATTCCATCCACTTCCCAGCCGTGCCTTTTACACAGGCTAGTCACCAACAGTCAGATCATATTTCAAGCAAGCATTCTGACTAGTCAATTTCAGCCAACAGACAAAAGCGGGCAAGTGGTAGGCACAACTGGCTTATCAATCACCTACAGTCAAAGCATAGCTGTATCATTTTACATAAATAGTCACGGCCAATCAATCCTGCTTTATGTAGGCTGGGAGCTCTTAACTGTTGAAAACAGTCACTTGATTGATTTTGACTGAAAGGACATCTTGGCACAGAGTGTATGTTTGCATAGGAGGGTTAACCTTCCTGGACAATATGTTCTTGGTCCGAAGTTTCACAGCAAGTCAAAACAGAAAAATAGAGCACTGCACATAACTTGTGTGAAAAGAATGGTTTTGAATGAGCAGTTGAAGGGAATGTGCAACATTTGCTTTGGCTGTAATTTTCAGAAATCAATGGATTTGGAGGATTAGTATGTTATAGCAAATATTGTTAAAAGGACTTGTTTCACGCTTTGGGTTTGTAGATGCTGGGAAAAAAACGAGAAAACCAATCATGTTTTTGTAGTCTGGTTCCCTGACCCCATTTAAGATGAAACAGAGCAATTTATAGACATTGGGGAATTGTAAGGTCAGAGAATCAGTCTGGCAGGCTTGTACCCCTTCACAGGTGTGTAATCTATTGCAAAGAAAATGCGGAATAACTAAATATGAAAAATTAGGAGCAGTTTTTGAAAAAAAGCCAGTTTTCTCCAACGCTGGTCGGCCAACCAGCGTTGGAGAAATACCATTTTCTTGAAAATGTCAGCACATCAGGAGCCACGATTTTACAGGATGCTTTAGACTGTCATTCCCTAACAATCCAGTAAGGTATTTCATGATAATTTAATCGTGTTTGCAAATGTTGTATCTTTCCTTTAAAAAGACATCAGAAAAAAATAGAATTAGTGTTTTATTTGTTGGTTTGGGGACTGCAGAGTGCAGTGGCCTCGTGGTCTACAGAAATAAGAGCTGGCAGTCCTCTGCACAACTTCAACCCTTTTTTTTTTACAAATCCTCAAAATTCACGGCCCTTAAAATGCTCTAATACCTGAGAATTTGAGGGCATACAAATCGTGATTGGGCCCACGTAGGCAATTTTGGGCCTATTTACAGATCTGCACCCTCAGCTTCATTTCCATTCATAACCTTTGACCTCCTACCCGTTGACCTCAGGTCAAAGTTGAGCCAGAGGGCCGGTCCACCCCGCTCCATCTGGTCAGCTACTGGAAGTGCGAGCCCACCACCACCGACGTGCGGATAGACTACGCCTACAACTCCTCGGCCGTGGATCAGGCCGTGCCCCTCAGTAACGTCACACTGATCGTTCCCGTGGACGGTGGGGTGACCGTCATGCAGTCCAAGCCTGCCGCCACGTGGTAAGCTTGAAAGATATCGGTGGTGATGATCGATGTTGCAGTGAGTCACTGAGTTTTCTGACTCGGGTTGAGTCGAGTCATTCTAAGGCAGTGATTTGAGTTAAGTTGGGTCATTAGGTTGACAAGGTCGCATTTGTTATTTAGTTAGAACATTTATTTCAGTGTTTTCATTTTTCATAGAATATTACAATTTTATATTAACACACACACACAAATTAGACAAACATGTAATTACAAGTGTATAATACACATGGATCTTAAATACTAGATGTGCAAATTTGCAACAACATTTAGTTATGAAATGAAGCAAGTTGTATTTGTACCCTAACCTACTGACAGACAAACGTACACTACCGAAAATCAGTGACACATGACAATGTACAAACCACACACACATATACGGACACCGAGTTAAAACTGAGTTCATAAATTATAACCAATTATATGAATACGAATGGAGAAGATGAGCTTTCAGGTTTTTTACAAGTATAGAGAAGGAGGGTGATGATTTACAATGAAAGGAGTCATCTAAGCTGTTCCAGTATAAAGTGCCATGTTGAATAACGCTATTTTTGGACACCACCATTCTGAATTGGACATAGACTTTTTTCCTACTCATGCTTCGGGTATTATACAAATGAATGTTAGAGGTTAATATAAAGAAGGACTGTCATTTATGCCCCTGAATTCCCCCCCCCCCCAAGAACCATTGTCTTCACTTTTTCTCCCCAAAATTCTATTCCCAGGTCAGCAGAGAGCAAGCGTGCCCTGTGGAAGATCGGTGACATCTCGGCCACCAGCGAGAGCGGTCTGTCCGGCTCCATCCGGGCCAAGTTTGAGCTGACGGAAGGCCCCAGCAAACCTGCCACGCTGGCCGTCCAGTTCAGCAGCGACGGCACCACGTTATCCGGCCTGGATATCGAGCTGCTGACCACCTCCTACAGGCTGTCGCTGGTCAAGAAAAGATTCACCACAGGTAGGGACTACAGAGATGAAACTTTTCCGATTTTAATCGGAAAACCGACTTTTTGAATTTTCCAACGAAATTTCTGATTTTTTTACAGTGTGTCCCACAAAATTTGATTTTGTAAGGTTTTTTCTCACAAAATGTCATTTTATTTCAATCATAATTTCGAAGAAAAGTCGATGAAAAGTTGATGGAAATGGCACGTTAAAATCATCGCGAACGTAGTTTTAATCTCTTTCACCAGTCGTTATTGGAGTGTTTCAACGGTAGAAACACGGGGCATAACACTAATCGGAGCCTTCTCCGGCTGGACAAAAGGTTAAACATTGACAGGCGACATGGAAAAATCACTGTGTCGCACGTGCATGCGAATATGCAATGGTACCAGCGTACGTACCGCACCGTGCCGTCCGCTAGAATAGCATATGGCCGGTCGGGAACGGGTAGCATTGTGAACGATCCAGTGGATAAAATCATTGTGTCCTGCGGTTTTTTGAGGTTTCAAATATAGTTATACAAAATGCAATTCTTTAAAAATCGTGATAATTATCTCGAGGATAGCGAAGAGAGCATTAGCGAAACATTTCACTGGCATTTGTTAGAAGAGAAAGACGACAATGCCTGATTTTTCCCCACGTATGAATGCAAGTGGACTAGTGGTGTTGTGTGGTTGAATGGACATGATTGAAGCACCATGGACGGTGCCCTTGTCTTTCTGACTTTTCCCTCGACTTTCTCAAGTAAGAAGTGAACTTCTTTATTGATGACTCCATTACTCTAACCGTAATTCGGGCATTTTATGCAATGAAAACACAGACCATTTTTTTCATCGTAAAATTTTGTTTGAATCGAAAGTAAAGCAGGAGTACTCAGGTGTCCGGAAATTGGGCATGAAGTGTATTGTACATGCATGAACATGTGTGTAATGCAGCGCGGCCCAGATTTCGGACACGTATTTTTCTTCGGCAGATTTTCCGATTTTTTGGCCATATGCCAGTTTCATCTCTGGGACTAATCCTGTCACCACCAAAAAAAACACCCATAATTGCGGTATTACTGCTTGCGCATTGGTCCACGTATTCTGCAAATTGGGATTTTTGTCAGTTGTAAAACCCAGCAGCCGATTTCACGAAACCGTGCGTACATAACTTACGCCATGCAAAGGACTTACGCAACAAATTTATTGCACAGCTGCGCAATAGATTTATGATCAATTTCACAAATTCGGCAATGTTTTAAATAATCTAAACATCTTGGACGAGGATAATAACAGCATTTAGGATGGCTGTTTGTCTATGATTTTGTTGTTCACGAAACAGTCGATGAATCACCTCCACCCGCCATTTTGAAAATAGTTTTGTCCAACTTTCTCTGGAATCGTGCGTCAACTCTAAAAATATTGTCACATGTCTAAACGCAATTCATTTACTTCAAACACAAAACTGTGTGTCTTGTATCAACCTTGATAACTTGTGTAATGGCAGGCTCCACGACGATCACGATTTGCTGGCAACATTGGTCATGTCAGTTGCTACGCCACAACGTGCGCCGCCTAAAATGATTGCCCAAGTGACACCATAATTTGTTGAGCAAGTCACAAACTTGCGCCCAACTTTTGTTAGATTGTCGTAACCGAAGTGTTTCACGAAACATTGAACAAAATCGTTGGAATATTTCAATATTTGACTTATTTTTACTTGGCCATTATCAGCATCCAGGCCCCTAGCCAGTTTTAAACGAAGTTGTTTAATGATTGAATGATATCATTAGGTTGTCTTGTGGTTCTGACGTTTTCATTTTTCTAAATAGTAGATAAAACCAAGGGAAGTTTTATATTGACCCTAACTCACTAGCATAATTTACAAGGAACCATACCCATTCTGGCAAATTCCAACACCCACATGGGAAATTGTACACACACACTGTTGGACTTAGTTTCTGGAGGTATGCCAACCCCAGCGTAAAAGACCATCAGTTTAGGGGTACCGTACCTATCCCAACAGATTTCAACAAAACCTGCTGCTGAACTTTGATGGGTTGAGTTCGGTTAGGGTTAATACAGACTTATAACATGGATTTCTATTGACGCAGCAATTCATTTTTGTGTCTCTTTGCAGGTAAATACCTATCCGAGAGCTAACGTCAAAGCAAACCCCATCCACTTCACAACTGCCTTGAAAAAGAATTCATTTTTTTCCAAGATGGCCGACATGACCTTCAAGAAAAGGGAATCCTGAATCTTGAGCATCGTGTGGCCATCTGTACTTCTTCCTCCAAATAGCGGTAGAAATCGTCGTCTTGCTCTTACAGTAACGTAGAGGTACATTTTTTAAAGAGTTTAGAATGAGAATCAGCTATGAAGTTTATCAGAGACGGGAGTTGTTTCTTCTGACAAGACGCAGAAAAAGTTAATACTTACTGGCATTGTTGGTTAACCCCTAAGCCGGCCTAAGGTCGACCCGCGATTTTCTTGCGCCATGACGAAACTGTCGGCATCAAGCAGTAATGCTCAGGTCATAAAACTGAGAAATCGTTTGATGGTCGCAAAACACGTCGCAGAAGTTGAAATGTTTCTACTCTTGCAACTGGTGATTTTTATTTAGCACCAACTGATGCCGATCGTTTTAATATCGTCGCAGTTACACCCAGGTCGCACAAAATCGGCGACTGACTTGTTCCCGACGGTCGTAGCTCAGGCACAGCTTGATCCTGAAAAGTCAGTCGCCGACTGATCTGTGTCGTCGCAAGGTTGACCTCAGGCCGGCTTTACATACTTAAAACATTTTGAAATTCAACTTGTAATTATATAGTTGAACAATTGACTGGAGCAGGGTTTGAACCTGCGACCTCCGGATTGCCGTTCCGGTGCTCTACCAACTGAGCTATCCAGCCCTATGTCGGCGGTTTTCCCCAATTTGTTTATATCTTTGTTCAAGGGGCGCTAGTCAGAAGCCATGAACCCGAATGAAGCTTGATACAACAAATTTATCTTACCTAATTGAAGTCTTTAAGTTTTCAAACTGAAAACTGATTTTTAGAAATTTTGGCAAAAGAATTTTCCATTTATTCACTGAGACGTGTAGGAAACTTGTAGGAACTTAAGTTGCCAATTACATTTTCAGAAAATTGGTGAGTTTAAAATTCTACTCCAATTGTGTTACTACACCAGCCCCTAAATCACCTTAAAAATCCAAGATTTCATCAAAAAAAATTGAACAACTGTTGAGCTCTTTTAAAAGTATTAAGCTGACTACTTTAATCCAAAAACTCTCTTTTAGAAATTACAAAAACAAGGCCAGTGTTGGAATTAACCTTTTAAGAGAAAGTGTATGTGTTTATCATGCTGGGATTTTTAATTTTTTGGCCAATTAAATAGTTTTTTTAAAGCTATTACAAAAATTTATGGCCATGCAATCCCAGCCTGCGAAAATACTTAAAAACCGAAAATACTGAAATTATAGTGAAACGTAGATAATTAAAAACAAAAAATTATAGATGAACAGTGTAAGTTAATATTATGAATTGTACATCTTGTACTACTTGTGTAAATAGACTGAATAGACCTAAAAAACTGAAGCGACGTGGACAATTATCGGGCAGAGATGCGTCAAAATTAAAGGGGATATTTTTGTATATAAAGAGGAATTGAAATGGGATACCAGAGATTTGGTATCCAAATCGGGCGCGGTATTTTTTAAAAAGAAATTGATGTATAGTATGAACGGTTTCCATTTTGAGTCTTAAATGTCTAACCACAGTGCTAGAGAAGAGTGCATTTTCACTAGAATTAGGTTTACGGTAGTAGTTATTCCATTTACGATTGTTGAGTCACTTTTATTGTTAACTTCGTTCATAATACAGACTCTTTTTGAAGGCTTGTGTAAACTCTGCAAGGTATCGGATACCATTTGCATTGGTCGTGACCATATGAAATTCAACGATTTATCCGCTCCGTTCACAAGTACCCCCTCACCGGCAAAGAAGGAACAGTTGTGGGTGACCGACCAACGCCATCTTGCCTGACTGCAATTTTGGCACAACGCGCGGCTGTACCACTATGTGTACATAATACAAATCCCCTGGTGCCTTTACGTGCGTCACACACAAGGAACGGTGCGCGTCAACCAGCTAAATGTCCCGCCCATGGGACGTCGTTGCTAGGTAAAAGGGCGCCCTCTTTTGTTGGCGCACGGAGCCCATAGGGACATTACATCCTAGAATGCACCCAAATTGGGCTACAAAACGCGTTTTAAAAGAAACGATGTTAGTTGGAAAGAGCATTTAAAAGTTGAATATAAACGTCTACACAACCATCCTTTTAAAACTGGGCATTTTTGTGTTATTCTTGCGAGAACAAATTTCGGGGGCAAAATGTTGACTCTCAAAAATCGAGCTGTTGGTCGCTAGTCGTGAATCCTGCCGCACATGTTCCATCAGTGCATCGCATTTTGCGGACGGGTTAGAAACAACATTTGTGTATCGGTGCTGTGTGTATTATGTGACATACACACAACGTGTACCGTACATTGACAAGGGCGGATCCAGAACACAATATTTGGGGGGGCCAAAAAAAATTTTGGACCCCCAAAAAAGTGGGTCAAAAAAATTACGGCGTGGGGTTCGGGGCCCGCTTAAGGGCCCCGAAATTTTGTTGGATTCTAGATGCTCTGTGGTGCGATCTGAGGCAATTTCTGACCACTTTAACCAATGTTTTTTTGAGGAAAAGATGGTGGTGTACTCATTGCATGCCTTTATTGCGATGTCACATAAAAAAAAAAAAAATTGGTCTCGTTTTTGGGGGGGGGGCCATGGCCCCCTTTGGCCCCCCCTGGATCCGCCCTTGTACATTGAGTAGACACAGCTGGAAAGATGTATGTGTGTACCACAAAATGTCCGCCGTGTCTATTGTAAACAACTTGGGGTTTTTTGTTTTTTCTCAGGAACGGTAAGACGTTAGGTTAGTTCCTTTCAACCAGACCTTTGAAATAGGATAAGTAATCAATCCAAAACGTAAACTTTTCAGGGATTGTCCCTTTAAGGCTAATAATTTGCAGCACCCATCACTCCACTGAGCTGTTCAATGTTTCCTGTCCATTGGTGCTGGAAAAACACGACAAACGTTGTTTGTTTTCAACTGTCAATGTGCAGCACAGCTTGCAGAATCTGTCATGAATAGAACCCAAAGGTCACAGGGCATGCCTGATTGCGGGCTCTGTCTTGGGGGAGAAAATTACACACGTGTTGCTTAACCGATCGTACGCATGTAGTCAATTGATGGCTCGTGCCCACTAACTGATGTTAAATTTGAAAAAAACGCCATGGTATAATTCACAGCGACTGTTAGGTCCAAACCATCATTGGCACTGATACAAAATTCCTCTGTTCGTGAGAATGACAGCATACCAGGCGTAGTGATTTGACAGGATTGAAACATATGAGGTTTCGGCACGAAAAATCAATCAATACTGTTGAAATGACTCTTGCGAATCAGTGTTTGTGGCGTTTGGCTGTTTTTTTAGAAGTTTGCTGAAAATTTTGCCTTTTGCAAAAATCGAAAGTTTTCAGCAAAAAAAAAATCCCGGCGTAAAGTGGTTAATAATCAGATGTTTACATCATGGTAACTTGAAAACCTCAAACCAGCTGTGGAAATTGTGGTCTGAAAATCTCACAGGGCTGGATCCCTTTAGACTAAACTCATCAATGTGCATTGTTGAGATGTGGAGCATGGTGGGTTTTTTTCACCTCCAGTGAGATACATGACATTATTACAATATAGTGACGTTAGTATTTGGGTTATAAATTGGCCATTGGATATTTTTAAAAAGTACCACATCTCACATCACAAAGATGGTTCCAGGATAATGACCGCATTCACCCATACTTCGGTGTCTCCTCCCCCCCCCCCTTCTTTTTTTTGAAAGAGATGAAGTATTCCTTCCTTAGATTCCATATCTACTAAGCAGAAATAATAGCTTATCACATTTATAAGCTGAGTAAAAAATCATCAGCTGACGACCATTCATTAGCAATATACGTCATATGGCATTTTGGAATGGTTACAAGTTCATTTTTGTTTATTTATTTATTAATTTTTTTGGCAACTTGTTTCTGCCCTTAACAGATGTCTGTGTTTAAGGAGTTCCATGGAATCGTTCCTCGCTGGCTCGTTAGCTCATTGATTTAATTTTGAAGTCAATAATGACTTAACACAGTCATCGAGTTCAAGTTGTTATGTTTCATTCATAAGTCAAGGCTACAGAGTCACAAATCTGTGGGTTTTCTTTCGCAAACCTTAATTCCAACTTGCCTCCTGCATTCCCCTTCCCCCGAATTTGCATATCAAAGCACTGAATGTGCAGAGCTCGCCATTGTCTGAAAAGTCAATTCAAGAAAGTGACTCATACCCAGAATCAAATCTTAATCTTCCGTCGTGGGAGATCAGAATCCATTTACAAATAGTGAAAATATGAATACCGGAGGGCCTCCTTGAATTGTCCATTGTACAGATATATATGAATCATTTATGGCAAAACAAAAATTACCATCTGTACCAGGTATAGCTGTATACATCCTTTTTATGCAGATTAATTTATGATTGACTGTATCGATGAAATCAAGAGTAGCTATATATTTGATTCAAAAACATGTTTTATATATGTATATATATTATATTGTTACGGAAAGTATGTTATGTTTTTCTAAGTTTTATGCTATTATGTAAAGGACGTCTGTATAAAAAGAAATCGCAATGAGAAGAGAAACTTGAAGGATCTTCTGTGGAGATTTGAGAGTAATTTGCACTTTTCGGCCAATTTTGCTGGTTAGGTAAACACTGCTCTATCGTGCTTAGTGTTTTATCGCACCTATGTGTTCACCCATACTTGTTTCTGGTTTTACAAAATGCACGTTCAAGTTTCAAACACGAGTATATTTGTAGGTTATACCTTTTATTCAAAATAAGACTAGTCAAGCATAGCTAAACTGTCCTATACAAATTTGATGTAAAGCCATCCACAGGTCGACCTACGATTTGCTTGCACCACGACGGAACCATCGGCATCAAGCATAAAAATTATGCCCAGGTTACAAAACAGAGAAATCATGTGATGGTCACGGAACACGTTGCAGAAGTTGAAATGTTCCTACTCTTGCGACTGTTGATTTTTTTTAGCGCTAACTGATGCCGATCGTTTTAATATCGTCGCAGTTACACTTAGGTCGCAAACAAAATGGCGACTGAGTTGTTCCCGACGGTCATAGCTCAGGCGCAGCTTGATCCTGGAAAGTCAGTCGCCGACTGATCTATGTCGTCGCAAGGTCGACCTGAGGCCGGCTTAGGCCAAAAAAAATAAGTCTCCGGTTTCTGGTATGCGCGTCTGCGCTGCGTGTGTCGCTGTAGCCATGCGCGTCGGCAAAATGAAAAAAAATAAATTTCAATGAAAGATGATGTCTCAAAACCGCCAAACTCACTGGTTTGACTGGAATGCTGCTGCTGCACAATTTTAACGTGTTTTTAGATTGAGTTATGGTCGAGAATAAGCTTTATGTGGCCTCTCTGGACTCCCATATATTTGCACTAAGTTTAGTCGGGCACCATTTGCAGACATCAGCCGACATTTGAAGCAAAAAAAATCAGGTTAAAAAAAAAAAAAGCCGCGTCGCCGCACCACTTTTTTGGCAAGCTCCATACCAGAAACCGGAGACTTTTTTTTGGGCCTTGAGGGGGCTAGGTAGTCATCCGAGTCCAATTTGTGGGTCAAGTCTAGGCTACATCAAGTCTAATTCACTGGTGAAAGTCAGTCAGTCAGTCAGATACATTGTAGGTTCAAATAGGACGGTGTAGACTGGGCCTCTGGGACCAGTGAAGTCAAGTTTGTTTGGGCCAAGATGAGACTTAAACAAGTCTAATTCACAATTGACTGTCAGTCAGTCAGGGAGATTGGCAACCTCGTTCCCATGTTGTCGAGCAGTACGCTCCCACCACTACCTGCTCTCTCACCCTGGTACTGGATCATTTGCATATCAAAACAAATTTGATATACGTATGCAAATGAGGAATAGTCTGGTGCCTGCCTGTGTTTACATCAGTGTTTGCTTTTGTATGCGTTGTCTGAGGTAAAAACAACAGCGTGAGAGAAAATGTTTGCACTGCCAGTGTTTTTTGTTTTCCAAATTGGTCATGACTTGACTTACCACAGGTCTTGAATATTTTGTGTCTTGCTTTTATTTGTAGATTCAGGCTTTTTTTGGTTTGTTACATTTTGCAGCTGCTGAGCTCAGAACTTGTCAGTTAACTCTTTAAAAAAATGACGTCGCCTGCTTTTTTTTTGCTTTTTTTTGAACTCTGAAACTGGAAACATTCCTGCTTACCATGAGAAAGTTTTGATATGAATTGTGAGGGTCAAAAACACACACAAGCTTTGGATTTTCGTGGGTTTATTTTTCTGAGAGATTTCTAAACTCCTGAACAAAAGTCACACAGAAGAAACATCATACGTGTATCAAGGCTGTGATATAAACTTTCGCCGATTTGTTAAATCCATTTCAAATAAAAAGTTACATTTTTGTTTTCTTATTCTATGGAATAGTTTGAACGATTCTATAAACCTTTTGAATGCACTAGTTTTATTTACAAACAACATATGTAAGTTTTCAACATCCATGTAAACAGACCAAGCCAAAAAATATAAATTTGAATTTTGTTTTTTATACTTTTTTTTTTACATTTGGACTTTCACTTATTAGTCAACCTGAGTCAACCTTGCTAAAATTACAAAATACTATTCTCTGTATAATATAAGGGAAGCTGAACAGTTTCATAGTTGCATTAACTTCTTGTAATGCTTCGTTTTAGAATGATATTTATTTTTAGAGAAATCGTATCGAGTGGTGTGCTCTATGGAATTGAAAGATTTGTACATTTTCCTTGATTTAAATACAAATTGTTTTCGAGTTCATCGAAATGTCTATTTTCCTTGAAATGGATAAGAGATTTCAATATGTCTTTTTCATTTTGTGCATGTTACACAAATCCAGGATCTTGTATCAAAATACTGTCGAATGTATTATTGCTGACGACATTTAGACCATAGCGGCTAACTTGTACTAACAAATAACTGGCTTAGACTGTAATTAAATCACGATTGAATATGATTATTCATATGAGTCGAATGAATTATTCATGAGGGTGGTGTAATAATTGGTCCAATCAGGGCTGTCATTTTTGGACCGGATGATGAAGTTGGGGAAACTGACAGGTTTTGTATATTAACTGATAACACTGTGCCTGTACAATGTCTGTAGAGTTGCTAATAATGAGTATTAAAATGCCGAACACAAAAGCAAATTTACGTAGGTTTGTGTGTGATGTGTCCTATTTTAATTGAAACACCCCCCCCCATTTGCCATTAGCACCGCCCACCATTTTTACGCTATGGCAGGATCTCCTACAAGTCACCTTGTCGGTTGAAGAAAAATTGACCAAAAATATTTTACGAAAATTGAGCAAACGACATGCCGTCGTCGGTAAATGCGCTCTAAAAATTGTTTGTAACAATTCATAAAGTTGTTTATGAAACTGTTGTCAACGGAGTTAAGATATGTGTAGCATGTTATAGTCACGTGGTATTTTCTGTAGCGGTTGGACGATATCCAGGAGGAGGAATTGAAAATTGACGAAAAGTATGGTGTTCCATATGTGCCATCGGCGTCGCTTTTTCGCCAGAGCTTATTGTACACTCGCACTTTTGAAAAAAAAAAATTATAAGTGATAATAATATATTCTGTTGGTTGGATACCCTGCTTGTCCAATATTCCCTTCGCAATATTCCTTGCATCACCTTGGGAAAATTTGTGATGTCGATTGCACTTTTCCCAGAGCAAATGTTCCTTATCCAGCCCAACTGTTTGAAAACATCTCTTTCTCCCCAATGACATTTCAAGTGACAACCAAAACAAGCGAGCACGAAAATATATTTCACCTCGCGCGAAAAAGTCAACAACGCAACCCGATCCCGTCGACAAGCATCGCGCACCGTTTTGCGCGGGTGACAACGGACAAATATAATAGTGCATCTGCAAGTAGGAGTAGAAAAAAAAATGAGAAGGTTTCAAATTTCTCGTTTTGAATCCTTTATCCCGAGCGATTACCCTCTCATGTTCATTGTAGTGTTTCCTGGTGCCGATCGCGTGGACCAACTCTCCGCCGTAAGCAGGTGCCTTTTCCCCGATCGCATTTCAGACAATCTCCCCGCTAATTCGCTCTTTGCCCCCCGGCAGTGGATGAGCGAGCACTCGCTCCAGCACCCCTCCCCCCTCCACAACTTCACCAGACGAGAACGTGGGACTGATATATACCGAGTAGGTATAAGGTGGCTTTCCCCTGGCGTAAAACGGCGGGATTATTACGAGTGGGAAGCTGGAGAGTGAACGATGATGACCGTTTGTCATGGCGGTTTCTGTTATTTCTGTAGGGAGATGCAACTAATGCCCACTGATATTGGGAATTTCCCAATCTTGGCTGCGTCTCCATTCGGCTCCATTGCAACCTTCATTATTGTGGCGCCTGAATCCCTCTTGCTTATTGTTATAGTTCAATTTTGCTGCAACAGAAACCTTCAATCATCTGATGTTTGGCTAAAAGTTGCGGCAAGGATCCAACAGTAAACATAAACAAATTAGTCTTGAGCCCGAGATGGAAGCCATGGCCGGAACGAAGCCGAGATGTGAAAACTTGCCGTTGCCGACTTAATGAGGTTTCCCTGTACTTTTCAGAAGCTCACAAACTCGCAAAAGGGATTTGTCACATGGCTCCATCGTAAATCTTGATCTTACAACTTAATGAAGCATGCGGCGAATTATTATTGTATAAGGAGTGAACGTTAATTATGTGCTGGCATCTGCAAGTTTATTACTTAAAATAGAGGAAATTTTCGGGTAACACCATGTGGAAAGACATATCTTCTTGGAAAAAGTGTGGTTCTGAAAAGAACCGGTTGGTTGAGTTGTGTGGTTCTTTTTAGAACCACACTTCTTCCAAGAAGAGATTTCTTTCCACTTGGTGTTACCCGAAAATGTCCTCTATTTTTATCTCATCCGCCATGCAAAGCTTCAAGTCATATATAAGCTTATTACTTATTTATTCAATTCTTATTTTTAATTGGGTTGCCCATTCAGTGGAATCCACTGGTCTCCGGTGGGGCCGGCCCAGTAAAGAGAAGACAATATGAAGCCGACAGTTTTAGATGTGGGAGGAAAATCCCTAAAGAATATTCTGGGAAACAAAAACACGGAATCAGGTAGGAACTGAAACCCCGATCCACATATTGGCCCAGGCAGGATTCGAACCCGGGTCACAGCGGTGGAAGGCGAGGAAAATACGCCAACCTGACTCCCAAAATTTCGTTTTGGTTCAATAGACTCCAGAATTAGATTTTATAACATACATCTTTACACAAAAAATGTATTGTGGGGGATACAAATTCGCCTTGGTAATGTCCACATTGATGTCGTAGATAGCGCTCTCATTGCGCCGTTTGGGGCAACCACCAGCATTAGGATTGACAGGCTTAGTGGGGGAATCGGCTGATATATTCCGGAGGTCCAAGGTTCGAATCTCGCCACAAGTCTGGAGTCTTTCACCCAATATGTCACTTTTAACTGAACCAAGTCAGTTATCCCGTTGTGTTGTTTGTTCTTGGTGGTATTTTTGTGACCATTCTTTTTTTTTTCAAAGCCATACCGTTTTAATCAGGTTGAGATGGCTCATAGTTCTTGAAACTTCGTATGTGCATCAACATGTTTTTTAAATGAAAATAGAAGTAGAACACACTAAGCACAAAAACCTTCAATTTCAGGAGGAATTACATCATCATGCGTGCCCGGCGCCCTCGGGTATATTTTTCATAAAAGAAATCCCGAAATGTCTCCCGGTTCCGTCTTCGATTTGAGGATGCAAAACACAAATTTCGCGTGGGCCGACCGACGAGGACGAGTATTTTCCATACTACCTGACCCTTCGGAAACTCAGTACGTTTCTCAATCTAACAAGAATACTTACCGGAAATGGTATACCTTAGGGAGATATTCCCATAGGCATGTGCACAAAATTTGCTCAACTTTAATGACACCTAACTCCTATTTTACATTATACCCCCACGAATTTTGGTATATTTATGTTTTGGACCACGAGCCGTCGATCTAGTAAATGTTTGCCTCTATAAATAGGAGTTGTGACATTTAGGGAGACATGTCTCCCTAATGTCCAGTGTCTTAGGGGATTTTGCCTTTGATGATACAAGCATGGCATTTAGCACATAGTCAGAGTATGTCTTAAGAAAGGTAGTTGGCTATAGGGCCATCGCAGATTTGTCCTTTAAAAAAAAAACAGAATAACAAGCAATTTTCCAATTTTTCAAATTGCTGCCATTGCTTGTTATTCTACCTCTATTTTTTTTTTATTCAAAGGACAAATCTGCGATGGCCCTATAGCTAAATATCTTTCTTAAGACATACTCTGACTGTGTGCCAAATGCCATGCTTGCATCATCAAAGGCACAATGCCATCACCCATTTGCGCCGTATCATACTACTCAGGTTTATAAACATCTGTATGAACAAAAAATGATGTTGCATAGCTCAAAATGCTTCCGAGTAATGGGCAGTACATCTTTCACATTATGAAGACGACCATGAGACGAAACAGATTTTCCCAAACAAATGAACGAACGTAACAACACAACATAGGTAACATTATATTCCACACGGCTTCACAGAACAAAACCGACAACTTAAATTGGGTAAACAGACAAAAGACATCGCCAGTCAGTGATTAGACGTACGACTGCGTGTCCAGGATGCTCTCATAATACATGTCATTCGCTCCCTGAACATTGCACGCTCATTATACGCCTTTGTGGCATTTGCCGCGATGAAAATCTCATCTTGGAGCAACCCGTTGTCATGGAAACGCTGCCCCATCCAGTAGCTGCTCCGCCGGCCAAGAATTAAAGAAACAAAAAAGAACATTACGATTCGTCAAGGGTGATTGTGTTTTGTCTCCAGGCCTGTCTGAATTATTATCATTTCAGGCGGTGACTTAATCATCATGCGGACAATGACATCCCTTGCCCCCCCCCCCAAGATAATTATCATGTAATAAACGAAGAATATCCCACAACTTGGAAATATTTCACCCCAGCCTCGCTCTAGTTTTGACTGAATAGGATATTACAATTTTCATCAGCGTTTAATAATTCTGGGCTTTCGAGCATCAAACGAACTGCCGACTAAAAAAACCGATTGAACTTTGTAGTCGGCTGTCATTTCTTCATCTTCCTAACAAAAAAAGATGATAAATAAATGAGTAAATTATCCTATAAAAAGGGTTGTTATTGCAATGGAAGGTATAGGCTCATCTGGCCACTGCGAACTTGTTTGGGTGCTCCCTAGATAGCAGTGAGTGTACATTATGCAAAACCACACACACAATGTGTGCGGGGGGAGTTTGTGATTGATTGCTTTTGGCCGCTAGAGGGCCGCGCGGGGCATACGAATGTGATTGACACGCACGAGCGTTCGTGCGCTAAATCGTTAGCAGACGATATTTTTCAACCACCTAACTACCTGTACAACGTACGTGTACACGTACGTACGTACGGCACACGTACAAATAGTGCATGCATGAAGTGTGCTCTTAATTCCCCGCGTAGCTGACGCAAAACCTGCCGGAAAATTTGCTACGATTTCTCCTGCTGACAGTGTCCGTCCATTTTTATCTGCCCAGTGTGTTCTTCGGTCATTTTGTGATCATCTTTTTGTACTATTTTGCTGCGGACCTTGATCCATGACCGAGAGAGAGCGAGTGGAAATCAGCGGTGCCTTTGCTTGGAGAAGTCGGGCACATTGTCTGGTAAGTTGCTGTTGTCAAGTCGTAGGCGAGTGCATGCACGTGGAGTCGAGTGGGGGGTCTAACAATTTTTTTTTCACCGTCTGCAACCGTGTTCCTCCAAAGTGATAATTATCAAAATAATGTCTAATTTGAAGTCGAAAGTGGGATTGAAGGATTTAACACTGTTTAAAGGGAATATAGGGCCTACAACATTTGCAAACATGAAAATAAAAACCTCCCAAATTATTACGCAATACCTTACTCAACTGGACCATGTGGACCATGATAACCATGGAGGTAGGAATACCTCCATGCGATAACCAATGCTAGCTTTAGAAACTACAGCTCCAACATGTCCAACGCTTGATGCCTGATGTGTAGACTCTTAAAAAGCTCATCAGGAATTCGACATTTCGAGCTCCTGATGAGCATTTGGAGCTGGAGTCTAAGTGAATGACCAATGGCAATGCAAGGCTGACAGTCTAAACTGCATCCTGTGTAAAATCATGGCACCTGGTGTGCTGATATTTTCAAGAACAACAACTTAGGCTACAAGGTTTTCATGTTTTGGTAAACAAGCAGGCACCCACTCAAATTTGAGAAGCAATATTATTGGGAATTTACATGGAATACGTAAAATTACAATTGTAATTTAAAGGAAAGTTTGTCTTTTTTTGTTCTGTATGCACATTGCATGGCACGTGCGTTTCACTCCCATAGACATGATAGAGAGTGTGATACTTATTACTAGATTTCTAGACATTTGATGTTTTCACAGGCCAATAAAATACTGAACTTAAAACCTCACGTGGCGATCTTTTACATACAATAGATTTCTTTTTCCAAGATTTTGTTTGTTTTGATAAAAATGAGCAATTTTAAAATCCGGCTAAACATTATTATGTTAGTGTTTTTGGATTGCTCGCGATTTGTTGTACCAGACCTCAACAAACCTGACTAATTTTCTGAGATCATAGTAACGAACTCAATACATTTTTAGAGCACCTTCTGACCAGCAAAATGGAGCTAAAAACCTTAAGTGTGAGTTTGATTTTATGATGCAAATTTTTGAATATTGGTGATATGAAGCATTAAGCACTATACAAATGTATTAAGTTTTTTATGTTGACATTTTACACAAAAACTTGTAATCATTTCCGACAAAAAAAATATTCAAAACACAGTCAATCAAGAGATAAAAACATCTAGCAAAAATGTATTCACAAATCGGATTACTTGATAAGCCCCTCTACCTTATCAGCCATTCCATGTAAGGGTCATCACCAAACTCAAAAATTGAAGTGAAAGGAATAAATGTTTGTCAGTTATATTTGATAAGAGGAATATTGAAACCATCTAAATCTCAAAAGATTTTTAAAAATAAATCATTTGATTTAAAGTTTCAGCCTCCTGAACATGGATGAATTTTGTGGGCAAAATGGAGGGTCAGGGGTATAAATCACAAACTGAGGAAGTAATTGAAGCTCATTTATAAGATTGTGCTTTATCTGCATACTTTTGGTAGCTATTCCAGTCTATTTGATAAAACATTGAGAATTTTTCCAAACGTCTTCAGTAATTTCCCACTATTTCATCATGAAAACACCCTCAAAAATATGTCACGCGAGTCACAAAATAGGGCTTTTTTTCAGATTACTTAATAACTAGAGAGGGATTCAGCTAGTGTTTGATATTTGTAAATGAAATAGTGGTGGTCTATCAATAAAAGTATGAATATTCTTATTTGTTCTACATTCCTTGTAGAAAAAACTCTCTCAAGAATGTCACGCGAGTCACACAAGATGTATGTCACGCGAGTCACCAGGGGCGGATCCAGGAATTTTTGCGGGGGTTTCATCAGCCAAAAAATCTTAAAATGTACACACGTTTCTTTCTCCGAACACTTGGCCTCCGTAAAATCAAAAACTGGAGGGGGCTGGTACCAATTTCAAACAGGGGGGGTTTTCAAATTCGACGATTTTTAACACATTACAGAATGGTGTACCGTATTTTGAACAGGCGGACATTAGACCAGTATAATTTGGGGGTGTCACAGCAGGGGGTTCAACTAATTTTTTAGGAATTTGTATGAGAATTTTTTTTTCTACAGAGCTGGGGGGGGGGGGGGGGTTTGACCCCCAAAACCCACCCTCAGGATCTGCGCCTGGTCACAAGCGAAGCCAGGAATGTTTCATTTACATGTAATACAAAGAAACAATGCCATATTAAATTAAAGAATTGGAATTAAGTCTTTAATTTAAGCATTAGTTATGTCACAAGAAATTGAATCCGTTTTTTACAAATGTATATATACAGTCGAGTCTCGTTAATACAAACTCGTTCGGACCTAGCCAAATAGTTTGTTATATCAGAATTTTGTATTAAGAAGAACATCAGTCCCATTCATTGTGCACATAATTTAATGCACAGTCGGGACTAAGGCTTTATGTTTGTTATAACCAGAATTTTGTATTAACAGAGTTTGTACCAACGAGATTCGACTGTACTGTATACATTCCTATACAACTGCATCATTAATTGCAGCTCTTACCTTTTAAGGAAACTGTGACTCTACATGACCAAGAATTACAACTGTTTTCCTAAAATAATCACCCGTGGATTGATGACATCACTTCGTAACTTAAATTCCGAAACATTTTTTTGTCTCCATGTCATTGTTAAGGATATTGTGTCTAAACCAGATTTCCACCCCAACATTTGCCAAAGTAAAGGGATAAATAGCAGTTTTCACACTCTTTCATAAGGTATTCACAGGTAAATCATTTTTATTAATATAATATTATGATTTGATTTGTTATACTAAAATTACAGTTATAATGTGAAAGTGAAAAGCTACTGTGTCACGCGAGTCACGCATTTGTGTCACGCGAGTCACATTTTCTTCAGGCTATTTCTTACAACGAGGGATATTTGGCACAATACAACTTATGCATGTATTGGGTGAGGGTATTAAGTTCTAAGTTCAGTAAGAATAATTTTTAGAACACTGGTAGATCCATAGGAAAAGCTATTTGAATCAAGGGATGTCAAAAATCCCTTTTTCTATCCTGTCACGCGAGTCACGTCAAAGAAACTGTGATACATGAAAAAATAGCGATGTTAAAGTAATCATATAAAAACTAAACCATAGATTCACAATGCCCTGACTCAAATACATGCTAATTTTAGTAGAATAAATGCCAGGTTAACAACAGTAATGCATTAAAACTTTACATTTTGTTCAAATGTCACGCGAGTCACCATGGAATGGCTGTTATGTTCAAGAATGAACGTTGGGAAAACGAAAAAATTATGTTCTTGTCAAAAACAAAATGGTTGTAAATGTAAACAAACGACATATGAGAAAAGATGAAATCACTGTTTTTACGTTCTCAGAAAATATTTTTAAACGTTTCTTCGAGAAATATACAGTGATTGAACTAAAAAGTGATAAAACAACAACGTCTCCCAAATAGTAAAACGATAAAATACAAAGATATCTTTTTGAGTCGCATCATCGGTGTAAAATCGGCAGCTCTCATTACCGAAGACCTGGTAGAAGACGTTCGCTGAATGGTCAGAATCCGGAGGTCAAGACGCAGTCTTGTTTTGCATAATTAATTGCCGAATCTGCACGGATATCAAAGACGTTATTAAGTTGCTTTGCTAGAGGCCATAGAGTAGACCACGCCACGCAAAGTACAAACCTTCAAATCTTGTAAAAAAAACTAATTTCATAAAGTATGGAATTCATTAGGTAAAGCTTTTTGAAAATGAAACCTGGTTACGTTTGTAGGCCTTACAGTATCCCGCTTCTGTTTAAAACAGTAGTTTAATGTTACCAGACTTCCTGTAACGGGCTAACACAGTGTCAATTCAAAGAAAAAATGAGGATTGTACACGGCCAGAAATCTGATCTGAAAAAGTGTGTCCGTCGGCAGTTGTTTTTCTTTCTTGTGTACTTTTCCTTGAAAAAGCAATAAAATACAGTTATTTATCGACCCTGACCAAAAAGCAGGTCAGTTCGGCCCATAATAATAAACCGCATTCTCCCTTTTCCTCATCTTAAAGTAACACAAAAAAGTGAGAAAAACTGAGTGCAATTATTTTGAGGTTACAAAAATGCAATCTAAGGAAAAAAAATATGAATCAAAAGGAAACTAATCTGTATTTAAATTTTATTTGATAATTTGGTTTTAAAACACTTTTTAAAGGTGAAGCGTCTCAACTTTATCAGTAATTTATAAGCAAAAGAAAACTTAATAGAAACGTTTTAAAAGCGGACTCATGAAATCAAGGTTAATATTATTTTGATCGGATTCATTTCATTTGAAAGTGATGGGCAGAAAGCGATTTTTTAATATTAAGGCAGGGTGACCTGCTTTTTGATCAGGGTTGATAAACAACTGTATTCCGGCATGCAGCTTTTCCTTGGATCAGCTGATTTCCTCGTTTTCACTTCACACTTACGCCATTAAAAATTTAAAAACACTGTACGAAGTCTTGTAAAGGTAGGAGTTTCTTCATTTTTTTGGTTCCAAGATGCCTGTGTAGTTCAATTCTTTTTCAAGGAAAAGAAAAAAAAAGAGAAGGAAAAACAGCTGCCGACGGACACACTTTTTCAGATCAGATGTCATTTCCTTTGAATGGACACCGCGCTAGCGGGGTGCTGTGGTCCAATGGTTACGGTGTTCAACTCATGTGCGGTGGTACACGGGTTCGAATCCTGACGGTGGGAACATGGTGCTTGTGCTTTTGCGCAAGGCACTTAACCATTATTGCTTCGTCCTTTGGATGGGACGTAAAGCCGTTGGTCCCGTGTGTTGTGTAATGCACGTTAAAGAACCCAGTAACACTTATCGATAAGAGAAGGGGTTTGCCCCGGTGTTTCTGGCAATGGCTGCAATATGCGCCGCAGCACTTTGTAAACCCTTATAAAGGTGCTACATGTACATAATGTATTAATGGGTCTCATATTTTTCATAAACTTCATTACCTGTCTTTAAAAATAGACATAATTACCAGCGCCTTATTATAAGACTCCGGTATTAGCCCGTTAAAGGAAGTCTGGTAAAATTTTTTTACTGAAGCAGGATACCAGTTTCAGAAGATATGGTGGACGTTTAGGTATTGTTCAACAAATTACAAGTACAGACCGTGACGTAACCCATGGTGTGGGAACGTTTTTATTTAACTACCAAAACACACAGGATAACATTGATTCTCAATAACAAAGAAAAAGATCTACATGTACATGGACCACCATATAGGAGGCTCTTCTAACTCGGAAAAAGCACTGTGGTAGACCTCTTTGAGTGTCATTTTGTTATACTGTTTATCTTGTAACCTAAAGATACCAGTACATGTACCAGTAGTTAGTTAATCCTTTGTCGATTTTACATTCTTATCTACATGATACAGTAGGGCCTATATCATGGAGGAAGTTTGCGTTCCTTCCTCCATGAGTATTCAGCAGCCAAGGGCGGATCCAGGGGATGGGGGTCAAAGGGGGCCATGGCCCCCCCCCCACCCCCCCCAAAACGAAACCAATTATTTATTTTTTTTTTATGTGACATCGCAATAAAGGCAGGCAATGAGTGCACCACCATCTTTTCCTCAAATAACATTGGTTAAAGTGGTCAGAAATTGCCTCAGATCGCACCACAGAGCATCTAGAATCCAAAAAAATTTCGGGGCCCTTAAGTGGGCCCCGAACCCCACGCCGTAATTTTTTTGACCCACTTTTTGGGGGGACCAAAATTTTTTGGGGCCCCCCAAAAAATTGTGTTCTGGATCTGCCCTTGTCAGCAGCATGCTGTGTTCCTTCCTCCATGAGTAAGCAGCAGCATGCGCTGGTACCAGTACCACAGCTATTTCATGCTTGAGTGCTCACCAGTAGTGCTGGTAGATCCCAGTTTGTGTTTGGATAAGGATTTTACAAGCAAATGTTTGGTGAAGGGATTATAAAGGGACAACTCCACCCAAAAGTGGACATGACACCTGAATTGTAGATAAATTTGGTATCAAAATAATGAGTGCAAGTCTGAAGTTTTGAGAAACAACCAATCTTTTGAAAAATCCACTTGATTACACACTTGTTTTCGGATTTTGAATGAGCATTAATTAAGTCCCACTAATTTCACAAATTCTGTTGATTTATGCTGCTCACTGACAAACGAAAACCCCAAAACAATGTTATGAGAAAAAACGTTATGAGAACTTTCATCCTTATTTTTAATACAGGCATGCAACTTTTCCTTGGATTGGCTGATTTCCTCGTTTTTTTTTTTTTTACTTCTCATGAATGCCATTACAAATTGAAAAAACAATTACAAAGTCTTGTGGGGTTAGGAATTTCCTCGTTTTTTTCCCCCCCCCCCTAAATTCCCAGTTGCATGCCTATTATTAATAGATTATACAAAAAAAATTCAATTTGCATATGAATTTTGCTGCAGCGACCACCTTATTACTATTCCCCAGAAATGTCATGCTGTTAACGGAAAAGAGCTATTTTTTTATTTTTCTTCAAATTTATAAGGATTCTGTTGGACTCGCTGGTAGATTCTGATGGACATTTTTTTTGCATAACAAAATTGATGGATTTTGGCGGATTCAGGATACCTTCTAATAAAAATACCAAAGGGGCGAGTGTTAAAAGAAAGTCCATTGTGAAAACAACATGTCATTTTATTTTTCGACATTCTCTGTGCAAGGAAATGTGAAGGAAACTTTCGTTCAAAGTTTCCCTTCAAATGTTGCTTCAAATCAGAAATACAGTTACTCTTAAAGCATATTTTTTTTTAGATGGTAAAAGTTTGTCACTAGCTTGCAACGATACCCATAGCCTATGTAAAAGTCCTCTTGAAACCTTACCCGTTCATCATTCAACATACATCCTCTTCAGTTGAGCAAATAGCTTCCTGAGATCAATATCCAAAGAGTAGGTTTTTGAGGAGCTATTAAATAATTATGCTAATTTTCATGTAATGTACTTGTATACAATGTACATGTTCAAAGGATAAATTGATTTTGTGCGAATGACAATTGCTACAAAATTAAAGTGTTATTTTTGACTTTAAAAAAAAAATGTAATGCTATCTTAAGAAACAGCTGAGTGATATTTCCGAGATCAGAGAAATGCAATTTGCATTGCTATTTCTCCATTTACATGAACATTTGTTTAAATTTCTTCAAGAAATACTCTTGAATTCAAATAGAAAAGTATGCTGTAGATTGACAGTGGGACTTAAAAATAAATAAATTAAAGTCACTTTTATCCCTCTCCCCCCCCCCCATTTAATACTGCAAAAAAATGGTTGTCTTAAAGCTGGAAAAAGTGTTCATTTGAAGAAAAATTGTATTGTCTCACTCCTTTGATAAACTGTCTAGGGAGTGAGATAATAAATACTTCCTGAAACAAGAATTATTCTAATAATAAGTTAGTGTACCGGTATGTAATGTACTTAATAGGGGTGTAAAATTTAGGAGTAGTATGGGAACCAAGTAGCCAATTACAAAACACACGGCTACCCGGGTTTCCCTTAAAAAACGCCCAACCCCAAAATTCAAATCTTGGAAGTTGCTGTTCTTATGGTTCCTTAATTAATGTCCGCACAATACTAACATGTACTACACCGGTACAACTGCGTGCAGTGAGCTTTACGGTGTAATTTACAACTTTCGCAAGCGTTGTATAAATATCGTGAAATATGTTTTGTTTCCCATGTAGCCTGGTATTCATTTTGAAATTTCCCCACAAATGACATTCCAAACTTTTCTTTTTCATTCTCTGCAAAGTTACTTGGTAATTTGTAAAGTTGGTTACGGGTACCCGATCCCATAATCTGGAATTGGTTCCTAATATCAGCAGTCAGGTACCACAGGCCTTGACATTAAGAAAAAATGAGGCAGGCCAAATTGGGACGTGCATTGTCATAATGTTAAAATAAAAAGGGCTTGCGTGCCAACTACTGTACCCTGTAGGATAAGAACAGTGTTTACTTAGGGCACTGTGGCCATTCCAGCCTACAATGTCGAGTTCCGATGCACAGCCCTAGTACTTGATGTGTCTTTAACCAGTTTTTGCATCTTTCTTCCAGTGTCTTTCATGGTCACAAGTGCCTTTAATACCCATCACCACTGTTGCCACGCCCACCACCACCGCTGCCACACCCACCACCAATACCACAACAGCCGACCCCATCGCCAACTATGAGTGGCTCCGGGAAAAGCCTGAGTGCCTCCTTATCCCTAGAAGACCTGGACCTGGACACCAGCCAGTTCCGCAAGTCGCGCAGCCCCCACGCCTCCACCAGTTCCTACCAGTCCAGCCCCGGGACCAGTTCCTATCATCGTCATGCCTCGGTCTCCCGAGTACCCATGTCTAACCCCACCACCACCAACCGTGCCATGTACACGGACGGACTCCAGCCCACCAATAACACCATCCCAAGGACTAAGAAGTCGGCCCGCTCGGCCGCGTCCGAAGACAGCCCCGGTGCTCGGGATAGGGGCACGCTCAGGAAGACAGTGTCCTCTCCGATTGGGCCTTACCACGGCAACGACGTGGTCGGGGCGAGGCTGGCAAACTCCTGTGGTCTGGAGCTCCAGAAGTACTCTCATCTCGTGACCGACATTGAGGATAATTCAGGTAAGGTTAGAAAATAAGGGCCTTTCCTTTTATTTGTAGTACTCGCCTCATATTTGTACATTTAGTATCTCTTCAGCCAAGTCTGGAGCCTGCCGGGCAGTTTCAGGCAAAAGTGGTCAAGGGGGAGTTTTGATGAAATCTTCCAAACTTCAAGCACCACAACCTCAAACGTGGTATCAAATTATAACAGTGGGCAAGAAGACCTTAATATCGGAGTCTTATATAGCGCACGTGTCTACCAACATTAAGGTACTCAAGGCGCTGGAAAATATGTCTTTTAAAGAAAGGTAAATAAAGTTTATGAGAAATATGAGACCCATTATGTACATGTAGCACCTTATAAGGGTTTACAAGGTGCTGCGGCGCATATTGCAGCCACTGCCAGAAACACCGGGGCAAACCCCTTCTCTTAGCGATAAGCCTTGGTTCTTTAACGTGCATTGCACAACACACGGGACCTACGGCTTTACGTCCCATCCGAAGGACGAAGCAATAATGGTAAAGTGCCTTGCTCAAGAGCACAAGCACCATGTTCCCACGGTCACGATTCGAACCCATGTACCACGGCACACGAGTCGAACACCGTAAGCATTGGACCACAGCACCCCAGACCTTTCGTTTGAGTGATGTGGTAGTAAGATGGTCATGTGGTGGTAAGATGGTTTGTGCTTTTGTTCAGCAGGATACGCGTGAGTAGCCCTCTTGAGAAATTACTCGGTCTGAAGTATAAACCTCACAGATGCCTATTATATCGGGGATCGAGGTTTCCGTCACGGCAGTACTTTGTCTTTAGCCACAAAACTTGTTCATTTGGGATACATCCATACCATGGTACGGTAATTCGTTCGAAGTCAGGGATCCACTGGGTCATTCTATAAACTTAGGGTCCAAAGTTTGACGCTTTGCCTTTCCCGTGTATACACGCAAAGGTTTTGCTGTATTCGGAACGGATGACAGATAAATGCGCAAAGAGCGAGGCCAGAGATATCTGTCTGCGACCTGCTCACAGCGATTGAGGTCGGAAATATGAGGGTGTGCTACCCGCAGATGATGGCCAGAACCTGTCTGGCATCGAGGTTCGTGAAAAATCCCGCGCCTGGGTCCGGTCAATGTCAATATCATCCCGGCGCATAGTGGTTAATCAAGAATGACTTTATATTTGTTGGGTATACATACAGTTTGCTATTCATTTTACTCCTTGATGATGACTGCATTGGCGTCAGAATCATAAAATCGTAGATGTAAGACGTATTAGGGACAGCAAACAAAGTGGACCCAAAATTTATAGAATGCTCATCTTCCTTTTTTGGGGGATTTTGAGACTAGAACCTCTAAATTTTCAATGCTCCCAAAAATTCATCACAAATTGCTCACTTACCCCATCCTTTTAGCTCAAGACAGTTCCACAGTTAAATAATCGGATTTTTCTCCAGGAAAAGGAGTTTAAGAGTCAACCAAAATGGCAATAATTTGTTATCGTGCTTTTAAAAGGAACCCCTGCGTTAACATGCCTTTTCACTTTATTTTACATAGTACCGGTATGTTCCCAGACTGAGTTGAAGGACAAATCCTGTAGGTTTAATTTCCTTGGCCATTCGTGGGGAGTGGAAGGCATTAGAAACCTCTTTTGCTAAGTTGAAACTACATTTGCATGTACATGGGCATTTCCACACTAATGGGGTACAGTCGACTGCAAATTTGGGATTTGAGAGGGGGCACTTCGAGGGTACAGCAAAGCAAGATATTTTGTTCAGTTTTTTTCCCAGTACATTCCTGAGGCCATAAGCCAGAACATTTATTAACGAAAAGCCAAATTATGACATGAACAGAAACCAGACTGAATTAAATCTGAAAAAAAAAGCTGGCACATGCTGCTTATATTGGTACTTTTCCTTGTACCTAATTTTGAGCATGTGAACAGTTTGCAAGCGAACAACTTTAAACACATTTCACATTTCGCAAGCCCGAGCGAGGTCTAGAAACCGCAGATAAACCTCAGATTTCCTTGACCCTCTCTTTCAAAACATCTGAGAATAAACCAAAAATCAATATGTTCGTTGGTTTCCACCGTTTTCAGTAATTTTGATTACGCTCGGATGAGAGAGCCAGGCCAATTCCCCCTCCCACAGCACACACGCACACCCACACGGTTGCAGGAAGCAGCCAGATTTACTTAAACATTGATTAGTGGCTAAAGGCGCACAGGTTGTTGGCCAAATCAGCGTTCCTCCCACACTATCACAACCAGATAAAATATCCACACAGCCGGAGGGGTATGAGTATTTATAGTAGTCCCCCTTCCATTGCTGGCATTTTTTTTTTTTTTGGCTGCTTCACTGCATGCTGATTGCATGCTTGAGTAGACCGTGGAAATCCGTCATTCATTCATCCATTCTTGCTGCGTATTGATCCACGGTTCAGCGTACAAACACGTTCGCCCCATCCACATAGCAGATAGAGGTCCATGTACGTGTACAGAACGTAGTAGCTTTTTGCGCGTGCCTCGCTATTCGGGTAATAATCCACATCGTGTCCGTCATTGGTGCCACATACGTACATGCACCTGTATAGTATTCGTTCCTGCTCATCCTCACATGCGGTATATAAGGTCTCCATTATTGATTGATGTAATTTCACCCTTATCGCTCACCACCTGACTTTTATCGTAGGTGTCCGCCATGAACGTTTGATATCAAGCATTTATCGAGGTGTCAGAGTATTACGTGTCATTTATCAAGTCGAAATTTTTTTTGGGACCAATTTAAATTTAATAGATTAAAACAAATGTAAGGAGACATGAATCTGGAGAAATTTGGCAGTGCCCGACCCTTAGAAGGTACAATACACTGTAACTGTTGTTTACAACTTATAAACCTTCACAAACTAAACACCAAAATGTATGTAAAAATATGTAAACAGTAATATATTCATAAACGTTGATGTGTACATGTAGGCACATCTTTATAATACATGTATCGATATAAATACAGTCTTACTAAAATATTCATAAACTTCAGAACAAAAGATGCTGAACTTGTTTACAATACGGAAATGCCAAGCATGTTTACGAGGAGCTTTCTCTGACCACAAACAGGTTTGCTTTTCAACCAGTGTGAGAAATAAATTAACATTTGGGAGGTATTACCGCAGAGGGTTATCTCTTGGGGGGACAACGGCGATCAGAAACTGGAGAATTGTTTTCTGTAGGTTTGCAGTCATTTAAATTGTAAATAAATGTAGAAACTGAGGTCTTACAAAGGTTTGTCTGAGTTGTTTCATCTTCAATTGAATTCACAAAATTCAGTAATTTCATAGATGTAGATGTACGGTAGTAGAGACTGGGAAATTGCTTATACACTGTGCACGTTCAATTTTATTTTTAGATCGGTCCTTTTTTTTAGGTAGAAATAGAAGTTGCAGTGTATCTTCCCTTCCATTGACATGTACATGTATTGCAGCAGGAAATATGTTGATATTCTTGATATTCTTTTTTTGTCAAAACATGTATACGAACATCTTCTTTGTTCTGTTAGAAACAAATGGAATTCAACAAGACACACTTTGAAAAATTGTCAAAAAGTCTGTGCACCTGCCGATGCAATGTAAATTGGAGCATGTTTAAATAAGAAGCCTTTCTCAGGTTATTCTCAATTGTAGGTGTACATGTATGCACACACTTCATATCATACAGCTGTGTCCTTTAGGAAACCATATTTGCGCAGATGGAAGGAATTTAAATGTCTTTGGATTGTACGAACATACAATGTAGGCTACCGGTACAAGCTCCCTTCAGATAGGCCTATCCCCTAAAAAAAAATAGGCCAACAAAACAAAAATAAAACCTACACATGTAGGTCCACTTGCAAATAAAATATTCATGATCCACATTAAGTTTTTTCCTACAGGATTACCCGCTTTTAAAAAAAATATTGTTGATTATATTTCACTGCCACATACTTAAATTTTATGTAAACCTTCTACACGTACTCAGGATTTCTTGCAAAAAATATTCAGAGCCCCCCGTTTTTGATTTAAAAAAAAATGCACGTTTTGGCCCAAATTGTCACCGGCGCTGTGTTTTGACATCTGGCATTCATGAAAATACTACAGTGTTCGGCACTGACAGCGTCTTTCAAAAGTGCACGGTTGTATATATACGGTAGTAAAATGTATGCCTTCTTTTGTGCGATGAGATACAATGTAAGTGATTTAAGGATCCACTCACTAAGAGAGTGCACTCTGGTTATTGTACAAGACGTACTCAGTACTTAATGGCTTCGGTCACCGAAAAAACAAAAATGCCATTCAAGAAGTCTCCATTTCTAAGTGGAGTAGAAAAACGGGGTCAAACAAGGAATCGATCAATTGAAAATGTACAGCGGAATCTAAAAAAAAATAAATGTTTTAGTTATGGCCTCCGTCACAGCCACCTTGCGCTCAGGGTAAACACGGTAAATGGCGTCCTGGACGTTTCTTCCCATTTTTCAGGCCGAATTTGCATGCGAGGGCAATTCACGCAGGAGGAAAATAGCACACTAGGCCCTTGTGTACTGTACATGATGAATATTTACAATGAATGGAGTTTTTTTTGTTTTTTTATTAGTTCAAGTCTTCACAGCTGTCGCAGAAGGACCCGGGGCATTTTTGTATTACACACGAATGCTTCCGTGAGAACTTCAGCGTGTCCTACAATCTTGTGGCGAAAAAAAGGTTCTGAATGAACTTGTCCCAAAAAAAATTTGCAATTTTTTTTATAAATTGCAGAATGTGATGGCAATTCAATATCTCCAGCATTGTTAGCTGTTCATTGAGATTTATTATTGCACCGTTGAAATTACAAATGTAATTTCAAAGTTGTCAAGGAGAAATGACATGGGTTCATTCCACTATCAGGCTGTTAAAGGTAAACCAAATGCTGAAATGCAGTTTAAAAAAAAGAGTTCTTTTTAAGTTCTGGCAGGAGCTTCTATATCACTTGGTGGTCAGTCGGTTGGTCGGTCAGTCTGTCCCCGGAAAATTTACCAATAAGACCCCTAAGTTTCCTACAAAATATTTCTAATTACCAAATTTTAATTTAAAAAAAAGCAACAAAATAAATTAAAAAATTGTTTTTAACAATTCGGAAAGATGTTATGAAAAGTTTGTAAATGTAGGCAAAATATGTGCAGTAATGTTAAAGTCACGTGGTTTGGTATATTTATCACAAATCGCTAAAAATCTAGGTACATACAATCTAAAGTATGGTGGTCCATATGTGTCATCACTGTCGCAGTTTTGGGCATCGCATTTTTAAGCTCCAGCAAGGATCATTTTGATAGATTTCATTCAAGACTTTCATGCAAGAGGTTCAGAGCTTATTGTGCACTCGCACACGTTATTCTAAGGTTTTATTCTAAATTTGCTTTAAAAAATAAAAGCAATGCATAAATACCTGTGCTTCAACAAATAATTTTTGCAATCAATCAAGCACAACTAATAGAAAACAGATAAATGTGATTAACTAAATTAATTAGTGTGCTTACTCTCTATGGATTTTTAAAGAGAAATACCGCACGATTTCTGTTTGCATTTATTGGGTAATTTGATTGACCCCTTGCAAAGTGTGCCCTGACTGAGGACAAGCTTTGTCATTTAAATTCATTGACAGTGAAAGTGCAATGCATCTACTGAAATGTGTATCACAGAGGACAAATGCTTGTCCTCCGATGTACATGTAATGTCAGATGCAAGCTTGAGTTTGCATTCATGAAAAGTCCCTTCAAAGCTATTGGATAAAAACGAAAAGTATCCTACATGTACATGTATGTGTACATTTATAACACTTGTTGATGCCACGTTGTTAAATGTACCGGGTACAAGTAAAGAAAGTCTAAGATCAATTGTTATTGATTATTAATGTATCATGTTTATGAAGAAGAATAGAATGATCAATGATGTTGAATGCTTTGGATAGATCAACAAAGACCCCCACTGTACACTCTTTTTATTATTCATGGCAGTCGTCACTTTATCAGGGCATTGCAGGTGCCATGTCTGTGGAGTGATTAGCTCGGAAACGGTGCTGGTGATCAGAAATACGACAAAATGAGAGAGAATATTATTGTAGTAAAGTCTCATTGAGGATTAAAGAAAAGCAAGGAGCTTCAAGAACATGAATCTCAGCTCCCAATATCTAGCATACATGTACATGTACGTGTAGCTTAGGTACTTCTCATTTGGTTTTTCAGCATTTTTTTTCTCTCTCAATACATATTGCTCTAGCTTATCCGTAAGTTTTCATGCTTAGGGTCTGTCTTGGTCCGACTGTCCGTGTGTACTTGTTCTTGTTTCCGTACAAGCCAAGGCTCCATACCTATTTTTGCCTCTTACACCTTTCTGACAATTCCATTTACTTATTCATCATTACTGAAATATTCATAAACGTATTCGTGTATTGTCTGCTTTATTTCTCATTTGGTATGAAAATAGATGTGAGTTTGAATTGAAATTGAATGTAGCCTGACATATTAAGCAAAACTCAAGAAATTGAGTTTGAAATACGAAGGAACCATTGCTGTCTGAAAGAGTGTTGATATAATGTAGTGTTACCGCCAGTTTGAGACTAGCTCTGAGAAATCCGAGTTGGGCAAATATTTGAGTAATGTATCATACTTCCAAGTTCTTTTAATTGTGATCTTGTAATACGAACATATCTTGAAACATCAAGCCACTTGCAACATTGCACATACACACGTAAAGAGTAGTTCAAGTCGTGGATGTACACGTAGTTTGGATTGTATCCCAATTCAGCCGCTCTTAGCCGGATTGAATTGTATGAGATACAGTATATCACCGCCATTGATCAGGAAAAGACAAGCGTGTAACTAATACCAGATAGGCGCACGGCCCGTAGACACAGGCTTACCTTAAAAGGGGAGATTGTACTTCGATTGTCACTGCTCCGTTGCTGATTATTATTGGTTGAGTGTTTTTCCCCGGCGCTTAGTTTTTATCCCTTCCTTAGAGTTTTCAATTATGGCATGCGCCAATTTGATAGGAGGGAGTGATATAAATGTAAGTGTACGTGAGTCATATTAGGTTTGTTAAACAAATAAAGCAAGGTTTGAAGTACGAGACGATTTTATGAATTGATCAAGGAAAGGTTGATGACATTGGTACAGTCACGGTGCCGTGGACAAGAATATAATATTGTATGTTGGTTCAATTCGAAAAACAAATATTTGTAATAAATACCGGTAGTTGTATCCTCTCTGACTCTTAGTAATCCGCGTTTGCTATTTCCCAGGTCTGTATCGTGACTTTGGGCGTGATCCCTGGCTGCATTGCAGTTTATAACTTCTGACTAGCGCACCTTGAACAAAGACGTTGATGAATTGGGGAACCACCAACATAGGTCTGGATAGCTCAGTTGGTAGAGCACCGGAACGCTAGTCCTGAGTCCGTAGGTTCAAACCCAGCTCCAGTCAATTTCTTTGTTCAGCTTGTCAAAAAAATATAAAGATGCATGTTTAGGGTTCAAAATATGGCAGTCTTCCAGTTTGCATTCCAGTTTACTATACATACGTACATGTACATGCTTTCACTTTATGTTCTGTACTTATTGCATGTTCAAGGAGCCATTGCCATGCTTTGGTGGTGCTCACAAAATCTTGTGTCAAACTGGAAGGCTGAAAGGGAGTGGCGTCCCTTGCCTCAGTGTGATGACTGGCCAGTGTATTGAAAATACCAGGTTTCTAAGATGCAAAACAAACAAACATGGGAATTGGTCATGGAAAGCCCTTTTTTTGTCCCAGGTAGTAAAGTCATGGAATTTCATTTTAAGATTTCTGCCGAAAACCATGTACAGTACATCATATCCACTTAATGCAAGACCATGTATTCAGTTCAAAAGGATCATCAACTATTTCTTTTCCTCTCTTGACGTAATGACCCGATCTCAAAAGAAGAAAATCTTTCTCCAAAAAATTTGGTGTTTGACACCATTCTTCCGCATCATGAATTTTGCTTAATTTACAGTCCCTGACTTTGTGATTTTAAATTGCGTAACTGGCTCACTCGGGCCAGTTGCTGTCTTCACAAACATTTTATTGCCACTTGCCGGTGAGAGACATCCCCATATTTATAAGCTGTACATTATACCGCTATGACAATCTTTCCTTATCATATCATGCATGCAAAGCCGCTTTACATGTTGTTTAACAATTGTCTTTGATCTGTGCTTCTTTCTCTTAATTCCCTTTCCATATTTATCTTTCCTGGTAAAAAGTAATTATAATGATAATGACTAATTTCCGTAGTGCAATGTTTGTACTTTTGGAATTAAGCTATACAACTTTGTAAATGTTTTCAACCTTTTGCCTGCTGTTAATTCAAATGAGATAAACCGAATTGTTCAGTCTTGAACGGCTCAGGCCGATCGCAATCTTCAAAGGGAATCTGCTTCTCTGGTCGGTCAAATACAAATCCTTATTAACTGCATGCGGCATTGCGCCACATTTTTTTTCTTCTAATTTATTCAGTTTGGTCTACTGGCTTGGCCACTTGCTATCTTCACAGAAAAACCTCTTTCACTATAATAAAAGCATTGGCTTGGCTAACTTTACCTTATTACTGAAATTTGCAAAGTTGATTTGCAAAGGAGATATATACCCTAGGGAGACAAGGCAGATTAAGGAGACATTTCAACGTCTCCCTAATGTCACAACTCCTATTTAGAGGCAACATTTTACTGTCAAATGCGGTGTAGGTTAGGCTAGATCAATTGCTCATGGTCCGAAACATAAATGTATCGGGTACCGACATTTGTGGGGGTCGGATTTTAAAGGTAAAATGGGGGTTAGTGTCATGAAAAAGTTTGCAATTGTTCTTGTGCACAACCCTACGGGAATATTTGCCCTTAGGGTACCATTCTTGGTACATTAACTCTGTACTTATCATTTATTACATGTATGTCTGAACTCGGGCCCAATTTGCTAACTTAACTGATAATCTTACCATTAATTATGTCCTTTTTTATGGGGGAGGCTATTTTTTGGTCTACCTTTCTTTCCTTTAATATACATTGCCTCCATCCGGCCTCTGATTCTTGTGTTTCATCACTTTCTATCTTCACAGGAAATCTCCTGCATTTTCCGGTCAACGCACGCCCTTTCCCCCAAACATGTAAATTTTTAAAAGGCTAGTACTGACAACCTTCCCTTTCTTCTTTTCCCGCTTTTTTTTTCTTAATATCATATGGTCCTGACCGTATCCATACGGTTGGGAGCGAAAGAATTTAGACTCACGCGATAACACGCACACCACGCTAGTTACATTTTATCACTAGCTAGGTTTAGCGCGTGTTTATCGCGCTAATCACGCGTGGTTATCGCGTGTACGCCGCAGTGTTTTTCACATGGGCACTGACAGAAAGACGGAGACCGGCTCCACGCGATAATCACGCGCGGGAAAAAAATGCGGGAACAGATTTGGCGCTTTGTCCCACGCGTGGCTCCACGCGCGGCTCCACGCGCGGGAAAACTATCCCACGCATGGGGAAGACAGACCGCAAATTGGCAGCTGAATGATGTCCATTCAAAGAGGAACAAGTTTTTACACCTTAAAAATTCCCTCCCAGTAAAAAAAGTCGGCTCCTCTTTGGCGAATTGTACCACGTGTGGCTTCACGAGTGGGGGAACGCCTGTGTGTGGAAGACAGACCGCACATCGCCGGAAATACCGGCTTGGCTTTGCGCCCTGGGACGGCCGTCTTTGCGCCGTTCATTTCCCACAAGTTGGCTAATCCAGGTGAAACAAATCACTTCACCCTGAACAATTCCCCCTCCCCCAGTCAAAAAAAAATTAAAATTGCCGGCACCTTGTTAGAAAGCATACTCCCAAATGCAGTAACTGCCGTCCAATCAAAACACAAGCGGTACAAAAACTGATTGTAAGAACCAAAAATGATGGCCAATCAGTCACTGCCCTTTCACAAATTCTTATTTTAATTGGCTGCAGACCGTGGCCCTTAATCATCAAAGAAACTCCAACGGATGTAATACAAGAACTAAATGTAACAAGAGAAGCATGCTGCCAACTCTTTGTGAATGACGAGACACATTGTTATCAGTAAGCTGTCAATCATTATTGGGAAGGCTTTTTTTTTTTTGAGAATAGACTCGGAATAAAATCGTCAGCCCCTGTTATTTTCTCAGAGAGACATTATTTTCTCAGAGAGAGATTTACGTCTGGTTCTCTCATTTTTAAAAATTAAAATTAGAACAATTTCAAACACCCTAGTCCGTTACATTTTGAACTTTCAGTTAATTGTTTTGTAGATTCCAGGGGAAAATTTAATACGAGGTAGGCTCGGTTTTTCGTATTTTTATGGGATTTTTTTCTTTTCTTTTTCTTTGTTAAAGCAAAACAGTTTCAAAAACCCTAGCCCGTTAAATTTTGAACTCGATAAGTTTTTCTTTTGTAAATTCCAGAAGAAATTTAATACGAATAATACTTATTAAAAAATTTTTAAATGAATATGATCAAGACTAACAATAGCCCTTAAATTTAATACTGAACGTCAAAATCAATGTGTTCATGTTCCAAAATACATTCAAGAGTAGAATATTTAAACAGAATAATGTAGGCCATGCAGCTTTTTGTAATAAACGAAGAATAAAATCATCACCCCTTTAATCGTCTCGGCCGCAGAGAGCTAGAGAGAGACAACAAATAAATAGGAGTTATTTCAATGTGATTTAATATGTCTCATTCTCTTTATATATTTTTTTTTTAATTTTAAGTAAAACGATTTCAAACACCCGTGCCCATGCATTACTTTCCGAATTAAGTCTCAGTTAATTCTTCTGTAGATAAAGGGGAATCATATTATCATAATACGAATGATGCAATAGTTTTGGAAAATAATTTTGAAAGGAATAAGAATAAGATTAACAAAAGCCCTTTCACCTAATACCTAATGTCAAAATATATTCCGAAATAATTATAATCTAGAGCAACATTTACACAAAATATTGCAGGCCAAACGTTTTTTTTTAATGAGCAAAGAATGAAATCTACTACGACAAAAAAAAAACCGCCAAACATAACGTGGCGCAACATTTAATAAATTATTTTGACTTGGAATATTAATCCCCCTTGTTTATCTATGTTCAAGTACACAAAATCTTACCCGGTTTCTGAAAAAAAAATATCAAATCAAAGCTCAGCTCCGAAAAAGCCTTCCAGAAAATGATTGGTAGGGACATTATTCAATGAAATTGATACAATACATCTCTTGTTTGAATTCAGCTGTAGGAAACCCGAATTTGTGACGTGCCGCCAGTAAATGGAGGGTTCTTTGCTGGTGAACAGGGATGATAATATCTCAGCCAATTAAATGAGCCGGTTCCCGGCAAATAATTACGCCATTGGTTGCTTTCATAAATTGTTGACGTTCCTTCCGCCGACGCCCAACTGGAGTGCCGCCAGTAAATGGAGGGTTCTTTGCTGGTGAACAATTTATCTCAGCCAATTAAATGAGCCGGTTCCCGGCGAATAATTACGCCATTGGTTGCCTTCATAAATTGTTGACGTTCCTTAGGCCGACGCCCAACTGGAGTGCCGCCAGTAAATGGAGGGTTCTTTGCTGGTGGGATGATAATATCTCAGCCAATTAAATGAGCCGGTTCCCGGCAAATAATTACGCCATTGGTTGCTTTCATAAATTGTTGACGTTCCTTATGCCGACGCCCAACTGGAGTGCCCCAGTAAATGGAGGGTTCTTTGCTGGTGAACAGGGATGATAATATCTCAGCCAATTAAAGGAGCCGGTTCCCGGCGAATAATTACGCCATTGGTTGCCTTCATAAATTGTTGACGTTCCTTACGCCGACACTCAACTGGAGTGCCGCCAGTAAATGGAGGGTTCTTTGCTGGTGAACAGGGATGATAATATCTCAGCCAATTAAATGAGCCGGTTCCCGGCAAATAATTACGCCATTGGTTGCTTTCATAAATTGTTGACGTTCCTTACGCCGACGCCCAACTGGAGTGCCGCCAGTAAATGGAGGGTTCTTTGCTGGTGAACAGGGATGATAATATATCAGCCAATTAAATGAGCCGGTTCCCGGCGAATAATTACGCCATTGGTTTCTTTCATAAATTGTTGACGTTCCTTACGCTGACGCTCAACTGGAGTGCCGCCAGTAAATGGAAGGCTCTTTGCTGGTGAACAGTGATGATAATATCAGCCAATTAAATGAGCCGGTTCCCGGCAAATAAGTTCACCATTGGTTGCTCTTATATAGGACGTTCCTTACACCGACGCTCAACCGGAGCGATTGCCAATCACGTTGTAATTCGAGCCACGGGAGCGTGACCATTGTCTCATTCCAACCCGGTTGCCTAGAAATACTGTTGCTAGGGAGGCTCCCTGCGATGTCCGGGACTGCCAGTTGCGTAGCCAGAAATCTTGTTTAAGAGACAGAGGATGTGACTATTATTCTCGCAGCCTGCAGCTGCTCGAGAATGCTGCCGCTTTCCATTTCCGTTGTTCTATGAAAGGTGTGGGGTTTTTAAAAGAAACTCTGAGCTAAACCAAAAATGCAAATATCTTCCTCAGGCGTTGAGATTTATTTTAATTAAGTTACACTTGATTTGACAACACTTGCAGACGATTCAGTTTCTTCTTTATTTATTTAGATTACGGACTTACTTAAAAACAGCAGGGTGTCGAAGAAGAAAAAAAGTAATCCTACTTTAAAGGTTTATTATGGCCAGACAATACGTTTACCAGCAAAAAGTTTAATATCATGTTAAAGATGAAGCTTTGTACTTTTTAATGATACCTTGGCTTACATTCTAGGATCACGCATCACGGAGCACCATTGTCTTGAATTTGTGGTTCAAAAACGCAGTTGGTTTTAAGTCAGACCATAAAGCGAAATTGACATCGTGTATGCCCTGCCAGGCCAGGCTGGTCATTAGTCTGCTCCCTTACATATTGTGATAATTCATTACTAATTTATTAAAAGCATTTAGAGGTTCCAGATACAATGACCATCGCTCCCTCAGTCTGGCTTCCAGCTGACGCACAAACACCGTCTGTAAATTGTGCCCGACTTAATTTAGTGGAAAATATATGAATGTCCAGAGAGGCAACATAAAAACACGTTAAAATTGTGCATGCAGAAGCAGGATTCCAGCAAACCAGTAGGTTCGGCGGTTATGAGACATCATCTTACATTGAAAAAAGAAAATCATTTTGCCGAAGAGCATTTGTTTTGCCTCATGTATACTTCGAGAGGTTTTGCCTTGCGGGGCCTAGTACTTCTCCTCTTAATCGTCAAAGACTTTCCTCATGGATGCAACAGGAGAAGCATGCTGCCGACTCTTTGTGAAAGAAGAGATACACATCTGGCTGTCAGCGATTACTCGAGAGGTTTTATTTTTTTCAGAACAGTAATATTTTGAAAGATATACTGGCCATTTTCTCACCGGCCAAGATTTCATTCCTCGTTTGAATAAAAAATCGTAACTTGTAATTAAAGCACAACGTGTTTCAATTGATGTGTTCGAATTTTCGGAAAAATGGAAGGAGATTACGCCCCGCCCATCCCCCCCCCCCAACCACCGACAGTGTCGCCAGTTACTATATTTTGTCCCTATCTCTGCGGTGAATTTATCCCTAGAGCATTCTGTTCCCCTGCAGGAAGCGTGAAATTTCCAGTCTTGATTGCAGACTCTTTCTTTCGTCGCTATCCATGTAGATGCTTGCTTCCTTCAAAATAATTGGATATTTTTTGTCTGCGGATTATTTTATCTTTTGTCAGGTATTTTTCCTTCCTCGTGAAATAGCTTTTCATTGCTCATCTTTTTATCATAATTCGGACATTCGTAGGTCTTTATTCAGTCAGATATTTTACTTACGACTCTCGAGGACCTTACATATCCACTTTATTGTGTCTAGAAACTGAAAGGAAGGGTGAACAGCAAAGGGGGCTTTCTGAGGTTTATGCCCCATAGCCTACTACATGTACATTATAAAAATATGTACGTGTCATGTACAAAACTCCTTCTTCATTACCACACGGAATTATGACACAGATGAAAGTCTGGATGGCCATTTACACATTGAAATCTACGCACTACGTTCTGTGTGACCTGCGCGCGCGCGGCACGCGCAAACATTCTTTTTTATCGATCGGTTTACATTTCTGTGCCGCACACATGGCCACACACATTGATATAATCTAATGGAGATCAACTAATACGCATACGATCAACGGCCACACAGTATGAACATGCAGAGCGCATACGTTTGGGTTTTGTACAAGTTTAACGCATATAATGTACACGTACGTTGTACTGAGAAACAACACTCAGACATTTTGTACATTTACGCTGCCCCATGTGTTTACAGGGAGGCCGTCAGTATAATGTCTTAGCCTATAGAGTTATGAAACTCCGATTTATAGCTTCATGGTCTTACCATGATTTTATTACGGAAACAAAGGATGGCGGGTGATTTGCTTATTAATTGCATTGTTCTGTAGTAGTCCGTACATTTCAGTGTTTTAATTTGCTACTTGAATGACCCAATTTATGCTAAATTATTATTCGCGAGTGCTGTGTGTAGTAAGACCGCATTATTTACTTGGTTACTGCCAGGAGTAGGTGTTGAACTCCATGACTTTAACTGCCCTAGCAGGATCTCAATGTGCACAGTTAGAAATTACAGCGGTGCCAGTTCAGCAGTCACAACAAAAAAATTCGATTGTGTTATCATTTTGGAACATGCTTTTTTGAATAAGAGACTGTCCACATCGCTGTCGGCCCACCAGAATCGAACAATGATCTATTGTGTGCAGTACACTTATTATTTTTAAAATACCGTAGATGAAATACTTAAAAAAAATAAACCTAGAAACTCTGGATGTAATTCGTAAAGATTGTTGAGTTCCTGCTGTTTTAACGGGCTGATGTAAATTAAAATATTTTCTCCTTCAAACACTAGCACTAGACATAAATTATGTCACATTAACCCCTCCAAATTATTAAGTGTTTCTGTACGGTATGAGATTCGTTACAGGGGAAAGAGGCCTTTTAAATTATTTCGACTTTATTTTAGCTCTCGAATATACTGCTCGTTAACTTAATGGTCGTTGCCAATTCATATTTCGTCCCAAACGAGAAAAACAAAACGTAAATCATAGTAAAATTTCCCCGTGAAAATCTATTGGAATGTTTTTAAAGTTCAGAAAATTAAGATTTAAAGTCAACATTCCCCGTAGAACCAGGAATAAATTCCATTAAATTATACTCTGGAATTTATTCCATGTCCGTGAACTACAGTTCAGGATTTTATACTACATGTTCCTCGATTTAGTCTTACCTATTTAATATTCTTACCTCGTAATGATCATTATGTGGGTATGGTGCACTTTTCAGCTTCGGGCGGGAACAATCTGCTATAATATTGCCAAGAATTGCAGTTGTGCATTATTATAAACTCTTTGTTAGATACAAGAACAACCAGACATGGATAGTATTAAATTTCCTCGTGTAATATGCTGGGAACGTGTTTATGAGTTCTGTAAAATTTAAGGTTTTTAAATTAAAGCGATGGAACATTAATGTTATAGGCATTAATTATATCTCCGTAATTTATCCGTTGTCTTGTTGTGGTCTTTAAACAAAAGGGCTGGTTATACAATGTTTTTTTCTTAAAGTGTCTAGAAAGCCATATAATATGTGGTAAATAACCCCTAAAATTTATTTGGAATATTTTACTGCAGTGGGTTATTTTTTTTTTTCAAGACACAATTTCCTACGAGTTGAGAAAAAAAAATGCGTTTTGTAAATTTTACTTACTTTGAAATGTAAGGCGGCCTTTGAGATTAAATACAGGTTGAAATATGGTTTGGGCCAAGAGAGCCCGAATAAGTCCATCTGGAGAATAAATGTACGAGTGTCTTTCAAATAAATTCTTTCTCGAAAACCTTCACCCATCACGACCAGATTAGACCGTAAGACGATCTCTGGATTTTCCGGTCAGAAGGAGTCCGCCCTTTACCTTTGTCCGCTAAAGAATTCCAAGTCAGCTTGCGCAAACCGCCTACTGGTTAAATTGTTCCGCTTCAAGACAGAACATACGTCTGAGCGCGTCCCGCTGTTTGATATAAATCGCTTTAAGTCATTCCCGGCCCAGACACTCCACCAATCAGAATCCTTTGGAAGACAACCGTCGTTATCGAACAACCAATAAGAGCCTTGATGTGTAGTTCTCGAACAACATGCATTAATCAAAGGAAACCGACCAAGGTTTGATAGGGGCGGTGTATAGCTTTGACTTTTTAAAAACTATTTTATAAAACCGTTTATATTTGTATTGAGCCTTGGAATATAATTCTTGTCAACTAAATGGTTGTGGGCATATTCACATTTCATCACAAACAAGAAAAGACGGGAACGCCTTTTGAATTCGATTCGGAACATATGTAGGAGATCAGAAAAGCAACATTGAAACTCCACCCTGTCGTTTTTGTTTGAAAACAAGGGAATCAGAAAAAGGTCAATTAAATTAACCACTGGAATTTATTCTGTTCTGGGGTAAATTTATAAAAGGTTCAGGATTTATCTTTGTTTTCATAGTACATTCATCATAGTACACAGTATCTTGATTTATTCTTACGTATTTATTCTCACCTCGTAATATGTGGGTAAAGTAAAGATTTTATTTAAGGCCTGTAATTTAATTTCCATGGATATAGATCACTTGTTTATATTTGATACAAGAAAATCCAGACATAAATCGTATAAAATTTCCCCCTGGAATCTGTCTGGAATGGGTTTGGGAGTTCCGTAAATTTAATTGACTAAAGGGTTTTTTTAGATTGTCTAAATTGATAAACCGTAAACTACTCAATAAATTAATCAACAAAATCTATTCGTTGAGTTTTTGAGGTCTTTATATGAATGGGCTGGTAAAATAATTTAACTTTTTCTCTATGTGAAAGCGAGAAAAAATGTGTTTGGATATTATTAAGGTCATTTTGGAATTTATGGGGTAGTGGATTTTTTAAAATTATTTTTCAAATACAATTTCCTACAAGTGGACAAAGAGCAAACGTATGAAGTTATTTTGAATATGTTAGGCCCTGTTTCTTGGGATTAACAGGTTGAATAAGGGTTTTGGGCCAAAGGCGAATTCATCCGGGGAATAAAATTACGAGTATCTTTTAAATAAATTCCTTTGGGGCAAAGCTTGGGCTTCCAGTCCATGATTGACAGCCGACTTGCATTTGTAATACAGTGTATCTTTTTCGGAGATAAGAAGTAGGCCAGGGGAAATTCTTTTGAGGCGGCGCTAAAAGAGACCAAATGGCGCGCGAGAATTGATCTTTTAAACCCATTGGATGACGATCTTGTCACTGGGGCATTGGTTATGCCGGGACTTGGGGTTTGCTGAAAACATGTGAAGCTGTGCTCGGTTGATTGAACTGGCGATCAAATGCTACTACACACGAAACCATCACCTTGCGGTTACCGTCTGAGGTGTGCCCTGTAACAAAACACTGACAACGAACAATAAAATCAGGAACCTATGAAAGTCAGAATTCTAAAATAAACAGCTTTTGTTTTTAAATTTTAACGCTGTCTTGGTGACATGATTTTGGCAATAAGTATTACTATCATTCAAGACTCCCAAGTACTTAAAGACACTTGCTTTTTTCCCCAAGGTAATATGATCAATGCCGACTTCAACATACTCAGTGCGAGCAAGTTTACGAGCTGTTCCAAGTTAGGCCTATGTACATGTATTGCGCTTGGAGATACATGTATTCAGTTTGTTACACTTAGCCACGAGTTAACTCGGCCACGTTCGGTGTTCAAAAGAAAAGAAAACTTGTCCTGGTTTAGGCAAAAGTTTGTAAAAACTGTCACGGCGATGATGTGTCAGACGAAAAGAAAAATTATAGTCCTACAGTGTAACTAACTACATTGTTTAAGATCATAAAAATTCATATTAAACACGTTGGCGAATTAAAGAAAAACAGCGGGGAAAAAAATTGGAGAAAACAAAAACAAATTTGAAACATCCAAATTAGAACACCAATCAACCCGGATAAAAATTCTAAGAGCAAAACAGTCTAAAGGCAATTAAATTAAAAACAATGGCATAAAATGGACAAGAAAAATCCAACCACAGGAGAAAGAAAATTACATTTACTGGAACCTTCTTGTTTTCCTACAGGTGGTTTTCATTTAACTTTCCACAGGAAAAACGTGTGAAACACTACTTGATAACTGGGTTCCTGAAATGAAGTGTACATGTAGTGCCCTACACACCGCATATTTAAAGAAATCATATTCATGCCACAACAATTATATTCAAAAGTGAATTTTCCCCCAGAAACACCTACCCATTTATTGATCATGAATCCCGTTCTTCAGGTAATTACAGTGGCGAAAAAAAATAATTGAACCGGGGTAAATTAAATAAATCAAAAGTAATAAATGAACATGTATCAGGTTAAATAAATCAGGCATGCAACTGGGAAATCACAAAAGAAAGAGGAAATTCAAATTTTTCACAGACTTTGTACAGTGTTTTTCTGTGTTCAATGGCACACATGGGAAGTAAAAAAAAAGAGGAAATCAGCTGATCTGAGGAAAAGTGCCTGATAAATGGCGTATAGGTTTTGCAGGCGAATCACAATAAACTGATTTATTAGTAAGCCCTTCGCAATTTTTGTTACGCCAGCCATTGTTGCAAATTGTGCACAGAGTACTCGGAGCTGAGGGAACTGGCGTTTCTTCGATCCTGCAATGTGAGTTAAAACTACGGAGTTCAACACCTCCGGTAAGCATTAGTATTGCAAGTGTTAAATTCGAATGCGATCTCCAACTCCGGACAGCACTGACGCCAATGTTTTAACGTAAATTGGGTCATTCATATGGCAAGGTAAAACACTTTGAAAATGTGCAGAACAATAAATTAACAAACAAATCACCCGCCGTCTTTTGGTTCCAGACTAAAATCTGAGTAAGACATGCTGACGGCTTCCCCCAGTGAATTAAAACTAAAAACACATAGCGCAGTGCAATAAATTGTCCAAGCGCTGTCGTTACAGTTCAAAGCACACAAATGTACATATAAGCCGGTACCACACACGCGCGCACCGTCCTAGTGCGTACTGATTTTGGCACAGTTTTTACCGCGTGGCCCAGAAATGTAATACATTTGAGAAACCATCAATACAACACACAAAATGTCTGCGTGGTTAGCGCGCGGATCACGCCGCACGTTGTGCATAGATTTCAATATGAACACGGCAGTACATGTTGAGTCACTGTGGTTCATTGCAATATGCACAAAGAATTTTGAAAATGCATATTGTTGTGATGGTTATTCGACGGACATGACAGAAATGGCAAAATGAAGGAAAGAAGTATTATTCCGAAGAACGAAATGAGTCTTTGTTCGGGACTGGACATTTCAAGTTTCCTGCATGGGAATAGAATATTTGGGCCATAAATTCTCTAAAGAGATAGGGAACAGAATATTCTATACCGAGGAAAACTAGGCGGAAAAAATATTCTCGCAAACCAGGAAAACATTATTATAACATGAGGGGGAAAGATCTCTTCGGACCCATATAAAAAAAACATGATGCTGTGGTAAAGTTGCAAGTTTTCATTCATGTTTTTATTCAAAGAGGAATATGAACAGAGCCATTTAAAAAAGGGCCAGTATCTTTCATAATAATATGCTCCGGAGAATAAAAAACACTTCCCAAAGAATGATTGACAGCCAACTAATAGCAGTGTCGTCGGCAGCATGCCTCTGTTGTCCAATTGACTTCTCGAATTACATCGGTGAAGAGTTTCTTTGTTGACTAAGGGTCATGGTCTGCAGCCAATTAAAGTAGGAATTTGTGAGATGGCAAGATGTGATTGGTCGTCATTTGTCGTTCTGACATTCAGCTTCGTTCCACTTGCGTTTGATTAGACGGCAGTACTGCCTTGGGAAGTATTCTTTCATAGAACTTGAGAAGGAGCCGACTTTTTTTTACTGGGCGGGAATTTTTAAGTTGTAAAAACTTGTTCCTCCTTGAGTGGACATCATTCAGCCGCCAACTTGCGGGAAATTAACGGCGCAAAGACGGCCGTCCCAGGCGCAAAGCCAAGCCGGTATTCCGGGGCGGTGTGCGGTCTGTCTTCCCCACGCATGGGATAGTTTTCCCCGCGCGTGGGATAGTTTTCCCCGCGCGTGGAGCCACGCGTGGGACAAAGCGCCAAATCTGTTCCCACATTGTTTTCCCGCGCGTGATTATCGCGTGGAGCCGGTCTCCGTCTTTCTGTCAGTGCCCATGTGAAAAACACTGCGGCGTACAGCGATAACCACGCGTGATTAGCGCGATAAACACGCGCTAAACCTAGCTAGTGATAAAATGTAAATAGCTTGGTACGCGTGTTATCGCATGAGTCTAAATTCTTTCGCTCCATACTGTATCTCCCATGTGCTATATCTTAACAATCTCCTTCACTCGCCCGTCAAGAAACCGCGTCCTCCGCTGACACAACGCCAACGTCCTTGAGGACAACTCGCCCGGTTTATTATGCGCGGGGAGGATCCGGGAGGGGCCCCCCTAAATGAAAACCGACTTGTCGGATCAGATTACAACAAATTTGCACTGATTTTTCATCTCGACGACCGGCGTGTCAGGTCGCGAGTGCCCATTGATTGCCCGCCCGCCCCCCTCCCTCCCTCCTTCTGCTCCACTCCTCTCTGACCGACCGTCGATTGCTCATCATCACAACTCTGCCTGCTTGCCTGTTTAGATATCGAAAGCCAAACAGTTTTAACATCTCTGGATGCTTGACGAGTCTTGGGCCCGTCGTATAAATGTAAATGGATCCACGGCCAGTAATTCCCACTGAACATGAAGTGATGTGGCTTTTTTTTTCGTTTTTTTTATTATTATGAAAGCCGAGTGTTCAGTCATCCTGAGCACGTCGGGGGAAATGCTTGTCATGGATAGCAGACAGATCAGATGCCGTTTGAATAAGTCCTTGCTTCAATAAGTCCTTGCTTCGTGAGGTCTTATTGCCATGGTTTGGGGGATTATGTGTTTGCAAGTACAGTGAATTTTAGATTGAGATTTCCTACTCACAAACAGTCTTCAGTGATTCATGGTAGTTTTTCTATCCATGGACAATGTACGCTGTTTAAAACCCTCCTATGAAAACATGCATTCTGAGCCATGTTATTACTTGGGTCAATATACTAAGCCTGAGTTTATTGTACACGTTTTTTATGTGTACGTCCACTATATCTGTGAAATTTGTTTCCGAAATATTTGTTTCCTAATGTAACACCCAAAAATCACCAAAACAATCTTTGCACAACATGCCCGGCTTTATTGCAAATATATTTTGATAAGACAATAATAAACAACTTTAGGTTCATCCACACTCCACAGTATAGTTCTGTAAAATTGTTAATGAAATATTTTTCCGCATGATTACATAATAATAATGATAATAAGGTGCTTACGTGTACATGTACATGTAGCGCTTTACACCAAAGGTCTCAAAGCGCTTTACAATTGTTACCCCTGTTATGTTCATCAGGTTATGAGATCAGTTTTTGCAGCAGCTCAAAGATCTCTATACCTTCACAGGTACCCATTTATATACTCCTGGGTGGAGAGAGACAATTGTAGTAAAGTGTCTTACCCAAGAACACAAGCGCTCCAGAATCACCAGAAAAGCTTCGCCAAGTCAACACGGCAACCTTCAGTTTATTGCAAGTCCTCCTGCAATTGCCTGATTTCATGTTGTTGTTTTTCAAATTGTAATTAGCACCATAAATGTTTGTATACTTTTCCTTTTTTACAACAAATTTCAGGCAAAAATGTCAGAGTCAGCTTACGGTACCCTGAAATACAAATCTTTTGATGTGACAGTAATACATTAAAAGTTGGGATTTCTGTAAAAATTTTTTTTTTTTTTTAAAATATTCAATCCAAATGTTACATCAAAAAATAATCACTTGTAAGATGTAGACTGTACATGTACTGGTATGAAGATGTTTGCCAATCTTCGTTTTACTGGAGATGTTTTGATGTGGCCAAAAAATACAAAGCTTAAAATTTCAGTAAAATTGGAAACAGGAAATTTGAATCCGAAAATGACGTCACCAGGACAATCACACACACCTGCTTCACTTGCTCAAAATTATAATGTCCATTTCCCTTCCAGAACTCGTTAAAAAAAAAATTCCCATTACCGTACGCTGCCAAAGCTAAATTTGTTGAAAATAACATCTCTTCTTGCTGTCATTATTGACTAGCTTTAATTATATTTTTTTTCCTGAGGGCCGAAATCCGGGAAGCGTGCCTTTTTAGAACCGTCAGGAATCTGATGCATTGCCTCATCGTTCGTTATCAGATCCAATAAATCGTCTTTTTTTTAAGGCGATTTCTGAATAATGTATTGTGGCTTGAACATTAAGCTGATTAAAAAGATTGATGCATGAAAAGTTCATTTCAAAAAAAAAAAGATGGGAAATCCATTCATTTTGCATCACATTTGTTCGTAATTTTTATCACCAGTTTGCAAATTGCTACTGATTTCTTGCCGTGTATCAAAGGATCAAGGGCGGATCCAGAACAACTTTTTATTCATAATATTTTAGTTCACCTTTATCCATCGTTCACTTTAATCTACTTAAATACAACTTGATTAATTAACTTATAATCTTTCAAATCTTTCATCTCTCTACTTTGCTGCTTGTTTTAAATCAACATCTTTTTATCTGCTTAAAGGGAATATACCTCATTTGTTTTTGCTGTAATTTTCAGCAAGGGATGGATTTAGGGGGTTGGTAATATGTATATTGTTGCACTGACTTTTCTGACGTTTTGGGTTCGTAGATGCTATAAAAACCAAGAAAAACAATATTTTCCTGTAGTCTGGTTCCCTGATCCCACCTAAGATGAAATGGAGCAATTTAAGGACGTCGAGGAATTGTAATGTTAGGGAACCAGTCTAGCTGGCTTGCAACCATTCACGGATGTGTAACTGATTGCAAACAAAATGTGCACTGAATAAATTTGGTAATTGGGGGCAGTAGTTGAACAAAAAGTCAGGTTTTTCCAACACCGGTCGGCCGACCAGCGTTGGAAATTGATACAAAAATACCACTTTTCTTGAAAATGACAGCATACCAGGTGCCATGATTTTACAGGAAACATTTCCATTCACTAACAGTCCAGTACACTTCATAATGATTTGGTAGTTTTGTTTTTTGATCGTGAAAATGTTGTTATAAAATATTCCCTTGAAGAACTACTACCCTCGGGTGATGCTGAATGTAACAACTTTTGTGAATGGACGGTGGGGCTGATGTCATGTTGCAGGCACAACTATGTCAATAATGCATTGCACATCTCCCTCCATGTCTTGGGTGTACTACAGGCTTTCGTACTTTATCTTTTGTACTTATGATTGGTATTTTTTTGGTTATGTAACCTTGTACTTTGGGTTGTACTTAATGCTCTGTTGCCCGGTATTTCTTTTATACATGTATGTGCTAGGAGCAGCTCACAACTCCTGTTGGGTTGTGTTGCACTAAACAGAATGATCAGTCATCCATAAATATCATTATGGTGCTTGTGCTCTTGAGCAAGGCACTTTACCATTATTGCTTCATCCTTCGGATGGGGCGTAAAGCTGTAGGTCCTGTGTGTTGTGTAATGCGCGTTAAAGAACCCAGTAACACTTATCGCTAAGAGAAGGGGTTTGCCCCGGTGTTTCTGGCATTTGCTGCAATGTGTGCCGCAGCACCTTGTTAATCCTTACAAGGTGCTACATAATGGGTCTCATATTTCACACAACCTTTATTTACCTTTCTTTAGTAATAGACATATCTCCAGCGCCTTGAGTACCTAATTGTTGGTGGATACGTGCGCTATATAAGACTCCGATATTATTATTATTATTAAGCGTTACTTAATATTTCTTTAATTACATAGGGTTATCTATCCATGCATATGCTACATGTATTAGAGGGTTAAACTTTTGTTACGTATGGAACATATAGCGTACGCGAATTCTTGGACTTGCCCAACTGCTTCCTCTAATACTTCATTAACCTGTTAACTTAAAAGTGCCTCATTAAGCCTGTGAGTACAGAATTAATTGCCATAATTAGACGGATGAAGACATTGCAATGCGCTTGAGTCGACATATCAGCTTGCCATGTCTAGCAGGGGCCTTTACGATATCGGCTCATATGCAAAGATTTATAAAAAAATCCATTTTGCGTTGCATTCAGAAATCAAATCCAAACAATTGAATTCAGCAGACAAATTAATTCTTCGGATCATTCAAGATATCCGCTCATACCCAAAGATTTAATTAACACCCACTGAAGCTGTATTCAGAAATCAAATTATATCAATAAAATTCAGCAAACAAATGTTATTATTCACACAGAGTCAAGTTTCGTGTTTGATTGGATGTTCCAGTGTCCACCCTATATGGCTTTGAGTTACATATGAATGGACAACGCTAACATTACATTGTACATTTTCCACTGTAGAGTGAATCACGACGAGAAACTAAATAGATTAGTCAACACCGGTATGACTCCCCGCAAGATCCAATTACCAGTGTTTACCATTTTTTGTCTGTCTCTATTAATTTGTCATTGGGAGATTGGAGGGCGCCTTATGAAAATTGACAAAGAAACCTTTCAAGCCAGTTGCGTCTTCAGCTGAATCATCCCACATGACGTTAACAAGATGTGGGAAACCACAAAATTATATGTTACATTCCATTTGAAGCTTTTTTTTTTTTTTTTTTACATAAGTTCAATTTTAGGCCAAGTAAAAGAAAAGGTAGTTTCTCACTCGGCTTTTTTGAAAAAAAAGGAGGTGGCGTTATTTTTGTGTTTTTTCCCCTAAAAAAGATGGCAGATTTTTTAGATGGTGGATTGAATCTTCTTTTTTCTTGACTAGTAGACCTACGTATCTAGTATTTTGCTGAGGCAAAATTGTGTTCAAAGGAGCCATTGTAACCCTTTCTAGCTCGACAATTTTGTTGGGTTGTGAGCGTTTGAAAATGTTTGTGCACAACCCTTGTATGGGAATGTATTACCTGGGGTACTCTCGGTAATAATAATCTTGTTAGGCCAAAAAAAAACGTCTCCTGTTTCTGGTATGGAGCTTGCCCCAAAAAGTGGTGCGGCGACGCAGCTTTTTTTTTTTTTTTACCTGATTTTTTTGCTTCAAATGTCAGCTGATGACTGCAAATGGTGCCCGACTAAACTTAGTGCAAATATATGGGAGTCTAGAGGCCACATAAAGCTTATTCTCGACCATAACCCAATCTATTTTGCCGACGCGCATGGCTACGGCGACGCGCGCGCATACCAGAAACCGGAGACTTTTTTTTGGGGCCTTATCTCTCATTTTATGTTGCAGTGTGTGAACATCCAATGTACATGTACCCGGTACTTAGGCCTACACATGTACAGGAATATTGTGTTCTGAGGATATTTTTTTCATATTATAGGCACCATTTACATACATGCCAGGGGACTACTTTGTGGTTTATATTTCACTCAATCTTTTTTTCCAATCCATCAGGTTTTTTTTTTTCAACAAAGTAGCAATGGTGTTGCATTTTGGATTCATTTTGGATATGTTTCCACAAATTGGCAGAAACGGAATTCCGGCCACTCTCGGTCTCCAGGTATCACTGTATACCTTCTCGTCTCAATGATTCAATTTGTCACATTGCCGGCCTCAGATACATTACTGCTTGGCAAAAAGAAAAAAAAAACACTCTGAAAGTATGATACTGTACCTTTCCAATGCAATTTTACTTCAAAAAGTGCAAAATTTTATCAATGCGGTAGGTCGCCACAGGCATATTGCAAATACTTCCTTGTATAAATTGTATTTATTCATCTCATGGTTTCCGAATTCAATTTGTTTTTCCTGTTTTATTGAATCTTGTAAAAAAGGTGGTTTTTATTTTAAAGTTAAAGGGACGCTTTCACCCGGAATGTGCACTCTTGGGGTCTATGACATATAGGGCTGTCCCAAATAAACCGAAAAGTCAGGTATTGGAATAGCTTTTTGCCGGTTTGGATATTCGAATAAAAAAATGAAAAAAATATAGGCACATACACACACACGACTGTGATGTTATTTTATCGTAAAGTTTCGGCGCTTTATTGTAAAATGCAACTTTTTTTGTCAATAGTAACTTTTTTGTAGACGGCTGTTCATTGTTAACATCTGTTTAGCAGGTTAAAGCCCTTTTACATTCATAAAATACTTCCTGAAAAATGTTCTAGCACCCCATATTCATCACCGCATGCACATGGGCGTCAGCAGGGGGCAAAACATTTTTCCCCAAAAAATTCCTGCATTTCTCAACATATTCTCGATTTATCAATTTTAGAGGGGGGCAGGGACATTTTGCCCCCCCCCCCACCCCATTAAATTTACACCACTATGACTTCGTGCCTCTTTTTTTCTTTTCTTTTCTTTTTTTTTCTTCGTTTTTTTTTTTGGGGGGGGGGGGTCAAGTGCCCCCCCTCGCGACGCCCATGCGCACGCACACTTTTTACTAGTGCAGTACGCAGATTGCAGCTAGTAGTTTTGAATATCCGAATATTTGGTCAAACACATTATTTTGAGAAATCATATTTTTTAATAATTCGAAAATGAACAGCCCTAGTAGTAGTTGGAAAGATTGTTTAAAAACATAGAATATAAACGTTGACATAACTATACCTTGAAAATGTACGGTTTCTGTGTAATTGCATGTGTTGCGCGAAAATCCATGGTATCTTTCACTGCTTGGAAAGACGTGTTTTTTAAAAACAGTGCTGAGATTTTTTTGTCTCTTTTTTTCCTGATTTCAAGATTTTTGTCTGAATTTTTCCTAATGTCATGATTTTTAAAGAATACCTTTTGAAATTTGGAATTCTTGAGATCTTACCATAAACATGTTTTTTTTATTTACAAGAGTTTAAATATAAAACACAAGAAATGGGGATTTTAAGGATGCCTTTGCAATGGGGCCCTCGGTGAGCCATAAACTCTCAGCCGATACATTTGTGGATTTTTCCCACAAACCCATCCCTGGTAAAGGCAAGGCAAAATATAGCTACCGTGTCACACATAAACAAACTGGGTTTTCAACATTCTGTCTGTAAATTATGTACATGTAAGACATTATGTGCATTTTCTGGTACCAAAACCTTAGAAGTGTGGCCAGTAAACAATAGACTTTATTTTAGCGATTTCTGATGGAAAGGCCACCTTTAATCAATCTCGTGTACATATTTTTATACAATGTACATACATGTAATTGTACATGTACATGTACACACAATGCACTAACAATTCTACTGTTTGAGATAGAGGCCTTTAAATGCACGTTGAGAATAGATTCCTTCTTTCAACAAGAAACCTTCTCTCAACAGAGGGCTCACTACTTGTCTGACAAACACTGACAAATTATTAAGTGTGAACGTTCATCGTTGGTACATGTAGTATGTAAATTAATGCTTGGACAGGTGCACTGGACTCAACATGCACTGACTCTTGATTGATTCTGATTCACAAAGTCAATTAAGTCATTGTCCCATAGACTTGGTGGAAAACCTGTTCAATTTGTACTGAAAATAAAGTGTCGTTTGCCAACAATTAATAGTTAAATACCTTCCCAGGAAAAACTTAAAACCAGATATCAGTACGGGTAGTTTGGTCAGCAATATTAGAAATTAAATGTATTATTAACTTAATAATAAATATGTGACTTTGCATTAAATTTTGTAATTATGTAGGTTAGCAAATATTTTAAAAACCATTTAAACGCTTAGCCATTACACAAAGGCTATTGACTGCCCGTTGATTGACATGAAAAAATCAACAATGATTCACATAACATAAAATAGCGGCCCGTCATTGAAATTTTAAGTAAAAACTTAAGTACGTACCTGAATGCAATAAAGTACTACGGTTCCCTTCTAAGGTTTTGTAAATTGAATAGCTTTTAAAAAATTGTTGATATGTGTGCCATGTACAGTACTTAACTCAAAGTGCCATGTACATGTACTTAACTTGAATGTCCAGGTCCTTTTTTTGTAAATCAGGTTTCGTTTGGAAAAATGTGTAAACGTTTTAAACACCCTCCCCCGTTTAAACGTCACTGTATACATGTACTCTTTGTCAGTCATCTTTGAAGATAAATAACTACCATTACGAGGAAACAAATGAACAAAGCTAGAATATAGACAAAAAGAACAATATACACAGTCAGATAAAGTGGGAAGGCATGAAGGGCATTAGAATCAATGTTGAACAGTTGTGTCTGTAATTTGTTTACTACTGTACATGTACACTTGCAGACACTTGTACACAAAATATACTGAAGGCATTAATGAAACCACAGAAGGGAGAAATGAGTCCAATCTATTTTTAACATTTTCAACCTTCAACTTGTTGTTTCCTACTGCTCCTGATGCAGCGTACTCCGCCAAGGGAATATAGCGAGGCTGTCTCTCACGAGTCTCAAGAGTGCGATGGCACTTTGCTAAACGTGTCTCAACTTTGCTCGGCCGATGTTGTACATGTACATGTATGCGAGCTGTTTTTCACGGAGCCTTTTTTTCTGTGAACTCCTACCCCGAGGCGTACTTTTGTCCATTATCAGTCCTACAATGGGTTACATGTACATTTGTACATCTTATCTATTTGTGGGAATGCTCAAAACTAGATGCTTTTGGGCAAAAAATGACATACATATATTATACGACCGGAAAAAAAAAATGTGTGGATGTTTTAAAGATTTTGTATTTGTCATTATTTTGTAATTAAAAATATAACTCAAAGTTTCCGGTTGAAACGTTTGTAGCTTAAGATGACTAATTTTTTTCAAAATGATTTGTAGAGGTGTATCAGTTCAAAATGGGAAATAGCAGTAAAAATAATTTTAAAAATTCTAGATTTTGGGGTGAAACTCAAAACATAACGGGGAATACCGGTACATCTTTAATTGAAACCCTCACAGTCACAGACAGTCAAACAATCAATCCTCTTTCCCTGACATGCCTGAGTGCAGTCACCAACAGTCAGATCATATTTCCAGCGAGACAGTCACAGCCAGTCAATCCTGCTTGAAATGTGGGCTGGGAGCTCTTTAACTATTCAAAACAGTCACTTGATTGATTTTGACTGAAATGACAACTTGGCACAGAAAGTATGTTTGCACAGGAGGGTTTTGTACATTGAATGTGTACTTTTGCTGCATATTTGAGTAAAGTGTCCACATATTGACTGCTGACTACCCAGAGGATTTGTGGCATGTATAGGAGCAATTTCACTTGCAAAGTCCGGCAGTATAAAGACTCCGAGGCGACCCGTCAAGTCCACTATCGACATGTGACATCGTTGAATCACCGAGTTCAATAATATTAAGTCAAGACCGCCCTATACAAAAGTCCCGGAATTCTGACGTGTGGAATGGTGTTCATGTACATGTATATGGGTCAAGGAGGCAACATGAGTGCGCGCAGGCAGATAAGTTGGACCGTACGCTCTGCAGCCAATTCCAAATGCCCAGCGTTTTTGATGGTACATTAATGGAAAAACTCTCAAATTCTAGGGTAAACTTGCCAAAATTGTGCCGACTCAAGATGTATACGCTTTGAGCCAAAGTGACAAATTCTTAGCGTAGTTGAGAACGAATTGAAAGTTTGGTGTCACGTTACATGTGAGAGCCATTATCAAAATCAATGATGTTTGCATGTTTACTATAGGTTCAACGAAGAGTACCTTTAAAGGCATCATGTTCTTTTCAATAACACCACTCAAAATCCAAAGAAGAGTGTTTAAAGCCTGAACCTGTTGAAGTTTCAGCTCAGTGGATGTGTAACACTTTCGACATAAGCAAGAATATTTTCAAGAAAACAGTAAAAAAGCATGGACAACCGTTTGAAACTGAAACACAATTTCGTGAATAGGATCCTTTAATTCTAAAAATTATTCATTTGACTGATCATTCGAAATCAGGGTTAACATTTCCTGGTTTCTTCTAAATGACAGCAAGCCAGACGGAATAATTGTACAGGGTGTTCAGTACAATCTTTATCCAAGTAAACTTTTTGATGATAATTTGGTAGTTTACTTTTGGGATAAAAGCACATGGTCCTATGGTATATGCCTTTAAGGATGAACCATTTTTTTATGAAGGAGCAACTTTTCTAAATTTGGATATTGTGACCAAGCTTTTAAGATCGACTGATACAAATAGATACAGGTACATACTGTACATGAAAAGAACACAGACTGACATCATATTTTTGTCAATATTTTTGTCCACCCATTTTCAATCACTCAATAATATACTGTAAAATTTCGAAAATGATTGCCAAAAGAGCATGCGTTTTTTTTTTGAAGATACACTTTCCTATTCTGTCTACTGTGTTCAGGCATCAGGGCATACGTGTATGTGAGATGGAGCATATATCTCCAATACCATTCATGAGCATTTTGTTGAAATGGCTGTGCCAAAAATGTGAAGTGAGCCCTCTTGTGATCCGTAGGCTCACGTCACGGCTTTATACTGTATGTTTTTCATCTCTTGATTATCCAGACGAGGTCGATACTCAAAGCAAAAATACAAGTTGACTCTCGCACATTACATTGCCTGCATTGCTCTGGTGATGCTTTTCAGTGTTTGTTTTTCTCCTAAGTTAGGAACGTTTCAGAATTTTCCAATCCTTTCATTTAAAATGATTATCATTCAATAGCAATAAAAAGATTTTGGTACAAATTTAATTTGTCTAATAAACTGTAACAATTTACTACAGTAATCAGTGATAGTTTTCACAACCATAATATTGGTTGTTGTTTTTTATTTCTTTGTATGACAGGTCATACTTTCCTGAGTACGCTATAATGCACGGTTCATACTTCACGCGAAAACGAAGGCGAAGCGAAATTTGTGACGTCAACAATATGTTCAAAGCACATCCACCATTGTTGACGACATGAATTTCGCTTCGCACTTGCTTTTGCATGAAGTATGAACCGGGCTTGAGGGAGAAATGTCTACTTTTTAGATGAAAATTAGCTAGATACCTGAACGGTACATAAGTAGTACATGTACCTCATATTGATTTTCCACCGACTTACCCTAGGGGCTTTCAATTAAAAAAAGAAAGTTTATTTTTACAGATGTACATGGCTAGTTATTTGCCAAGATTGGATCGAGTTTATTATTATACGTAGAGAAAAAAGTCTTGGATGTGCATACTTGCATAGGAACTTTACATTAAGTTGTAGTGTGTCTTCTCCAGATTAAAGTAGCCAGCTGGGATTTTTGTTTTTGGCCGAAAATTTCGATTTTTGTAAAAGGAAAAATTTTCCAGCCAACTTCTGATTTACAGCCAAATGCCACAAAAGGGGGGCAGGATTCGCAAGAGTCATTTCAACAGTTTTTTTTTTTTTTTCTTGCCGAAACTTTGTAAGTTTAAATTCTCCGGGGTGTGGACTGGAGCGTAAATTGTACAGCAATAGGCCATGCACAACGGCCAATTCAAGATCAACACACGGTCTGCCTCCACAGACTTTACAGACTTTATGTGTGTGTACAAAAGGCACGAGGGATTAGCGTGTTAAGACGTCACCCAGAGGCGAGTTGAGGCAATCTGGACGTCTTAACCCGTCAGACGTGCATGTGTATAAAAACAGCCAGTGCGTGTTGTCACGTCCTCCAACGCGAACTGGTTAAATCCACAATTGTGTTTAGTTGTGAATTGTTCAACTTCCATAATTACATGGCCGTACTGTAATCACTATTCTAATGAATCATGTCACCTCCTCCGAGCTCCGTTCCCAAATCAGGAATGCATGTAAATTGCCACCTACTCTGTTTTATTACTCGATAAAGTCAAAATTAAAATTTGAATTTGAGGTTTAGAGCTGTGCTCTTGTAGTACACAGGGGACCGTTCCTCTTCCCAACGCCCACCACCAACGGAGGCACTGACGCCCTCAGTTCTGAGACTCATGGGTATTCTAATATCAATGAATAAATCCTTGCCTTCAGCCTCCTGTAGCCTCACTTCAAATCCCATGTGATTCACCTGTGGGTTGTTGTTCTGGTCCCTATTTTTGCGTTGGTTTTTCTCAGAATTTCCCCATTTAGGTTCTCTTCCCACGCTTAAAGGGAATAAACAACATTTGCAAACATCAAAAACAAAACTACCAATTTATTATGAAATAGCTTACTGAACTGTTAGTGAAGACAGTCTAAAACATTCTGTAAAATCATGGCACCTGGTGTGCTGAAATTTTCAAGAAAAGTGGTATTTTTGTATCAATTTCCAATGCCGGTTGGCCGACCAGCGTTGTAAAAAACTGGCGTTTCCCAAATACTGCCCCCAATTTACCATATTTAGTTAGTTCGCGTTTTCTTTGCTATCGATTACACACCTACATGTATGAATGGGTACAAGCCAGCTAGACTGGTTCCATGACCTTACAATTCCCCGCCGTCTATTAATTGCTTCGTTTCCTCTTAAGTGGGGTCGGGGAACCAGACTACAGGAACATGATTGATTTTTTCTTGGTTTTTCCAGCATCTACGAACACAAAACTTCAAACAAGTGTAACAATATTTGCTATAAAATACTGACCTCCCAAATCCATCCATATCTGAAAATTACAGCAAAAGCAAATGATGTATATTCCCGTTAAGGATAGAACACATATTTCCATTATTGCTTTCAGTGCCAATTCAATATCTTGTCTGCATCGTTGTCACAAAGTTTGATTGTCAGCGATCATTGTCTCAATCAGAATCAAGGAAACTTGTCAAATCTGTTCTCCCCACCAATGTTTTTGACTTTCATCCTCAGAAACATAGATTTTGTTTTCTCGAAGTGCTTTTTTCTTTCTTTCTAGTTTTTCACTTTTTAATGAGACATCAAGTGAATCCTCCCATGTGTAGTCATGGAATACTTCACTTCCAAAGGTTTAATTTGCCTCTATTTTTTTTCAAGTTTCACCCTGGAAAATAGAGGTTTTTTCTCAACTGCAATTGCAACGTAAGGCAATTTTCAAGTTGTTTACTTTTGATGAAACAGAATTCACCCACATGTACATGTAGTCATGGATGAAATACTTGAATTCCAAAATTTAAATTATTCCCCCCCCCCGAAAAAAAGAACTTGTAAGAGTATTTTAAATAAGAGGGACCAAAGCAACCTAAAAATTACAGGTTAAGCCTTGTTTTTCCGAAGGGTTGCAGATCCCCCAAATAAAGAATAGCGTTTTTACGATACCATTACTAAAATTTTGCAACTTGAAAAATTAAATTTGTTATGAGAAAAACAAAATTACTTTTTTTGAAGAGCAAATTTAATTGGTGATAATTGGTATCATTCCCTGGGATCATATCAAATTAAAAAAGAAAAAAAAGAGTATAATTGGTGCTCTGCCCTAACGCCCCTCAGCAAAGTGAAATCCTAATTACTATCTAGATGACTCAGTTGATGACAGATTCTCAGCATCTTAGATGCTTGTCGGTCTTACACAGGATTCCCTGAATTGGGAAAAGTCCATGGGGAGGTTTACAGGCCCCCAATTAGTGCATAAGTTATCCCTTTGCATAAGACATTGCATTGACAGTGTACGTATAGTCTTTCATTGAATTATACATACATGTAGCTTCAATACTGGTGGCAGTGCATGTTTCATTTTGTTATTTTTGTTGTCGTTCCTGGGGTGTGCTCGTATACAGGTCATTGTATTTAATTTTAAACTGAACGGGCTAATTTGAAGGAAAAAAAACTTTAAAAGAATTAGATTTTTCAGTGTAAAACAAAATCACACAAGTTTTCCTTAGAGGTTAGGTTAGGTCTGTTCCAAGTATACCAAATACTCAGATATTCGACCAACCGAATATTCGAATAGCTTTTTGCCGGTTTGAATATTCAAAAACAAAAAAGTACGAACATACACACAGGACCGTGATGTTATTTTATCGTAAAGGTGCGGTGCTTTATTGTCAGGTTCCACTTTTTCGTCGACAGACGTTTTTTTGTCGACGGCAGTTCATGTTTACTGAATGTTGCTCAATCGACGGCGGTTCATTGTTTACAGTAAAAAAATACTGCAAAACACTCATTAGTCCACATCAATTGCCACAAATTCTATCGGGCACACTATTGGTGCAACTTTTTACCAGTGCAGTATGCAGTTGCAGCTGGCAGTTTTGAAAATTCGAATATTCGTTCAAATGCAGTTTTGAGTATAAATTGAATACTACATTATTCGAAAGTGGACAGCGCTAGCTTAGGTGAACCGGCCCTCATTTGCAACTAAAGTTCCTTGTTTTTAGAGTTTGGTCTTTAAGACATCAGAACACATATAGTTTAAATTATTAGGATGAAATTTCTGTTTACGGTAGATACACGCCTTCTCTTTTAAAATAATAGCCTTTTGCTTTAAAAACGAGATTGCAGGAAATGAATTGGATGGTGTTTTTTAAAAATTGTATTTGTGCTGTTTTAAACTTTGGTCTGAAAGATGTACATGTTGTATCTACACACAAATAACTCCAACATGCAAGTTATAAGAACTGTGAAAATTTTCTTTTACATACAAAAATCGAATTATTCCACAATGAGCCATTCAGTTTTAACCCCAAAATTGAAGGAAAATTTGATGGTATGTAATTTTTAGATGAAGCATTGAAAAAGACTGTTAAATGGGGAAATGCAGAACTTCAGTCTTTTTTTGCATCCACACTGTTAATATTAAGCTAAAATACAAGCTGTGATTTAAATAAACAAAATCTTTACATCAGGATAAGCTTCATGAAAAATCCCGCCTACGCAGACTTTAATGCATTTGGATTTACATTAGGCGGATAGGTACATGGTACGGTACGTGCTTTTTTTTTTCCATTTCATGGAATAATGATGTACATTTATACTTTGTATGAATCTTTGATGCACACAAGGTTGCACCAAAGTGGCATTCATTTCCTCGTTTCCGGTGCAATATTTGATTCTTACAATTAAAGTACACACTGATCGTGAGCTCAATTGCGACAGCGTGCTGTACGTGTACGGTTGACATAATCACTGTTAAAAAGTAGAGTAGATAATTTGCAGCTGTCCACCAAGTAACTGACAAAAGAATTATAACTTGGTTTAAACATCGCAATGGCACTAAACTCCCTGTGAAATTATTCTTTCTGGCATGCTGTCATTTTGAAGAAAATAAAGGTCGTTTCCAAAGATGTGTCATGTGACGCAGAAATCTTAATGTTACAACTATTTTAGCATCAAAAGTTGCCGGAAATGTTTTGCTGTCGTAAATTTGATTTTCGTTCGCGATTCGATGTTGTGTCAGTGCATTTTGCACCACAATTGCAGATCCGATGAACCATTGCGAACAGCATACGGTTTACATAATAACTTCAATCCTTCCATGTGTCTGAATTTAAACCGTAAAGATGGTTTTCTTTTGTTTATGCCTACGTTCGTTAGATGAATTCTTGTCTTGAATGGATGGGGCAATTTTGTAAGGAGATCGTCCTTTGAAAAGGACGAGGAATTGATTGAATGTGATCCTTGAAGTGATAATTTAAGGAGACAAAGGCTTACATGTACCCTGTATGTTTAATTCTTGCTCGGGGTAAATTGATGCTTTTTTTCTCAAGAGATCGTACCTTGAAGAGGAAAATTGTGAAGGCATTCTGGCAAAATGAGAGGAAACTGGGCGCCTTAGTGGAGAAAAATGCAAAATCCATATGGGGGTCATTTTTTTTATATTTTCAGATTTATTGATATTGGTCATGAACAGGTCCTCTTTTGTCAAATTTCAATTTTGTTCTCCGAACAAATTTTCAATTTGTATTAAAAACACTTTTATAAACATCGTGGAATAAAGGGGTGTTTCGGGGGGGGGGGGGGAATTGCATCTTTCGTTTGATACAAACCCCAAAATTTTAAAGGCCTTTTTCTAAGTATTTCACTTTTTTTTTTCATGTCGATAAATGCGAACTTTAAACAGCCCTAACTTGTCAACAGAATGAAGTGCAACAAACAGTCTTGTAGGGAGAATTTGATTCTCTTTCCTAATTCCTGCAAACCCTCACTTCCACCTATGCCCAATTCTGTCTCATTTTGCCAGAACGCCTCACAAATGAATTGATAAAATATGATTTTAAAGTAAAGCGGATAGAGGCTTATATCTATTTTATGAATTCTTGCTTTGAGTAAATGATATTTTTTTCCCAGAAATCTTCCTTTGAAAAGGAAAGTGCTTTGATTGAATCTGATTCTAAAAATAATAGCTCTTAGGCCAAAAAAAAAAAGTCTCCGGTTTCTGGTATGGAGCTTGCCCCAAAAGTGGTGCGGCGACGCGGCTTTTTTTTTTTTACCTGTTTTTTTTTTTTTTTGGCTTCAAATGTCGGCTGATGACTGCAAATGGTGCCCGACTAAACTGAGTGCAAATATATGGGAGTCCAGAGAGGCCACATAAATCTTATTCTCGATCATAACCCCATCTAAAAACACGTTAAAATTGTGCAGCAGCAGAATTCCAGTCAAACCAGTGAGTTTGGCGGTTTTGAAACATCATCTTGTATTGAAAAAAAACTTTTTCATTTTGCCGACGCGCATGGCTACGGCGACGCGCGCGCATACCAGAAACCGGAGACTTTTTTTTGGGCCTTATGGAAACTTATGTTTATGTTTATGCTTAAGTATTTTTATTTAATGAATTTTTGCCTGAACTATATGATGCAATTTTTTTGGCAAGAGAGACTTTCCTTGAAAAGGAAAAACTATTGATTGCGTGTTAATCTTGAAATGATAAGCGGAAAGATTATCAGATGAATGAATTCTTGCCCTAGGGACACTTTTGTGATGACACATCTTTTTTAAGAAACCTTTCCTCAAATCAGAAAACTCACTTGATTCTCTGTTGATACATGCAGAGGGCTGAATCTTTGCCTCGATTACTACGGATGGATTTTCTGTAACACGTACAATGTGTATCTTGCCTTGAAAAGGACCAGGCTTTGATTGGATGCCATTGAGCAGAGATTGCAGAGAAAACCAAACCAATGGACAATCTCTCAAAAGGCCATATGGTTTTTATTTCCCTCCCCTTAGTCTTGCCTCGGAAGTCGCCAAGGCTCTAGGAATGAATGTTATTGTCATTAGGAACTGGCAGGATTTAACTGTCACTTGCTGATTTGGTCAATGGTTCTGCTTATTCCTAAGAACGGTAGACACAATTCAGAAATTGAAAGGAGCTAGTTAATTCATTTGAAGAAACTGTTTTGGTTCATTGCTTTCCAGTTCATTTTGATTTTGGATGTAATTGGGATATCAGGGTTATAAAACGTGGGAAATGATAAGAAATTTGTGAGGCGTTCGGGTAATAAGGAGACAAAACTGGGCCAAGGTCGAAATGAGGGTTAGCGGGTATAGACCATTATCATGTTGCAGCAATTTGAAGTTTTTCCCATTCAAATCAATGTAACCAAAGCGAGGCTGGAGGGGAAAATAGTCTGGTTCCTTTTTGCACAAAAACATTATCATTCAGTACTGTTATTGGATACAGGGAACATGACTATAATGGTGGACGCATGATATACAATGTAGGTCTATTAGGAAAGAGAATTGCATTCTCTTTACAATAACTGTTTGTTGCTCTTGAGTCTGAAATTCTGTTGACTGGTTATGGCTGTTTAAAGTTTGTAATTTATCAACATGTCAGAAAAGTAAAATACTGAGAAAAAGGCCTTTAAAGTTTGAGTTTTGTAATCATGAAAATGAAAGATGCCAATTGTTTTCCCTTCAAAAATGCTTTTATTCTGCACTGTTTATACTAATTATGTGTGTGGTACATGTACATGTAGATTATCAAAGGTTACAAATATCAATGAATGTGAAAATAAAAAAAAATTCAATTCACCCCATTCGTTTTTCCTTCATTTTTCTCCACTATGGCGTGTTCCCAGTTACGTCTCATTTTGCCAGAACGCCTCACATCTTAAAATATGAAAATATTCAAAAAGTTGTTTTTTTTAAATTTTTTTTATTTTGCCCGAACTGTATTTCAATTTGGGACTTTACACACGTAAAATTTGAAGAAATTCTCTTCAGTATTTATAATATTGCAGACAAAATTTCCCAATCTGCTTGAATATGTTATATTTTCCTTATATTATTTTCATTATAGCGCAGACAATTTTGCGTGCACGCTATATGCTAATTGATCACTTGCGTCAATTATTTCAAATCCGTTAAACCAAGAATTTATTCATCGATTATTCATGCTCGTGTATGCAAGTATCAAACTTTTTTTGTGTTTTTTTTTGCAACACCCAAGTAATTAGGCTCGGATATTTGAGCCCCGAGACTTGCGACATCGAGCGAGGTTACGTGTATGCCATAGACCGGTCTGCCGAGGGCTATCAAGAGCCACTCCGCTGAGGTCCCCGCTAGAATTCACGTCATGTCCAACAAACATCGATCTCTCCTCTGTCTCTCTCCGTCTCCCCCCCCCCTCGAACCCTCCAACCTGGCACCCCTACTCAAGGAATGGTACAGTCCTCATCTCTACGGCTCAGGGATGAGGCGAAATGCATTCAGCTGGCCGGGCCTATTTTTGTCTTCCTCCTCTTTTTTGTGTGTGAGTCCAGTGCAGCGGTTTGGAGATTACAGCTCAATTGGAACGATGTCGTGGCTGTAGCCGGGCTCGCTAGCGCACACTCTCCACACACAAGCACGTGTGTTGATGACACCGCCACAATAGTACAGCAGTTGCCGCTCGCATCACACACAAAAATAATAAAAATAAAAAAAGCTGACCATTCCATATGACACACATGCAAACCATTAAAGAAGATGAGCTCCGGAATGGGTCCAGCAACTGCGGCGACGGGGACTTGGACGGGAGCGGGGACGTCGTGGACCCTAAGGAAATACTGGACGACGGGGACGCCGCCGACACGGCCACGGCCGTCGACATCCTGCAGGAGTTTGAACTGACGACGGCCGAGTGCACGTGTAGCTGCCCGATCTACTGCAATAACAACGATGTGCCTCCCAGCTCGGCCTCCACGCCCATGACGGTCACCATGTCCAATAACGGGGACGTTGTCAAGCAGAAGCGCAAGAGTCTCTGGAGCCGCTCCCAGCATTCCCGGAGACTCAAGATGGTGGTCCCCGGCAAGAACGGAGGTGGGTTTTGCACATGCTCAGAAGAGGCGGTTTAAAGTAGGGGGGGGGGGGTGTTTAGTTACGATTGAGCAACATTCAGTAATTCATTTGTGTCTGTAAATAAAACTATTTGGGTAATTCCAGCACTATGTAATGTCCGTAACAGAGCTTTTTAAGAGCTCAGTGAATAAACCTGATAATGTATTGTTCCAATCTTTTTTGTCCATTATCTAAGATTAAATGGTCAAGGAGATTACACACTAGGAGTTACGGATCATTTCCCTAGTCTACCGGTTAATCATTAATTACATATCATGGTTCATTGGCTCTGTCACGGACATTCCACTTCCTTTCATAATGTTGGAATTGCCCATTCACGCTTTCATCTACCGCACTCCTGTTAATTATTCAAGATTCCTTCATCTTGCCGGTCAGAACAAAATCATTCTCCCACCAAAAATCTATTTTGGGCAAATTATGCACATACAGCCAATTACAGTGTTTCTGTTTCAATTCTAGAATGAAGTTCAGATAGGGACTACCTCTTGCCGCAATATTATGTTAATCGATACGAAAAGTTAATTCCATGTTCACAATTTTGTTTGTTTTGTTGTGGATTGTGCCACATGCTCATAACTAAGCTCTCTGTGTACTGCAAGACTATGCGTAAATATTTTGACCCCAAATTGTGCCTTGCAGGACAGGACGATATCATGCTCTGGCTAGCATATCTACACAGGTACTCAGCAAAGTCCACTTCTGGATGTTAACGCTTGACATCATTTTACATATTGTTTTATTTCCATGAATTAAGCCTATTACACGTGTACATGTAATTTAGGAGCGTATGAGCTGACAATGTACTACATTTACATAGTATGTGGCCTATGTACAATGTATTTTTTCATATTTTATACATGTGCATCAAACATCATAAAATAGTCACTCATCCTGATGGAACCCTGAACATGCTTATGAAATATTTACAGGAACCAAAGTACCGGTACACAATGCTGTGCAAGATTAATAGATGTTTGTAAAAACATACAGTAAATTGTGTGCGGAATTTCTAACGGGAGATTTTTGTAAGTTACTTGAACAATATTCCTTTTGGTGTGAAAATCCAATGACCAACGCTACTTTAGAAAAAAAAGATGTACAGATTAGTGAAGCCAGCATTACAGAAATGAATGGACTTAAAAGGCCTACATAATGTAGTAACTTAGCGGCCTTTAAAAAAAATCTTGTCAAATGGGAAAACAGTGCAGAAATGCTAGCGCTAAAACTATTAATAGCCCACATGTAGATTCACCTGTCACAGTTGAACTAATAACGTTGTCTCTGTTAATCGCTGGCGCCACCTGCTCAACTGGTTAATTGATTGATCGGTCTCTGATTGATTCCCCCTCCACGGATGCCACCAAGCTGGTTAGATGTACATGTAGCTCAAGTCAGTGGCAGTTGTTCGTAGTAGGAGAATGTGCTTAATTGGGTTAATCACACTTGTTCATCATTCCCCATACTGCCGTTTGCATCATTCCCCATACTGCCGTTTGATGGATCTTCAATGAAATGTTCGTTTGATGGATAACTGCACATATGTGCAGTGTAGACTTTTACAAGAACATCCGAGTTGCTTCTTCTTTGACAAGTTGTTGAACAGTGTCATGCCCTAATGGTGTTGTCAAATTTTTCCTTTAAGACCAGAGCTGCAGGATTTGTACATGAAATAATAAAGAGTAATTCATCATTTTTCATCAATGTCAATTGCATAGTTGATGCTGCCATCACAACAAAAATACCATGTCAGAATCTGAGGCATAGGACACTTAGAAAACAGTAAAAGTTTACTGTTAGATGTATAGCCCTTTTCACACTAGAGCCTCTCAACCCAGGTTGAACTCAACCCTGGGCGAACCCAGTGCCGCCCCGGGTTAGGTTTTGATTTTTCAATCCCGCGTTCAACCCCGCATCGTTTCACACTTGTTTCATGCAAATCAAGCTTATCATGCTCAGTTACTACTGTTTCAAATCCTGGCAAGAATTTCAACCTGGGTTGAAAATCTCAACCCTGGTCTGGAGCAGGGTTGAGTTCAACCCTGGGCGAAATCAATCTCGGGGTTGACGCAGGGTTGACGCAGGGTTGAAATTCTTCAAGTGTGAAACGATGTATGTTTTCAACTCTGTGTCAACCCTGCGTCAACCCTGCGTCAACCCTGCGTCAACCCCGAGATTTGTCTAGTATGAAAAGGGCTTATTGTGTGTCACACTGCAAGAAAAAGTCTCAGACCCACACTCCCAAGTTAATGCTCACTATGTGTGTGTTTTTCTTTTCATTTTCATATTGAGAAAATGTAGAGCTGTTTCACTACTGTGACCAAGAAAGCTGCGATTTCTCCACTGGCATTATCTACATGTATAGCATAATCCCTCATAGTAAAGAGGAGCTGCTTTTTCAATGAGGCCAAGTTAAAATTGTTACGGTTATAATTGAAAAAGCTTACAATAATGTGAATGTTAACTAATGTCCCTGTTCGAGCATGAAATTTTGTTTCCTGTCCCATTATTATATCAATTAAATAAAAGATACCTTTTTGAGACTTTGGTTACAGAGCTCGTTTTAGGAGCTTGCGACACCATCACAGTGTCTTTATCAACTGGTGTTGTTGAGGCCCTCACGTGTCCCGTCACATGACCAGGCTTGGTCACACGTCAGGAGGTGGTCGTACACGTGGGCCAGCTCGTACCCTCCATCTCATCAGATTTTTAATGTCCCTGTTATTTGCCCAAACCAGACCCAACTTTTCTGAGGACTGATTTCACAAACGTACCATGGCAACAAATCCCGGATTTTAGGCATCACACTGAGAAAGTTCACCTGTTATGATCCTCATCAGATCCCTTCCCCGAACTGCTGCAAATTTCTGGTGCCTAGGCCTATCCCCACACAGCTCACAGCCAGGAATAATTTTCAATTGGCCATTAATCATCGAGCTCAGCAGATTGGGCAGTCATCCGCGGTGGTTTTTATCTAACTACCTGTATACTCCCCTGCGTACACACATTCCTGAATATCCAACCAACTTGAATGTCGCTGACTGAGGTTTTGCCAGGGGGGAAATTAAGCCGTGACAAATGTTCTCTCGGCATGTTGAGATCCATCGTTTGTCTTCCACTCTCTCTCTGTTATGATCCTCGTTCAACAAGCATATCGTCAGCAACACCGCGAAGTAACACCCATGTACATACCAGTAACAACTAGCAATCGGAGAAAACGGCGTCTAAAGTTGAACGCCTTCTAAAACAACACTTTGCGTCAAAACGGCAGAGTATTTTCAGTTGGGTTTCTCGTTGTGGACACTTGATGAATTGAATTGATTAAATCTGCTGTTTTTCACCTGTTTGTGTATTAAATAAACAAGAAATAAGAGAAAAAAGGTGAATGTTAGTTTGTGAAACCGAAAAAAACTGCAAAACTGTATATTTTCGTTTTCACAAAGTAACACTCTTCAATGTATACAACATAAGGAAAGTGCAACTTCAGGTCAGCGCGCGCGTTCATACAAGGAGAGTGTTACTTCGTGAAAATGTTTTTGCTCACATTTGAGCAGAGTGCGCGCCATGCATTGCAATGGTAAATGGAACTTGAGTGTTACTTTGTGAAAAAAAAATTGTCACTTTTGTACAAAAGTTGCCATGGATACTTAGCGTAATTATTAAAGTAAAGCTCTTGAAGCTTTGAAACTTCGTGCAATGGTAGGCCTTGATGAATAATGTTTAAAAATGTAAAAAACTGAAAAATCGAAAAAAAATATGGTTTACACGTGGAGTGTTACTTTGTGGTGTCGGTGATGATACATGTATATCACTGTTTTCTCTACATCTTGCTTTATCTGCTTTTTTTTTGGTATCAATATCCAAATATTATAGGCCTACTTGTCTATTTTGAAATGGACATATGAAAATGAATAATTTAGTATCTGATTATTCTAACCAAATATTCGAATATTCAAAAAAATAAGTTTTAATGTCTTAGGGATTGTTCTTTGTTATTTTAGTGCACAAAAGGTATACTGATGCCCATCCATGCAATACAAAACCATTGCCATCTAACTCCGCCCTAACACATAAAGTCTATGGCACTGATCAAGTTTAACGGTCGAGTATATCATTTGCAGCTATCCAAAAAGTAACTGACGAAACTGTTGTTGAAAAGCATACTTGGTTCAAAGATAGTTTTGGAAAGAATGTTGCAACCCGACACTGCTGTTTTTTTCATATATCATCTTAATGAAGGTCAGTAATTGCAAAAATGATGATAAGACATGAATCTGGGACTGAGAAACAATTTCCAATTTTGTTAGGAAATACTTAGAAAATGTTCTTGACTCTCCATAGACTTTGTACATAATCGCTGAAGTAGCGTTAGGTTGCAACATTCTTTCGATAGTTTTAAATTAAGGCACTAAACTCCCTGTGAAATTACTCTTTCTGGCGTGCTGTCATTTTGAAGAGATCAATAAAAGAAAGTAATTTCCAAAGATGCGTTTAAAGACGCATTTTGGGAAATTTCCGTTAGAAGTTCGTTTTTAATTCGGCAAAGCTGTGAATGGGTTTGTGCAAGCGTTGACACGATGCTCACTCAGTGGTTGCTAGAAGGTTCAGGGCAGTTGCTATAATTAGTCGGTTCAGTAAATAAAAATAATAAGCAGATATTTGTTTTTTTTTCTTGTATATTTGGTAGAGCCCAATTCTTTCATTATATGTTCTCTACATCTATGCATCAGGCTGATGCTTTGAAAGAATCCTTGCTCCCTTTACCCCCTCCCCCCCCCGGCCCCCAATTCTTTTTATAATAACCATGAATAACCTTTCTATTCTCTATCTTAAATCAGACCTGAATTTTGTCATAAACCATTCTTGTTAAGCAGAATCTCATATTACTTCATGCGGATGCATTAATAACATGACAGCCTTCCCGCGGGACCTGGCCCGACGTGAATCGTCCAGGTCAAAATGTGGACATTAGAAGACATGGGATATCTCTGGCAATGAATGTCAGCATCACCGGTGATAAATCTCCTCGGATTTTATGACTGTAGGTATCAAGTTTCACGACAGTTTAGTGGCGACAGGCAGGGGAAAAAAAATTGCCACGTTGTGATTTGTGATTCATTTTAGGGATTTGTGTAAAGGGTTTTGTGCTCTTGGGCAAGATATTTTACCACAATTTGATTTGTTTTCTCCACCAGGAGAGAGATGCGTACCGGCATGTAACTCTTCCTCAGATCCGCTGATTTCCTTAATTTTCACTTCACTCTTACAACGTTAAAATGCGAAAAAAAACTGCATAAAACCTTGTAAAGCTCGGTATTTCCTCTATTTTGTTACAATCCAGTTGCATGCCTGTATGTAAGATTAGAGTTGCTCATTGTGAAGATAATGACATGTACAGGGTGAGTAAAAAAAACAAACTGCAAAATTTTGAATGAAGTTTTGCCTGTAGCACTTTAAAAATCTAGGATAAGAAAGCCCAATTGATGAGCTTTCTTTTAGTGCGAGAATCATTCAATTCTTTGTACTTTTCAAGTTTGGGCATTTTGAACACAAAGGCTTTTTTAAGTTCTGTCCACGGATCACACAAAATTAAGTGTTCTTTCAGCAAAACGAAAACAATTCTCATAGGAATGCATGTGAATTGTTTTCGTTTTGCTGAAAGAACACGTAACTTTTTTGTGATCTGTTGACAGAACTTTAAAACGGTGTTTGTGTTCAAAATGCCGTAACTTGAAAAGTACATGAGTGATTTGAATGATTCTTGCACTAAAAGAAAGCTCATCAATTGGGCTTTCTTATCCTAGATTTTGAAAGTGCTACAGGCAAAACTTCATTTAACAATTGCTCCTGCCATTTGGGATGCGTTTTTTTTTTACTCACTCTGTATGGGAATGAGAGTTCCATACCTGGCCTTGGATAATTGATGATATTGAAAATAGTAGCAGACTGATCATATGTCCTCACGAGACGGAGAATTGATCATTTAAGAGTGCATCAACCCGTTAACCCTAACCCACCTCGCTCCTCCAAAATCCTCCTGGCGGTTTTGGAGGATTCTGGAGGATTGAGGATGAATGGTGATTGAATCAAATGAGGATTCTGGAGGATTGAGGATGAATGGTGATTGAAGCACATGAGGATTTTGGAGGATTGAGGATGAATGGTGAATGAAGCACAAGAGGATTTTGGAGGATTGAGGATGAATGCATTTTGAGGCAGGACTGTCTGATGATTTTGAAGGATTTGGCGTTGGTTATCCTTCATTTAAACACGAGTGCAAAGTTTTGGGATGAGGAGGATTTTGGAGGATTGAGGATGAATGCATTTTGAGGCAGGACTGTCTGACAATTTTGAAAAATTTAGGCGGAGTTGAAAAATTTTGGAGTATTTTGGAGGATTGAGGATGGTTGTAAGCAACAAGGGCCTAGGGGGTTAATTAATTAATTAATTAAGGTTTCACATAATTTTTCCGTCCTCATGTTACATACATCTTTCCCAATATCTTGTTTCTCATTCCCAATATCTCATTCTCATTCCAAGTACAAGTACATGTATTTTCTGTCCTCCCCATTTTCCATGTTTTCCTTTAAAAGTGCTTCCCGTTGAACATTCGCTTTTTTCTCCATCCAGCAAATCCCTACACATGTATAATCTTCCATGGCTGATGAAAGGAAGGGAAAAAAGAAAAGTGAAACGAACAAAAAAAGAAAGAAAAAGGAGCCGAGCATCAAAGCTGGGGAGCTGTTTTGGGAGAAGATAATGAATGCCGGAATCGGTTACGGAAGGGTTCCTTTCTCTCCCAGGCAGACCAGGGGGGCGGCTAGCATTACAGCTTGATTTCATTAGACCCTCCACAGAATTTAGTCTTTGAGCCAGGTGAGGCAGCGATATTGAGGAGAAGGACCAAAGATCTGTGAGGCCCAACCCCCTGACCCCCACCCCCACCCCCACAAAAATTGGCGTGGGGTGTACCTTGAAGCTCTTGTGATATTTCAATATTTTTATTCCAGAGGAGAGTTAAAGGGAATATACAACATTTGCAAACATCGAAAAATAAAACTACCAAGTTTTTGTGAAATACCTTAATAGGATGTTGGTAAATGACAGTCTAAAGCATCCTGTAAAATTATGGCCTCTGGTATACTGTCATTTTCAAGAAAAGTGGTATTTTTGTATCAATTTCCAACGCTGATCGGCCGATCAGCGTTGGAAACAACTGGCTTTTTTTCAAATACTGGCCCCAATTGACCATTGCACTTGTTTGCAATCGATTACAAACCTATGAACGGGTACGGGCCAGCTAGACTGGTTCCCTGACCTTACAATTCCCCAATGTATGTAAACTGCTCTGTTTCTTCTTATATGGAGTCAGGGAACCAGACTACAGGAAAATGATCGTTATTCTTGGTTTTTATAGCATTTTCGAACCCAAAACCTCCAAAAAGTCAGTGTAACTATATTTGCTTTATATTTCCAACCCCCCAATTCCATCCATTTCTGAAAATTACAGCAAAAGCAAATGATGTATATTCCCTTTAAGATGTTTGATAGATGAAAGGTCCCAACAAAGATTTACATTTATCTCTCCCGGTAAGGCAATATAAAATTGCATCAGTTGAAAATAGCACCAGCTGTAGATGGCATTCTGTCTCATAAAGGTGATAAATTCTGTACTCAAAGAGTCAAAGCAGGCAGGCAGGCAGACAGGCAGGCTGGGGGAGGGTGCTACATTGTTCTTCATAACACCATTTAGTATCCAGGAATACCATATGTTAGATCTGGAACCATTTCTTAAAGTGGTCATGACATGATTTTTATTTTTTTGAGGAACATATTTTGTGCAACTTTCTAATCCTCTAAAATGTATGAAATGGTCCTTTTTTTTTTAAATACTATTTGACATCCCTTTTTGTTTTTGTTTTTTATTCAAAAATGCATTTCTTTAAACATTTAAATGTTCCATTCTTCTCCGGGCACAGATTGCGCTGTTGCTGTGATGTCATTTCAGGAAGACACTGTTCAGTTTAGGGGTTTGCTGTTCAAATTGCGAACCCAAACATTTGCTCATTGAAAAATTGGTGAGGAAAGTTTGCCCACTGGCTTACTGCCATGTACTCACACAACAACAAATCACTGAAGAAAAGCAAATTTATGACAGCAAAATATCCAAAATTCTGGCAACTTTTGGTGCTCCAATAGACGTAACATTGAGGTTTCTGCCTGAAATGACATCACCATTTTGCTCATGAATATGTAACTTTGCATTCGCATAAAAACCAAAAAGGTACCAAAATAAGGTTGAAAATGGCAAAATGAAAATTCAAAATAAGGTATGGCGCACCCATTCACGGATTTGCCGAATTACAAACCAGCTACAAATGGAAATTTACAAAAATGTTGATTTTCATGTATCATTTTGTACGCAGAATTAATTCCAAGTCGCGCATTTCATAAAAATATTCAGAGCTGGAATGTCTTCTGATGCACAGTGAATATTCCTTGATATAATAGTCCAATTGTGCTCTAGAATTCCCTCATTTAATTTTGACCTATTCACGTCTATTTTCCCATTCACCTGACTGTAATTTCCTTCTCTTTGACAAAAACTGATTACGACAATCGTCCGCATTCCGGGTGACCTCGATTAAGTTAGCAGACTTCATCCCTACCCTCAGGACACGCCGAAGAAAGAAAGAAAGGAAAAAAAATATTCAAAACGATTCCCACCGGTACTTACCCACGCAGATTTACCGGGGAGGACATGGAATTACCATACCGTATAAACCGGAGAGACACAAAAAAAAACCTTGGTTAGGAAAACCTTGGTCACATCATCAACACCAATATTGACGAGGATTCTTCTAAGCAGGTGTTAGGCTTTGATGCGTGTGTGTCGGAGAAACCCTATCGTTGTCCTCTCTCTTGTTTCAGGCAAATCTTTGAAGTGTTTTTCTCGGCATATGTGTGGGCAGTTAAAATATATTGCCCCTTTTTTTTCTACTTCTTCTTCTTTTTCTTCTTTTTCTTCTTCGTTGGTTTGATTTGAGCCTCGAAGCCTGGATTGCTTGGTTTAGTCAATGTAGGGTTGTGGGTATGGGTGATGGATGTGCGTTAATGCTGTGCCGTTTGCGATTTCCCAGTTCTGTCTCAAGCATGAGGCCTTGCAAAAGGGTTGGGCGGCTCAGAGTCGGTTTTGTAGTCGAGGAAAAGTAAACCTAAAACGAAAAAGGCACAAAAATAGGCATGTGTGTACATGTACTACATCAGTACTTCCTGAGGACCAACACACAAATGGAGAACAACAGTGTCCTCGGGCTTGGGTCTTTTGTTGAAAACTGTCCTCGATCATACGGTTATGTGCATAGACTATGGGAGAGTGTTATATTTCAGGGACAAAGGGAAACACAAAGCAATGTCCTCGGGAGTAAAGTAAAACATGACTGTGTGTAGGACTGACACACAAAGGGAGAACAACAGTGTCCTCGGGCGTTGGGTCTTTTGTTGGAAACTGGTCCTCGATAATACGGTTACGTGCATAGACTATGGGAGAGTGTTATATTTCAGGGACAAAGGGAAACAAAGCAATGTCCTCGGGAGTAACGTAAAACATGACTGTGTATACTCGGAAGTGTTCCTTGGCGTATGTGTATATTGGGGAGGATGATATTGTTTCCTCTTTGGTTTTTATTAAGGCCTCTAAGTCCGGATGGCTAGGAAGTCACTATTGGGCTGTGGGTACAGGTGATGGTTACGCTGTGCCATCCGTGTCTTTAAGCATGAGGCCTTGCTAGAGGGACGAGGGGGTTCGGAATCAGTGTTGTAGTTGAGAGAAAGTGCCAGCAATTGGAAGCGTTCCCTGGCAAACACATTATGTACAGCATGTGTGGGCAGATGAATCTTTTTTTTTTCAGTGTTGGTTTGATTGGGCTTCTGTGTCTGGATGGTTTGGTTAGTCAGTGTTGGATTGTTGGTATAGGAGATGGCCATGAGCTGATGCTGTGCTATTCTGTAGTTTCTCAGTGCCGTCTCAAGCATGAGGCCTCCCAAGAGGTTTTGGAGTCTCAGAATCAGTGTAGACGAGGTGAAAAAAAACCCACAGAAACAAAAGGTATACGATGGAGTGTTCTTCGGCATACACATGTGTGAGAGCAGATGATATTTTTTCTTCCTTGGTTTGATTAAGGCCTCCAAATCTGGATGTCTCCTGGTTAGTCACTGTTTGGTTGTGGGTTGATGGAAAAGAGTTAATGCTATGCCGTCCAAGATTTCCCAGCGCTGTCTCAAGTGGGAGGCCTCGCAAGAGGGTTTGGAGGCTCAGAATCAGTGATGCAGTTTTGGAAAAGAAAGCCGGAAAAAAAATTAGTCGGAAGTGTTGAATACGTGTGTGTGGGCAGATAAATCAGTTTTTTTCCTTCGTTGGTTTGATTTGGGCATCTGTGTCTAGACGGCTTGGTTAGTCACTGTTGGGTTGTGGGTATACGTGATGGTCATGAGCTAATGCTGTGCCAGGATCCGCAATGTTGTGCCGTCTTAAGTGTGGGGCCTCACAAGAGCATTTGAAGGCTCAGAATCAGTGATGTAGTTTGGGAACAGAAAACCGAAAAAAGCATACTCAGAAGTGTTGAATATGTGTGTGTGGGCAGATAAATCAGGTTTTTTTTTCCTGTCGTTGGTTTGATGTGGGCATCTGTGTCTAGACGGCGCGGTTAGTCAGTGTTGGGTTGTGGGTATACCGTAGGTGATGGTTATGAGCTAATGCTGTGCCAGGATCTGTAGTGTCGTGCCATCTTAAGTGTGGGGCCTAGCAAGAGGGTTTGGAGGCTCAGAGCGGGGTATAGCCATCGCGTACAAGATCAGTTGATTGAGATTTTAGGCTTTGCATGGTGGGGAGCACAGCTCAGGAGAAGATTGTTGTAACTCCATATTAAGAGAAATTTAGGCAAGATGCATACCCTGTATGGAAGTGAATGCGAATGCAAATTTGTGACAAATCTCTGCAAATATTTTTCACAGATTTCACAACAAAATGTCGAACAGATTTTAAGTTCGACAAATTTCGCTGTGATGGTTTGTACAGGAGGTCAAAGTCAAACCAGCCTCAATTTCAAAGACAGATTTGGTTTTCGAGAACTGGTAAATCAGTCAGTATGCTAAATGCCTTCACTTCATTGAGAAGGAAATCATTAAATAGTAAAGAGACCGATCCAATGTAAATCAATGATGTGTAACAAAATGCAGCAAGCTACGTTTACATGTACATGTACGGTATGTAGCAGGCTCACAGCTTGGATACCCGAAATTGGTGGTCTTAATTTGAAAACTAGCCCCGCCTTACTTTGTTGGGCAGTTATATTTGTGATTAATATTTTAATTCTGGTATCCAAAAAGTTGCAGGGTATCAACAAAAATGGTCACAATTTATAAAATGATTCCTGGTTTTGGATGTAAAAAAAAAAAAAAAAATTGTTGTTGAGTACATTTTTGTAATAATCTGTAAAAGATACCGGTATTAAGATCACTATCCCACAATTTTTTTTTCTTTAGTCATTGGTTACAAAACACACTACCAACATAAATCACAATTCCTTGATGTAACTGAAGTGAGAAAAGTAGAAACTTCACACCGTATCGTACAGCCAAGCGAACTGATTAAAAACCACAAATCTTCTTCCTGTCATATATTGATTTCCAGACACTTTTGAAAAAAATAAAAAAATCCCCTGAAATTTCCATCGCCTGCGTGAAACCTCTTCACGCAGCGCAGATTGATCTGGCAAGAAGTTTGGACCCTGATTTTCTGGGGCCGTATTATAAGTCCGACGCCTCATAGGTCCGACGCCTCATAAGTCCGAAATTTCGGACTTATGAGGCGTCGGACTTATGAGGCATACAATTTATTAATTCCGCTTCATAGATCCGACGCCTCATAAGTCCGACGCCTCATAAGTCCGACAAATTAAACGCCTCGTTTTTACGTTGTCGGACTAATGAGGCGTCGGACTTATGAGGCGTCGGACTTATGAGGCGTCGGACCTTTGAGGCGTCGGACTAATGGGCCTTTATTTGGTTAGGGGATGCGATTTTGTCGGACTTATGAGGCGTCGGACCTATGAGGCGTCGGACTTATGAGCGGACCCCGATTTTCTGAGTTACTAAATAACACGACTGTGAAGGGTGTACTCCAACGACGAAACGTTTTCAATCAAAGTCCTCTTGGGTAGACAAAGCAAGGGCACCTTTATCACGGAGCCGCAAAGTATAGAAATGTTCTAAGCACAAGGAAATACGTGCTTAGCAAAACTGGCTACCAACCAAAATACCATGCATTTAATGCTGCATGTAACTGGTTCCCATTTGATTTTCTCTTAGCACATACATTTGTTAAAGGTACTTAACAACATTTGCAAACATCAAAAACAAAACTACCAACTTATTATGAAATACCTTTCTTGACTGTAAGTGAATAATAGTCTTAAGCATCCTGTGAAATCATGGCACCTGGTGTGCTGTCATTTTCAAGAAAAGTGGAATTGATTTATTTTTTTGCTAAATGTTTCTATAGAGTCTGAAGGTGTAGTAAATACTCTACACAATGGTCTTTATCCCATCTCATTTGGACATCCCAGTCTAGAGATACAGCTAATTAAATGAAAGGACTTGAATTCCAAGTTGGGCCACTTTGCAGATTATCTGGTATCTAATGAAAGGCATTCACATGCCAAGAAGATACCAGACATAATCTAAAAAGTGGCCCCAACAGATTTTGACGGCCTTTAAAAGCTTTGCCGTCACTTTTAAACAAAAGGTCCAAATCACACAGAACAAGAATCCTGTCAATGGTAAAGAAACACCTTATCATCTCATGAAATTTTTTTTTACAAAAAAACAGAAAGTGATTTTGTTTCCTCAGAAAAAAACCCAATTTTTTTTACTGCTAATTTTTTTTGGGGAGACGCGTTGTATTTTAGTGCACCCACATGTTTCCCGAAATTGGCTCCAGAAATCTTGAGAGGCAGAACTAAATTGCAGGATAAGAGTAGTTCAACTGTCATTCAACTAAGCAGTGATTTCAACCGCCTAGCCAAATTTCGTCCTGAGTATTTCCACGAAGTTGGCTTCAAAAACAAGAGCAAAAAAAAACGAATGTGGAAGATAGAGTCTTGAAACAAGAGAGTAAAGATTTCCCCGGGGCGTAAAAATATAATAGCCTGGCACGTTGATGAAGACCATTATTTCACCTGGCGCTGTGGGGCCCGTGGGTCTGTTATCACCACGCACTTGTTTAATCTTACCGTAGCGTGCCGGTATATATATCCTGGGCAGCCGATTATTAATACCGTACCTTTTGGATACCTCCAGAGAAACGATTGATCCTGGAATTATTTACTGCAAGAGCTTTAAATAAGTTTTGGATTGAAAGAAGGGAAAAATGGTTTACAATTGCGTTGCTGTTTGCTTTATTGTGTTCATATACAATGTAGTAAGGCTTTTTAAATTTAGTTGGATTTGATCTTTGTTGAGGTGGGGTTTTTTTTATTGTATTTTTTTTTGGGTAAAACACTTTGTACTTATTTTTACTCTACAGGGCGAGTCAAAAAAGAAAGAGACCGAACTACCGGTAGAAAAACATATCTATTTCATAAAAATAACATAGGTATAAAGTGCATGTTAGTGAATAGTAGCTGTGAAACTTTCACGTAATTTGCATACTTTATTCCCAAGTTATGTCTATCTGTTAAAAAAAAATCACAAAATTCAGCTGTTCACCACTGATCATTTACCATTCTACGAAATGATGAATACCCTTCAAATGCAATAAAACATGGACGTTTTCCCAGCTTCATGAATGAACGAAAACTTTTGCAAAGTAAACAGACAAAAATCACCATCAATATTTCAGGAAGAGAGTTGACAAGTCCTTATTCAAAATGCAAAATCTGACAATTAAAATAATGTGCAAGTCTTGACTCAAATGATTAAAATCCCATTTGTATTTGAATGCCTGTGTGTAATCTGTAAATCTCACTCAGCTCAATAGCTTCCAATGGCATTCCATGGACAGCTGTAAAAATATATTCTTTAGGTACATGTACATTCTGATACTTCTGATAGCATGGATCAATTTAAGTAATTCGGTTTTTTTTCAAATGAGTGGAACTTTCTGTAATCACATACAGTGGAACACTGCTATACCAAACACCACTATAGCGAACATTGGGCTATACCGAACATCATCCTTGGCTCCCGGTTTTAATGTACAAAACTTACCGAACATTGGTGTTGAAAAAAAGTCAACAGATTAACAAAAAATCTACCGGTTGTACATGTATTAAACACTATTTTGGCCACTTTTAATTCCAGAACATCATGTTTGAAGGTTGAAGAGCGATAGATGGCTATTATTTCCCCAAGGAATAGAAGGGAAAACTACTCGTTGCTAAAGTTTACTGACGACTCCTCATGCGGCCGCGGAATGTGAGAAATGCCAGTTCACTATTGGTCAAAAGAGGGTACCAGCGTTTCAAAATCGCTTTACCGCACGATCGTTATTACGAACACTTTCTGTGGATCCCATGAAGTTTGTTATAGCAGCGTTCCACTGTACGTGTATTCGTGATCCTTGGTAAAATGAAAAAAGACTTATCACTTGGCTAGTTTTGATCAACGTTACATTCATCGTCATCAAGAAACTCATTCATCATTCATTAAAAATAAAAATTTGTTGTATTTTAATAATCATGCTGCGTTGTTAATGCTGATAAAACGTTTGATGAAAAGTTGACATGAATTGGGCGTACCGTACAAGCCAGCATTGATCTCCACAAAATGACACTGACGATAAACCATTTGATGAAAATATATTGTTCTTCACTCGCCTGGATCTCATTACAACCAGGAGAGACAAGCGCCTCGTTTGTTTTTCTTTCCAATATGAAAGACGTCCAAGGCCGCATTACCAAATATTAAATAAATCGGAATGGATTGATCGGGCATTGCTGCAGTTCTGAATAATGGGAGGGGGGGGGTTCGTAAGCAGTTGATCGATAAAAACCTCGCTGTACCAAACCAAGGTTTTTGCGCTGCTCACTCATTTGTAACATGTGTCGTCATCGTGTCCATGGGGCAGGTTAGCATCTGTCACTTGACATTGTGCCTAACAACAGGTGAGCTAATGGGAAGGATTGGCAGTCAAGCCGGCCTCAATTATATGTGGGGGTGGAATTTCTTCATAATTTAATATTCCGGTAATATTTCAAGTAATTCGTTTTTAACCGCTGATGTCAGTAAATGTCACGTCTCCTGTCAATATAGGTTGTAATATAAATGTGACAGTTCGTTGTGCCCAATATGACTGCACAGTCACGTGAAACTGCTCCCATTTTCATTACATCATTGTAAAGATTGATTCTGAAGATGTTATCTATTTTTTTGGGGGTAGAAGCCTTCATCATAATTTTTTTGTGATATTGCTGCATTTACAATATTAGACAATGATTGAATGACTTAAATATTGGTTAAAGAAAATATTTAGGCCTGTATTAATTACTAGCTGCTTGTTTGTATTTCCCCATTAATTTGGGAATTTTCCAGTATCCTCATCCACAGCAAAAGAAAAAGTCCCCCCGAATAATGGCTGTTCTGTTATTTAACAAAGAAGAGACCCCCCAAAGAAAAAGTACATCTGAAATGCATTCTTGAATGAATCTCTGTAATGGTGGCATATCCAGCATTTACAGAAGGGGGGGGGGACCTGAAAATGGCGAAACTTGAATACAATGTATACAAGCGGGCATAGCTCATTTGGGTGAAACTTTCTTTCTTTGAAGTGATTAAATAACCAATTGACAGCAGAAGAAACAGGGAAATAAGACAAGACATACCTCCTTTAAAAAAAAGAGTTAAAAATAGGGGGGAGGGCTGGGAGGGGGCACGCACTGGCTGCGCCCTCCTCTGGATTCGCTACTGGGTAATGAAAAGGTTGAAATACACTTTCAAATTTCCAGAGCTGAAAATGTAAGGAGTTTGCTCCCTTTGGAATATTTCTGGCTAAGTTACATGTACCGGTATATGCTCCCTCCCTCATATCAATTATGCAAAGTACATAAAGTCCTCTTCAGCTGAACTGAATACTAAGTACTAGCACTGCTCTGGTAATACTCTTAACCATTCAAAGATCATTTACAAGCTAGAGTAAGTACGGTACATGTCTAACCATGCATGTCATTTCAATGATCAATTGCCCCGTACATGTACAATAATGAGAACAAATCCCCTTTTCTCTGTAAAATCACCAACCAAAATGTCAAGCCACTGATGTGTTTTGCCTTGTTCTCTAGGCTGAACCTTGCCAAACTCCACGGGCACGGGCTTGGAGTCTCAAGAATCTCGCGACAGACTGACATTCTATCCTCCGAGAATACAGACACTCACTTCTAGCTGTTAAATGCCAAGGAAACTGTCGCATAATTGCCGGTCTTAAAGATCTGTATGCCCCCTCCCCGAGAAAAATTTCGCTTCTCGCAACTCCAGGCAAGATGGCACTAATAGGGGCGAATCCTGAGAGACCGTTCAGATCTGCTCAGGTCTGCATAAAAGAAGACGAAGATTACGATGATGATTGTAATGATGTCGTTAGTTTTTTTCACGCCGTGCCTTTAAGGTCAAGGCAAAGAGATATCATGCATGTGGTACTCATGCAGCCTTGAATTTGTAATCCTCCAAATCTCTCTTCCAAATGTCACTTTCATTTCTCATTGGCTTTGATTTTGTGATGCTCTTAACCCTTAGCTGCTTCTAATATAGCATCGGGCTACTTTCTGATCCAACGCTTGACTGATCGTTTCCATGTTTTCAAGATTTGTTAGTGGAAATCATGCATACATGTATAAATGTACACATCAGAAGAATTTAAAGGCAGAGTAGATCATTTGCAGCTATCCAAAAAGTAACTGACGAAATTATTGTTGAAAAGTTTACTTGGTTTAACCAGTTTATGTTGGATGACGTGTATACATGCAATGATTTTGCGGAATTCAGAACGGATGACGGATAAGCACGCAACGAGCGAGGCCGGAAATATCTGTCTGCGACCCACTCGCAGCGAGATAGGTCGGATATATTAGGGTGTGCTACCCACAGATGATGGCCTGAACCCGTCTGGCATTGAGGTTCGTGAAAAACAATCCCGCGTCTGGGACCGGTCAATGTCAAAATAATCCTGGCACTAAACTCCCTGTGAAATTATTCTCTCTGGCATCCTGTCATTGTGAAGAAAACAACAAAAGAAGGCAAAAACAAGACAAAAATCACCCTCATCATTTCAGTAAAAGACTTGGTTTGTTCCTCGTTTTACAAAACACAAAATCTGACAGTGAAAATAATGTTTCAGTCTTGACTCACGTTATTGAAATCTGACTTATTGAATGAGTGCGTGTCATCTCTGGTTGTCACTTGTCACTCAACTAAATAGCTTCAAAGCATTCAGCATTCCACGGACAGCTGCAAAAATGGATTCTTTCAGTTAAACATTCATAACTTCTCATAGCATGGATCATTGCCAGTAATTCTTAATAGAAGAACATTCTCGCTTAAGAACTCAACCCATCAAACTCCAACGGCATGTTTTGTTGGAATCTGTCAGGATGGGTTCAGTACCCCTAAACCAACAGTCTTTTACATTGAGTTGGCACACCTCCAGAATCAAAGTCAGAAATATGTGTGTGCAGTTTTCCATATGGTGTTGGAATTTGCCAGGATCGGTATGGTTCCTAGTAAATCATGCTAGGGAGTTAGGGTATGCTTGCTTGGTGTATCAAATTCAATTGCTTTTTAAGGGGGACAAATCATTAATCCAGGTCGCTTTCTTTTGACTCACCCTGTACAACATCAACCAGAACATAACGGGTGCATACCTATGTTCCCCAATACCTATGTTCCCAACCCTAACCCTAACCATCTATAACCCTAACCCTAACCCTAACCCTAAGGATTTTGGGGAACACACCGGTAGGTACTGGGGAACATAGGTATTGGGGACCATCGGGTATAGACCCCGAACATAACTTTGAAAAAAATATAGATACAGCAGGGGTGTGAAATCTCAGCTTTTAATCTGATTTCAGCTTTTTTTGTTTTGGATTTCAGCCTTTTCCCTCACTTACTGTGTACAAAAGTATAGCAGATTTCCAAAGTTCAGCTTTTTTTACACCTTTTTCATCTGTTTTCAGCTATTTTTAACAGTGGTCACTCACACCCCTGATACAGGTAAAACCAAATTAATCTTGCCGACACTCGGCTCTACGACAGCGATCCTGATTAGTTCTAACGTGTAGCAATTTCTCATTAATGACCGTTGTGTGCCGAGCGGGCAGATTTCTCTTTCGCGTTCACATCCGAATTGTCACCTCAGTGGCAAGTCGGCAAAAGAAACATTAGCAGAATTCCAGCGTTATTAACAGCTGTGTCCCGTACGCGTTCCAGCCAAGTTTTGTTTCGGAGGCCCAGCGGACGGCATGTGGAGAACTCCGTAGTGAAGGTGCTATATATAAGACATACCGTGGTATTGTATCGGGCAACTGTTTTTATTGGATTAGCGGAAATATGACTGACATCTTGCTATGATGTAGGCTCGGAAAACTACACAGCTCATTTCTGTAATCCACAGACTTTAGCCTCTGCAGAAAAACTTGTTAAGTTCGCAACGTCAGGCCGCATTAATTTTTTAAGATTAAAATTTATTATTTGGGATGATCAATTCTCTTATACCTTATTTTATAAATAATTTTCAGCTTTTCTTTTACTAATTTCTTTTCTGAGAATTTCTATGTTTTTTAAAATTTATAATTTCATAAATTTAACCTGTTCGTGTCGAAAGACGTGATAACATGCACTGGCTGTTATACAAGCACATGTAATGGGAGTACTTTTTGGATAAGGAAAGATAGGTTTAAGCATCAAGGAAAAAAGATGCAAGGATATTTTTTATTTGTTACTTATTTTAAGACTTAAGTGTACTTTTAGGATAAATTTAATAGTTATTTAAAAGTCAAGTTTTTAATATTTTTTTTTAAATGCAGGACTGACATCAAAAACATTTTTTTTTTTACGCAGTTCTGCAAAAATCCTTGCTAATTCTCTGTTTCCCACAAAGATTACACGTCTTAAAAGTTTAAGCTTCATTTTGTCTCTTACTTTTCTTTTCACCCCCCCCCCCGGAATCTGAGCAAAATTGCCTCCAGCGAATTGCTAAATTAAACTCCACACATGCTTATTCCTAGTTCCCCACCATATTCTCCTAGAACAAGCAAATATTTAAGACAAAACTCATTCAGATAATTAATAGAAATAATAAAGGCATCCGTACCTGCTAGCAGTGCTTCTAATATCGCCTCGGAGGTTAGACAAATTGAGATTACGCGAGTGACGCACAGAACGCATGTTTTTCATTAACCCCGACCAGCCATGTATAAAACGAGGCACGCGGGGGCTATTGTAAATCTCAGTGATTAATCAGCCATGGCCCAAAACCCCTACACGAATCTGAATTTAACTCACGGCTGAATTTAAAGGGATTTCGTTGCGTGATTGGACTAGTGCCGTGTTTTGAAATGTAATTCCATGCGGACTTGTGCCTTTGTTGTCTTTGTTGTGGTTTTGATAATCAAGTGTGAGGCGTGCATGGAGATATTGATAGCTGATGCTCCTTAGAATGCAGCATTTGGATAACTACACGAAGCCAAAATACGAGATATACGCCATTTTGTTCTCTTTTAGAATCTTGCTCTGTTTCGGCTGCCCAAAAGCAATTTCGACAGCTGTTATAACCTAGCCACAACCTAAGAATACAATAAAGCAGAAAATGATGAGAAACAGCTGTAATACTGTTTTTATTCTTTAAAATGTTTGTCTTCACTTTTTTTGAAATGGATTTATCGCATTTTAGAACTAAACTCTCCGCACGTAGGAAATATCATGGGCTGTCCCCTTCTTGAAAACCGCAGATTCCTCAATATAACATACTTTCCCTAACTAAAAGGCACCTCTCTCCCCAAAAAGTGTTTCCCGCACTTTCTGAATACAGTATATGTGAGGCGTTCTGGCAATATGAGACAGAACTGGGCAGAGGTCGAAAAGAGAATTTGCAGGTACCGTATTAGGAAAGAGAATAAAATTCTCTTTGCAATACTGTTTGTTGCACATTAATCGGACATTCCGTTGACAAGTTATTGCTGTTAAAAATGTGCAGTTATTGACTTTTTTGACATGTCAATGACATACGTCAAACAAGTCAAAAACTTAGAAAAAAGTCTTTTCAAGTTTCAAGTTTTGTAGTCGTGAAAATGAAAGATGCGAGTTCCACGATTTTTATACCATTTCTTTAAAAGTATATGTAGTAGTCATATCAAAAGATGACAATTGTCAATAAATCTGAAAATTGAAGATAAAAAAAACCACACCCCATTCGATATTTTGTATTTTCTCTACTGTGGCATGTGCCCAATTCCGTCTCATTTTGCCAGAATGCCGCACATATTTCCCGGAAGTATGAATCATCGCCCACTAAAAAAACGTTGAGATCCTCAATAAAATACAGGTCCCTTAATCAAAAGCCATCTTCTCTTTCTTCCTTCTTTAATAAAAAAAAAATCAAGTGTGCTCCTTACTTTCCCAATCCCATGTCCCTTGCCTCCATTCAGGTCAGGACAGTACTTCAAAAAGTGCACCTGCATTTGTTTTTCCTAGCTTAAACAAATCAACTTAATTGCCCTATCAACATTGTCTGGCTGGACAGTGGGCCAATTCAGCCAGACCCACTCCAGATTAAACCAATAGAAGACATCTCCTTTAAATGACCTCTCATTTGTAATCATTAGCTCTCATCAGTGCTCAACTCAACTAGCCCCTGCCTGACTGGAATGGACATTAAAGGGGCAGTGGACTGAACTACAATTTAAATTCCCTGTGTTGTTTTGTTGTTTATGGCCTGTCATCAGGGAAGGAGCATCAAGTCTAAATTGCCATTTTGCAGTACAGCGGGGCAAGGCAAAATATGAAGGGCCGGGTGGTCGATTTTTGCTTTCAGGTGAACCTCAATCTGTACGAAAGTCCTGTTCTACTTTTCACAGTTGTTTTTGTGTTACAAATATATTTAAAAGCAGTTTTCATTCCATTTTATAAGTTGACTGTTAATTCACTGTGACACAACAGCGGGATTTTTAAATTCCATTCTCCTAAAAATCAGTTTTACTACTTCATATATTGCTTAGTAAGAAACCATCATGAGCCAATCCCATGACATTTAAAATGGTAACATGTTTCCCCCCTTTCCCCCTTTAAGTGCTTGTTTTGCGTTCTGTAGGTGCTGTTGTCCAGTGGTTACGGAGTTCGACTCGTGTGCCGTGGCACATGGGTTCGAATCCTGACGGGGAACATGGTGCTTGTGCGCTTGGGCAAGGCACTTTGCTACGATTGCCTCTCTCCACCCAGGTGTAGTAAATAGGTACCTGGTAGGAAGAAATTCCTTCAATGCTTGAGCGCCGTAACATTGGCAGCCGTGCTAAAGCCAGGGTAATATTGGAGCGCCAGGAGTGTCACTTTGTGACGGACATGAGCACTACAGAAGAAGCCATTATTATTATTATTATTCTTGGCGCTTTCCTAACGCTCTTGATCTTGGCAGTGACCTTGCCGGTTGAGGATCTTACAGTCACTGCATCGTTAATTGGGCCTATCCAGATTGTGCCAGATGATCAGTTGGAGGTCTTGCAGATGTCAAGTTACATGTACATGACAGGTCACAGTATCATCAAAATTCTGGAGATATGCAAATTAAACCCAAAGGATTTGTATTTTGTAGTCATTCCAAAATGTCCCTTTGAAATAGTTAAGGTTTCTTGAACTAAAACAGTGCTGACTACAATTGTTAAAGTTGTCCTGTAGATTAATTTGCAGACGTGCAGGAATTGCTGGGCAGTGACTTCAGGAATGTTGGGGTGTGCAGCTACATATTCTTGCTTTTTTTCCCCATTTAATAGACGGAAAAAGCTGATATACATGTATTAGCAGAGAGAAAATAGGCCTAATTTCCTTCAAAATATTTTAGCACATGTTTATCAACTAAGTGGATTAATGAATGGGAGGTTTGCGGTAACACCATGTGAATGATATCTCTTGGTGAGTTGTATGGTTCTGAGAAGAACCAGTTGGTTTAACTCGACGTTTCGAACAGTTTGCTCTGCTCGCCATCAGGAGACTGCCGGACTCTTGCTGGTGTAGTAGTTTTACTAGTTGTGGATGCTAAAGTTCCACTAAGTGGGTTATTCTCAAAATATGTACATTTTGTTCATAGTCATCAGCTAAACATATTTTTAAGAATCAATTTTGCTTTAAATACATGAAGACTTGGAATGACACTTTTCTTAATTCCGATATCAAAAGTACATTTTCTCTTCTAATATTAGCGTGAAAGTTCATCTGTGTTGGTAGTTAGATACAATTTAGCGGTAAACTTTTGATCACACTAGAGAATTCTCTAGTGTTGATCTGATACATCGTGCCCTCTGGAGACATGCACACAATAGGGAACAAAACATTTTATACATGTACGTCTCCACAGGGCAATTTCTATAGATGAATACGTCTCCACAAGGTTTTCACGAAATAGATGGATTTTACTCGAAAACTAGGAATTTCCAAGGTACCAGTATGTTGATGTGTCGCAAATGGTAGAGTTTTAGAAAAGGGATATTAAGTCCGAATTTCAGCCAAGGAAATTAATTCTGGTTAAAATAAGAGCATTTTGAAACTGTACTTTCAAACTCGAAAACTTTAGTACACGAGAACAAAGAAATGTCTCCACAAGGATACAAATTCCAGTATGTGTGTGATCAAAAGTTTACCTCTAAATTGTACATTTTCTCATTTAAATACTTAAACATCAAATGAATAGATTTGCCTTAATCAATCCATTTCTCACTGGTATAAAAAAATAGAATGATAATGGGTTCAAACTTTATTTTTATGATTCCATTCAACAGAGCTATCCAGTATTAGTGAACAATTTGTTATTCTCCAGTTAAACCTTTGCGTCCTCTATGCTGTCTGGTTTTTATGCAGTATCAAGCAATTCAGCTTTGTGCTTGCACAGTGGATGTTTGAAGTTACAATCAAATGAAAGTGACACTGCATGGCCTCGCCTCTGAGATTGTAGCATATTCTTTCAATAGGCCCCAATATAGCCGTTGCTTTTATCTTTATCCATCAGCAGTCTAGCCATGGCCGGGAGGGGGGAAAAAGAAGAAAGACAAAAAGCCAATCCTCCACAGATATGTACAGTAGTGCAGGCAAATTTCACTGCATCCGGGCATGTAAGTGAATTTCATGGACCTCTTTGCCAGACTTAGGTACATATCAGGGATGAAAATGCCCCAGGATCGCTAGACCGAGTCCATCATTTAAGATTAGGTCTTGTGGACTTTTTTATATAACCGAACTGTACGTACTTGCCACTGTTCTGGTGACTTTTATAGGAACTACCGGTACTAAATTAGAACCCTCCTATGCAAACATACATTCTGTGCCAAGTTGTCCTTTCTGTCAAAATCAATCAAGTGACTGTTTTCAACAGTTAAGGGCTCCCAGCCAACGTGAAGCAGGATTGACTGGCTGTGACTGTTCATGTAACTTGATACAGCTATGCTTTGACTGTAGGTGTTTGATAAGCCAGCTGTGCCTACCACTTGCCTGCTTTTGTCTGTTGACTGAATTTGACTAGTCACAGTGTTTTCTTGAAATATGTCTGGCTGTTGGTGACGGGGATAGACTGTTGGGAAGAGGATTGATTTCTTGACTGTCTGTGACTGTTCAGACAGCACTGTTTTCACAATTTTTTTTATTTCAGATTTTTTTTTTTCCTGCGTTGGGGACATGTGTATTTTAATATAATGCTTTGCTCTTCACAGACACATAATTTGGTCATTTAACAAAAAAACCCACTAATTTCAAAAGTTTAACATCTCACATTATAAAATCTCTTTAACTTTTACTTTTTTCCCTTAAAATCTGGTTTTAGTTGTGTATGCCCTTGTAGAAAGGCCCTTGGCACTCTCAAACTGTTTTAGAATTTCTATTTAAAGGCATTATCGCCGTGAAATTATTGTTTGTCCAGTATTGGCTTGAAGTAAATGTCCCTGTGTGCTCTTCAACATTTTCCCATTTTTTTCTCTTCAAATTTTCAATTTTTATGTTTTGAACAAGAAAACTGCTTTTTTTTGTATTCAGTGCAGCAGCAACTGTCTGAAAGATTTTTTTTTTTTTGGGGGGGGGGGGGGGGGTGTTAGCTTGTGCACCCCAAGCAAATAAAAATCCCCCCCCCCCCGAATTCTTGTTTGGTCACAAATAATTATAAATTTGTCCAGTTATTCCTGAACTAAAAGTATGGTTGAATAATTGAACATTTTATTCAAAAGTGAGTCACTTTGATTGCTAGAAAAATAGCAAGTTTAATAAAAAAAAATCTTCAATATTTGGGTTGAAACTCAAAAACAACACTGGGAGAATATCTTTGGGCTGCATGTGCAAAGAAAACCGTACATGTTCACCTATCCATGAGTCATTCTTGCGAAATGTATGTGCCCTGGATTGTGCACACTTGCCTGGTCCCTGTTCTAGAAAACATCACCAACTTGAAAGACGTTTCTTTAACCTCCATTTTCATCCGAACCCACCACGAGTGGATTGATTTTTCCATTTTCTGCCAGCAGAAGAAATGTCACTCACCGAAGATGAGTCGAGCAAAGACTTTTTTTTTTTCATCCGACATCTTTCCAGTCTGTTGAATCGTGGCTGTGTTTTTGGAACATCGGTTCAATAATCAGACGGGTAGTGGTCCACAGCCAAACACCCTAAGGCAATAGCAAGGAACATTTTCATTGATTTTGGCACATGCGGACATTTTTTTTTGTATTTGAGGAGGCTTGCCGGCAGTATGGACGAGCAAGTGTGGCCAAATTTGCTGTATATTAAAAAAAGAAAGGAGTCAATATTGGTCAACCGTGTAATCGTCAATGACATACATGTCTTATTTTGTAGTCTTTTATAGTCGATTGAATGCCGGAACAAACAAAGCCCTTGTGGTTTTGAAACTTTTCTAATGTACATGTACATGCTTGTGCTGGATTTTGTATTGTCACTGGAGATATACAGTTATTCTACCTTTATTCATGTCGGTAACAGCAAAACCAGGTATAACATTAAAGGCTCATGCAATGTAATTTTTTAATGCAATCCTTGAAAATGCACCTTTGTGTCCCATTTAGCCTTATTTTAAATTTTCTCTTTGCCATTTTTAAGGGCATTTTGGTGCCTTTTTTGTTTTTATGCTAATGAAAGTTTCCATATTCATGAGCAAAAGTGTGATGTCATTTCAGACAGAAACTCCTACGTTAAAGCTATTTCAGCACAAAAAAAAGTTGCCAGAATTTTGGATATTTTGCTGCTGTAAATTTTCTGGTCTTTGTACATGTACGTGATTCATTGTTGTGTCAGTACAAGCCAGTGAGCAACCTTTTCTCACAAATGTTTTCAATAAACAAATTTTCGGGTACACAGTTTGAACAGAAAACCCCTAAACTGAACAGTGTCTTCCTGAAATGACATCACAGCAACCGCACCCTCAGTTATCTGAAGAAGCGTGGACAATTTTTAAATGCTTAAAAGAAGTGAACAATAAAAGTTACCGAAAAGGCATGTCAAATAGTTTTCAAACATTTAAGAGGAGCAGAAAGTTACACAAAACGTGTTCCTAAGAAAATGTCATCTCATGGACCCTTTAAAGGAAGACCATTGTATTTTTTTTTGTAATCATACATATATTGTACAACTACACACATACTGAAATGTGTATCCTTGTGGAGACATTTCTTTTTTCACGTGTACTAAAGTTTTCGAGTTTGAAAGTACAGTTTCAAAATGCTCTTATTTAAACCATGGAATTAATTTCCTTGGCTGAAATTCGGACTTAATATCCCTTTCCTAAAACTTTACCATTTGTGACAGATCAACATACCTTGGAAATTCCTAATTTTTGAGTAAATTCCATATATCTTTTTCGTGAAAACCTTGTGGAGACGTATTCATCTATAGAAATTGCCCTGTGGAGATGTACACAACCTTTTGTTCCCTATTGTGTGCATGTCTCCAGAGGGCACAGTGTATCAGATCAGATCATGACACAATACATGTATGTTATAATAAATGACAAATACAGCTTTTGTAAAAATCTTCTTTTACAACAATTAACTCATGCCAATTCCAGAAATGATAGTTTACCATATCTGCACAGTTATTGCTGATAAATAATAATAAATGTGTCTAGATATTGGAAGTTGAGTCTGAAAACAATCATGAAATAAAGTGAAAACTTTGTAGAATTAGCCCATATATGATTCCATGCACGCTGTCATATACATTAAGATAAAATTGCATACACATGTAGGACGTAAAGGTATTCTTCTGAGGTTACCCTTTAGAATGTTCACCTGAACACCCTGCCAGGGCCCCCAATATGTGTGCGTATCATACTGCCTGCAGATGGATTTATGCACGAATCAAGATGGAGCCTCTTCGGCCGATTATTTACCCTCGCAAAGTTCATGCCATACATTAGAATACACTCAAAATTTGAAGATTGTCCTCGGCAAATGTTGAGATTTAATCCAAAGAAAAAATTGAGAATTAAAAAAAAAAAATGAATTTAATGAGGCGTCAACGACTAGTGCAAAAATTACATAGACCTTCAAGGGATTACATGGTCGCTTCGTCTTTTTTTTCCTTCAAGTTACCTTCCTCAGTTTGCTGCAGTCCCTGCGCCGGGATTTTGCCCCGATGGTACCCCGTTCATATCGGTGTTCATGCGGCGCCCGTTTATTTACATTTTCAATTCGCAGGACAGCTCACAAATTTGCCTCACCGTATCGTTTTAAGCAGTGGTAATTTGTGTACCGTGAGCGCCAACACTGAATAATTCAAGCGAAGGTGTTTAATCACTTCCACTTCTATGCCCTGCTTTCACTGCTGACGTCTTACGCGTGTCGTCCCGGGGACAGGTTTTTTTTTTGGATACATGCCTGGAGCAATTGACATTTCATGTGAAGAGATCATTAGCGCTGCATCAATACAACAATAAACTACAATTCCGTTTCGATCAAGTCTAATACAGTGGCTTTTTTTTTTATAAGAGTGGTATACATTTTCCATTGAGGGAATAGGTATTTTCCTATTTTCCTATAGGTTCTAGAGCCAAGATTTTTGGGGGGCTAGCAGGGCGGATCCAGAATTTTTTTCAGGGAGGCGTGCTGAAATGTAGACCGGTTATTTTCTCCGGACACCCTCTCTCAAATTTGTATCCTTGTGGAGACATTTCTTTGTTCTCGTGTAGTAAAGTTTCGATTTTGAAAGTGAAGTTTCAAAATGCTCTTATTTTAACCAGAATTAATTTCCTTGGCTGAAATTCGGACTTAATATCCCTTTTTTAAAACTCTTCCATTTGCGACAGATCAACCCACCTTGGAAATTCCTAGTTTTTGAGTAAAATCCATATCTATTTCGTGAAAACCTTGTGGAGACCTATTCATCTATAGAAATTTCCCTGTGGAGACCTTTACAATGTTTTGTTCCCTATTGTGTGCGTGTCTCCACAAGGATACAAATTTGAGCACACTCAGGCCTCCGAAAATATAGGGGTGTGTGTGTTTGGGGGGGGGGGGTTGTGCCATATTTTCAATGGGGAGCGCAAATAAAACCCTACAATCAGGCACACTATATTAACTACAAATGCACCCTTGTCACGACTATTTCTTGAGGGGGAGACTGTTCGCATGTTCGTCACATTCCTTCTTTTTGCTAATGCATTTTCTGTTTTGTTATTTTTTATTTTGGTTATGAAAGCCCCCAAAAGCACCCTAGGCACACAGTAGCTCGAAAGCCTGAAGAAACCTGTAGAGAGGAGACAATGAGAAGCAATTACAGTTTTAGAGGTGGGAGGAAAACCCCCAGAAGAATATTCCGAGAAAAACCCATGGAATCAGGCAGGGACTGAAAACCAAATCCCCAGGGTAGGAATCGAACCAGGGCCCGCATAGCGGTAGAAGACAAGGAAAGAACTGCTATGCCAACCTGACTCTCCATATTGTACCTTTTTGTAATAACGATCAATCATACTGTCATGTAGAAATACATGTAAATGACATACATGTAGTCATATACACATGCGTGTGATTATTTTACCTAGGGCCTACATGTACATGTACACATACTAGGGGCTCATTTTAATTGCACTAATGTACATGAACATCATTTTACTTCACGTAAGAATTTTTTGTGGTGGGGCGGTACCGGTATAATCCTTTAGTTTTTGCCCTTTCATCAGGATAATTATGTTATGAAGGAGCATAACCCAATATAATTAAAATACACACGCCATTTTACTCAATTTCCAATCTGAGTACTTGACAAAGATTGATTTTCTATGTTTTCGCCACCTCTGTTTCCTGACACTTTTACTACCCAAAATATTTTCAGTCCTGTGTTTTCAACAGAAAAGCAGTGAACTAAACAGGAATATGACCTCAATCCTGAAAAGTACAAATATGTGTCTCCATAAGTGCCCAAGCTGGCCGAAAATAGCACACTTTCATTGCCAGAGTAAATATACTCACACCACTATCCCTATCAAATTGTCGCGAATGATTTAAACTTGTATAGTATCCTCAAAAATCGATGTACATGTAGCCACGCAGGCACGGACACACTACGTGAGGCCATAAATGTTTAATTGCGTCTGGCCATTAAATTCTCACTCTCGGCGCAAGGTGCGCCATTTCTCGTCGACGGAACACCAACTTGCTGTGACAGGCCATAATATAAAAAAGCCCCCTCCCCCTCCATTTGATCTCCCTGGCGACATATTATCGCCCTAATCGGCTCATTCTTGATTCAGAGTTTAGCTCTATAAACCAACGGTGAGGTGCAAGCTCTCCGGTTGGATTCAGATTCGCAAATTTATGGCTTTGCCATTTAGAAAAGTAATGAAAAGGAGATGGAAATAGTAATGGTATTTTAGTGATCAGCTAAACAATTTTATTTCTTATTTTTTTTATGAGAAGCAGATTTTACATTCAACTCTAAAGGGTTTTAAAATTTAAGAGTTAAAAAAAACCCCAATAAGTCTTCAGATTTGCTGTATTCTCCTTGCTTCTTGTAACGTGCCAGGGTTATTTTGAGCTAAGCATTTAGCAGCTTACTTAGCAGTTTACAGTAGCTCGCTTAAACTGACACCAATATGATGCAAACTACAGTGTAGAAAGATCCATCAGAAATCAAGTTTTGTGAGCATGGGCGTCGCCAGGATTTTTTCCAGGGGGGGCAAAGCAAATTTTCCCCCAAAATTCCTTAACTTTTTCATTATATTCTCAATTAATCATATTTCCGAGCGTGAACAGAGGGAGCATTTGCCCTACCCCCCCCCCCAATCAAATTAACAGCAAAATGGATTCACACCTCTTTTTCCTCTTTTTTTTTCGTTGTTGTTGGGTTTTTTCTGGGAGGGGGCATACCCTTGCCCCCCTCGCCCCCCTCGCGACTCCCATGTTTGTGAGTACATGTAGGCTTTGAAGCACAAAGCATCATAGTCCCATGATAACTTTTGGTCAGATATTGTATTTGGTTCTTTGCGTGGAATACCGGTATGTTTTGAAAATATGTTCTGTTTGTCTTCTGATGTTAAAAGGCCAGTGCATAGTTCACGCAAATTGTGCGAATGCGAAACGAATTGGACGTCAGGAAACATTCCCTGCGAAACAAAGTTGAAAATGTGTTCAACTGCTGCGAAGTGACAATGAGTAGGAACCGGCCTTAAAAAACAAGATGCTGGATGTTTTTCTCGTATTTCACACCACGAATTTCAATTTTCTTAGAACCGACTTTCACAAACATCTGTTCTTCTTTTGATTAGAACCTTCTGGTCAATGCTGAACGCTGAATCGAGGATACAAACAGATTGCCTCAATTTACAGTTTCATAGAGTTATTCTGTTTTTAGCCTTCTGTGACAAAACACATAATGGCAGGCGCTGTCAGCTGATCGGAGGACATTATCCTAGTCAGGTCTTGGCTTGAGAAATCCTTAGTCCCCATGAAAAAAAGCCTTTTCTTTTTTCCCCCCAAACTCTTTATTCCCCTCCTTAACGCCAGTAGATCTTTGCCCGTGGCTTGAGACGTCAGTGCCGAGCACATTGAATGAATGCTGAGTGGTCTGGCACTGATAATATTCAAGTAGATAATAACGCAGAACATTACTCGCTCGACCCCAAAAACCTGATGCACATCTTATACATGCGGCTCCAGATCCCCGTCCCGGCACTTGATCGATATTTACCGACTTACTTCTAATGCATTGGCTGTGCCACATCCAGGGACTATATAGTACTTTCCCGGGCAGCCAATCCCGTTTTTTTATTTTGGGGCACGCGTGTCTTTGTCTGTCAGACATTTTTAAAGAAAAACAAAAACAATTTACAGAATTGCACTACAGCATAGTGTTTCAGTTGTTTATGAAATTCCATTTCTTTCGTCCTGACAATTTTTATTTTGGAAAAACAGAAACCATATAATAATCATAATAACCTACCTACTTCTTCCTATTTTTAGTGTCTGCAAATCTGAAAAAAAATCCTTATCGGTAAGGCTACAAGTATATTGAAGTTTTTGAAGTAAAAAAATTGGTCAATTTTTTGTACGATATCAGATTCAAAGTGAAACAAAATTGTATTGCTAGAAAAATAGCAATGAAACTTAAAGAATTTCTATTTTCAGGGTGAAACTCTACAATTTAGAACTGGGAAAGAAACTGTAGTGAAACAGAAAGGACTAAATACATATTGTTATATGTAAAAAAATGGGAATAGTAGTAGAATGCAACTCTTTAAAAGGTGTCAGGAAATTATGAATTAAATAACTACACTTTTTTGTTGATTTTGTTGTAGCTATTTTTCGAAGTCATACGTTTACAGACCATATTGCATAATTTGCCAAGTACTGACGCATACTCTGTAAATCGCAAAGTGTGAAATTAGGGACTACACGTTTTAGAGTGAAAATCACTCTCATTTGACATTGAAATAGTCTGAAAAAGACCTACATGTACTTCAGTCAAAGCTGGAGTGAAAACTCAATCTTTATGATTGAATGAGTTTCACTCCAAAATGTCTGGTGCCTAGTTTCAATCAGTGGGAGTGAATTAATGTTTACTTGAATGGAGTGAATTTTTCACTCTTTGGAATTTAGAGAGTAGCTCTACATATTGCACATATTAAAAATGGTTCAGTCTTCAAATTCTGCCATACCTTTTAATTTCAAACTATACTTTGTACATGTATTTGATGAAGTCTTTTATTTTGCCTACCTGATGAAAATCTGTACCCTCGCTGCCTCGTAAAAAAAACCTTTTGAGGTGCAAAAAGAAGACCCTACATCAATTTGCAAGCGCCGGCCGACTGACGACAAAACACACTACGTGTCTCCACAAATCGCAAAATCCATAATTCAGATTTTTCATTTCGTCCTGATATGCGAAGGGCCCCGAGGGTTACGTCTGTAGACAATCAGCATCTGTAGCTTATCAGGTTTTTTGCCCTTCCTTTTTCCCTTTTTCCCCTCTTTTTTTTGGGTACTTGGAGCTGTTTTTATAATTCTCGTTTGGAATTTTACATGAGGAGGGGAACCTCAGGGGGAAATTCTTGTGAAGTGAAAAAAAAAAATACTGGACAAATATACGAGTATTTTGGGCATTTTGGGGAATAATTCTTGAGTTTGAAGCTAATGTGTTCCATTTCAAAAGATCAGTAAATTTAAATTTGGGGATTTTAAACAACAAAATGGGAACAATTTAAAAAGTCTGCTGGCACTCAGAAAATCTATATGCAATGAAAAATGTACTAGATAACTAATTACAAAAATGTAACGTGAGTAACCGATTTAATCATTCTATGCATCTTGTGTATCATACATAACACATTTTTCTGGATGTCATCTTTGGTGCTTAGGTAGGTCTAGGTCTACTCTATCTACCATGGGGATAACAGTTATTAAACCTTTTCAGTAAGGTAATTACAGCCCAAGGAAATACTCAAAAGTACATCAAAAATGTAACGTGAGTAACCGTGGAATTGCCCATATTCAGTGGATGATAGAATGTTCGGATATTTTGTCATATTTGGCACAGTCTTAAAAACTGTGCTCAGTTCGTTAAAATGGAAATCACATTTTCACATGGTAATGACTCGGAAATGGAACTTGAGATGCCTGGATTAATTTTTGTTCCCTGGCTCTTGGAGAACGTGATCAGAAGACTCAACTATAATTTGAGGGAATGCCACGGGGCATCCCGGAGAGCGAGAATGCTGAAATGCGCTGCGGTCATGGCCAGCTCCGCGCCATCTGATAGTCAGTCTCTGACAAGCCGACCGTTTCCAAATTCTAGGCTCTGTTCAGGCTTTGGCTTCATTTATGGCTTCCGAATAATTGAACAGTCTTTAAAGTAGGGCGTCCCTTTTGATTTGTATGGTTCTCATATTTTGTTTGCCTCCAAAGTAGGGTTGGTCAGTCACAGAAAAAATATAAATCTGTAGAAAGAAAAAGTGCAGTTGCACCCGTATAGATGGCTAAATAAATTGAGGCCAAGTGCATACATGTACATGTAGATCTTTCTCATAGGACGCCATCTTCGTAGGAAAACAAAACATATGTAGCAAAATTACAACACATTAGGTGCGTGTGCGCGCAGTGTACAAAATGTTCTAAATATGCGTGCGTGTTGCACGAAATTTCATCGAAATATGACGTATATGATGCACGACACAAAATTTTGACGCCCATAATGGCGCCCATAATGTCGATGCACGTAGGAAATGACGTCATTTGAGAGACACTCACCGGTATTGTCTGTAGTTTGTTCAATGCAATGAATTTATAATGAGTTGATATCAAATAGCCCTAGCAGTACTAAATCCTCCAATTTTAAAGGGAATATACATCATTTGCTTTTGCTGTAATTTTCAGAAATGGATGGAATTGGGGGGTTGGAAATATATAGCAAATATAGTTACACTGACTTTTTTGAGGTTTTGGGTTCGAAAATGCTATAGAAACCAAGAAAAACAATCATTTTCCTGTAGTCTGGTTCCCTGACTCCATATAAGAAGAAACAGAGCAGTTTACATACATTGGGGAATTGTAAGGTCAGGGAACCAGTCTAGCTGGCTCGTACCTGTTCATAGGTTTGTAATCGATTGCAAACAAGTGCGATGGTCAATTGGGGCCAGTATTTGAAAAAACCCCAGTTTTTTCCAACGCTGATCGGCCGATCAGCGTTGGAAATTGATACAAAAATACCACTTTTCTTGAAAATGACAGTATACCAGGTGCCATGATTTTACAGGATGCTTTACACTGTCAATCACTTACAGTCCAGCAAGGTATTTCAAAATGATTTGGTAGTTTTATTTTTTGATGTTTGCAAATGTTGTATTTTCCCTTTAATATGATTTTGCAGACCACCTAGGGAGTTTCTTTCAATACCAAAAAGTAAGAGCAGTTGAGTAACTAAAATTGAAAACTGAATTGAAAACAAATATGTAATGTACAAAAAACATTTGACCCACGAGAAACGTTAACTGTAAAAGACATAAAAAGAAAAATGAAACAAAAAATAAATTTGGATTAAACCATTCCCCCCCCCCCCCTGCCTAAAAAGAGCAAACTTGTGTAAAATTTACAGTAAATCAATAACATTTCAATTTAAATACTATGTATTTATCTTAAGTTTTTAATCTTTAGTTAGTTATTTGACTGTTTGTTGTTCAATTCTGTGTGAAGTTAATGCCCAAGCTGCATCAGATGATACAAACAACTAAACAAATAAAAGATGAGATCGTTGGAATTTCATGTAATTATTACAAAAACTCCAACCCCACACAGACAAGATTGAAGGCAAGCAAATGCAATTATCGGATTTGACAACATGGATTGAACATTGCTGTCTGAAGTCTTGGAGACATATCACAGTGTGGTTCACTGCCCCACCAAGCCTAGGTAATAAACCCAACTTGAACGCTGTAATGTAATGAAGACTCACATTCTTATTGATTGAATGTGTTGGACTGGGCAAATACTGTCTTCTTTTATCCTGGGAAACTTTCCTACCTTGAAAAACTACCTTGAAAAACACAATAGTGCAGAGAGGGCAACTTTAAAGCTACAGTCCAAAAACATACTTGGCTGAAAGATAGTAAGGGAACTAAACTCCCTGTGAAGTTATTCTTTCTGGCAAGCTGTAATTTTGAAGAAATCAACAGAAGAAGGCCTTTTCAATGATGTATCTAAAGGCCCATCGTTGGAAATTTTGTTGGTGGTAAGTTTTTTTTGGTTTTTTTTGGGCGAAGCGCGCGCAAGCGTTGACACGATGCACACGCGGGCACGGTTGCTATAATTCGTCGGATCAGTGCCCGACATCGCATAGCTGCAATCGGCACAGTGACAACGTGTCTCGGACGCTGAATTCAGGCCCAATTCAAAACATAATTCAGCAACTTTTGATTTGAAATCGAGATCCTAGAATGTTGTTTTTCTCGAAATATACAGCTTGAAGCTGAGCTGAAACTTCATCAGGTTAGTTGTTCAGCACCCTTCTTTAGATTTTGAGCACGCTTGTTGCTTCAAACGAACAAGATGCACAAATTACAAATGATGGACTGCACCTTTAAAACGTACAGCCTTAATACTGAAAGACACCACCGCCTGGGATCATTTTCATTTCATGTTTTCATTGCAAATAAACGTCCGTCACTCAATTACATTAAACTGGGGCATCAGATTTTCCCGGGGGTTGCAAGAGAACATTATTGTCTATCACGGTTCATTGCCACCAAAGTCTTGAAAACCCAAATACCCCCGGATCGCTCGGGCATTTCTCATGGTGTCATGTCGGCTCATGCGGTCGATCGAAAACACTCTTTGTATTATTAGTTTGCCGGCGCTGTCTCCGTGTTATTGCCCTGCGGTTGTCACTGTCCCGCAATTTCTAAAATCCACAAACAACTGATCATTAAGAAAGATATCTTTTGCAATCTCCTGGCAGGAAATCGAATGCACTTTTACATACATCATTGTTTGCATGTAGGGCAGCGCTGTGTCACAAGTTGTTAGTACAGTGAACTTCTTCCTTCGCAATATTTTCCCTTGGCAGAAAATTAAAGAAAATTGCCCCCTTTTCTTTCCTTCTGGTTTTGGTATTATTGTTATTAATCATTTCTGGTAATGAAACCAAGGATTCCTCAAAAGCGTCCTAGGCACTGTAGCTCGCAAGCCTGAAGAAACCTGTGGAGAGAAGACAATGAGAAGAAGTTACCGTTTTAGAGGTGGGAGGAAAAGCCCAGAAGAATATTCTGGGGAAACCCACGGAATCAGGCAGGATTCGAACCCGGGTCACAGCGGTGGAAGGCAAGAAAAGTACCGCTACGCCAACCTGACTCCCCTGTTTGTAAATCTAAAGACAAATGGTTCATACTTAGTTTAAAAGTGAGCCCGAATGGATATATTTGGGGTCCACTTATTTTCGTGTCCCTATTGCACCAGGTATGTGAGTTTTTATAATTCTGGAGGTGCTCCTCTGTCTGAACAGTCACAGACAGTCAAAATAATCTCTGAACAGTCACAGACAGTCAAAATAATTAATCCTCGTCCCCTGTAATGCCTTTTTTTCACAGGCTAGTCACCAACAGTCAGATCATAAACAGGCAAGTTGTAGGCGCAGCTGGCTTATCAATCACCTACAGTCAAGGCATGGCTGTATCATGTTGCATAAACAGTCACAGCTAGTCAATCCTGCTTTATGTAGGCAGAGAGCATTCAACTATTAAAAACAGTCACTTGTCTGAGTTTGACTGAAAAGGACAAATTTAAACAGACTGTATGTTTGCATTGGAGGGTTTACAAAAGTTGAACACATTTCAACTCCGTCAACTTTAGTTTGTAATTTAAAGGTTGGACAAAGAACTTGACTGGAGCGGGGTTCGAACCTGTGACCTCCGGATTACCGTTCCGGTGCTCTACCAACTGAGCTGCCAATTTGTCAATATTCTTCTAATTTGTCATGCTAATTTACTTTGTGAAATATTTGAAAAATTAGATTTTTTTTTCTCTTTTTTTCTCTGTGTTTGAAGGCCAGTTCATAATCAGCATGACAGGAATTGTGAATTTTTTTTAGTGACGTCACAGCATTTGATAATTTAATTTACAGGAGTTGGGACACATTTCAAACTCCAGCATTGGAATTGTTGTGAAGAAAGAAGACTCGCCGCTCCGCTGCAATCATTTGGCATACCATGCATTTCGGGGCAAAAACCCCAGGCCTAGATCTCGGCAAAAAAAAACAATCTTAATCAACGTCGGGTTTACTCCAGGAGAGCCTTGCTGGTTTTTTTTTTTGGTTGCTTTTTTTTTTTTAAACTTCAACATGGTTTTCCATCAGACGTTTTTCATTAAGCATTCTCAGCGACTTCACTTTCATCAGGAGGGGGCCACGGGAGGTTTTATACAGGGGTCCTGACACAGCTTGCGCTTGGCTCATGTTCCCTTAATGTCGCCTCAAGCTTAGACACGAGCACATTGATAGGGGAAATAAAAAAAAAAAAAAATTCCCAGGGATTTTTTAATGTACTGTAATTTTTTTGTTGGATTCAAATCTTATAATCAGGTGATATACTGGTACTGATGATTTTTTTGGGGTTTAGTTAAAGGTAGAGTAGATCATTTGCGGCTATCCAAAAAGTAACTGACAAAATTATTGTTGAAAAGCTTACTTGGTTTAGAGATAGTAATGGCACTAAACTCCGTGTGAAATTATTCCTTCTGGCATGCTGTCATTTTGAAGAAAACAATAAATGAAAGTCATTTCCAAAGATGAGTCAAGTGACACATTTTTAGAAATTTGTGGTAGTAGTTGGTTTGTAATTTGGCAAATCCGTGAACCGGTGCGTGCAAGCGTTGACACGATGCACACGCGCACGGTTGCTATTATTCGTCGGTTCTGTGTGTGACATCGCATAGCTACAATCGGCTGAATGAGAACGGGTCCCGGATGCTGATTACGTGCGCAATTCAAAACATGAAATTTTGAATTGAAATCGAGATCCTAGAGTATTGTTGTCTTGGAATAAACGGCATTCACTGAGCTAATATCTTCAGGTTAGTTGTTAAGCCCCTGTCTTTCGATTTTGAGCACTTACAAAAATTTCACAAATGACAAAATGATCTACTCTTCCTTTAATCCTTATAATGCTTTTCATGAATAAAAAAAGGGTGATTATTCTACCGTTTGTTTGTGCGTGACAGCAGTGTAGTGTCGGTTTACTGTCTCTGTTTCAGCCTCTTGAGTGTAAGATTAATTCCCAACTCAGGAAGTGAGTTCCAGATTGCCGTCATTGCTGTCGTGACAAAACAATTGCTTCTAATTACGATAGGTTTCATCTTGCTTGGAAGGCCAGATTTTCATTGCTTTTGTTGTTGTTGGAGTGGCAGTTTATTTTGTTCTATACAAAAGACGTTGAATTGACAACGACCAAAAAAAAACCCACAAAAACCCCATGAGGCTAAAGTTTGTATATCCAATATTAAAATGTCAACTTGAATTACAAATGGTTAGCATTAGATTAACATGTTAAGCACCGTCTATCAGAATTTTCAGAAAATCGATATATCGGGAATCCAATATTGAGAAAAAAATTTGATATATCGATTATCCCATGTAAAAGTTAAAGACCATAAAAATGACACTTTGATTTAAAAAAAGAACAATGTTAAGTCCCAATTTTCTCTGGAGCATATTGCTCAAACTTGTTAAACAAATCTCAGCACTGACACTTTGTCCAGAACTGACCTGGTCTCTTAAGATCCATCATCGCATCGAGGTGTAACGGTACGCAGAGTTTTTGAATATTTAATTTAATAAATAATAATCTGGTTGGGTCAGCAGGGAATAACATGTGCTCCTATCATGATTAGCTGGTCCGGGGGCTGGGCAAATAAAGTCTTTCCCAGGTTTGCACTTTGGTCCGTTGCCTTGACCTTGAAATACAGGGTGAGAAAAAAAAAAAAAAAAGGTCGGGACCATTGTTTCAGTGAAGTTCTGCATTCAGCACTTTCAAAATCTACAATATGAAAGCCCGATTCATAAGCTTTCTTTTAGTACAAGAATCATTCAAATCACTTATGTACTTTTGAAGTTACAGAGTTTTAAACACAACCACCGTTTTAAGGTTCTGTCCATGGATCACAGCAAATCGAAAACGAATCACATAAGGATGTGTGTAAATTTTCATCAAATTATTGAAAGTCATTCTCTTTTGGGTTATCCTCCAAAGTCCTCTGGGCAGTTTTGGAGGATTTTGGAGGATTGAGGCTGATTGCAACATACAATTTTGGAGGATAGTGGAGGATTGAGGGCACATGTGGACATTTAGTGCCGGTTGATTTTGGAGGATTGAGGCTGAATGAAGAAGAGGAGGATTTTGGAGGATTGAGGTTGAATGCTTTTGAGAGGCAGGGCTGTAGGAGGATTATGAAGGATTGAGGCAGTGGGTATCTTTCACTTGAATATAAGTGCAACATTTTGGAGGATTTTGTAAGATTGAGGATGGTTCCTAGCAAAAAGGGCCTAGGGGTTAGGAATACCAGAAATTGTTATGATTCCCAAATGAGTTTTTTGAAAAAAACCCCAATTATCAGTCATACAGACTGAAATATTATAATCATCGTTGTTCATTCACAAAGCCTTGATGACTTGATGATAGAAATATCACAAATGGAACAAAGTTCAGAATTCCAGTGCACGGATTACAGTGTCATCCCGACCCTTAGCTACACTGTACCATTTATGGCTGGTTCTTAAAATGATGCTGATGTGCACTATTTATACGGATTAATCGTGATTTTCAGAATTGTGTTGACTTTTTCTTTTGTCTGCAGAAGATGAAGAGGAGGTGACTTTGATGTTCGCACAACACGAGGTAAGAACAAAAATATATTTTATGGACCAAGGAGTCCCGTGTCTTGAAAAATCCAATCCTCACAGATGTTGCTTTATTGTTTTTTCTTTTCTCTAAAATTTTTCATCAGTGAGGAAGTAGTCAAATACTGAAACCTTAACCTACATCTCCAAATTACAAGGGGGGGGGGCAAGGAGGCTTCAAAAACCTTAGTTTTATATCTGGTTTGCCTAATATTTTTCTTCAGTCAAAAATTCATAAGAATTCCTGCTCCGCTCAAACCCAAATAAAATGTTACTGACCTGGGATGAGAGAATTTGGTGTCCCCATAGTCTGTAAAGTCGCAGGACTGAGGTCATGCATCTGGGACCTCAAAGCCAAATCATGAGACATGGCCGAGATTTTGGAAACCAGTCCCCCCACACACACACCTTCCGCCCACGCCCACAACTTCTGTCCTCTGCCCACATCCCAGTTTTGCTAATAATAATAATTCATAGTGTTTATATTATATATATATTGCTTTCCACCAAAGTGTATACTCCTACAGTGTAGATGGAGAGAGGCAATTGTAGTAAAGTGTCTTGCCCAAGAACACAAGCACCATGTTCCCCGTCAGGGTCCGATCCCAAGTGTCATGGCACATGGGTCGAACACTGTAACCATTGGACCACGGTGCTCCACAGTGACACTTCATGAATGTTTAACTTGGATCCCACCCCCCTCACCCCAACTCATGCATCCAAGACTCTTAAATCATCAGCCAAGTTGTAGTCTTTTGGCATCCCAGCCAGCTTCGCCGATATTCCCCATGTTACTCACCTGCCAACCCTCATCATCAACGGCTCGCTGAAATATTAAACAAACAGCCTTGTCAACCCGGGGCCTTCTTCCAAGGCATTTCAATATTGATGCTTAGGAATCTCTCGATCCCCCCATTATTAAAGAGATCCTCTCACTAGCCTGTCATCATATCGCCAATATTTTATGGTGAGAAGCCTTTCCCTTATTGTATGTAAACTCACAAGTGTATTATTTAGGTTTGTTGACACGATGTGTAATTGAAAATTGATGATGCGTGGCTGGGAGGTATCCAACAAATTGGGTTTTTAGATTTTGATCGAATACTTGTAAAGTCTGCGGGATACTTGGTTATGAGGGGAGTGGAGAGCAAATGAAAATAAATTTTGGGCGTGGGGGTTAAGTTTTGCTAAATTGAAACTTAAGGGTACAGTAGATCATTTGCAGCTATTCAAAAAGTACCGTAACTGACAAAATTATTGTTGAAAAGCTTACTTTGGTTAAAGATTGGGACGGCAATAAACTCCCTGTGAAATTATTCTTTCTGGCATGCTGTCATTTTGAAGAAAACAATAAAAGAAGGCCGTTTCCTAAAAAAATTCAGTTAGTAGTTGGTTTGTAATTCAGCGAATCCGTGAATAGGTGCGTACAAGCTTTAATACGACGTACACCAGCACGCGGTCGCTATTGTTTGTCAGTTTAGTGTGTGACTTGACTTCAACTATTCAATGTAACATTCAATATTTTTTAAATGCGATTTTCTTTTTTATTAAAGTAACGTGTAAACTTGTGCCTTAACTTCAAATCTGCTTGTACTGACCAGTGTAGTAATCTAGTCCTTGTTTACAAGTCCTCACAAGTCATTCTATTACAAGCTATTCAAGTGAATTGTGAAAACGAAATTCCTTTGCTGCAGGCGATTCTTTAGAAATTAAACCTAATTTATATTTTTTGGAAAAAAAAAGTGGCAATTTTTCCGCATATCTTTACTGGTTTGTTAGAACGCTTCTGGTCTGGCTAGTATTTTTATCCACTAAATAGTTCTTTAAACATTTTGAATATTTAATTTCTTTCTGGTTATGAAACCAAGGATTCCTCATAAGTGCCCTGTAGGCACTGTAGCTTGAAAGCTCGTAGAGAGAAAACAGTGAGAAGAAATTACAGTTTTTAGAGGTGGGAGGAAAACCCCAGAAGAATATTCTAGGGAAAACCCACAGAATCATGTAGGAACTGAAAACCCAATCAACATATTGGCCCAGGCAGGAATCGAACCCGGGCAAGCCAATTTTAACCGGAAAGTTTAACCTGCACTGAGCCAGAGTGTTCTTTTCTCTGCCCAACCACCAGCGCATCCCCATGAAGGACTTCAGCAACGAGGTCCGGGCCACCCTGGACGTGGACAACTTTGTCCTGCAGGCTTCCTTGCTCCTAGACATCACAGAGAACTCGGTGGAGTCCATCGTGGACCTGTTGGTGGAGAAGCTTCTGGAGGGAGACGAGAGGGAGGAGGTCATCACTAAGGAGGTCAAGTCAGCGCTCTTCAGCCATGACTCAGGTAAGAATGGAATGTTTTACGCTACTGGAGTCTTACTCGACTCGAGACATTGTGGCCAATGGTTTTTTCAATGCTTGAGATTCGTCCCAGCCATCCAGCCTGATCCTGGGCAGCAGGAACAGCCTGGTCATGTGTAAGGCTGATGGCATTAAGATGGAGTGTGGTAAACTTTGTGCAAGGTGTATTACACACAAAAAAGAAGAGGGAATCCAAAAACAATATTTTTCAAAAATAAACCACAAAGGGGCACTGACTGTAATAATATACCAATTTATTATTTATTTTGTGCAAATTCCACAGGAATGTTCAAATGTGCATTGCTTAAACTATACTTCAAACATACTCAGAAAGGGCGCGCTATGCAGCCGATCCAGAAACACCGGGGCAAGCCCCTTTTCTTTCACGATAAGTGTCCTGGGTGTTTGATGTGCAGTATACAATGCACAAGACAGTTTAACGTCTCATCGGAAAGACGCGGGCTCGAAGGAGCCCTATCATGTCTCAGACAAGCACCCCATCCAACCACTGACCACAGTCGTTGGTGCTAATAACTTGGCAGTTATACCTCTAGCTCTCTATTGAGCTACCTGATTGGTCAGAGTATCAAAAGCATCAACAAAATGAATTACTGATATTGATCCATGCTATCAGAAGTTACCAGGGTTTTATTAAAAGAACCCATTTTTACAGCTGTCCATGGAATGCCATAGGAAGCTATTGAGCTGAGTGAGAATTACAGATTACACACAGGCATTCAGATGCAAATTGGATTTTAATCATTTGAGTCAATTCTGAAACATTATTTTTACTGTCAGATTTTGTGTTTTGAATATGAGGAACAAGTCAACTTTTGTTTCCCCTGAAATATTGATAGCGATTGTTGTCTGTTCCCCTTTGTAAGTTTTCGTTTATTCATGGAGGTGGGAAAACGTCCATGTATATGTTTCATTGTATTTAATGGGTATTCATCAGTTCATAGAACTGTAAATGATCAGTGGTGGTTAGCTGAATTTTGTGATCATTTGATTAAAATAGACATTCATGTAACTTGGGAATAGAGTACATGCAAATTAAGTAAAATTTTCGGAGTTACCGTATAGTCAATAACACGTACTTTATCCCCATGTTATTTTTATGAAATGGAGGAGCCACATATTTCTAAAAATATTTTTTTCTACTTTTCTATTTTTTTTCTCACCCTGTATGTACATTGATTTCATTATAAAAGAAAAAAACAAAACAATTGACCTAAAAATAATGCCCGTATAAGTTGGAGACAGCTTTTGTCATAACGTCGCTTTTTTCATACCTCTATCTTTTCTTCATGATCTCTGGCCCGATCCCCCAAAGATCAACTTTAAATGAAACATATCCTACTGAAACCAATACATGCCATCGCACACCTTCAACAAAACAATCTGGTATCCTTCCCACAGGTAGCTGCACGACCAAAACTCTTCAGAAAAAAAGAAAAAAAAAATTTACAGCAAGGATATTCTGTGCATTCCTCCCAGTAGGGGCAAGCATATCCCCTGCATAGTTCAGATTTCACGAGTGCTTACAGATTTAGGCCGTAATTTTTTTTTTTTAAGAAGGACACATATTTTTTTTCATCATCCCTCCGGTTGTTCAATCCAGTCTGTCATCTCTAGAGGTCTTGGAATTGTTAACGCCAAAATGATTTGCAAATATTTTTGTTTAAGATGGACATAATTTTTCTGACTGTCTTGTCTTTTAAAAATATATACATTTCCGTCCGTTTAAAGGCCATGAACATTTTTCAGTTTAACGAGATGAAGTGTGGAAAGTTTGTCAAGGAATATCCGTTTTTGTTTTCGTTTCTTCTTCGGTGTAGCATGCTGTATGCAAAGAACTCTTCCTAAGGCTGTGTAGAACATCCGAATATCAGAATATTTGATCATCCAGTGAGAATAGCATTTTACCAAACAGAATATTCGGGAAAAAAATGTGAGCTGTCGTGAGAAAATGCCAAAAAAATGTGTATGATGTAATTTTATTTGTATAAGTAGAGAGTATGTATTTTTTGTCAAAAGCCGCAGTTTTCTGGACAGCCATTTTACACACAAAATTTGAAAGCTTCCATGAAAAATATTAGCCCTAATTTGCATGTTAAAAATCTTTCGAATCCCATCTACCGGTAGTCAACTATCTCAAAAAAATACATCAAAACACTCATTATTCACATAAAAAAGTTTTTACTTCAATGTCAGAGATCGATTATTTGAATATTTGTTCAAGTTCCAATATTCGAATACTACATTGTTCGAAAAAGCACAGCACAAACTCTCCCTCTTTTATGAATTAGCAACTGTCTTGATGACATTTTTTTTCTTTTCATTGTAAAATGTACACTGTAGCTTATCTCATTTCAGTATAAAAATCGTATCGCTTACAGTTAACCCAATCTCAGAATAAGTAGTCTAAGATTGGAATTTGCACATATCTTTTTTCAGAATTGTCCAGAACTTCTGGAAATGAGTGGCTTTACGGTTAAGAGAAAACAAACAGAATAATCTGCCATTCTGTGCTGGAAATGGTACCTCCGACTCGACAGTGATCCAAAGCAAAGCAGACAAGCTCCATGTCGCTGAGATCAATTAATTGCAGTCCGCAATCGCTGTAACGATCTTTCCCCAAAGCAGATGAACCACATCAAACCGTGGGGAGCCTGCCCCATCAACTCGTCTGCCGAGAATTCTCGTCACCATGACAGCGTCCTCGGAGAAAAAGAAGAAGCGATATGACATCACAGTGTTGATGACGTCAGTGACGTTTACTTTTTTTTATTCGTTATTTTTTTTTGGAGGACTAGGGGGGTTATTCTCATCTCAAGTTCTGTGAAGCGATCGAGCTGAGATGATGCTAGCACATAGTCGTGAGTGACAAGCCAGCGATTACTTCTATCGGCCAGGGTTTTTTTTAACCAACGCGCGGGGCACATGTATGTGTCTGCCCGACATTATGACGGATGACTTCCTGTGTGTCTCCGATTGCAAAGCTTAGTCATTAAGACGCTTTTGCCAGCTGCCCTGAGAAGGAGGGGGGGGGGTGCTTGCTGCGTACCCCTCCCCCTTTTTATTATATACGTATAATTCCGGAAACCGGTTTGAACATGATGCCCCTTATCGCATTAACGGATGTAACTGTCTATTTAGCAGTGACACTTCCTGTAAATATTTCCCGGTGTTGTTGATAATAGTGTCCTGTGTTAAATGGATGATGTTGATATGGGATCTGGCAAGTGGAATTTTTTTACCGAGAACTCAATGGTGTTGTTTTGCATGCGCGGTCAAAAACACTTGTAAGAACTTTCTGGTATGAGCATGACAAGTGGATTCAATGCTGTGTTTATGTCTGCAGTAAAGTCTGTCACTGCCAATGTGGCCCATCAGGCCGGCGTTTATCTCCGGTTTCAGTAGCATGAAACGACTGAGAATATTTCTATTCCCCCTGGATGGGATGCTAGTCCATCGCAGGTTACTCCCCAGCTAATGCCAGTACCCATTTATACTCCTGGGTGGAGAGAGGCAAGTGGGGTGAAGTGGCTTGCCCAAGGACACAACATATGGCCAGTATCTGGATTCGAACCTCTGACCCTCTGATCACGAGTCACAAACCCTAATCGTTAGGTCACACTTTATGAAATTTCTACCACTCATCTTAATTATTGTTGGGAAATGCCTCTTCCCTTAAAAAAAAACCCTTCAAAATGTACCAAAAGTTTCAATTTGATTAATATTTATTCAGTCTTTTGCCGAAGAACACAAAAAATCCCAAACCAATGACTGGCAAAACAGCCGTGTGATTTTTGATCCTGTGTGTACTGTTATGTAAATATGAAGGATTGCACCGTGCACGCGTACTGTCGCGGTTCTGCATTACACCTGGCTTATTAAAGTGGTGTCTGTTTCTGGGTTAAGATTACCTGAAGCTGTCGCCCCTTTCTGGCGTATTGACGATAGGGCTTCGTCGGGCTGACAGACTGAAGGGGGGGGGGATGATTAGAGTCAGAAGATCACATGACTTGCAGGTCCGACTGCGGTTATTGATCATATGAGGTTGGGGCTTGACTCGGTAATGCACACTCTGACCTAGTAGGGCCCACTTTAATGGTAGGGATCATTTGTCATTGTGCGGTTTGTTTTTCGTTTGAAGCAACGAAAGTGCTCAAAATCTAAAGACCGTGCTTAACAAGTAACCCGATGAAGTTTCAGCTCTGTGAATGCTGTTTATTCTGAGAAAACAATTTTCTAAGATCTCGGTTTCAATTCAAAAGTCGTGTTTTGAATTGCGCCCGAAATCGGCATCCGGGACGCATTCTCGTTCAGCTGATTTCAGCTATGTGATATCACACACTGAACGTGTGCGTCGTGTCAACGCTTTTGCGCACCAGTTCATGGATTTGCCGAATTACAAACAACTACTAACGGAAATTAAAAAAAACATCTTTGGAAATGGCCTTCTTTTAATTTTTTTCTCTTCAAAATGACAGCATGCCAGAAAGAATAATTTCAAAGGGAGTTTAGTGCCATTACTATCTTTAAACAAGTAAGCCTTTTAACAATAATTTGGCAGTTACTTTTTGGATAGCCGCAAATGATATCTTTAACAACGAGAGTATCCAGGACGCGATATAGCAATGTGAACGATTTTGTGAAAATGTTATAATGAACTGTCCTTTTTATCGGTAATTGTTTTGTACAGTGTAAAAGGTACAGTGTTGAAGAATAGTTTCTCCATGTTTGGTGCACGTAAACTGTGGATATTTTGTATTTCTGTTGTTATTTTTTTTGTTTTTAGGTGCTTAAAACCTTAGTGTGAATTTGTGAGCCACAATGCGCACCTCAGGCTGAAAATCCTGACATTATCACACCCAACACAGCCCCTTAATGCCCCGCAGATCAAATTGTACAAGTCATACGAGCGAGAGCATTCTTCCCACCTCATGTTCAGAGTAGCTCAATAATAACACGGAGCAGGGAGGGGAAAAAAAATAAATTTTTGTCTTTCGGCTCCCATTGAATTATTTCTTCTCCCTTGAACTCGGCGAGTACTGCCCGGGGGTCGAGGGCAATAATTGGATTCCGCTGGTGGGAATTAAACAGGCTGCCCCACACGCTAACCATGTACAGGGGGCCGGGACACTGGCCCCACAGTATGTGTTTATAAGTGGATTTTCCATGTCGTCGAACCGCAACATCAAGAAAGTATCACTTGTCACCTTCGAGTGGAAATTCTGGTCACTTTTTAATGTACACTTTCCAATAGGCTTGGGCGACTCGCTCATTTTTGGGGTCGTGTCCGATTCTATATAAGAATCGATTCCAATTTTCCCAGGCGAAAATGACATTGGAAAATCTTTAAAGGAGTCGTATGTAAACAGCAATTAATTGATAATTCATAAATACTTAAGCCCATTGCTATTGGTCGAGAGCCCCTCATGTGGCCGGTCTTAAACGGATGATAAAGACATGGCTGGCTGGTCTTAAACACTTTTCCAGTGTCACATGAAATTTGGACTCCTAAAAATCCAGTGCCTCTTTTCGTTTTATTGGTTGAACGTTCACAATCCTTCGGCTCGGGTAATTATCAGCACCCAGACTCCAAGTGGTCTTAAACAGAGTGAGTAAAACCTCCAAAGCACATTTTATTCCCTTATTAAAGGTCATCAAGACCTCTCATTAATGTCTTTGTAGAACATAACTATATACTTTGTAACATTTGATGTACATGAAAATGAGGCAAGAGATATTATTACACAAAAGCCCTCTGCTGGTGATGATATCATCTATAATTTCAACATCACACATGTACATTTGCAATGAGCCATTACAGAGACCACAGATTTTTCAAAATCAGTGCGTGCTATGAGCCAAAGCCATACACACGAGCCATCGCTTCGGCTTTGCTCATAAATGCCACCAAGCCGCAAACCATAAAACCCTCGCGACAATGCTTGTCTTTTCAAGTGTGGCGTAAAACACTCTGAGAAACCATAACAAGTCTTAAAACCCCCGCAATTCCCATCAGCTTAACTGTTTCTGTGAGGGGAACATGTACCAGCGATTAATAAATGGATTACAGTCGTAGTACAGTCCAGTCTGAGCCTCCCTCTTAAACGAAAACTCCGCTGGTCGGTTATTTTCTTAGGCCTGTAGCTGCGGAGGCTGTGGCGTCACCGCGCAGCGAGGTACGTATTGGCTCAAATGCGTTCCAGCAGCTACGCCACATCAGGAAACCAGGTGATTTATTCATAGGGCCCGATCACACCCCGGAGGTGACTGCTAACACATCAAGTCCACCCCTTCATGCCCCCACACCTCCTCTCCATCGCCAATATCATTGGCATTAATCAAGGCACACATGCATGAAAAACAAAACAGGCATCGGCGCAGGCTAAAGACCTGGGCTCATTTCATAGCTCGGCTGTGCATTTAAAAAGGGGCTTAGCGCAGAAAATACTGGCTGAGCAAAACTAGACGCCTGCATGGCGAGTGTCTATGATATATGAGAGCAGATTATGCAAAACAAACACAGTGTCATGATTTCCAGATTCTGACCATTCAGCGGGCTCCTTCGCGTCTTCGATAACCTATCGCGTCTTCGATAACCGAATGTTGTATGACAAAAACATGGCAGCTATAAACCAGTCAACTGCTTTGGTCGAATTTCTGCTCTTAATGATGTCACAACTTCTAAAGGTGGCTCCGATTGGCTAGAGCGCATGCTGGATATATCAGACGTTGTAGTGTGGTTCTAAACACACGAAATATCTGACTTTTGGCAACTGTGTCTGCTTTTTGTGCCTGAACTTACCTGCGTCGCTTGGAAATCAGCGTCTGTCCGTAAAAAATCATACCATACATTGCAGTGGTGTAAATCTGTGCCAGCGAATGGGGGATGGGGTTGACCAAAATCCTAAAATTGCCCTACCATGGAAATTTGAAGAGAAGGGGGGTGGGGGAGGGGGGTCTGGACACCAGATTATACTATTGGGCCTACACGTGTGTGTGATTGACCACAAACCACAAGCACATTTTTGACGTCGGTCGTACCGGACACAGTAACTCTGCAATAATATTGCACCGCATGAATTTCTCAACTGTTCCATTTATTTTTCAGTTTAGTTCAGGTTTTTCATAAGTTGGCTTAACCCACCTGACCCGACCAAAAAAAAATGCAAACGCAAAACTGAAACCGACCCGACCCGACTGAAATGATGGAAAAACTGACCCGACCCGACCCGACCCGACCCATAACCGACTTCGGGTCAGGTCGGGTCGAGTTGGTTTTTCGGATCGGTTTTGGGTTTCGGGTTGGCTTTGCACAACATTAATTCCATAGTACATGCATATTCACAGTTATTCAGAATATTTGTTTCTCCTTTCGAGTGAGGCTGAGAGGCAGGTGCACGTTATATCGATTGTTTTCACGGAGGGTGTTGTTCTAAAACGTTGTCTCCACACGATGCGATGATGCGCTTATTTTGATTATCATTTGTGACAAGACGCTCAGTGTCAGGGCGATGTGTTGGTAATTGGTTTTACACAGTCTTCATTATTAAAGGAGTTATGATGCACTGAAAAAAAGTGTGATCTTGAAAGAACAATTGCGTGCTTAATTTTGCTCATGACCTTTTGAAAATCAGGGGTTTTAGAAGTAGTATTTCCTTACATTTATTTGTAATATCATTGAATCATTTTGAAGGTACCGGTACATGTACATGAACATGAAATACTATAGAAGGCATAATGACAAATATATGTAAAACATTGAATACCTGTACCGGTAGATGTTTAATTGTTATACTTGTACAACATAATTTGCTTTCGTTGTAACTTTCAGAAATGTTTGCTGCAGTTTATTTGGCTTTCCGTGACAAGTTATGGCGGTGGAAGTTCTCATTTATCGACATGTCAAAAAAGTAAAATATAAAAATACTGAGAAAAGGCCTTTAATGTTTAGAGTTTTGTCTTCGTGGAGATGAGAGATGCCAATTTGTTTTTCCTAAATAACACTTTTATTCAATGATTTTTAATTTTTTTTTTTTTTTTTAAATAAGTGTAATTAACATCAATTATTACAAATATAAAAAAATATGAAAATTGGCAACAATTCACTCCAATCATATTTTTGTTTCATTTTTCTCCAGTATGGCCTGTGCCCAGTTTTGTCTCAATTGGCAAGAACACCTCACAATTCATGACATTTTTTTGGCAGTTTCATTTTTTTTGATGTCCATGATACCTTTAATCACTTTCATGCCAAGGAAACTGGCAAGTAACAGCCTGATGAGCCGTAGAGACTTGCTAAATCTTTTACTCTATCCGATCAAGATTGATGTATTCCATTACTTCAATTCCACACCAGATTGGTGTCCTAGAAATCTGGCATCTCTTACACTTCTTGTTTTTACCTTTATGACTGCAGTGAAGCACATTTTTGACCTGGATAAAATGAGATAACTAGAACGTCATAATTGCTTACAGACACATACTCCCAGACATCTGCGATATTTATCTTCGAAACATGGTGTGTGGGATTTTGAGTGCAGGGTGGAGGCATGTGTGTTTAGGCACACCATGTAATCATGCTTATCCTGAATTAGAATATGTGTCATTTTATAAATGTAGAGTCCAAAGTTTGACATTTTTCATGTTCCATTACCTTGATACTTAGTAATTTGCCATTCAAGTTACATTAGGCATGACTTCAAATGATTTTTTTCATTTGTTGGGTAGTTTGCTATTCATAATCACTCTTCAAGGACGACTGCATTAAAGGTAGAGTAGATCATTTGCAGCTATCCAAAAAGTAACTGACCAAATTATTGTTAAAAAGCTTGCTTGGTTTGCAGATAGTAATGGCACTAAACTCCCTGTGAAATTATTCTTTCTGGCATGCTGTCATTTTGAAGAAAACAACATAAGACAGTTATTTCCAAAGATGTGTCAAGTGACACATTTTTGGAAATATCTGTGAATCCAGCCCTATGCGTTCTAATTTGTAGTTCGTTTGCAATTGGGCAATCACGTTCATGAGAATCATGTCCCAAATGCTGATTCTTGGATTGTGTCCTGAGAGGGCGCAATTCAAAACCTGACTCGGCAACTTTGGAATTGAATCGAGATCCGGAGTATTGTGTTTATGTTTATTCTGTTTTCTTGAAATATACAGCATTCACAGAGCTAACATTCATCAGCTTAGTTACTAAGCATCTGATTTTAGATTTTGAGAACTTTTGATGGTTCAAAGAAAAAAGTGCACAAAGTACAAACGTTCTACTTAACCTTTAACAAAAACCTACCTATTAAAAACATCAATCCAATGTTTATGTTCGGAAAGTAACATTAGAGCAATGCTTAAAGAATGTCAAACATACACAATGTACATGTACAAACAAGGATACAAGTAATAGCGTTTGTAATTAAATACGCCCCTCTCTGTTTCCTGCGTCGACGCGCATCTCTCTACATACCGTATCACTCACATGTAAGTGTATGTGTCCATGCCCATGCATTCATCCATTTCGTGCAAATGAATCAAATGTCTTGCGACTGGCACTCGGACTCCACCCCAGTGACTCGACCGCAACACTGCGATATTATTGTCTTGTTTACAGTTTGGATACATGTATGAGTTGCATTACATTCTCTCCCTCGGGCAAGTAGACAAAGTGCGAGAGGTGTAACACCAGCTTCTGATGAAAACACTCTTGATACAAATGAGAGAAAAATATCAAGATTTCAGGGATGAGACGTGTCTGGATTTTTCCTGATTTTATAACATTTTATCAGTATTCCCTTTTGGAAGAATAGTGGGATTCCTGAGGTTTTACGGTAAAGGTGTTTTGGGGCCATTCTTTGGTCACTGTGTGACATATTAATTGGGCTGGTCTGATTTTTGAAGCTTTACTCCATGTTGACTATCATCTGATATTACTTTCACTGATTCATCAGGTTAGTACATTGTACTCCGTACCACAGGGTGTAGTTTCTTTGGTACTTTCACAAATTATGTCAATATGTCAAGAGAAGTCATGAGAGTTTGGTCGCGTGCGTGACATCAGACGTAAAAACGCGATCCGGCCCATACCGGAAATTCACGCTTTTCTTCAAAGTTCTAAGGACGCACACACATCTACATGTATGCTCTATTTTGGAGTATTAAAGACTAGTCTTTTGTGATTTACAGTATGCATAAACGGGAATAGTTCTGTGGTCACGTGTGTGACATTTTGATCGGTCACGTGTGTGACATTTTGTAATTAAAATATGCTAATTTATGCACGGAAAGACCAACTTCTGATATTCTCAAGAATGTTGCATCTTTACTTTCTAGCAACACTCTAGTGAACAATTACCATTTGTATTACATCACATAAAAAAATGTTTTCCCAAAATATTAATCGATCGGGCTAGCCTATTTGCGATGACAACATTTTGCCTCTAAATAGGAGTTGTGACATTAAGGAGACATTGAAATGTCTCCATAATGCCCGGTGTCTCCCTAAGGTACTGGTATAATTAATGACGCAAAAAATGTCTCCTTAAGGATACTTTAACAGGAATTTAGGGTCTCCTTTATGCAAATTTATACAAACGTACTGGGGGGTACGTTATATCATGACCCTACATTGATTTGGGGCCTTCGGCGATCCTCAAAACCTCTGCCGATTATTTCATCAGTTTTTCATTTTTTCCCCCCAATCTCACTCAAGAGATTTTTAAGTGGCCTGAGTGATCATCAATTCCGCCTTTCAAAAATCTGTTTACGTCCAAGGTTTCCCATACACTGCTACCCTGGAAGTATTGATTTCAAATTGATATTTGGTGTCATAACACTCATCGCCGTGGCCATGGGGGCGTTTGGGGAAAAACATGTTTACAGCCGAGACCTGCTCAGTAGCCTTTTATTCTTTGAGTTTTGACCGGAAAGCGTACCTTGTGATTTTTGTTTTGTCCGGACGCAGTGCAATGAGAGAAAAACTTTTTCACTCAAAAAAAAGTACTGAACTTTGAAGATGATAATGATAATGATATTATGGTGATAATGATATGGTGATGATGCGTTATTGAAACACATGAACAAATTAATAAATTATGCGCATGCAATCATGTCTCATTTTCTATTGAGAATGTCACCCTCAATAACAAAAAACATTACTTCAATGCTTGCACTTGAGCCAGACCTTTATGCTTAGTAATTACAGCTTGACACACGATGCAGTTTACATTACTATGCCTATTACCTGCCGTGGGAAAGCATTATACATCTCTCTTGCAAAACAGTCTTTGGAGGTGTTGCTTAGTGTAATTAGCTAGTACTCAGCTTTACAATTTGTCATTATTGCCTTTTAAAGGTATTAAATGTACAACATTTGCTTTCGCTGTAATTTTCAGAAATGGATGGATTAGGTAGTAGTTTATAAAAAATATTGTAACACTGACCTGTTTAGAATTTTGTGTTCATAGATGCTTGAAAAACCACAAAAAAATGCTGTCCTGTAGTCTGGTCCCTGACCCTACGTCAGACGAAACAGAGCAGTTTATAGACGTGAGGGGACCAGACTAATTGGCTTGCATCTGTTCACAGATGTGTAACCGATTGCAAACAAAATGCGGTAATTTGGTAAATTGGGGGCAGCATTTGAAAAAAAGTCAGTTTTTTCCAACGATGGTCAGCCGACCATTGTTGGAAATTGATGCAAAAAATCCACTTTTCTTGAAAATGACAGCACACTAGGTGCCATGGTTTTACAGGATGCTTGAGACTATTATTGACTTATAGTCAAGTAAGATATTTTGTAATAATTTGTTAGGTTATTTTTATTTTAGCCAATGTTGTATATTACCTTTAATCAATAGAAATTGTGGTGTCACCAACACTGCACGTTCTGTGCTTTCAGGAAAACACTGCTTTGATGTGATAGTTTTTATTAAATAATGATTGACTTTTTAAAATTTTATGTTTGTCTTGCAGTTCATGTTCTGGCCAAGACAATACAGGGGACATCAGAGAGTCTGGGCGGAGGTTTTGACTATGACCAGTCCTGGATCTGTGCAATGTAAGTTATTCCATCCAAAAGTCAAGTAGTTGCTCTGCTTAATACAGATATATGTAGTCCCTGTTTCCCCTTAAAGTGATGTGCCTGTTAAAGGCAGAGTAGATCGTTTGCAGCTATCCAAAAAGTAAACTGACAAAATTATTGTTGAAAAAGCTGACTTGGTTTAAAGATAGTAATGACACTGAACTCCCTATAAAAATGTATGTTTTTGTGGTTGCTACTCAATCCTATCAGCCTTTGCCATTCACCCTGCTTTGTTTATCAGAATCCAACAACAGTAAGGCGAGAAGAACGTTTAATTCCCTGCAGAATCCACAACTGATCTTATTCAAGCAAAAAGCTGCCAAAAAAAAAATCAAAAAAAAAAAAAATCAATCAATTCATACTTTTGTTGCATTCAGCACAGCTGGAGTTGGATTAAGCAAAATTAAGTAATTGACATGTAAGAATCTAAGGTCAACACTCAAATTCCAAGTAACAAAAAAAAAAGAAGGAAAAACATATCACATTTTGCACGAATTCATCACCGAACAAAATCCCCCCAAAAGAATCCAGTACCGTGCCGTTTGACTGACTAGAAAGAGAAAAACAGATTCAAGCATGTGATCTCCCTGGGGGGAAAGTGGCATTATACAGCCAGCGATGAAAAAGATGACGAGACCTCGAGATTAGTTACTAGCCTGCGGGCGTTCAGGCTGCTTCATTCTTTCCCTCGTATTCCTTTCTCTTTCTGCCTCCTCCTTCTCTTCTTTGCTTTCGTGGAGCGTTCCAGCACATTACGTTCCATTGATCCTGCTCTTGTTACTCGCTCGTGGACGGGGAAAGTATTCATCATGAACAAAAAAATGGATACAACATGACAACAGTGGGGAATATCTGTTGGCTATCTCCCTAGTTGAGAAAGCTTTTTGGTTGATAAGAATTTCTTAAGTCTTTATCAAATGCTCTGTTGTTTCCCAAAGAATTCACTTTATTTTAAAGTGAAAATTCACTCTATCTTTCTTAAAGTAAAAAAGGGACAAGTAAAGACAAGAAATACGAAATTCATTCAATTGAAAAAGCTTGAGAAAGCTTTTGGGTTGATAAGAATTTCTGAAACGTTTTTGAGGATGCTCTCTCATTTCTATATGGAGTGAAAATAAATTCAGTTGATAAAGCATTTTTTGGTCGATAAGGGCAAAAAAAATTCTACTTCCGATTACATGGCATTCAAAAATAGGGTAGGTACGTAGGAAAGTTTTTGTGGCAAGTTTTTTTTTGTACTGTTCAATCATATGGAGGCATCTGCATGTACATGTAGTCAAGGGTAAAAGGTAGTAATTGATGGTTTTGGGTGTTTTTTCCCCTCATTTTTCCCATAAAAACAATTAGGGTAGGGGCTGTCACAATAGGGTTGGTAGGGAAACCGGAAGCAGAACTATTTTTTTTGGCCTAAGTCTTTTAAGAATACTCTTTTTTTTCAGAGAGTGAAAATGTACTCTACCGGGTATTCAAGTGAAAAATCATTTTGTCCATCTGGAGCTAGGGTCAATATGAGTACAAGAATGAAATTCATTTAATTGAAAAAGCGTGAGGAAAGATTGTTGGTTGATAAGAATTTCTGAAGCATTTTTAAAGATCCCTGTTTATTTTCAGAGCCTGAAAATGCACTTTTCAAGTGATAATTCATTTGAAACTAGGGAGAGGATGATTATAAGAATGAAATTCTTTCAAATGGGAAAGCTCAAGAGAGCTTTTGGATTGATGAGAATTTCTGAAGTATTTTAAGGACGTTTTAGTTTCTTTGGTGATTCCTTGTTGTGTAAGCACATGGCAGTAAGCCAATGAGCACCCGTTTCTCACGAATGTTTTCAATGAGCAACTTTTTGGGTTCACAATTTGAACAGAAAACATTGTCTTCCTGAAATGACATCACAGCAACGACGCTCTTAGTTGTCCGGAAAAGCATGGACAATTTTAAATGTTTAAAGAAGTGTTCTTTTTAATAAATGTAAAACCAAAAGGGATTTCAAATAGTTGTCATGCATTCAAGAGGAGTAGAAAGTTGCACAAATTGTGTTCCTAAGAAAAAGTCATTGCATGCTCTTTAATGTACAACATTTGCTTCTGCTGCAATTTTAAAAAATAAATGGATTCGGAGGATTAGTATGTTATGGCAAATATTGTAGATACTTGAAAAACCACGAAAACCAATCATATTCTTGTAGTCTTGTTCCCAGACCCCACTTAAGATGAAACGGAGTAATTTATAGACCTTGGGGAATTGTAAGATCAAAGAATCAGTCTAGCAGGCTTGTAGTCTTGACAGGTGTGTAATCAATTGCAAAACAAAATGCAGACAAACTGAATATAAAAAATTAGGAGCACTTTTTGAGAAAAAGAAAGAAAGAAGTTTTCTCCAATGCTGGTCGGCCGACCAGCGTTGGGAAAATACAGTTTTTCTGGAAAATGTCAGCACACCAGGAGCCACTATTTTACAGGATGCTTTAGACTGTCATTCCCTAACAATCCAGTATGGTATTTCACGATAATTTGATCATTTTGTTTTGTGATGTTTGCAAATGTTGTATCTTCCCTTTGAATCACGATGCTGAAGTAATTAATGCATAACACTCACATTCGTCCTTGTGCACACCTGGACTTGTTGACAGCCAATGAGTGGTTGCGTGTCATGTTCTGTTTACATTAATTGAATGTCAGGGAACATCCACGAAGAAAATGCCCAACAAATCAAATTAATGAACTAAATTAAATTATAGCTATCGATGACGAGGGGAAAATGAATCAGTTTATTCAAACAAAAAGTTAAGACGTACAAACATCTGCAGTTTGTCACGAAGTCTCATTATGCAATAACAAAAGGATGCAAAAACAAAGATTCAAGGACTGAAAGAAATGGTGTGGCGTGGTACAAGCAGTCGTTTAGTTCTGGATTTATCAATACGGATTGTATTTTGGACAAGTAATATAACAGCTGGGGGAGGGGAGAAAGAAAAAGCAGCTTCTGCCTGCTCAGAAAAAGGGAGAAAACCAAATTATTCAGAATGCCCCCTGCTATGAAAAAAAAATTTGAATATCTATATTGTAAAACACATCAGCATTTCACGTTGGTGATTTATGAGACACTTTGGCAAAATGAGACGAAACTGGGCGCAGGTCGCAGGTCGTAGTGATGAAAAAAGGCAACAAAAACTGATTTGGGTGGTTTTTTTACATTCATGTCTACTGAACATGTAAAGAAACAGTTTAACAATCGTGGTATAAAAACATTTTTTTTTTTAAGGAAAAACAATTCGCACAGCATTTTCAAGACTAAAAAACCCTCTAAATTTAAAGGCCTTTTTCTCATTATTTTACTTTTTTACATGTCTATTGACACAAACTTTAAACAGCAATAACTTGTCGACATAATGTCCAAAAGGAGTGCAACAAACAGTATTTTCTTTCCTAAAACCCGCAAACCCTCATTTCGACCTCTGCCCAGTTCTGTCTCATTTTGCCAGGACACCTCAATTTTATGCATTCAGTTTCAATACTGAGTAAACATAGCGTACCAATATGCACAGCTTGGAATGGTGTAGAAGAACTGTTCTCTGTAGATCAGGAAGCGTTCTGTTTAGCCAAGAGCAATACAAAGCTCCCTGGATCACCAAGGGAGGCTAGTTTTGCCGTACCGATAAAGCAGTCAATATTTGTTTCATAACTCATTTTGCTCAGAGACATTATCGTTGTGATTCAAACCAGTGGTTGTTAAAGGTAGAGTACATTGTTGATCATTTGCAGCCATCTAAAAAGTAACTGACGAAATTATTGTTGAAAAGCATACTTGGTTTAAAGATAGTAATGGCACTAAACTCCCTGTGAAATTATTCCTTCTGGCATGCTGTCATTTTGATGAAAACAATCAAAGAAGGTCATTTCCAAAGATGCGTCAAATGACGCATTTTTGGAAATTTTCGTTAGTAGTTGGTTTGTTATTCGGCGAATCCGTAAATGGGTTCGCGCAAGCATTGACACGACGCACATGTGCATGAGGTTGCTATTATTCGTCAGTTTAGTTCGTGACATCGCGTAGCTGCAATCGGCTGAATGAGAACGTGTCCCGGATGCTGATTTCGGGCCCAATTCAAAACATGACTTCACAACTTGTGAATTGAAATTGAGATCCTAGAATATTGTTTTCTTTGATTATACAGCATTCACTGAGCTGAATCTTCATTAAGTTAGTTGTTAAGCACCCATCTTTATATTTGGAACACTTTTGTTGCTTCAAACGAAACAAAATGCACAAACGACAAATTATCTACATGTACCCTACCTTTAATACATGTACACTCCTGACACATTCGTCAATGATTATACACACACAGACAACGACAAATTACTAGGTTGTGGGTGAATTTTCTGGTTGTAGTTAGGCAAACTGTGACTTCCCCCCCCCAAAAAACCCCATGCAGCCTTCTTGCTTTTGCCCAAGGTGACTTCAGCATGCGCAATCTGGTAAGTCAACATCACCAGGCATGATTGGTCGATCTTAAGGTGCAGCGCTTCTGTTTTCCTAAGGTAAAAATTGATCCGCGTAATAAAACGTGGGATCACCGGACGCATCACTGCAGAGACGTGATTTTATATTTGTTTTTTGGTAATGAAACCATTCCGGGAAATTTCAATCTTGTTGCACTATGCGGATCGTAAGCCTGAGGAAACCTATACAAGATGAGTCAAAAAGAAAGTGACTAAATAAGAAAAAATATTTTTAAAATGATATGCTTGCTCCTTTAATAAAAAAAATAGGGAGAGCATTCATGTTATTGACTAGTAACTGTGAAAATTTCACGTAATTTGCATACTCTATTCCCAAGTTATGTCTATTTTGATAAAAAGATCACAAAATTCAGCTGTCCACCACTGATCATTTACTGTTTTACAACCAATGAATACCATTAAATACAATGAAACATGGACGTTTTCCCACCTCCGTGAATGAACGAAAACTTGCAAAGGAAAACAGACAAAAATTGCCATTAATATTACAACCTTTCAAATTGATGTGAATCATATGGGTATGAAATATTCACGACCCACGTGCAACGAGCATATAAACGTGTACCCCTGACATTTTTCGAATCCAAATCTCGGTATAACATCTTCTCTGGATATGAAGAGTTCAGATTCAGAAAGGAGATATTTTACACTGTTTTGCTGCGGATAGCTGCACCATATACATACATGTACATGCATGGGTAGAGGTGCATACAGTTTGTCAGATGGAGTAAATGACAGTAAAACAAGAATAATAAGAATAATAACTTATTTCATGAGTTATTTTGCACCTGTTCCATCTTTAAGCAAGGGCAGGCTTTGATGTAATTACAGATGATTATGTGCATGGGGCATTTGCTCTCGAACTTCTGATTAATTTGTAAAAAAAAATTTAAAAAAATCACGCAATATTTTACGCATTTTTACGTTAATTTCCCTGGAATTGCCCTGTAAACCTGTAAGTGCCCTGTAAACAAAGACGTTGACAAAATGGGGGAACCGCCAACATAGGGCTGGATAGCTCAGTTGGTAGAGCGTCGCAAGTCAGTCCAGAGGGCGCAGGTGCAAACCCCGCTCCAGTCAATTTCTTTGTTGACTTAAAACTAAACCGACAAAGAAGTTAAATACTCACCATCAATCACAGGAAGCCTTGAATTCTTTTTACTAAAGGTCAAGAAAAGTTGGAAATAATAATAATTTTGGGAAAACCTCTAAAAGTACAACATGATTGAGCATTTATTCATGTTGTGGGAGCAATATAAAGTGTACTTTGATGGTAAATTTTAAATCTCTAAAAAAAAAATTTGATCAATTTTTTTTTTAATCAAAAGGCTTGTGAGCAAGTTACCTTATTTTGACGGATATTTCAAAATCACGTCATGATACTCTACATGTATATTACAAGCAGCATTTTGTAACTCATCAAATTTTGCTTGTAAAGTTCCATGTATGGGCCTATTACTAAAACATGGGGGTGGGGTACAAAAACAAAATCAGTGCTCCTTGTCCATTTTATGCAGTCCTCGGTAATGCAATTTTTTTCCAACAAAAAGATACACAACTCTTGAAGTCCTTTAAAAAACAAAAATGTCCATTCCAGACCCCTGGACGTGCACCCTACCTGAACCGGCCTAATGAATTTACCGGCCCCCTCGGAACTTGTCGCCTTGACACGGAGCCATATGTGATTAATCTAATCATCTCCGCTAAAAACGCTTTGATTATCCGAATTAAAATTAAAAGCCCGGACAAGACAGAAAAAACACAAAATGTGTGCAGAAACCGAGGGGGGCTAATAACGTGAGACGACGTGTGATATTTTAACGTACGGTCGGCTAAGTCCGTCCGAGTGAGTGATTTGATTTTCCTTCGTTTGGGCACGGTGGGGTGAGCACAACGGGCGGGTAGCAGCTTCTTGCAAACAGAGGCAAGCTCCCCGGGGACCGTGAACGGTGGCCGGCGAGGTTATACAACGACCGAGTGTGAATAAGTGCTCATTAAAATTGCAAGTGGCCTGGTTTCTCAGCAAAGGTTAATAAGAAGGACCGACTATAGTTTTGGCGTATTTAGTGTCCAAGATACTGAAGCAATATTTTTTTCATTTTTGTGTGTGGAGATTACGATCATTTCAAAATAACCCATCTCTTCTTTCTCAGTTTAATACCTACTTACAACTTGTAATATCAAATTGAGATCAGCAATCTTTGCAGTAAATTGCCCCGGGACAAAAAGATACCGAGTTTACTCAAATCATTTAAAGCCCTTTTCACACTAGACAGGTCTCGGGGTTGATGCAGGGTTTGACGCAGGGTTGAAAACATGCTCCGTTTCACACTTGCGTCAACCCTGAGATTGATTTCCCCCCGGGTTGAACTCAACCCTGCTCCAGACCAGGATTGAGATTTTCAACCCGGGTTGAAAATTCTTGCCAGGGTTCAAAACAGTAGTAACTTAGCATGATAAGCTTGATTTGCATGAAACAAGTGTGAAACGATACGAGGTTGAACGCTGGGTTGAAAAATGAAAAAAATCAACCCGGGGCGGCACTGGGTTCACCCAGGGTTGAACCCAGTGCCGCCCCGGGTTGAACCCAGTGCCGCCCCGGGCTGATTTTTTCCAACCCAGCATTCAACCCCGTATCGTTTCACGTTTGTTTCATGCAAACTGAGCTTATTTTGCTCGGCTACTACTGTTTGGAACCCTGGCGAGAGTTTCAACCCGGTCTGGAGCAGAGTTGAGTTCAACCAGGGGCGAAATCAATCTCAGGGTTGACGCAGGGTTGGCGCAGGGTTGAACATTTTCAATTGAGGACGCATCATGTTTTCAACCCTGCGCCTCAACCCTGAGACTTGTCTAGTGTGAAAAGGCCTTCAAACCCAGGTAGCAGAGGTGAACAGGAGGACTTTCCTTAGCGGATTTTACGCCGGCGTCTTTCTTTTTTGCTTCCAAGACTCAAACATGAACTATTATTACTGTCATTTTCCTTCGTTCTTCAGGTGTTCAGTGCAGTCCTTACAGCGTCGTCACGTGGCCATCGCCAGGCTGAAGCACGCAGCCAATCTGGGCCGCACCAGCCAGGAGACGCGGTTCTTCTGCCTGGTCATGGCGCCGATGCGAGAGAAGGGGACCAAGAACGCGTTGGAGACGGCGCGGACGTTCGCCACCATCCTGGCCGATATCGACTGCAGGCAGTTGCTACAGAACTCTAAGACAGGTGGGGTATACCCAGACGAATCCTGGCTATGGATTCTAGGCATCGGTACCCCTTCAATAGTTATAAAGAAAAAGTATGATGGGACTCCTGCAGCCGATTTCAGGACACAGTGCGTAACTTACGCCCTGCGTAGGACTTACGCAACAAATTTGTTGCCGAGCTGCGCAATAAACTTACAATCGATTTCACGAAATACTCTAAACATCTCGGACGAGGATAGTAACAGCATTTACGATGGCTGTTTGTGTATATGATTTTGTTTGTACATGAAACAGTCATTGAATAACCTCCGCCCGCCATTTTGAAAAAAAAATTGTCCGACTTTCTTTGGAATTGTGCAGCAACTCTAAAAAAATTCTGGCAGGAGTAAAACAGCAATGCTTCTACCTCAAACAAAAAGCTGTGAGTGTCTTGTATCAACCTTGTGCAATGACAGGCTCAACAACGATCACGATGTGCTATTATAAAATAGTTCATTTTCAGTCGCTACACTACAACCTACGTGTACGCCACCTAAAATGATTGCGCAAGTTAAGCCATAATTTGTTGCGCAAGTCACGGACTTATGGAACTTTTGTGAAATCGTCGTAACTGAAATGTTGCGCATGCAGCGTGAAATGTTGCACAACTTATGCAATATATTGTGGCGCAAGACCGCAAGTGGACCTAAACCATTGCGTAAAGTTTCGTGAAATCGGCTGCAGGTTAATTTCAAACGGGGAGCCTATATACTGACTAAAAATTATAGATCATACTCGTACAACTTTAAGGATTCTCTTTATTTTGGATTTGGCTTTTTGCTCCGGGAAAACAACCACTTCTTATCCTGTTTTTGTCCATATCGGAATTTATTTCATTTTTTTTTTCTTCAGAGGATGAGTTTAAGAGGATTCTCAACTGTTATGCAAAGGAGCTGGCCATCCAGCAGAGCCATTCCTCAAGACATCGCCTCTCCAGACCGAGTGTTGTCCCGTGTGATGGCTTTGACGTGGTGAGCAAGTTTTCTTTTTCAAAGAATGCTCTTAAATTGACCCAATGTTCTAGCCATTATTCATAAATACCTAAGACAGTTTACCCATTCCTATTGGTCGAGAGCCCGTCACATGGGTGGTTTACATTTTTGTAAATCACTGATAAAACAGCACTGCGTTGTGCGCCACATCGTGCAGTATGCGCCGCACGCGCGCTAATGTCCATATAAGGAGATTTTAAGCTACTACGCGCGCGAGACACGTACATATAGATGTGGCCAGAGGGGTGTATTAAACAAGTACGTTTAAAACCGGGCTAGGGGCCTGGATGCGGATAATGACACCCCCCCCCCCCTTCAGTTCGGGCCATTATCGGCATCCAGGCCCCTAGCGGGTTTCAAACGTACTTATTTAAAGATATAGTCCATCATTTGTAATTTGTGCATTTTGTTCGTTTGAAGCAACAAAAGTGTTCAAAATCTAATGAAGGATACTGAACAACTAACCTGATGAAGTTTCAGCTCAGCTTCAGCTGTATATTCCGAGAAAAACAGCATTCTAGGATCTCAATTTCAAATCAAAATTTGCTGGATCATGTTTTGAATTGCTTGAATTCAGCGTCCGAGACGCGTTCTCACTGAGCCGATTGCAGCTATACGCGATGTCGCGCAATGATCCGACGAATTATAGCAACTGCGCGAACTACTAATTTAAACGAACTACTAATTTAAATTTTCCTACGGTGCGTCTTAAGACGCACCGTTGGAAAGGCCTTCTTTCGTTGATTACTTCAAAATGACAGCATGCCAGAAAGAATAATTTCACAGGGAGTTTAGTTCCCTTACTATCTTTCAACCAAGTATGTTTTTTAACAATAATTATACCAGTTACTTTTCGGATGGCTGCAAATGATGGACTATAGTTTTAATACTCGCCAAGCACATATTCATTTCCTTAGTGAAATATAATGAAAGGACTGTTGTCACATAGTTACATGTACGGTGTCTGACAACAATATTGCATGCCATAACCCTGTATCGGTAATTGGCAATTCCAGTGCTGTGTCATGTCCGTGATAAATTTGAAGAGTTCAGTCGACAAACCTGAAAATGTATTTTTTGAAATCTTGTTCATCCATCATCTACGTGTTGTAATGGTCAAGGAGATTACAGAATAGGAGTTTTGGATCATTCCTCTGAATCATTAAATAGATATCATGGTTCATTGGCTCCGTCAAGGATATGACACTTCCTTTCATAACGCTGAAATTGCCCACGTGGATTCCTGAGTTTAGTTAGCTACATGTAAGCTTCAGTCTTGATTTTATAATTGTTTGAAACACATTTATGCAAATTTAGCAGGAAAAAATTATCACTTAGTCATTGAAGGGGTGGACTTGAAATCATATTTTATGTATTTATCATTATTTTTTTAAGGGGGGGGAGGGGAAATCCAAGGTACACACTTTTTTTGGCAACTTGGTGTTTGAAATTAGTGTCACCTCGGGTGTCGCGGACAAATTTGTACATTTGCATCTCCTCCATAAGGTGGCAAATGTGAATTTGCTCATCTAAAAATAACTTCCAAATTGGAGGATAAAATCAGGACCAGTGACAATGACATTGTATACATTCATGTATTTTCCGAGATCAAACCGGTTTTCAAAACAACTGCTGTTACCGTGGAAACGCCAGCGGCACATTTCTGTGTACAACTTCCTCTTCAGATGTCGCGACCGATAGTGCCAGTACCATTAGCACATGTCCGACGGACCAAAATCAAAACAAAATCTGGTATGCAATTACGGGATATATAAATAACCCCTTCCATTGGGCGCAATCGATCCACTTCAGCTGACCATCAAGTTCAGGTTATTCCGTTGCTTTACCTCCGAGGCATAATGAAACGCGTACCTTCCGTATTCCCAAACAAAACCATATTTGGGTACAGATTTTAATTGAGTTGGACCATAAGCTGAAAATCCCCCACCAAAAAAAAAATAATAATAATAAAAAAATAATTAATTTAAAAAAAAGAAAAGTGTTTTTTGTTTGTTTACATTGCACCTTGACCAACCGTTGGCTATTTTTTTTTTGGTCGTGCCCGCTCTTTTGATTTATATTTTCCTCCCCGGTATTTTTAGAAATAGCTGAGAACAAAGAAAGGGAATTTATAAAGACGCAAGGTGTTTTTGGACAATCGAAAGTGGCTAGGGTGAGGGAAACTCTACAAGCTGACAAAATTGATTGCTGGATTGGCTGAATGAAAGGCTCCATCCGATGTCCCTGGATATTGATTCGCATGACAGTGGACATTGCCTCAAGGCTGTGTTTCATATTGTTGTATTTTAATAGCTGGGGATTTTTGAATTGATATTTTTTTTTTTTGCATATGTGGTGATTGCTGAGATTGAAGCTACTGGTAAATCAAAAAGACTTTTAAACTCCCAATTTTCACTAGCTTAAAAATCTGGTAACTCTACTGGGTGTCCCCCAAAATGTCCATCTCGGGGTTGTAGCAGAATTCAAAAAGTGAAACGTTAGGCCAAAAAAAAAAAAAAACTCTGCTTCCGATTACATGGCATTTGAAAATAGGGTAGGTACAATGTAGGTAGGGATTATTTTATTTTTTTTTGGGGGGGGGCCACTTTTTTGTGTGTACGATCATATGGAGGCGTCTGCATGTAGTCAAGGGTAAAAGGTAGAAATTTATGGTTTGGGTGTTCTTTCTCATTTTTCCCATAAAAAAAAATTAGGGTAGGGGCTGTCAGAATAGGGTAGATAGTGAAACTGGAAGCAGAAGTATGTTGTTTTTGCCCTATTTCTACTTTTTTTTTTACATAATTGTGAACCATTGTTTTTTTACCATTTTCCTTAAAAATTTCCATCAAATTCGTTTGGAAAGAGATTGAGAGCTGACCCAAAAGGACAAATTTCACAAATGACTGACTGACTGATTAATTAACTAATGGATTGACTGACTGACTTGACTGATTGCGTTTGATTGCTGTCGCAGGGGAGTGGCTTTGCGAGGGGCCTCAGAGGAGACCTGAAGCGTCGGATCCCGCACTACCTGAGCGATTTCCGCGACGGCATCATCGGTCACAAGACCCTACACAAGCTGGTCTCCACGACACTCTTTCTATACTTTGCCTGCCTCTTGCCATCTATAGCATTCGGAGTTCTGAACGACAAGAACACACATGGAAAAATAGGTGAGGCACATGATTGATTTTGATATATTTTTATTCTTGTTTTGGTTTTTGTACTTTAAAGCTACAGGGTTTTTCAAAATGTGTAATCTAGATTACCTATTTACAAATTTTCTTCTGTTTATTTTTATTCTGTGTTCTTTTGGTAGTTTAATCCTACCAGTCCTGACTCCTCACAAAAGAGTTTTCACTCACGGTGGGGAGTTAGGGTTAAAGTTACAGAGTTTTGAAATCTACAAGCTACATGTATGTAACTTGCCTTTGCCCACGATTTATGGAAGTAGATGAAAATCAAATAAATAAAATTTACAATAAAACTTCCACAAATGAAGAGTGAAGTTGCCAAAAAACAAGTTTTCAGCTTTGAGTATCTTTTGTTAATACATTTAATTCAAAACATACACTAAAAAGTCAAACTAAAAGTTTTTAAAAATAAAAACATTTAAAAAATCTGAAACACCTCAAGGCCAAACTCAGATTGAATGTCATTGACTGACATAATTTCAAGTGAAATTATTGCGATGGATCAGTCTACAAAACAGAAGGAGGCCTATAACGTCATTCCAATAATCTGATCAGGGTCGCTAATCAAGCAATTTGCAGAGTCTGCCACGCGTCATGTTCTAAAAAGAGGGGAAAATAAAACCTCCAATGAATAAAACTCCATTGATGAAGCCGCACATACGGGACGAAGCGCGCTGCGTGCCGATGCATATATTTTCCCACTGTGTCTTCAATCTTTGCGGAGATAGTGAGAGACACTCTACGCTCGTTTCCTGTACGTCAAGAGCTTCCGGTTTCACAAATACGACGCCGCTCTAGCGGAGAATCTGAAAGGATAAAGTACACCGAGCGTTGTTTTTAGTTAATGACCCGTTTGATATTTGGATAAAAAAACAGCAGGCAAGAATTATGATTATTGGAAAGTGTGAAAGAGTTGTTATGACTGGACGGCCGAGATTCATCTGTGAATTTACAAGTTTGCCTCTAAAGAAGATCAAAATGCCAGGCTGCTTAAATTGTTTGATTTGTATATTCCAGGTCAATCCAATCAGAAAGCGATTTGCAGCGTTTTTATTTATTTTCATTAAAAGAAAATCTAGTCTATTCTGACGACTCTCAATGTATTGAGTAAGATTTGAGGCTTTGCATGGTGGAGTAACTAAAGAATGAAAGGTTTGCAGAAACACCATGTGCGAATAATTTCTCAACTAAGAGAATGGTTCTGAAAAGGACCAGAGGTATAAGCTCTCAATGTATTGTTGATTTTGCCCCGTATTTTGTTTTAAATGCTTTTGAATATGTTTTAAATCAAATTTAAGAGATTGATTAGAAACGCATCTTTTTTGGGGTCATTTTCTGTAAAAGTTGAGAGAATAGTATACTATGTACAAACATGTACAAGCCAATATTCTGAAGTTATGTTTACAATCAAAAGGTGTTTCTGTTTCTGAAAATTTTGTCGTTTTCCCCAGATTGTGATAAGCTCCAGAATTGTCATTAGAATTTATTCATTGGATGGTGTTTTGAAGGATTTTCGATTGATTCATGCATTTATCACAATTTATTTGATGTGGTTTCAGAGCGCATTTGCCAAACACTTCAAACCGTACAAGAGTGCTGTGGAAAAAGAAGTGTGAATAATAGCATATTCATTTTAATATCGAATCTCTAAAAGCTGTGAGATCTTAAAAGACAGTCAATATTATCAGAAAATTGTGGGGAGTTGTTTTATTGAAAAAAACTCCCACAATTTCAATTTTCCATGGGATGTTGTTATTTTCCTCATAATGTACAGGTTGTTTTATTCATTTATCCCCCTTTTTTGGGGAGGGGGGGGGGGGATAAGACACAGTATCCTGAAACCACTTTTTAAATATGTGAGGCTGGTGGACTGAGGCATTCTGAAACATTCTGAGAATTGTGGACTAAGAAAAAGTTCCAATTTTGTTGACTAAGTTCCCAATGGGTTCCGTGCACGAACAAAGAGGGCGCCCTTTTACCTAGCAACGACGTTCCATGGGCGGAACATTTAGCTGGTGAAGCGCCTTGCTCAGGAGCGCAAGCACCATGTTCCCATGGTCAGGATTCGAACCCATGTACCACGACACAAGAGGTGAACACCGTAACCATTGGACCACAGCACCCCACAAGACGCAGTATCCTGAAACCACTTTTTAAATACATGTATGTGAGGCATTCTGAGACATTCTGAGAACTGTAGACTAAGAAAAAGCTCAAATTTTATTAATTATGTAATATTGGTGCATACATGTAGATATACCCTCTTGCTTTAAAAAGACACAAAGCATTCAGTTCTTTTCAGTTACACGCCCCCACGAACACACAGGTGCATCCCTGAAGCAGGAATAATAAAATAGGGACATTGACGAACAGGAAGAATCGCTTAAACTAATGCACACAACCTAAATTTGGCTGAAAAGTTCAAGGGAATTCCAAAAAAAGTAGAGCGGGAAAAAAAAAAAAATGATGACAAAACATTGTTGACAGCCGTCGGGGACACTGAATGAGTTGACATTTAGGTTTATATTTCGTTCACGATCGGTGTTTCCGCAGCTTTAAAATGTCATGGGTGACACCATCCTTTTCCCCCCATTCTTTAGCACATTTACTCAGTTTATATTTCTCATCTTTCAGGGCTGTGCATAGGAACCGGGTACCTGAGTACCCGACCGCTGATGTCAGGGACCGGTTCCAGATTATGGGATCGGGTACCTGTAACCAACTTTACAAATTACTTACATGTAGTAACTTCTCAGACAATGAACAAGACAGGTTTTGAAAGACATTTGTGGGGAATTTTCAAAACGAAAACATATTTTGGCTATTAAAGGGAATATACAACATTTGCTTTTGCTGCAATTTTCAGAAATAAATGGATTTGGAGTAGTATGTTATAAAATATTGTTAAACTGACTTGTTTCATGTTTTGGGCTTGTACAGTAGATGCTGGAAAAACCAAGAAAACCTATCCTGTTCTTGTAGTCTGATTCCCTGACCCCACTTAAGATGAAACAAAGCAATTAATACACTTAGGGGAATTGTAAGGTCAGAGAATCAGTCTAGCAGGCTTGTACCCCTTCACAGGTGTGTGATCAATTGCAAAGAAAAGTCAGAATAACTAAATGTGAAAAATTAAGAACAGTTTTTGAAAAAAAGCCAGTTTTCTCCAACGCTGGTCGGCCGACCAGCGTTGGAAAAATACAGTTTTTCTTGAAAATGTCAGCCCACCAGGAGCCACGATTTTAAAGGATGCTTTAGACTGTCAGTCCCTAACAATTCAGTAAGGTATTTCGTGGTAATTTGATCATTTTGTTTTTTGATGTTTGCAAATGTTGTATTTTCCCTTTAAGCAAATACTTTCTTTGAAATTAGAATCAGATGTTCATATCCATGTTTATGTCATTATCATCATCATCACTTTCATCCGTCGAACCTTCAATGCTACATGTGTACGTCAACACGTTCTGTCACATTTTGATAAACCCTCGAAAGAATCTGCATTGGAATTTTCGTTTAATGACTTTTTTATTTTGTAAAGTGGGTTTGCATTCCATGCGTGGGTCACTGACTTGTCATAAGATGGAATTTGCGTCAGGATCTTGTAAATGACTTGCTTTTGTCATTCGAATGGAACGCTTTGTAAACGGAATTAAAGGCTGAGATTGATCCTTGATTTGTGTTTTTTTAATTTTTTTTTTTTTTTATCAATATTTCTTTTCAAATAGTCTTGCAGAGTAATGACAAATGTGATATGTTTCAGGGTTCCTAGCCACGCTGGAAATCAGGAAAAAACTTGAAAATGCATTTCCATTTTTCCAATTGGGGAAAGTACAAGGAATTTTGGGGAAAAAAAAAAAACTCAGGGAAAACTCAGGTCTTGTGAATTGTGCAATGCATCAAAGTTGTGTCCATGAAAAAGGAACAGCTGTTATTTAGTGGTGTTCCCTAATGTGGCGCACTTCGGCATTTACCCCGACTTTCCCCATCAGTGTTGCCAAACTTCATGGTTGACAAACTTCAAATTCATTCAGTGAAATACTGGTACTTTTACCTTATTAATGCTGCTATTTAACCTCTGTGAACAATTTCGGTTTCATGAAATTTAATCCAAAATTCAACAACGGTGGCGTCTTGAAATTGGGCACATATCAGCTGAGTACGTGTTCCCCAACGTGGCGCACTTGACTAAGCTGATAAATTCTGATAAACAATTATTATCTCTACTTACATACCCAACTAGAAGTTTGTCAGAAAATTATTTTCTATATTTTTCGGGACATTTTCACTGGGTTTTACTGTGCACTTTGAAAAAATTAACGCCGAAATAACATTTTCTTCTAAACTTTGTAACGGGTAGATAAATCTGTGATTTATGAACTGGAGTGTTCAAAACTTGATGAAATGTCACTTTCTTTGAAATTTCAGTTAAAACTTTTGCTCTAACTAGGCGCTACAGGTGAAAAAGCAAAGTGCACCACGTTAGCGGTTGCGCCACGTTAGGGTACATCAACAGTACTGTTTTTATTATTTGAAAAGTTTCACAACTGTGCAAAAATTGTTACCTTTTTCAAATGGATACATCGCATTTGGAAATAAACTCTTCACTAAAGTGTGGGGATACACACCTGGTGGACATTTGAAAGCTACGTCAAAGCCTGTAAAGACTGTCAAACTCTGTTTGGGCCACTTTCTTCACCTTCTTGGTCTGGGAATGCCTTTTAACAAGTGGCCCAACTTGGAATTCAAGCCCTTTCATTTAATCAGCTATATCTCTGGGCCGAAGTTGTTGTAGAGTATAATTTGCTACACCTTCAGGCTCTATGGATGAGGTTTTTCAAAAAGAGAGTGCTAGTATTTTTAATATTTATGGATTGACTGCTACATGTTTTTTTGAGACACCCTGTATAACAACAACAATATTTGCTTTGGGAGTTTGTTGCCCAACATTCCAGCACCCAATAAACCAAAACAAGAATCAATACACCTCTCGGGTCGTGCCGAGCTCCTCAACAGTAGAGACCTGATTCAATTACCCATCCAAAAATAAAATTGGCCGCCTCTACTGCTCCTAATCAAATATTCTCCAAGACATTGTACGAGATGCCCCACCAACCCGCAGAAATTAAGCGAGAAATTATTCCCTGCAAATCGACTTGAGAACATTTGCAAGGAGAGAGAGAGAGAGACGAAGTAAAAAAAAAAAGAAAAGAACGAGAGACAAAAATTATGTGGCATCGTTATCGATCGTTGTGACGCAATACTGCGAGCAACTTGCCCATTGCCTAGCAGCTTGTAGACTTTTTTCGTCGCCGGAGGGCTGTGCATGCATTTGAAGCGGTAATCTTATAAGTGAAGGGTCTGTTTTACCTCGCCGAATGACGTCACGGCGTGCTGGGTACAGGGACCCCTTCAGTCGATCCCTCTCGGTGGCGGAGAATTAAAGCACCCGATTGATCCGCTCAGCCCATGTCTTTTCTGAGAGACGATGGGTCAGATCATTATGCGTGATGTCACGGTACTTACTGATGATGTCATCGGTGCACTTGGATCGAAGAAAAAGTTAATAAACATTTCGGAGGAGGCAAAATGATTGCGAAATAGTTAAGAGTAAATGAGATGCTCTCAGAATCATGTCGAGTCGTTAAAATTGCCTTTTCTTTGCTCTTGAAAAACAGGTTTTTAAAAAACTTTCATAACATATTTTCCACCTTTATGCCAAAAACAACCAAGTAGTTTTTGGTCTAATTTCGGACTCTTCTACCCTCTGAAGAAGCTTTTATTCTTTGGGGTTTTGTCTCCTCTGATATGCATTGAGATTTTTTTCCTGAATTATTTTAAGGCTCCAAATAATTGGGTGTTTATAATTTCATCATCGAACGTTGGATGACTTTGTTTTTTTCATTCGACATCTCATTCAGAACTGAGAGTGGATCTAACTTTTTATTTGATTTCTTTCTGGTAATGAAACCAAGGATTCCTCAAAAGCGCCCTAGGCACTGTAAGCTCGCAAGCCTGAAAAAACCTGTAGAGAGGAGACAATGAGAAGAAATTACAGTTTTAGAGGTGGGAGGAAAAGCCTAGAAGAATATTCTGGGGAAAACCCACAGAATCAGGTAGGGTCTGAAAACCCAATCCACAAGTGGCCAGGGCAGGAATCGAAACCCATGCCACAGCGGTGGAAGGCGAGGACAGTAACCACTGCACCAATCTGACTCCCTGAAATGTCAATTCATGAAATTTAAGATACATGTAATTGCTTGCAAGAAATCCACAGATATTAACTTTTTTTTCCAGGTACGTGTACACTATATTCGAGTCTCTAGTTTAGTGTGACATATTTAACACACCCAAGATTTCTTACACATTTTGCATAAAATACCCGATAAAAAAAATTGATAAATCGATGGAAAAGACATATTTCTCCCCATCGATTGAATGCTTCAGATTGATCCAATGAAAAAAACATGCATTGTACATCAGAATCCCCCCCCCCCCCCCCCCATCTGATTGTGAGATTGGTCTGGCAATATAACACTGGATACGCATTCTAGCGTCGTCACGCGGCGGTTATTGGACACTGAATCAATATATGCCCAAACAACCAGAGCGTCGCAAAGCGAGGGAGGGGGGGGGGGGAGGTGAGAGGGGGGGTGTCTTGTGTAGCCGGATGAGCCGAATGTGCGATATGGATGCTGGAAAATGTTAACCCGACTCGAGTTTAGTCAAGGAAACACGAGACGGCGCTGGGAATAATCGGAAGGATTCTAGACGGGCCACGTTCCCGGCTCATATCATCAGGGGAAAGAGGGGGGAGCGAAGGAGGGTGGTTGGGGAACTGTTTAGGGGTTTGCAAAGGCTCCTTTCGTTTGCTTGAGTTGAAGTGTTTGTGTAGATTTTGTTTACCTTTGTACATACTATTTTTGTATTTCTTATTACATTTAGACACACAATTAGTTATTTGTACATGAGGTTTTCCTTAACGTTAAAGTCTTAAGGTTTTTGGCTTGGCTGTGTTTTTCTGTTTATGTATCGATGTAAATAATACATGCTCACGCACTCTATTACTGAATATGAAAATAAGCACATTAATGTTATTGCAAAGGATAGATGCCATCTGGAAAATAGCCAGAACATGATGTTACGGTAACAATTTACTAGTATGCGAAGTGGCAAGTTCAAATTAGGTTTTGTTTTGTAATTTATAAATTTAACTTGGTAGTCATTCAAAGACACATTATTCAGCTCACATGTACAGGTATTGGTCCCAAGATTTTGTTACTGGCACAATCTTTCTCTCGTTTTTCTTTAAGAAACATTCTGCTAGGATCGTGTTACTTCTGTTAATTAGCCTGAATGCACCAGCTTTATATTTCTAATGTTGTTAAACAATGCGCTGCGTGAGTGACGAGAAACAGACTTATTCCATTAGTTTCAGTGAATTTCTTAAGATTAGTGTTATCAAGAGCTTTATCAATAAAATACCATTCCTTACCCACGCAGAGCCATTCACTTGGTTGAGCCTGTCACACGGGTGATAGATCACCGGCTGGGTGGTTGGCTGGTGGTTTCCGGGTGTCACATGAAATTTGGAAAATTATGAAATCTGGGTCTGACTAGAGCTATAATGCTGATTGTCACAATATTCACTTAGGCATGCGCAATATATAGCATGTTTCTGGTACTACGTTAGAGTCAGAAACACTGACACGCTCACCGCTGCGCCACATCGCACATCGCACCATGCGGTATCGCCATCCAATGCGCATATAAGGCGAACAACTCATGAGAGGTACATACCATTACATAGCTACATGTACATGTGTTTTAAATAAACATAAAGTAAATAAACAAACTTGAAAAAAAAAGAAAGAATTAAATAATTTTGGACTTGTTTTTTGATTTTTGTGGTATTATTGATGAATCGGAATAAATATAATCGGAATTGGGGCCTTGTTGGCGATAATGTCGCCTCCCTTCTCTCGGCGGGCAGTTATCAGCGTCCAGCCCCCTATCCGGTTTTAAACTTACTTATTTAAAACCCGCCAAGCAGATATTTATTCCCTTAGCATAATTGATATCACTCCGTAATTATGTCTGTATTTTTTCTCTGTCTTTCTCAGATGTAAGGAAGGTGATTGTCTCCCAGACCATCGGCGGGCTTTTCTTCTGTCTCTTTGGAGGTCAGCCGCTGATAGTCATGCTGACGACGGCACCACTGGCAATATACATCAAAAGTAGGTGCTATATCAGATCATTCAGTGAGCGTAATTATGGGACTCGAACCCAACACCACTGGAGTGCGATTTCCAGTGCTCTACCAACTGAGCTTAGCTGGCTGTATATATGTTATATCCTCTCAAATACACAGTATGGGACTCGAACCCAACACCACTGGAGTGGGATTCCAGTGTACTACCCACTGAGCTTATCTGTCTCTGTATCTTACACCCTCTCAAATACGCAGTACGGGACTCGAACCCAACACCACTGGAGTGGGATTCCAGTGTACTACCCTTTGAGCTTATCTGTCTCTATATCTTACACCCTCTCAAATACGCAGTATGGGACTCGAACCCAACACCACTGGAGTGGGATTCCAGTGCAGTACCCACTGAGCTTATCTGTCTCTGTGTCTTACACCCTCTCAAATACCCAGTACGGGACTCGAACCCAATACCGCTGAAGTACTACCAACTGAGCTTATCTGTCTCTGTATCTTACACCCTCTCAAATACCCAGTACGGGACTCGAACCCAACACCACTGGAGTGGGATTCCGGTGCAGTACCCACTGAGCTTATCTGTCTCTGTATCTTACACCCTCTCAAATACGCAGTACGGGACTCGAACCCAACACCACTGGAGTGGGATTCCGGTGCACTACCCTTTGAGCTTATCTGTCTCTGTATCTTACACCCTCTCAAATACGCAGTACGGGACTCGAACCCAACACCACTGGAGTGGGATTCCAGTGTACTACCAACTGAGCTTATCTGTCTCTATATCTTACACCCTCTCAAATACGCAGTACGGGACTCGAACCCAACACCACTGGAGTGGGATTCCGGTGTACTACCAACTGAGCTTATCTGTCTCTATATCTTACACCCTCTCAAATACGCAGTATGGGACTCGAACCCAATACCACTGGAGTGGGATTCCAGTGTTGTACCAACTGAGCTTAGCTGGGCTGTATATGTTATATCCTCTCAAACACAAAGTATGGGACTCGAACCCAATACCACTGGAGTGGGATTCCGGTGCAGTACCCACTGAGCTTATCTGTCTCTGTATCTTACACCCTCTCAAATACGCAGTACGGGACTCGAACCCAACACCACTGGAGTGGGATTCCGGTGCACTACCTGTCTGTCTCTGTATCTTAGACCCTCTCAAATACCCAGTACGGGACTCGAACCCAATACCGCTGAAGTGTGATTCCGGTGTACTACCAACTGAGCTTATCTTATATCCTCTCCAATACGCAGCTTACAGTTTGCGTTTAATTTCAATATTTGGTTTTCTAACCACATTATGTAAGCACTGTATATTTGGTTCTTTTTCCCAGGATTCCCACAGTCATAAAAAAAACCTGGAATTCATAACTATCGCGGAAAGTCATGGCGTTTTGGTAATTTTACAAGGATTCACGGAAAGTGGAATTTTTTTTTTTTCACTAAAAAAAAAATCACGGAAGAGGAATAGAATCCTGCACAATTAACCCATACGTTATGATGCCTTATTTGGCTATAGCAGTCTTCCATTTTAAATTCCAGCTTACTATTCTTCCTCGCTATAATGTAGAAATATTGACTGCTTCGAGTGGTATAGTAAAACCAGCCCCTTTCCCCCATTCCCCGAGGAGGGCCATTGAGCATTCTTTGTCTCGGCAAAATAAAATACTCCATGGATCACCGAGGTAGGCTGGTTTTACTACACCACGAGATAAAGCAGTCAATATTTGTTTTATTATAACATCTCTCACACAGATTCTGCTTGATTTTAAAGGGAATATACATCATTTGCTTTTGCTGTAATTTTCAGAAATGGATGGAATTGGGGGGTTGGAAATATATAGCAAATATAGTTACACTGACTTTGTTGAGGTTTTGGGTTCGAAAATGCTATAAAAACCAAGAAAAACGATCATTTTCCTGTAGTCTGGTTCCCTGACTCCATATAAGAAGAAACAGAGCAGTTTACATACATTGGGGAATTGTAAGGTAAGGGAACCAGTCTAGCTGGCTCATACCCGTTCATAGGTTTGTAATCGATTGCAAACAAGTGCGATGGTCAATTGGGGCCAGTATTTAAAAAAAAGCCAGTTGTTTCCAATGCTGATCGGCCGATCAGTGTTGGAACTTGATACAAAAATACCACTTTTCTTGAAAATTACAGTATACCAGGTGCCATGATTTTACAGGATGCTTTACACTGTCATTCACTAACAGTCCAGCAAGGTATTTCAAAAAGATTTGGTTGTTTTATTTTTTGATGTTTGCAAATGTTGTATTTTCCCTTTAAGCGATAACTGATTAATTTAATGTAAATACAATTAACATGCACTTCTTTTTGAATGCGAAATTAGTTGACAATTTACTTGCACTTTTCCAAACTACCCCTTCACGACATATTTGAAACCAGCTCTGTAGTGCTAGCGCTTGGGAACAATACGCGCAACTCGCACAATACACCCGCATGCATTTGCACACAATACTGGTTGTTATGCTTGCAGAACAAGTAACCCCTCACCGGCAAGGAAAGTACAGTTGGGGGTGACCGGACGACGCCATCTTGCCTGACTGTAATATTTTGCCGCGAAGCACGGCCACAGCGTGTACAAATCCCCTGATGTACGTGCGTCACACACAAGGAACGGTGCGCGCGTGTCAACCAGCGAAGTGTATGTGTCCCGCCCATGGGACGTCAGTGCTAGGTGGAAGGGCGCCCTCTTTTGTTGGTGCACAGGGCCCATGGGTATGGAGTACTGAAGAATGACGTCATTTAGAACCAGAAAGTGTAGTGCAAACGGATGGAGTATGTTGGTTTTCGGCTGAATCATGCGCTAATGTCTTTAACATGCATTTTGTGCGCGTGGCGTATTCACTTCGGTACTCCATAGTACTTTGGTTGCTATGGGTAATTACTATTCCTTTTTGGCCGTGCGGAGCAAGCTAGCTAAAATAGCAAATGCCATGTGACTCGCTCTTGGCCAATCAAGATACAGAATCTGTGGATGAGGTGTTACAAAGGTGTATACTCTATATTTGTTGCATGTGCAACTCACCACTGTGATGCTTTTGTGGTGCTCAGTGGTCTTGTGTCAAACTGGAAAGCTGAAAGGGAGTGGCGTTCTTTACCACCAGAGCAATAGGCTCCTAAGAGATTCCAAAACAGTGTAGGAATTGGTCATGGAAAGCCCTAATTTTGTCCTGGAAAAGGCATGGATAAATTATGGAAAAATCACAAAATTTTATTTTACGATTTCTGTGGGAAGCCTGCAGTTGGAGACCATCCAACTCAGTGGTCTTAGGTTCAAGTCCCTCCGCATTCCAAATTTCAAAACAAGTGTGACGTCCCCTCCATTCAGATGTGCAAATATTTATGCGAAAAAACGTGAAAAAGAAAGAAAGAAAATGCAAGTTGTTTCAAAAGCTGTGACATTTTAACGAGTGACATTTACAAAGTTAGAGTATTGGTTTGGTGCGAGGGTGCACCATAACCCGATATGCTTAAAATGCCAAGTCTTAATGTCCTAATGCCAACCTATTTTACACGTAAGGTTGGGACAATTACGTTGATGACATCTCTGTATATTTAAAAGTCACGGTGAGGATTTAAAGGTCAAACCTTGTTTGATTTAAGTGGCGTGAGAAAAACAAGCAATTTTATTTTGGAGGGATTAGTTCAAAAAGTGCAATGCCATGCTAGAAATATTTTCTGGAAGGTAAATGTTTCTTCAAAACATGTGTGTCCAAACACCATGTGAATTTCAACTTAACATGACAAAAAAGAGAATGTTTTAACTATAGACTTACAAACATTGAACATTTAACTTTCACTTAACTAAACTCAAACAAAATGTGATATATCTTTACTCAACACACTAAAACAGGTGGAGGAAGAATAATTGAGAAGTTTCTGAACAAGCCGTAAATCTGCAGCGGTGAACTAAGCAGCGATAATCCACAGCAGTGGACTGGCAGTGATAAATAACGACAACTGATTTGCAGTGCTGCGTTTTATTCCTGAGTCAGAGCCAAAAAAAAAAACGGGAAGAGCAAAATATATAGTCATTCCCATGGTGAATTAGCAGCGATAAATAACGACAACTGATGCCAGTCTTGGAAAACCTGATCCCCACCAATCAACCACGGACTCGTAGCAAATTGATTTACTTCAAACACAGTTTCTCTGCATCGTGCGGTATCGTTTACCGCCGTGGTTCACAATACCACTTTGATTTTTTACTACTAAAGATGCATTGTGTTGGCCTCACTGTCATTCATATTTTGTATGAACTGCACGGTAGTAATTATCTTCCTGCAACTTCACAACATTACATGTAAACCCAAATTATCGTCTAAGGGACCATGCAATGTAATTATTTTTAATGCAATCCTTGAAAATGCACCTTTGTGTCCCATTTTTAATTTTCGTTTGCCATTTTCAAGGGTATTTTGTGCCTTTTTGTTTTTTATGCTCAGGCAAATTTCCATATTCATGAGCAAAAGTGTGATGTCATTTCAGGCAGAAACCTCAATGTTGCAGCCATTTCAGCGCTAAAATTTGCCAGAATTTTGACATTTTGCTGTAATGATTTTTTGTCTTTGGTGATTTGTCGTTGAGTCAGTACATGGCAGTAAGCCAGTTAGCAAAATTTTCTCACAAATATTTTCCATAAACACATTTTTTGGGGGTTCAAATTTTGAACTGAAAAACCCTAAACTGAACAGTGTCTTCCTAAAATGACATCACAGCAACAGCACCCTCAGTTGTCCAGAAAAGCATGGGCAATTTTAAATGTTTAAAGAAGTGCACTTTTCAATAAAATTAACCAAAAAGGGATGTCAAATAGTTTTCATACATTTAAGAGGAGTAGAACGTTGCACAAAATTTGTTCCTAAGAATAACTCATTTCATGGACCCTTTAAGTCATAGCTACATTCTAGTAGCCAGGCTGGGTTGAAACTGGTTCAGGTGATTATTGAAGAAAGGGAAAAAAAGTAGGAAAAAACTCGGTCACATGATTGGGTTTCACGTGGGCGGAAGTTTGGTCTAATTGGAACCTCTTCACCTGTTGTGAAATATTTCACCGGGCTTGGTTCTTTCTGAGGTTTCAAAGACTGAGTTCAGTCGTGAAAGAGTAGGAATGATCGATGACTCTAGTATACTAGTTAACCAGGTCAATTTAACCAATTTACCGTGCAGTTTCTTCTCAGTAATCTACATTATAATGTTGCTGATAATCTATGTCCCTGTGTAAACGGATTACCGTCCTTTTTAAACCAGTTTACCTGATGGTTGCTCTTGGTAATATTCAGAGCATCCTAGAAGATTTTAATTTGGATTTCTTGAGTTTTTTTTTCATCCCAATCGTCTTTTTTTTTTGTAAGGTAGAGTAGATCATATGTCATTTGTTTGTTTGAAGCAACAAAAGTGCTCAAAATCTAAAGATGGGTGCTTAACAACTAACCTGATGAAATTTTAGCTCAGTGAATGCTGTATTATGCGAGGATATTCTAGGATCTTGATTTCAGCAAAAAAGTTGCTGAGTTATATTTTGAATTGCGCCCGAAATCAGTATCCATGACACGTTCTCATTCAGCCGATGGCAGCTACACGATGTCACACACTAAACCGACAAAAAATAGCAATCAAGCACGTGTTTATCGTGTCAACGCTTGTGCGCACCCATTCACGTATTCGCCCAGTTACAAACCTACTACTCACTGAAATTTCCAAAAATGCGTCACTTGACGCATCTTTGGAAATGGCCTTCTTTTACTGTTTTCTTGAAAATGACAGCATGCCAGAATGAATAATTTCACAGGGAGTTTAGTGCCATTACCATCTTTAAAGTAAACCGTGTTAGCTTTTCAACAATAATTTTGTCAGTTACTTTTTGGATAGCTGCAAATGGCCTACTCCAAATAAGGCTAGAAGCTTAAAAACAGACTGCACAAATTCCTAGATCCATTTTCATTTTGAAATCATATTTTTTGTTGATTTTCTTTCAGTAATCTACAGTATCTGTGAGGATTTTAAGCTGGATTTCCTGACGATGTACGCCCTGGTCGGTCTCTGGAACACCCTCTTCCTCTGTCTGTATTCGGTCTTCGACGTGTCCCGCATCATGAAGTGGTCCACAAGGTACTCATTGGCTTGTTTGTTTGTCGGTCTGTCTATTTATGGACAGTGGATGGCACTCCGAAGCCCACTTTACAAGAGTGTGAAGGACACCACAGTGCATGTATGATGTTTGATTTGCATGAGCATTGGTTTCAGAACCCAGACAGGGGTTAGTGCTTGTGTTCTTGGGCAAGACACTTATCCACAATTGCTCCATTATCCACCTCATAACGCCATGGTCAAGTGGTTACGGTGTTTGACTCATGTATGAAGGTGCGTGGGTTCGAACCCTGCCAGGAACATGGTGTTTGTGCCCTTAGGCAAGACACTTTACTACAATTGCCTCTCTCCACCCAGGAGTATGAATGGGTACCTGTGAGGGTCGAGGACCGATTGAGCGCTGATATCGGCTGCCGCGTGGTCCCATGGCCTGATGAACGGGGTAATAATTGTAAAGCGCTTTGAGATCGTTGATACGATGGAAAGCGCTACATGTATATAAGCACAATTATTATTTAAGAATATCAATAGGGGCCTGTGAGGGTAGAGACCTGGGCCGAATTTCATGACTGCTTACCATTAGCGAAAAAAATCTGTGCTTACTGTAGCAGAAAATTCCATGCTTTACGGTAAGCATATTTCACGAGTAAGTGAGGAATTTTAGCTTCTGCGCACGCGTACATCCTGTAACTAATGATTCAGTGTGCTTACAGGATTAGCACATAATTTTCTGCTAGCCTGGTTAGCAGAAATGGTGATGGTAAGCGCGGAATTCTGTGGTAAGCAGAGCCAGGAAATTGGGCCCAGCTTGTAAAGATCTGGAGAAAACTTGTCTCATGGCCTGATGAACGGGCTAATAATTGTGAAGCTTTTTTGAGACTTTGGTTTAAAGTGCTGTATCAACAACACGTTATTATTACATGTATTATCCTTGTGTTCAGCACTGAATACATTATGTAAGCAACAACTTCTCATTGTCAATGTGCGTGAGGTCCTAAGGTCTTCACGGAGGACGGCAACTGAGCGTGTGCACGCAGCGGCAGCAACGCTCAAGGGTGCTTCACCTGTCCCTCTCAGTGTCACTGTTTGAGGGGTACTTGTGAACAGAGTCTGTGCATGCGTGTACTTCAGATTCAAGCTGAAGTTGACAGTGTTGCCAAAAAAAAATGATTAAAGTACATGTATGCCGTCTGCAAATCTGTCATCCAGTCAGCGACATCGTGTGTCTGTCACAAAGAGTGCCACGTGTTGTCCGATAGTTAAGCTGTGTGAAATCCTGCATGTTGTGAAAAGGGCTGCGGTTGGAATTAATAATAATAATAATAATAACAGGTTCTTATATAGCGCTTTTAACTAAGATCAAAGCGCTTTACATTATTATTACCCCTAATCATTGGGCCAATTAAACATGCCATATACCATCTCAGCTCCCTGGGGAGTATACAGCTAGATGCTGCCTGTTAGGCGCAAGGAAGCTAATTCAATCACAATAACCATCACTGCCCTCATAGGTACCCATTTACTCCTGGGTGGAGAGAAGCAATGAGTGACAAAGTGCCTTGCTCAAGGGCACACGCACCATGACCCCGCCAGGACTTGAACCCACCACCTGCAGCTTTACCCACAGACCACGAATCACTGCCCTTTAACCACGAGGCCACAGCATTGGCCTCGTGATTGGAATCATTTGCCTGGCTGTCAGTCATCATGGCAAGACCTCAGTTTAATGCTCAAGGGCAAATGATTCCAATCCCAAACCACATCAGCCTTTTTTTCACAACATGCAGGATTTAACAAAGCTTACATAACACAGCTTTGAAATTGATTAAGGCAAGGAACTTGGTCACAGTGTCCAAAATGTTGTTGTGCTCAATTGACAGTTGTGCAGTGAGGCGTGACTGAAATTAAATGAAACTCATAGGGGTTGAAGCCAAGGCGTAGGAGTATCTGCACAACCAAACAGTTTCAAAATTGACCTTGTGGTCTTGTAGTTATTTTAAAAACAGTCAAACAGACATTTTTTTTGACATACTGCAGAGGGAATGAGGAATGTTAGGTCCTCCTGGGACTTTTTTTTTTTTTCTCAAAGAATTGCCGGATGTGCCATGATAAGGTTCATCGTGACCTCAAATTCCTACAAAAATGTGCAAGTCCATTTCAATCCCTTTTACGGGATACAAACATTTTTTTTGAAATTTGTTTGGTCAAAATGTCTATTTTTTGGTGTTACAGAGCCATATTTTTGAATTAGAATTTTGCTTTGTCTTCAGATCAACGGAAGAAATCTTCGCCCTCTTCATTTCCATTGCATTTTGTGTGGATGCCTTCAAGGACCTTGCATACAGTAAGTACAAGGTGCCCCCCCTAAAAAAAACCTCAAAGGGTGCTCTTTTTCACAGCTTTAAAACAGATACATTGCAAATATTGATACATATTGGAGAGTATAGTTAATTAGCTTTTCAACAACCAAAAAATCTTTCAAATCCGGTAAATATTTATCGAGTAATGGCCAAATAAAAAAAGTGACCATTTTCATTTTGTCCACAATTTTTTGTGTCATTTATTAGGGATTTAATGGATGCGGGGTGAGGGTAGTTTTGCTTTCTTTCATTTTTTAATCCTTCTTTCTTTATTTGGTTCTTTTAAAATATTTTTAGCAACAATGGTCATTTATCCTTTTGGAAGTAGTGGTAGTCCTGAAAAGAAATGTTTGGTTAACTTCTTAGATGTTTGCTGTGCTGCTCTGTCTCTGCCCTCAGTTTGCAGTAAAACCATTGAATCACACCGATGTTGGTGTTATCGCCTGTTTTCCCGAAAAGGGTCCACGAAATGAATTTTTCTTAGGAACATTTTTTTTTGCAACATTCTACTCTTCCTAAATGTATTAAAACTGTTTGATATCCCTTTTGGGTTGATTTTATTGAAAAGTGCACTTTTTTAAACATTAAAACAATTTCAATACTTTTTTTCCGGACAATTGTTGCTGTGATGTCATTTCAGGAAGACACTGTTCAGTTTAGGGGTTTTCTGTTCAAATGGTGAAACCGAAATTTGCTCATTGAAAACATTGGTGGAAAGGTTTTCTTATTTGCTTTATGCACAGATGCAAAGAATCACCACATAAAAGAAAACGTACAACAGCCAAATATTGCAAATTCTAGCAACGTTTTGGGCTGAAATAGCTGTAGCATTGAGGTTTCTGTCCAGAGTTTTGCTCAATAGTATGGAAATTTGCATTAGCGTAAGAACAAAAAAGCCTCCAAAATACCCTTGAAAATGGCACAATGAATATTGAAAATGAAATTAAGTGGGACACAAAGGTTCCATTTTAAGGAGTGCATTAATAAGAATTACATTGCATGGGCCCTTTAAGTTAGCAGTGGACTCAGTATCTAGCAAATCTAAAATGAGCCGTTTATCTATCTGTCTACCGCACCATCTTACAGACTTCAAAAGGAACTACATCTCGGAGGGCTGTGATCAGATCCAGAGAATGGACCTGGGTCTGCTGGACTACCTACCCCAGAACGACAGCAGTAACGGCACGCAGACAGTCAGCATCCAGCCCTGTCTGAGGGAGAACTCACTGGTCTATCTCATCCTGATGTTTGGTACGCTGTGGGTCGGCGTCACACTGCACAGTTTTACAAAAAGGTAAGGTGTTGTATGGATTCTGTAGAAGGAGGGGGGGATGAGACCATGGCTCCCCCAAAGAAATATGTGAGGTGTTCGGCAAAATGAGACAGAACTGGGCAGAGGTCGCAATTATAGTTTGCGGGTATTAGGAAAGAGAATAAAATTCTCCTCACGATAATGTTTGTTGTACTTCAATCGGACATTCCGTTGACAAGTTGTGGCTGTTTAAAGTTTGTACTTATCGACGTGTCAAAAAAGTAAAAGGCCTTTAAAGTTTCAAGTTTTGTGAAAATGAAAGATGCAAATGTTAAAAAAAAAAATTGTATCACCTAATTTTTGTTTTTGTTTTTTGTCCAGCCCCTTTCTGGATGCAAGCAAGCGGGAAGTATTAGCAGACTATGCACTGCCAGTCAGCGTCATCACCATGTCATTCGTGGGATCCTATCTATTCAGTGATATTCAGTGTAAGTATTCATGTAGGCTACTACGGGACAACTTCTCTGTCATCTGTAAACTTATATTTCTCACTTTCGGGAAACTTTTCGTACCTACGTAAGTTGACGCTTCTCGAGCTGTACTCGGCTCGAGACGTTGTGACCAATGTTTTTTTTCCAATGCTCGAAATTCTCTCTTTTTTTTTTTACGTCATCTTTAATGAGGGTAAACTCCGATCAGTGCAAGGCACTGCTTTCCATGGAGGCCCTCAAGTAAATGAGAACTATGAGACCCATTATGTAGCACCTTTATAAGGATTTACAAGGTGCTGCGGCGCATATTGCAGCCACTGCCAGAAACACTGGGGCAAACCCCTTCTCTTAGCGATAAGTGTAACTGGGTTCTTTAACGTGCATTACACAACACACGGGACCTACGGCTTTGCGTCCCATCCGAAGGACAAAGCAATAATGGTAAAATGCCTTGCTGAAGAGCACAAGCACCATGTTCCCCGTCAGGATTCGAACCCGTGTACCACGGTACACAAGTCGAACACCGTAACCATTGGACCACAGCACCCCAACCATCCAGCCCGATCCTGGGCAGCACCAACAGCCTGATCGTGTTTAAGGTTGATGGCGTTAAGGTCATCTATGGTCTTTACTTACTGAAAATTTAAAAAAAGTGCAAACCAGAAAACAGTCGATCAACAGTTGATACACAGAATAAAAGTTCCCTGTCCAGCTGTCAACTTTTTTGTGGAAAAAATTCCTCATTAAGACTTCCAAGGAACTTCCCTCTTTTTTTCCCACACAGTGGAGAAGTTTCCTTATCAAGACGGCAGCTTCTTCCAGCTGGTCTCCTTGGAGCAGGTCAACGTCTACATGATCGTGGGCTCCATGGGGATGGGCTTCTGCCTGTCACTGCTGTTCTTCATGGATCAGAACATCACTGGTGCTATGGTCAACAGCCCAGGCAACAAGTAGGTGGCCCCACTAGACTCTTTGCATGAACAGTACATGGGGCTTGGTGGTCTGATACACTGTGCCCTCTGGAGACATGCACACAATAGGGAACAAAGGCAATTTCTATAGATGAATACGTCTCCACAAGGTTTTCACGAAATAGATATATGGGTTTAACTCAAAAACTAGGAATTTCCAATTTCAAACTCGAAAACTTTACTACACGAGAACAAAGAAATGTCTCCACAAGGATATAAATTCCAGTATGCGTGACCACTTTCGAGTGACACACCCAGAGATAACACTTATCTGATTCTATTTGGAATTCCGACTTTTTCAAATTATTTCCAAAATTACGATTTTTCTGATGATCTTTGTTAAAGTTTGATTTTTTGAATTAAATTCTGTTCTACCAGTCGTCAGCACACAGATTGTAAGCCTGGAGTGCGGTAGTTACGGCTGGAAATGAGTTTAAGCATTAATCTATGGCATGACTGAAACTGACACGTTTTTTTTAGCAGAAAACGGTCAACCCATTTTAGTTTTGGCAGATTTTTTTTTAACAGAAAACGGTCACCCCGTTTTAGTTTTGGCAGATTTTTTTTAGCAGAAAACGGTCACCCCGTTTTAATTTTGGCAGATTTTTTTTTTAGCAGAAAACGGTCACCCTGTTCGGCTAATTTTGGCAGATTTTTTTTTAGCAGAAAACGGTCACCCCATTTTAGTTTTGGCAGATTTTTTTTTAGCAGAAAACGGTCACCCTGTTTCGGCTAATTTTGGCAGATTTTTTTTAGCAGAAAACGGTCACCCTGTTTTAGTTCTGGCAGATTTTTTTTAGCAGAAAACGGTCACCCCGTTTTAATTTTGGCAGATTTTTTTTTAGCAGAAAACGGTCACCCTGTTTCGGCTAATTTTGGCAGATTTTTTTTAGCAGAAAACGGTCACCCCGTTTTAGTTCTGGCAGATTTTTTTTTAGCAGAAAACGGTCACCCTGTTTCGGCTAATTTTGGCAGATTTTTTTTAGCAGAAAACGGTCACCCCGTTTTAGTTCTGGCAGATTTTTTTTAGCAGAAAACGGTCACCCTGTTTCGGCTAATTTTGGCAGATTTTTTTTTAGCAGAAAACGGTCACCCTGTTTTAGTTTTGGCAGATTTTTTTTAGCAGAAAACGGTCACCCCATTTTAATTTTGGCAGAATTTTTTTTAGCAGAAAACGGTCACCCTGTTCGGCTAATTTTGGCAGATTTTTTTTAGCAGAAAACGGTCACCCCGTTTTAGTTCTGGCAGATTTTTTTTAGCAGAAAACGGTCACCCTGTTATTTTGGCAGATCTTTTTTTAAAGCCGATACAGGTTAACCGTAAGGTCATGGCCAAATTCTGCTAAAATGCAATTAAAAATACAGTCATCGTAAGCCAATATCCTTGGCAAAGGTGACCATACGAAATTCGCAAATTCTGCTAGATACATTTCAAAATTCTGCTAGATTTACAAAAATCTGCTTAATCACCTAGAATTTCACAAAAACATTATAAAACTTTTAATTACATGCAAATGTCACACAAGAAATCCTTATTAGCCCAAAAAATCCATTCGGTCAAATTGTCTGTCAAAGTCGTTTTTTAAGTAATAAAAAGTTTGATAATGTTTTTGTGAAATTCTAGGTGATTAAGCTCGCGCGCACCAATTTTAAGGTTTATGGTGGTGCGCACCCTTAAAAAAACAACTTTGACAGAAAATTTGACAGAATGGATTTTTTGGGCAGATTTCTGGCAGAATTCTGGACAGAGACAGCGCCACCTGGTGAAGCTCAGGAGCAAGGTGGCAAGGTTTTTTTCGCTGGAAATTAAAGATTGCGACCCCCTTCTTTTCAATTTGATTAGTGGTAACCGGGTAAAATTATTTTGATATTCCCCTCCCAAAAACCACCCCTAAAAGGTTGTTAATCCCGGGGCCCAGGTCTAAATGTAACCCCCCCCCCTTCGCCTCTATGCGAGATAGACCCACAAATCCGGCTTTTTTCAAATAAAATACATACATGACGTACAGAGCTTGAAGGCTGTAGCACGTGGAGTTCGGTTGCCATAAAATAAAAAATGTTGCATTATTTTCAGAGGTTTGAGATTTAGTTGTACAAAATGTATTACATCAGGAGCCAATTTCATAGAGCTGCTTAAGCACAAAATTTGCTTAAGCACAAAAACGTCTTGCTAAATAAAATCAGGTTACCGGCCAAAACTCCATGCGATTGTTATGCTAAGTAAACAACAGCTAAATACCAGTCACAAGCAATGTACATCACATGGAGTTTTGGCCGGTAACCTAATTTTACTAAGCAATGTTTTTTTCGTGCTTAAGTAAATTTTCTGCTTAAGCAGCTCTATGAAATTTGGCCCTGCAGTCAACCACTAGTTGACTATACTGGTCCTCGCTTGAACTTGCTTTTAGCTGAATCAATGAAACATTTGGACACTAACTTCAAGATAAAGGATCCTATTTTTCTGTTTTAAAGGCTGAAGAAAGGCACGGCTTACCATCTTGACCTGATGGTGGTCGCCGGCTTGAACTGCGTCCTGTCCATGTTTGGCCTGCCCTGGCTCCACGGTGCCCTGCCCCACTCACCCCTGCACGTCAAAGCCCTGGCGGACAAAGAAGAACGAGTGGACCAGGGGCACGTCCATCACATGTGAGTATAGTGTGCCGAGGGGGAGAGATAATTGAAATGGAAGAGAAGATTCAAAGTTCAGAGATTGAATTTTCGGATTTTAATCGGAAATCCAACTTTTTCCAATTTATTTCCGAAATATTTGTGACGATCTTTTCCTCCGCAAAATCTGATTTTTAAATTAGATTTACAATGGAATTTGTTGAAAATAACATCACGCATCTGTATTGCAATCGCAATTTTAATTCAACCAATCTTCAGTGCACAGATTGTATGATAGACGCAAATGAGTAAGCCCAGATTGGAGTAGTTTATGTCTGGAAATAAGTTTAAGCATTTACCTATGACATGATTGAAACTACGTACAGAGCTTCGAGGCGATATGTCTCACACGGAGTTTGACCACCATGACTGGCAGTCTGACAGCAAACTCCACATGTTGCACGATTTTTGGAGGGTTTCAGATTTAGTTGTACAAAATGCAATGTATTAAAAATCACGTTGAGGATCTTGAGGATGTTGCGTGAAGAGCATGAAAGATAAATTTCACAGGCGGTTGTTGGAAGTCAAAGACGACAATGCCAATTGTTTGGTGGTGGTACCTGCTGTAATTAAGCAATGAGTTGTTTGCTTTCAGTATGTGTGAGTGCGTACTACAATCGCCATTCAGTTATTTCCGTAATTATTATTATTATTATTAATCATTTCTGGTAATGAAACCAAGGATTCCTCAAAAGCGCCCTATGCACTGTAGCTCGCAAGCCTGAAGAAACCTGTGGAGATAAGACAATGAGAAAAAAATTACAGTTTTAGAGGTGGGAGGAAAAGCCTAGAATATATTCTGGGGAAAACCCACGGAATCAGGTAGGGACTGAAAACCCAATCCATTCGAACCCGGGTCACAGCGGTGGAAGGCGACGAAGGTACCGCTACGCCAACCTGACTCCCCAATATTCAATAATCAATTAATCAATATTTCAATCAATCACTTACTTGCTGCATCGTGTAAGTCCACAAGACAAACTTCTGTATTCTTATATCCCACACCTATTTAATCAATCTATCAATCATTCCTTTGTTTTTGCAGCATTGTGCGGGTCCGCGAGACTCGCCTGACCATCCTCCTATCCCACATCATGATCGGTCTGTCGGTCTTCATGCTCCCGGTCCCCCTTCAGTACATCCCCAACGCGGTCCTGTACGGTCTGTTCCTGTACATGGCCTGCACGGCGCTGGATGATAACCAGTTGTTTGAACGCACTATGCTCCTCATCACGGAACAGGTACTGTCATTATCACGAAAAAATTTCTTTTACGATTTTTTTTCTGGACAATTAGTTCAATCCATTTTGTTACAACTGTACGCAACGTGTTGAATGGTTGTGCCTAAACTGTTTGAAAATGATAATGAAAGTGAAATGATGTTTTTGAACTTTTCAAGAATCTTATTTTAAAGAAGAGGCAATTATTTTCTGGTTGCTCTAGGTATTTCTTAACCACTTCGCGCCGGCATTAGTTGTGCCGAAAATTTCAATTTTCGCAAAAGGCAAAGTTTTCCGGCCAACTTCTGATATACAGCCATATGCCACATATACTGATTCGCAAGAGTAATTTCAACAGTATTTGTACAATATCTCTTGCCAAACCTCATATGTTTCAGTGTGCACCGGAGCGTAAATTGTAAAAATTGGCAGTGCACAACGGCCATTTCAAGACCAACACACACGGTCTGCCTCCACAGACTTCATGGATGTCATGAAGGGCAAATAACCTAATTTGATTCGTGGATTTGTCGCAGATTTATGCCACTGAGATTTAGATTGAAAGAGATTTCCCTTGTGATGGTCTTGTGATTGTTTTGCGACTGCCTTGTGACTGCCTTGTAATGGCCTTGTGATTGATTTGTGACTGCCTTGTAATGGCCTTGTGATTTAGTCGTGATTGATATGCATTTTGAATTGTGATAGACTCGATTGCAACTTACCGAACTTGCTCCCCCTCCTGTCACAGGCGGCCTACCCACCGAACCACTACGTCAGACGAGTCCCCCAGCGTAAGATGCACATCTTCACCTTCACTCAGCTGCTCCAGTTGGCCTGTCTGTGTGGCTTTGGTTTTGCTCCTTGGCCCTACCTCAAAATGGTCTTCCCTCTACTCATCATGTTCTTCCTTCCCATCAGGTACGGCCAAGTGAGGTCATTCTATAAATTTGAGTCCACTTTTTCCCGTCCCTGTTACATCTGACGTATGATTTTCTAATTTTGATGCACTCCTTAATGCAGTCATCCTCCAAGAGTGATTATGAATAGCAAACTACCTACCGAATAAATAGAAAGTCCTTAAAAGTCATTCTTAATTATACTTGCATGGCAAATTACAAAGTACCAAGGTAGCAGGGACAGAAAAAAACGTCACACTTTGGACACTAAATTTATAGAAAGACCAACCTCTAAACTTAATGGGTTTTTTTTGGGGGGGGGGGTGGTTCACTAAAATTCTTGAACCTACTAATTTTGAGAATTTGAATATTTCTTCAAAATTAACCAACCTTGAATTTTGGGGAAAAAAATTTGTTTGATGTTTTTTATTTTTTTTTTAATACAAGACAAAATATTGGAATGGTATGCATTATGACAATAAAATTAAATAGAAATGGAGAGACGTTTTTAAGGGCAGGGGAACCATCCTTCCTTCAGTGCTCCATCTCCTAGAGATGTACCGTGGTAGGAGTATTGGGGAGGGAGGTTTGGGGAGGGGGTTGGATGGATTCAGGGGAGTGGCTTGGCAATAGACCCCTCTCGTTCAACGCCATCTTCGTAGGAAACTTAAAACTGTGTATTCAATGCCATCAGGTACGTGTGCGCGCAGTGTCAAAAATGTTCTAGACGCCTGCCTTTGAAAAACGGCGCGGTACAGCCGATGCACATTACGAAAATGCCGATGCACGATGAAAAACAATGTTTCTTTTGCTCCAAGCCAATGGCTGTTTAATTTTACTGGTGAAGTACATTTTGTCATCTTCCGACTGCCACCTCTCGAACAGAGACATTGACAAATTAAGAGACAGCGATAGCTCAGTTGGTAAAGCACCAACACACAAGTCCTCTGGAGGTCATGGTAGGTTCAAATCCATCAACAGTCAAGTTGTTTTGTTCATCAAATTTCTTTCATTTTGTTGATTGCAGGCACAGGCTGGTCCCAAAAGTCATCCACACCAAATACTTGGACGCTCTGGACAGAAGTCACTGATGGTCCATGAAGCAGGGCTGAATTGTAGGCTTCTTTACACCCACTACACTTGCACCAACACTGTCATGAGATATATACACCATAGGCCGTTTCACACTGTCTCGCCTACCCATGTCAAAACTAACACAGGTCTACCCTAAACAGGACCCGGTCCCATCGAAACTTAGGCTAGATGAACTGTTCATGTTAACATGGGTCGGCTGTAGATTTTGGATTTTCTACCCAGGAAGAGCCTCTCAAACCCTGGTCCTGACCAGGGTAGGATTTTACCCGTGTAGAGCGTTGGACCCGTGTACGTGTTCTGCATAATCCCCGAAACAGTCCTCAGTAATACGTTTGTGTGCTTAGTCTATGAGAGAGTGTTATATTACAGGGACAAAGGGAAACACAAAGCATTGTCCTCGAGAGTATGGTAAAACACGACTGTATGTAAAAGCTGTGTTGGATTCTTGCTAGTGTGAAACAGGTTCCTGAAATCTCCTTGTTGGCCCCGGGTCAAACACAGAGATTTTAGATAGTGTGAGAGACCCTGTGGTGCAAGGGAGAGAGGGTAGGGATGGGACGTACACATTCGGCGATGGAATCCCTTTGGTCGTATAATTTTTCTGTCCCGGTTTCTATAATTTGGTCTATATTTAGAGCAATCACTTTTTAGTTTGTTTCTGACAAATGGTTCAAAATGAGCCCCACAAAAAGATAAGAAAACTACAGCAGGACAATTTCTGAACATTCAGGAAAAGCTTAACGGGGAAACTTTGTTATGAAGAATGCACCCCTTCGGATTTACTGGTTTCTATAATTTGGTCTATGTTTAGAGCAATCACTTTTTAGTTGGTTTCTGACAAATGGTTCAAAATGAGCCGCACAAAAATAAGAAAACTACAGCAGGAAAATTTCTGAACATTCTGGAAACGTTTTAACGGGGTAAGTTTGTTCCGAAGAATGTACCTCTTCGGTTTTACTGCACAAAGATACCGCCAGTACTTTGAAGTGTATGTATGCCAGTACGAAGTGAAGTCTTGGGTTTTTTAAGCAAGATGCCGTGCCATATGATTTTACATAAAAACACCACCTTACGATGTTACAGTTTTGAAAACCAGTCCCTGGCAAACTGCTCATCAACGTAACATTCCATTTTGAAGTTTCAGATTAAAGCAATATGAATGTATTTGGAAAAGAACAGCTCACTTTAAACACAAAATAATACCGTAGATGTACTGACATTAAGTGCCAACTGAAATCTTAGGCTGAACTTCATATGATTTGCAGTCGAAAGCCAACCTCAGGTTGACCTGCCATTTGCTTGCGCCGCGACGGAACCGACGGCATCAAGGGGAAAAGTCATGCTCAGGGCCCAATTTCATAGCGCTGCTTAACAGCCGACTTTATGCTTAACGAGCCTCCATCTGTTTCATTAAGCAGTAAGAACAGCAAAAGCACGCTTAACACCAGAAGAAAACTTTGCTTAAATCAGTGACGTAACAATAGAATCTCCATGAGCGCGCAACCGTTAGCACGTGCACGGCATGAAATAGTGCTTAAGCAGCAGCATGATTTTCTGCTATAGTAAGCACAACTTTTCTGCTTACTGTTAAGCAGTGCTATAAAATTGGGCCCAGGTCACAAAACTGAGAAATCGTGTGATTATCGTGGAACAAGCAGCATCTGGGCTCAGAATAATCGCAGCCATGCTCATGTCACCTACAACGCGACAACGATTCACAATAAAAATTAGCCGATCCAGATGCGTACATGACGTAACTTCACACAGGTCGACTGCGATTGATTCCTGCCTGTCGAGAACACGTTCACTCAACTCTTAATTTTATTGAGTACCAACTGATGCCGATTATCTTAATACCATCGGAGTTGCACTCAGGTTTGCAAAACAAAAATCGGGGAACTGAAATGTTCCTGGCCGTCGTTGCTCAGGCGCTGCAAGATCCTGAAATGTCAGTCGCCGGTTTGTCCACCGAGAAATAATTTGAAGATTGTCGTACTAGTTTGGATTATATTTATGCTGTTATCATCGCACAAGCTGAATATCGTCCATTGTCATTGATATAAAACTACTTAATGTATCATAAAACATTAACTACGTGCTCACAAAATAGGCCAAAGTTGTTTTCGTTGCCGTCCTAAAAATTCCATTTTCCACTCAACTGACCAAATATTCAAAAGCAACACATCAAGGACAGAATAGACATCATGAATGACTGAATTTAAAGGAACACTCAGTTTCAGACACAAAAACATTATTTTTCTGATTTATTTTAGAAAGAAGCATGAAAAAATTATACTTAAAATTTAAAGAACCTTAAACACTAGACCAAAACAAACAAACAAGGGAACAATTCATTCTACACCCAAACGCTTTATGTTATGACCAAGTAATTTTGACCAAAATGTTGTCCGGGAAAACAAAAATTCAAATGAAGTTATGCATATTCATAACTGCATATCTCTAGATGATCGTCATTGTGTTAGGCAGCGATATTTTAATCCAGTGGTCCATGATCTTTAGAATATTGACCAAATCTTCATCATATTTTTTTTTTTCACAAAGTATATTCTCAGAAATTTTCATCACTTTAAAAAATCTATTTGAATTCTTCAAGTTTCCATAAAACAAAATCCTTGTTTTTCTTGTAGAATAACAAAATGATACCTTGGGGAGACACTTTCCGATAAATTATTGGACAACATGGAAACAGTGGTCATTAGCGAGACATTTTAGTGTTTCCCTCAGGTTTTTAACGACCATTTCTAGAATGAATTTTATTATCACAAGTTGCTAAACGGTTCCTAATTAGGTCGAGAGTAGTATGATTAGAATGTTACAGGAAGGGTTTTGTTTTTGCCAAAGTTTATTGGAACGGCTCCCAAGGTACTATTTTTGGTCATTTGTATAATCGCAATATTGACTATTTTCTTGATCCCTATTTTTCATACGAAGGCTTCAAGCATATTGACAGGGTAGTAGTGGCATAGCTTTATGCCAAGTTTGCAGCTTAACATGACATTTGTTTCAGCCGAGAGGTTGGTTAAAATTGCACAATATTGGGACGATAAAAGTGTACTGAAGTCTATAACAAAATTATATGAGAGAATATATAGTGACTATCGAGCGTTGGGTCAGCATTACTTCTCGCAAATGTGTGAAAAAAGTAACGTTATTGAAGATATTATGTAAAGCTAGCAGTTAAAATTCAAACATATATAACTTGATTAATTTATTTTGTTGAGTCGTATATAGTTTCCAGTGATTTGTTTTTAGAGGGAAATTGTTTTCCCTTTAAGCTGAAGAGAATTTGCAGGCATGTTGGACATATACAGGGCGAGTCAAAAAGAAAGCAACCTGGATTTAATGATTTTTTTCCTTTGAAAAAAGGAATTACTGACATTGATCCATGCTATGAGGAATTATGCGTATTTAACTAAATTATTCATTTTTTTGACAGCTGTCCATGGAATTCCATTGGAAGCTATTGAGCTGAGTGAGAACCAGAGTTTACACACAGGCATTCAGATTCAAATGAGATTTTTATAATTTTTGTCAAGGCTGAAACATTATTTTTACTGTCAGATTTTGCGTTTTGAAGATGAGGAAATTTTCTGTTGAAATAATGATTTTGTGTCTGTTTTCATGTGCAAATTTTCGTTCACTCATGAAGGCAGGAAAACGACCTCGTTTCACTGTATTTGAACAATACATGTAAACGATCAGTGGGGGACAGCTGCAGTTTGTAATGTTTGTATTAAAAAAGACATAACTTGTGAATACTACGCAAATTTAGTGAAATTTTCACAGTTACTAGTCAATTATATGTGATGCGATCAAGCTAAATGAGTCGTTTGTCGGGAACTTTCATTTGGAGATTCAGGCCAAAATAGGGCCACTTCATCACATCACTTCATCACATCTCTTGGTGTTCCGACTTCCATAATTTTTTAACTAAAGATGGTATCAGCATGCGGTTTTCACAGCAGTAATGCTGAGATTGTGCTCTTTTCAAATCTGTAAAAAAAAAAAAAATTGACCAGGGTCGACAAACGACTCATTTAGCTTGATCGCATCACATATGTACTCTATATCTGTGTTATTTTGATTAAATGGAGCAAGCCATATATTTTTTTTTAAAGTATTTTTTCTCATTAAGTAACTTCTTTTTGACTCACCCTAAGGCGGTCGCGGACATCCGGGAATTTGTTTTACGTTGGCTTGTCTAGTTCCCAGACCTGTGTTCTCGAAACTCAATAATTCTTGAGCTTGGAGTGCTGACTAGTAACACACACATAGCAACCGATGCAAACTGGTGTGCAAATTAATGTAGATGTTTGCATCGAATGACGTCACTTCGCCCCGGCTTAAAGGATATGCCAGTTGTGCAATAGAAATTATTTTACAATAAAGTATAACTAATTAAAATACTTTTACAAGCAGTGCTTTTCTTTATATACACTTTTATTTAGAAACTGGTAATATTTTATGAGAGTATCTTTTTTGTTGTTAACTTTTCAATACTATTGAATCAATAGTAGGCCTAATTTCAGAAAAGGATTGAATTTTCTTGGTGAAAAGGCTTCCATAAACATCAATAGAAAATATGTTTTCTTATCTACAAATTGGGGTCATTTTATTGATATTTTACCCACCAGAAATTATGTAATCTGTTTCCTCCTTAAAATTGAAAATTATTGCAATATTAACTTAGTATTTAAGAGTTACCATACAACACATTTGAAGATACTTAATATCAAATCTTAACCACATATATCCATATTTCTAAAAAAAGAATTAGTTTTTTTTCTCATCTATTGGTTCTTTAACTAAATGTACTTTTTGTGTTTCAGAACTTTGCATTTCAGAACTTTTATTTTAATTTGAATTTTTACGATTAGAGATATGTTTTAGTTGTAGGCCTAGATTGCGCATTTATTTTAGATTTCTCCTGTGGACTGCAAGTTTAGGTACTAAATCGGGGGAAGATCTTAGGTTTGAAAAACATCTTGGTGCATACAATTTCTGTTTCTAGAATTCATTTTTTGTCCTTCAAAATTACAATTTTTCAAATCAACCACACAAAAAACCTTCTTTTTTTTTTAAGTGGAACAAAAAATTGAACGGGCGGGGTTTGAACCTGCGACCATCGAATTCCCTTCCAGTGCTCTACTAACCGAGCTATGGTAGTTCTCCATTTGTTTTGTTTTGACTAGCGCCCCTTGAACGAAGACATTGACAAAATGGGGAACCGCCAACATAGGGCTGGATAGCTCATTTGGTAAAGCACTGGAACGGCAATCCGGAGGTCACAGGTTCGAACCTCACTCCAATCAATGCCCTTGTTGCACTTCAAATCTTAACTTTTTTGCACCTTTGATGTACATAATTTATTTTCTGTGGAGAGTGTTGGACCCAACTTCTTCCTGTATACGCTCAGCAACAGAAGATTATATAAAACAGTTTTCTTGAAAACGAAATTCTTGTAAGATATAGAACAGAAATTATAAAGGTTGGCGCTTGCTGTTTTTCGCTTTTGAGTTGATACGGACATCTTGCAACTTTTGCGTTCGACACATACTCACAGGCAGAGTTGTTTGTTGAAAACTTGTACGATAATGTAGATACGAGCAAAGCATTTATTCACGAGAGATTTTGGTTTGTACACGTACTGTTTGTAGATACTCACGATTGTTAATACTTCAAAAAAGTTTATCGAAAAATTAAAATAGATAAATTTACGGTTGATGTCGATGTGTCCCACCCGCTTGCAGGATCCAAGAGATTGTACATAATCGTCGTGGCAATGATTGTTTTTACTTACCAAATATAGAAACGTCTAAGTTACGAAAGAAAGGAGTTAAAAGTTTTATAAAACCAAATGAATACCTGATATATTGAGCTTAACAAAAAAAAATAAAATATTGATAAATGTAGCAAAAGACAAAGTACTCCTCTATTTAAATTTGGAATAGTCTATGCAATATGTTGATGATATAAACGTGCTACTCTGACTTGTCTATTTGTAATTGGCCGACCGCAGAAGCTGAGGGGTACTGCTCCCACATTGTAGAGACCTGGAGTATTTCAATTCAAAAACTAGTTTGTACGATTTTGCTAGTTTCACTATTTTGTATCGGAGGATTGCACAAGGTTCTTTTTTTATACCGTGAACAGAAAAATAGCTATGGTATTGCCTCATTTCATGTTATATTCCAGCTTTGTATTTGTAGTTCTTGAAATGTTCCAAGTTTTGTTTGCACTTTGCAGTGTTGGGTTTTGTCGACACACTTTTCGCGAAGATCATAGACTTTTTTCAGACCAAGAGATAAATCTGTATGATTTAACGTGTGATTTTTAAAGGGAAGGCGAAATTTTGTTTGCTTGGTTGATATTGTAAAATTGAACACATGCTGAAATCTTTCCCATTATTTTGTGAAAAAGTTTGTTTTGTAATTAGGGAAGTCATTTTGGAGTTGATTTGCAGACAATTTTGAAGTTGTACTAAATAAACCGGGGAGCCTAGTGGTTAGGATTCGTGACTCATGATCAGAGGGTCAGGGGTTCGAATTCAGCCGCTGGCCATATGTTGTGTCCTTGGGCAAGCTGCTTCACCTCCACTTGCCTTTCTCCACCCAGGAGTATAAATGGGTACCTGCATTAGCTGGGGAGTAACCTGCGATGGACTGGCAGGGGTAGAAATATTCTCTGTCGTTTCATACCAAGATAAACGGTATTTTCTTTTTAAGTCAGCTGAAAGTAGGTATAAAGTTGTCATACAGCATTACAAAATAAAAGACAAAGTAGAAGTATAATTTATCTTTATGTACTTGAATTTATTTCATTATTCTATTTTCAAGCCATATTTTTAAGTTCAATTACAACAACAGTTACTATTTGCTAAATAATTACTTTAAAAGTATTTTATGTAAGAAATGTTTTACAGCTCCCGAGAGAGCATTGTTTACCAAAGTTACTTGTTTTGTTGTGCTCATTAAAATTATTTATGTTTAAAGGGTAAAAAAAAAAGTCAATTAGACCTCATGTGTGTGCTTATCCTTGTTGGAATTTATACAAGTTGGTTTATTCTTGAAAGTTGTTTTGTTAAATGGGTTTTTATTTGCTTTTAGTAAATTAAAACTATACTGAAACCCACATCTGACTTTTCGTTGTAAGTTTTCAACAAATGTTTTTTTCTTTTCTGTTACGACAGTCCCAGTCAAGCACTGGTTTTTTTTTTCATTTTAAGAAACAAAACTCGTGCTGTGCAAAACAATGATTCCAGTCAAAAAAAAAAATCTCATACAAACCAATTGAAGAAATTAAAATTCTAATTAATATTTGGGTCATCTATTTACAGTCAGATGTAAAGAGCGTTTCTGAAGAAAAAAAAACCTAAAAGAAATTAACATTGTTCCAAAAAACAAGCACACTTGAAAAATTAAGAATCTAAACCATGCATTTATAATACATTAAAAATAATGTACAACGGGAATAAAAATGTTTACATAGAGCATATATATAATATAAACAGTCTTTGACCGTTTCATGGATTTCAGAGCAAAATATACAAGCGATATTTACATGTTTTAGACCACTTTGCAAAGTCAATCTTTTCAATCGTTACCCAGACACTGCCGTGCAAATTAAAGAATTTAGAATGTTTTTTTTCCTATTAAATTTTGGGAGTAAAACCAGTTTTGAACCAGTTTTACAACTCCCAGATTATTTGCATATGATAAACCACTATCATTATCAAATTGGCCTCAAAATCATTATGCATTGTTTGTCATCTAATCTTCCCATCTAAGTAGGGCTGTTCTGAATACTCAAATATTCAATCAATTTGGTTTGAATATTCGAAAACAAAAAAGCTACGCACGTACACACGTGGTCAAACGCAGCTTCGAGTACTCAAATACTGAATTATTTTCGAAACTGAACAGCTCTACATGTAAGGCACTTACTACAGTACTGCAAGAAATTAAAACCATGATTTGTTCATAACTAAAACATGTTTTACAAGATCCCCCCAAAAATTGGATGACTATCTTTGACCGTCTACGGGGAGTTTCTGGGCAAGTTCCATCAGCGCCATTGCACCCAGCATCTTCTCCCGTTGCTCCTGCAGTCGTCGGCGTGCCGACGCCCGAGGGCGCTTCGGCGTGCTCCCATTCTGGGCCAGTAGTTCTTGTTCGTGCTTCCGCTTGGCCTGCTCCTGGGTCTTGATCTCCATTCTCTCCCTGTAATTCTCCACATACCTACGCAAAAACAAAAATTGTAAAAAATTTAACAAGGATTCCTGTACCTTTTAGGACAAAATTTGTCGCATTTTATCGCTATGTAAAAATCGGATTTCTGACTCTCAAGTATGAATATTATACAAGTTTAAATTTTAAAATAAATTGGTCCTGACAAAATTCTATCACTTTTTGTCATTTATTAAAATTTCCATGACTTTTTTAGGCCTGGAAATGGAAAATAAAATTGCATGACTTTTCCGGGTTTTTTTTTCCAGGCCACAGGAACCCTGTTCCTGGAAGTGAAGAACCTGTTTATGTGGAGTGGGTTCGAAACTCTACCTGATTGCATGGGTTTTCCCCCAAATATTCTCCAACCTCTAAAACTGAATATTTTTTCACTGTCCTCTCTTTAAAGGTTTCTTCAGGCTTTGCCATGAGTGTATTGAGAAATCTTTGATTGTACATTGCCCGAAAAGAATATTAAAATCCTGTGTAAATTTGGCCTTGCTTACGGACCTTTGTAGCCACATGTTGACATCTTCGCTGTTCTCGTCATTGCGAAGGATCTCCTCCAGTAGAGTCTCGGTGGATTCTCGTTGTAAGGTAAGGTACGGATGGTCTGGGCAGTGTCTGTTGGCGTGTGTGAATCGACTCAAGCAACCTAAAAGGTAGACACATGATGGAGTTGTAAATTAAACAGGAACAATGCGAGTGCACAACAAGCTCTGGCCGTGTTTCAAGAAGTCTTGCATGAAAGTCTTGCCTGAAATCGATCAAAATGATCCCTGCCAGAGCTGAAAAATGCGACGCCGAAAGCACATACATGTATTGAACACCATACTTTTGATCAATTTTCTGGGGACAGACAGACAGCTCGACCACCAAGTGACATGTAAAAGTTCCTGCCAGAGCTTAAAAATGTGGACACAAAAAAAACCCCAAAAACAAGCAACATCTTAAAGACATTCTGCATTAAGATTTGTCAGCTAAATATTAAGACACAATCCACAGTATGTATTACATTAAAAAAAAACAGGGGGCCAAATTAATTCTTGTCACAACTCACAAATCAAGAAATTTACAGAAAACAGTTTAAGGTAGGTCTGCATGTACTTTTCTGTGCAGTGAGCTGATATTGGCTCAATTTCTCAAAGTTCAGAGCACTTTGTTTTACTTCAGTCTACTTCAGAACTGGCATGACTGGAACACGTGTTGAAGGCAAATTAATTGCACACTCAAAGACTTAGGCTACGACGAAATGGGATGTGAATTCATAAAACTGCCCAATTCATAAAATTACACAAATGTAAGTCAAACATTCTGTGACTTTTAAAATGAAACTGCGGTGAGGAATACGCACCTTTAGCAGTGCAGTAGAACGGTTTCTCCCCAGTGTGTAAGCGCTGATGGGTCTTAAGCTGACCGCTCTGTACAAAGGCTCGTCCACAGTTGGGATAGTCACATTTGAATGGACGTTCTCCTGCAAAGAAACATCGGGCATGAAATTTAACGTCCGAAAAATGATAAGAGTAGGGGGGGGGGATAGGCCTAGGCCTATAGCATCTCAATGAAGGTCAGTTATTGCAAAAATGATGATAAGACATGAATCTGGGACTGAGAAACATTTCCAATTTTGTTAGGAAATACTTAGACAATTTTCTTGACTCTCCATATACAATATACACAGCCGCTGAAGTGGCGTCAGGTTGCAACATTTTTTCCAAAGTTCATATTTGTACATGTAACCCGGTAGGCCTACTCGAATAATGCTCTGGAGAAAGGAATAATCATCAATAAAACAACTAGCCTACAACACATCATCACGATCATTTACCATCATGCTCACAAAAGCCACAAACGTGACAAAAGATGGCAAGAACGGTCACAGTTAATAATACGGTCAATTTTGCCTACCTGTGTGGGTTCTGAAATGAGCCTGCAGCGATTTTTCCCGGGGAAACACCCGCTGGCATATCTTACACCTGATTCCATGCCCAGATGTCGAGCCTTCCTTCTGAAGTTCCGGGATGATCTCGGCGCGAGGCCGGCCTCTTGGGCTGGGCACGGGTCCGCTGCCAACGCTGTTGCTGCTGCTTCGGCGGGGACTGGTGAAGCCGCGCTCCGAACCCGGTGAACCACACGAACTGCTCGGACTGAGCTGAACATTCCGAGCACTCTCCGGCCACCTCCACGGGTAGAATTCGGCCAAACCGGGGCTCACTGGGCTGCGAGGCAGCTGCAGTGGCCTGACCGGTGATCGGAGGATGGTATTCGGGCAGATTTTCTGCGGGGAATTCGTCAAAACCGAAGCCATTGTGTCAACAGCGTCTTAAACTCACAGCACGTTGAGTACGATTGTCGTATTGTTGTGTACCGATCATTACGCGCCAACATTAAAACGGCACGGATGAATTTGGCGCCTTTAAACCGCAATGCATCATGGTAAACCGCAAGGCGCGCGACCTGCCAGCAAAAACATTGTTTTCCCGCGAAAGCGAATTACGCAGAATGATATAGGCCCCGTTGGTAAGTAGGAATCAAGATATTAGTTTTTAAAGGGCGTAGTTAGTTCGGAGTTTATTTTTGGCGCTTCATAATTAATCGATCACCATTGGCTGAAAGCGATCGATTGGGATTTCGTCCCGCCTCTTTTAAGGGGGGGGTATAGCAAAACGATTTCGTTAAGAAAGCTGAGACCAGAAGGATAAAGTTTCCTGTGTAAAAGGAGAAAAAACGTTTGTCACAAACTGAATGGGACAAATACAGCATATTTCGCATACAGACAGCATAGAGACATACAAGAAAAATACTTAAAAGATGTATTGAGGTTTATTGGACGATGAAGTTGACGAATAACTTTGACAAATTTGGCAAATAAGGACCGAAAACGAAATTGTATGTGTTCACTAATTTAAAACAGGCATGGTGAACATGGCGTAGCCGGCCGGGGGCTGGATCCGTGCAGTGGATCCGTGCAGCTGAAAGGTAGACACCCGGTATTTTGTACCAGCTTCCCATAAATATAATGCTTGCTGTTGAACCTTTGTGAATAATTTCAAAGTCATGAAGTCCGAAATTCAAAAAAAAACGGTGGCGTCCGGAAATTGGGCACAAACATAATTGGCCAAGTGATATGCATGTGCGTGGCGCACTTGATAAATTCGATAAGTTGATAAATTCTGATAAATTATTATTATCTCTACTCACAAACCAAAGAAGTTTGTCAGAAAATTATTTTAGTATTTTGGCCCTTTGGGGGGGGGGCATTTTTAAGGGGTCCGTTGTGCACTTCGAAATAAAATCGGAAAATCGCGCCAAAATAGACTTTCTCTGGAAACGGCTTTGACTCAAGATTTATGAACGGGAATGTTTAGAGCTTGATGAAATTTCACTTAATGTGAAATTTCAGGTAAAAAATTGTGCTCTGCTAGCAAGGCACTAGAGACAAAAAATCCAAGTGCGCCACGTTAGGGGCCCCTCACGTTAATAATTTATGCATGCCTTAATTATTCAAATGTTTATTAAACTTTATCGGAAATCCTTCAGTCATAATCGTATACTTTCGAAAAAGCTGCATGATTGGAATATTTGAGATAATAGATAATAAATATTCCCTTCAATTAATCGAATAATTGTTTGGGTCGGGAAGGGGGCGGGGCGTAGAAGGCACGAGGGGGGGCGGACGGCCGCGGCGCGGCGCGGTTCAGTCGCGTGATGCATGTTCGTCAATTTGCCCATATAAGGCAATTCCATGCACACAAGGCGCACATGGCGAATTGAAAATGAGGGTTAACGCAAAGTTATTACCATTGTTGTTGAGGGATCGAACACTCTGAAACAAAACAACACATTTTTTCCCCAAAAATAATATTTTAAGAAACATTCTAGCGGCTATCGGTTATATGCACATTGTAACACATGCACAGTTATATTAAAAATTCGGCGCCCTCATAGCTCATGTATTATTTTGGTGCCCTGAATTCTTGGCTGGTACCAGTCTCTTCCCACTGTATTATGTCTACCTGCAACACGGCTACCAGCGCTGTATTCATCGATCATGCATTCGCGCTATGCAAAATCGCATGCATGATATCCGCATGCAGATAGCTCAGAGATTTCGCCATATTGGACGATCCCCAGAACTTGCACAAATGCATCTGAACTTATAACGAAAAGAATCCATTGCCATCCTGAATTTGTCGAAGAAATCGGCAAAGATGGATTCACAATATTCGGTACAAGTTGAAAACAGGTTCTTCCTGGACATGGATATGGTCGGAGATCCACTGGAAATCCTTCCGACGGAAAAGAAATCACAGAAGAAGGACAAGAAAAAGAAGAGCGAAGGGAAGAAGAAGGCCGAGGCAGAAAAGAAAGAACCTGAGCCACAACAGAAGCCTAAAGTCGAAGGTAACTCATCTTAAATCACCTTACATGATTCTAGGAATATTTGTCATTATTTTAGTGCTCGAAGGTGGTTGCTAGTGTTTTATTTTGACCGATATTGCGAGCATATTATTTTGTGAGCAGTCACATGTAGTCGAAGCCGCCATTTTTAAACCATGAATGTCTATATTTTTTGCACACATTCCAAGAAGAAGAATGTTTCCACAATTGATTGCATGGATGAATGGAACTGTTCATTACATGGTACTTTCAAATACGGTGTTTGCAGCATGTTAAACAGGTAAAATATTGCAGAATGTTGAATGGTTCAAATGTTGGTGCTCAGAAATTTCTTGTCAACTTCACTTTTTCTTTTGCAGTTTCACATTAAAAATTGTATTTTTATGACAATTTTTTTTTCAATAGAAACCACACTGGGAAAGTATGTTGCATCCTGACGCCACTTTTTTTCATCATATATTATGTCAATGAAGGTCAGTCATTGCCAATAGCCTATGCTTAAAAGACATGAATCTGGGACTGAGAAACATTTCCAATTTTGTAAGAAAATACTTCAAAAATGCACTTGACTCTTCATAGACTTTGTACACAATCTGGTGTCTGGATGCTACATTCTTTCCCCACACTGTAAGCTGGTAAGTTGAAACCAGAACATGAAAATCAACTTGATATCCAACTCAAAAACAATATTATAAATATTTTACCACACTTAAAAAAGCCCTTTTGTTTTTTACAAATTGCAAATTACTGAAGCCCCCAGTTGAAAGTATGGAAATCTAAGGTTGAAAATATTTATTTTTTTTGAAAAAATTTTGCAACCTGACTTTTTCCTTCATATATCATCTCAACGAAGTTCCGTCAAATGTTCAAAAATGATGATAAGACATGAATCTGGGGCTGAAAAACATTTCCCATTTTGTTGGGAAATACTCACAAAATTTTCTGACTCTCCATAGACTTTGTACACAACCGCTGAAGTGGTTTCAGGTGGCAACATTTTTTCTGTTTTTTTCAATTGGTGTAAATTAACTTACATTATTAATTGGTAAAATAACGTGCACGATGAATATTTTTCCAACATAGCCCTGTAAAGAGAGCATTTTGTTTGTACAGAAACGCGGCAGGAACCTGTGGACTCCAGAAGGCAAGGCGGCCGAGGCGGCAACCGAGGCTCCAGCGCCCGCCAAGGCGGAGAGAACCGACGCCCGCCCCGCGAGAGAAGGGAACAAGACTCCAGCGAGAACCAAGAGAACCATGCCCCGGCCGAGGTCCGGGGTGAGAGGTCGGACCGGCCGGTGTACCGGGGAGCCGATCAAGCCGACAGGCCGCTGAGGGGCGAGAGAGGCCGAGGCCGGGGGCGCGGCAGAGGGCGCGGCGGATACTCTGGTGGGCGTGACTTCCGGGGCAAGAGGGAGTTTGAACGCCATAGCGGCAACGACAAGAGGTACTTGTAAATTTGAGGTGGTGGGGACACTAAAAAAATTCCAGCTTGTTTTCTTTTCACTACATGTAAAAATTGTCCATTCAAGGCTTTTGGAATAAAGCGGCCACAATACGAGGGCGCTATTCAGAGTGGGTAAAGTTGAGTAAGTACGAGAGTTTTCAACCACTCTAAATAGCGCCCTCGTATTGTGTCCACCTTGTCTCAATAAGGCTGAGTTTGGCTGCAAAGGGTGAAATTATACAATTTAGACCTGAAAAGTTCACCTGTGTCGTTGGATTTTGGAGTTTCGTTAAAATACAGAAGGATAGAAGCTCCAGTTGCCAAGAAGTTAATCGTCAAATTGAAAAAAAAATTTGTTTCACTTTTGTTTCTATTCATGAGTCATCTGTTGCATTGTGGTGGAATGTTGTTTTCCTGGTCCGTTTTAGAATAAATAACACTTTGGTTGAGAACATTTGTTGAACCCAATATTGGAAAGAATTACATACATGGACATCATTCATTTTTCCCTGGAGTGACCTATCAGCCATCAGAAAGTGATAACGTGTCTAAAAAGTCAACTTTAGCAGGGAAAATATTGAAGCATTTACTGAGAAAACACAATTTTTCAGACCAGTCTCATAGGGTTTGTGCACAGGGTGTCAAGTGATGTCCAGGCATGGAATTGTTTCCCCAATATTTGACCCAAACTGTCCTACCCAGCATTATCCAACAGTGGGCGGTGTCATGACATGTTGGTCTGAGTGGTGGACTGAAGTCATGTTTGTTTTTCCTGGTGGTTGGATTTTGTTGGATTCAGCTTGCTTCACACTTCAGGGCCTATTTACACATGGGCGATTTTGTCTTGATGACTCTGTCGCGCGGCAATGTCGTAGATGCTCATGTGTGAACAAAGATGCATTATGTCGCGCAATATAGCCGCTTTATCTAAGTTGCAGGACCCGAAACTTCTTTACTCAGTGCACTTTTCTTCACTGTAAAGATTGCCCGCACTGCAATTGTTCAGATACTTCACTTCGCCAGACTAGCAAGCCTATCTCTGTGAGTGCAGCCCAAAGGTTGCGTAAGGAGTAATAGGGTAGATTATTACAGGCAATTTCATTTTACGGGACTCGTTAAAACCGTACATGTGCATAACTGCCATGTTTGGTTAAAAGAGACGTTAAATGCACAATAGCTGTGAAATTATTTTAATAACTATTAACAGTCACTGCACTTTGGGAGCGACGAACAAAGTCCGAGTTAGTTTTGCACCACCTGGGCACCGCTATACTGACGCGAAAATGTATGCCTGTCTCTGTGTCTAAATGCGAGCCTTCACGGGCTGACTTAATGCCTTCTTCTGTTTCAGCAGCTCCTTAAAGCCCCAAGACAAGCGTGAGGGGGCCGGCTCCCACAACTGGGGCACGCCCAAGGACGACATGAGGTGAGTGGACAGGTTTTTGGTCTCTTTTTTTGCTTTCCTGCCACGAGCATCTCAAAACTCCAGAAAACTATTGCCACTAGGATATGGATCAATTTTTTTTCAGCCTTGAAGTAGAAAAGAGTGCTCGGCAAAGTTTAGCACGCACGGAGAAACTCAACAGAGAGACAGTTGTAAGCAATAGACATGAGTTTTCTAGTGGGAGTGGGAAGATTTTTTTGTTTTGAGATGCTCTGGTTGTCATTGACTCGCAGTTAATTCCTGATGCACCCACCCCACAGACTTACACCCCTCAATAATAAATGAACTCCACCCACCTAGGGTGTGGCCTCGTGGTTAGGTTTGCAACTCATGATCTGAGGGTCAGGGGTTCGAATCCAGCCACTGGCCATGTGTTGTGTCCTTGGGCAAGCCGCTTCACCCCCCGCTTGCCTCCCTCCACCCAGGAGTATAAATGGGTACCAGCATTAGCTGGGAGTAACCTGCGATGGACTAGCATCCCATCCAGGGGGAATAGAAATATTCTCAGTCGTTTCATGCCAAGGAAACCGGGTATAAACGCCGGCCTGATGGGCTATATTGGCTCTACGGAGGCTTAACTTTTTTCACTTACTCACAAGGAGAAGATAGCCATCGGTGACCTCACAGCACAACGTTTTCATTGGAATTTGCAGTACCCCCAAAGCGCTAACCCTGAAACAATAACCCTGACAAATTTGGCAATCCATGAAAATAGTTTTTGAGGCGCATTTCTCATTTAACTCAGCACCAAATCGTGGGTGTGGCAATAAGTTACTTATCTACCACCATGTTGTGTCTGGTTGTTAGTCACTAATCTGCCCTTAATCACATGTCTATACTAATTACTAAGTTACTAGTTGGTGACTAAGTTGCTTCACTGCGTACTAAGTCACTAGCTAGCCGCTCAGTCACTTCACTGCAAACTAAGTCACTAGTTAGCCGCTCAGTCACTTGACTGCAAACTAAGTCACTCGTTAGCCGCCCAGTAACTTAACTGTAAACTACGTCACTAGTTATACTTAACTGCAAACTATGTCACTTATTATCCACTAATTCACTTAACTACAAAGTCACTAGTTAGCCACTTACTCACTTAACTTAAAACGAAGTCACCAGTTATCCACTTAGTCACTTAACTACAAATCAAGTTGCTGATTAGCGACTAAGTCACTCGTTTGCACAAACGTACGTTCGAGACGATATTTTTAAACACCTACCTTCGAATCTCTTTCTGATATGAAGCAGAATCTTATATTTCATCAGGCAATGCAACCTTTGTGTCTTGACAGTCATCTGAAGCGAATTCTTTAATTGCATTGGAAATCAGACAAATGCTACAAAGAGCCGACTCTGTCAGAGTCCTCTCTTCATGCACATAAATCCCATTAGATTGCTCTAAGGCACATGATCAATCCAACAGAATCCAATGTCAGAGTTATGTGGAGGCCTGCTGAATCCAACAGAGTACAACAGTTTAGCGCTCGGGTATCCCAGCAGAATTTTGCTCCAAAATATGTTTTATCTGGGTAAGGGCTGGCTGAAGTTAGCACGTTTCAGCCCTAACCCCCTAGGGTATTCTGGCTGGTTTGGGCTAGAAACCCTGCTTAATGTAGCAACATGCAACACTTGACAAAATGAAAAGCCTGCCCAGTGTAACAAGATTCATGAGGTCACAAATCTCAAGGCCAAACTGCCTCAGAGTCTGTGGTCACCAACTGCAGTAGGATACAACTGTGGCATTATTCAATGGGACTAGCTCTCATTGTCTCAGTATTGGCCGTTCATGCACTGGTGGTGGCTCAATGCAGCAAGGTCCCACAGACGAAACAAAGAGAGCAATGCAAACAAGACGCAAACTGCAAGGTAGACATATGCAAACATTTCATTTTGCAAATGTCACCGACAACCCAAACAGACGCAAACTATCTCGCAGACGATTGGCAAAGTTGAACCCAGTTCAACTTTGCCGATGGTTCCGCACACTGTCTGTGGAGTCTGAATAAGCTTAACGTCGGTATAGAAACTGGTGCACTGTGTTGCGTCAGGCAGGGTCAGGCAGTGTTCTCCAACCTGTAAAAATAACCTGGTGCCCCACCAAGCTTTCTGAGGCACCCGCCAAGCTGTCTGAGGCACCCGCCAAGCTTCAAAAGTTGCCGCCATGCTTAAAAAGTTGCCCGCCATGCTTTAAAAAAAAAAAGGAAAAAATAATAAAAAAAGACAAACAAGTGAGACTACCCTTACCCTCAAGGGTATATTTTGGCCAGAAACTCTGCCAAAAGCAGTAACATGCAACACTTGTCAAAATGACAAGCCTGCCCGTTGTAAGCAATCCATCAGATCAAAAGCCTCAAGGCCAAACTGCCTCAGAGTTCCTGGTCACTGATGTGTTAAAAACCAGTATGAGCCAGTTAGTGTTACTGTGCTGTTATCCGTAAATAAATTACATGTTCATCTCCAAATAGCGCCCCCTAGCATAAAGAAATGTATGACTGAAAATAGCGCCCCTAACATAATTATAGCGCCCTCTGCTTTTTGACAGCGCACCGACCTTTAATTTTCAAAGTTGGAGAACACAGGTCAGGGTTAGTCTGTTGAGCTCATTCATTTCAAATGTCTGTTTTGTTGCATTGCAGGGACCTGAACACATCGAACGTTACCGACGATGGAGAAACAACCCCTGAATACAGCGGACAACCCATGGACACGGACGCACAACCCAAGTAAGCTTACCTTCTCTTGGACAATATATGTGATGCAATCAAGCTACATGAGTCGTTTGTCGACCCTGGTCAAAAAATTTTTTATTACAGATTTGAAAAGAGCACAATCTCAACATTACTGCTGTGAAAACCGCATGCTGGTACGATCTTTAGTTCAAAAATTATGGAAGTTGGAACACCAAGATCTCTTGGTCATGAAGAAGTGGCCCCTATTTTGGCCTGAATCTCCTAATAAAAATTCCCGACAAACGACTCTTTTATCTTGATCACATCACATATGGCTGTGTCCATATCATCTGGCTATGGCCGGCAATAATGCACGGGCCTATGGGAAGTGGCTTACAAAGATGCACGTGTTATTTCCCGCTGTAGCCATGTGATTGGGACATGGCCAATCTAACTGCTAGTGGCTTCACTCATACCAAATGACCAATGTCCCTGTTCACATATGCAATACAGTAAACTCTCGTTCACTCAAAAACTTGGATAACTCGAAACTCCGTTTTTCTTGAAGTAGTAGTCCATTCCCGTCTAGGGATAAGGATTTTGTGAACAGTAATATCCCGATTACTTGAAATGCCTGCAGTGGTATCTCCGTTTGACTGAAACGTTTGTTCGGCCAGTCCATATAAAACGCTGCCAAAAACAGTCACAAGGAAGCATTTAAAAACATCGCAAAGCTTTTTTCAGGAGTCATTACTGCCCACCGCACTTCGTCTTTTCACATGGGGTTGCAGCGTGCACGCTGCATTGTGATCGGACTCCAGCCCGTAACCGCAACAAATCCTGGCTTTCAAGTTGACTTTATTGTCACTGCTGGCCCATTTGAAGCTGGTGCGCCCTCTATCGATTAAAAAGGACCAGCCATGTGACACCGCGCCTGACATTGGAAAACCCCTAGCGTGGTGCGTCGATATCGATAAACAAAGGACACGAAATAAAGATTTGCTACGCGCAGTTACGTAGTTTGTGGTTTTTTGTCATGTTTTAGGTAAGAACAATATGAAATCTGATTAAAATGATGCTTTGTGACTGAAAAAAAAAATACGCCATTAGAATGAAAAAAGAAGGAAAGTGTGTCAAATAACGTTACCATTTCATAGCGATTTACAGTGGAAGACCTTCACGTACATACATGTACATGTCATTCATGTTGGCCTATATGTCAATGACACGACTATAGAAAAACTGGGAACTTGCTTAAAGCTACAGTACAGCATTTGCAGCTATCCAAAAAGTAATTGACATAATTATTGTTTAAAAACATACTGGTTGAAAGATAGTGAGGGGACTAAACTCCCTGTGAAGTTATTCTTTCTGGCATGCTGTCATTTTGAAGAAATTAACGAAAGAAGGTATTTCCAACGGTGCGTCTTATGACGCACCATTTGAAATTTCCGTTAGTAGTTCATTTCTTTTATTCGGCGAAGCGCACGCAAGCGTTGACATGACGCACGCGCGCGCGCGGTAGCTGTAATTCGTCGGATCAGTGCGCGACATCGCGTAGCTGCAATCGGCTCAGTGAGAACGTGTCTCAGACGCTGAAATCGGGCTCAATTCAAAACATGATTCAGCAACTTTTGATTTGAAATCGAGATCCTAGAATGCTGTTTTTCTCGAAATACACAGCTGAAGCTGAGCTGAACCTTCATCGGGTTAGTTGTTCAGCACCCTTCTTTAGATTTTGAGCATGTTTGTTGCTTCAAACGAGCAAAATGCACGAATTACAAATGGACTATACCTTTAACTTGGACTCCGGATACCTCAAACGTTGTATCCATTCCCTTGAGATTTGACTTAATGGGAGTTCACTGTAGCTGAGTTCCTTACAAGTTCTCCAGTTTCAAGTCAAGTACCGTGACAAAAAAATTCCGTAGTAATAGCTCTGCTCATTTATGACTAACTTTTACCTGGATTGTGATGGCCTTGTGAGAGATGTGAATGCAACTCTGGTTCAGAACAAAATTATTGCTAACCCTCCTCAGTCCTCCAAAATCAACCAGCTGGTTCGGGAGGGATATCAACTGCACTGCCTCAACGTATTACAGTGATTTTGAAGGAGCGAGACAGTGGTCACCCCTCTAATCAGTGAATTCAAGAGATAACGGATGATTTTGGAGGATTGAGGCTGTTTTCCAGCAAAACGGCCTAGGCTTAAGGGTTAGGGTTAAGAGCTGTATAAGCATTACATTTGTTTTTGTTTTGGCAGGGAAACCACCGAAGGCGGAGAGACCAAGGACGGCGAGGCAGTGGAAGGAGAGGAAGAAGTCCCCAAGGAGGAGGAGGCAAAAGAGCTGACTCTGGATGAGTACAAGGAGCAACTCTCCAAGGAACGCTCCAAGGCGCAGTTCAACGTCCGCCGCCCTGGCGAGGGAGAAGACACCAGCCAGTGGGGACAGACCGTGGCTCTCAAGAAACAGGCCCGAAGTGAGGAAGAAAAGGTGGGTTTCTCAACTAATGGTTTAGAGTCACCGTGAAGCCGATGGCAAAATTTGCAGCCGTCCCATGAGGGCCAAAGATGATTTCAGCTGAAATGTTAACCCTAACCCTCCAGGGTATTTTGGCTAGAAACCCTGCTTTATGCGTCAACATGCAACATGAATGACAAGCCTGCCCAGTGTAGCAAGATCCATCAGGTCAAATGTCTCCAGGCCACAGTGCCTCAGAGTCTGTGGTCCCCGAATGCAGCAGGATACAACTGTGGCATTGTTCTATGGGATTAGTTCCCATTGTTTCAGAACCGGCTGTTTATGCACTGGTGTTGATAGCTGAATGCATCAAAGTGCACCAGACTTTTCCACCTGATGCACTGTGTTGCGTCTGGCAGGGTTAGGGTTAATTGATGATGTTATTTGAGAGGATGTTACTGAAGCATGGGCACTCATCGGTGGTGTTGGACTCAAGTCCAGGACCTGGACTCGAGTCTGACTCGAGTTTAATTTGATGACTCAGACTCAACTCGACTCCAGTCATATCGGCAAAAAGACTTGGACTCAACCATTATGGCTCGGATTTGATGATAATGACTCTTTACTCACGAGTCACACTTTTTTTTTTACCAAAGAAATACAATTTTGATGTTTTTCCCCCTTACTGTAACGCCGCTAAGGCAAAAAAAAGTCTTCAGTTTCTGGTATGGAGCTTGCCCCAAAAGTGGTGCGGCGACGCGGCTTTTTTTTTTCCCTACTTTTTTTTTTCCCCAAATGTCGGCTGATGTTGCAGATGATGAGGCTTCGATCCCCTTAAAACTCTCAAAAATATCCTTCAGGGTTAAAGGTGACCTCAGTAAGGCCATAAGGCTTGAGAATTGTGCACCCACTTACGATCTCGACCGACACGAACATTCTTCGGGAAATTCGGATAGTCAAGACAAAAATCAGAGAAAACGGTAACGTCAGACCATACAGCGACATCGACGTCGTGCCTGTGCTGCCAGGCTGGTCATTAGTCTGCTCCCTTTACATATTGCGCTAATTTAAAAGCGTTTAGAGGTTTCATGAACCAAATGACTCAACACTCGGACTCAACCTAAGTGACCCAACTACAACACAAGCACTCGTAGAAAATGGTACTGAAGTGTTGGGCAATAACAATAATCCTTATTATTTTCTTTTCGCTGAGACGTCATGCATAGAGTTTATACATCATGTTGATTTCATATGGAAGGAATTATGCTTACAAAGTCTTTGTTGCAGATTCAGTTCCAGCGTGTTTGCTTATCAATCGTATGAGTCATGCTGATAACGTTTTCCCTGTTGTGTTTCAGCCTGCCGCCGTGGTGGAGCATCCACACAAGGATCGCCAAGGCAAGGCCCAGGTTGTGGACATCAACATCAGCTTCAACGAATCGGAGCGCCAGTCTGGAGAAGGAGGGCGGGGCATGGGACGCGGCGGACGTGGTGGTCGCGGAGGCAGAGGTGGCCGCGGCGGTCGCGGTGGTCGTGATGGCGGAGGTCGTGATGGCGGCGGTCGTGATGGCGGCGGTCGTGATGGTGGTGGTCGTGAGGGCGGTGGTCGTGAGGGCGGTGGTCAAGAGGGTGGTGTTCGTGAGGGCGGTGGTCGTGGTCGCGACTTCGGCCGTGATCGCGACTTTGGCCGTGATCGCGACTTTGAGCGCGACGACACCCGCACTGATCGTCGCAGCGGGGAGAATGAGCGTGGATACACCCCGCGGGGCGGTGGCCGCGGCGGCGGCTTTGGAGGCCGTGGCGGAGGTCGCGGAGGTCGTGGTGGAGGCCGCGGCGGAGGTCGCGGTGGCGGCGGAGGTCGCGGTGGCCGTGGTGGAAGCAGCAGTCAAGCTCCACTGATGACCAGCGAGGAGGAATTCCCCTCTCTGGGCGGCGGCCCCAAGTAAGCCACGTCACAGCGTCACGTCACGTCACAGCGTCACGATAGAAGCTGCTGGTAAAGCAAATGATGCTTACCATTATGGAGAAAAAAAAAGGTACACTTCTGTTGTACTTTATTAAAAAAAAAAAGCCGTTTTGGCCCGAACTGAATGACACTCACAACTAGGGACTGTTGTAGCGGTTGGTATATTTTACAGCCGCCCTGCATTTTGTTCCTATAAATTTTTCCCTAACGCCCAATGGAAATGATATTATCAGGTGTTGTTTACAAACAGAATTGTCAAACGGGGAGGAAAAAATCATCCACCACAGTCAAAAATCTTATTAGAAAGATTGTCGCTTTATTGAAAGGACGGACAATCCAATAGGATTCGTAAACTTAAGTATTCTTCATTTTGAATATTGTTTTTGCATGTGGTTGATAATACATCTTGGCATTAAACAAAGCAGGTTTATTACTGACGCAAAATAATGCCTGAAAACGATTGTTTTGTTTTTTTACTTGAAATAGCCGACAAAAGTACTCTATAGTCAAATTTGTGATTCATTTCTAGAGGAGGTCTGGAGATTATTTCTTCCACTGTTCATTTTATGTGAATACTTTTAAAAGAATTAATAATTTCTCGTAGCAATGCAGTCCACGGGCCATAGATAAATTTATATGCTGAAAAAAATTATGATCTGAAAGATTTTTTGATATTTTCTTATGTTTGTTGAAGATGAGTGATCTCTCCCCTTCATGTAGAAGCTAGCGCCTTGTTTTTGGTTTGTTTTGTATAATTTTAATTGCGGCCCTAGGGTGCATTGATCGAGAAAAAAATTGAATCTCGAGCCTACTTGTAAAATAAGTAAATCAAAGAAATCTTTGAGACCCTGTTTGCAAATTATTGAAGAAGGAATTTTTTTAATAAGAGGCAGCAGTTTTTTGTTTTTGGCTTTGGAAGGTAAAAGGGAGGTGTTGACGTTCATCTTTGAAAACCTTTTTGCCAACTTTTAGCCAAATTAAAACCACGCTGCAGAGAAAGATGTGAATTATTTCCTAGCAAGTTTGCCACAGAAGAAAAACAATGATTATGATAGATTTTTGATATTTGAGGGAGATTTTTTTTGCTTCAGAAGTGGTTGTTTTTTTGTATAAGATTGTAAGCTTGTTTTCAAAATAGTTCCGATTGGAATGAAATGAGGCTAGGGGAATATTGGATCAGCGAGAATGCATATCTGTGTGTCTACTCAAAATTTCGGTGCAATTTCTGGAACTGTTTTTGAATCTGGTTGCCTGCAAGTTAACTGTATTGTTGAATTATTTTGTCTGAAATTGATCCATATTTCACTCATATGGACAGCATGTATACCACGTCTTGGAAAATGCTGGGAATTTTGCTGAATGTTTGTGAAACGGAGAAATTGACTGGAGCGAGATTTGAAGTGTTAATCACAGGAGAGCAGCAACCTCAAAACTAGATAGCTCAGTTGGTAGAGCATCGGTACTGCTTTTTCAGCTGACCCAGGTTCAACTTCAAATCCCTTGCCAGTCAATTTCTTGGTTTGACCCTTATCGACGAATCCGGGCACGGTATTGCGTCTATCACAGGAGGCCCCCCTCAATGGCCGAAGCATTGTGATGGCTATTATTCAGATTATATCCGAAACGGGACAATAGTGTGCACGGTGGTTTCGCCATTGAAGGGGCACCTGATTGAACAGGTGATCACGTGCCAAGATTAGTTTATACTGAAGAATGAAAAGTAGCGAACTTGGCCACTTTCCCATAGTGGTTAAATTGTTTAATTTCCTTGTCTAACATGTGTTAAATTTACCAAATTCGCAGTTTATTTTTCCCTAATGATGTCGCAATTTCTTTGTAGGGAGAAATCACAATCAGCCATTTGCGAGTTAAATTTGAATAGAATCTGGAATGCTGACTTAATCCAATGTTTTGCACGTTTTAACTTTGCATTCTGCCGACCAAAGAGACTGTTACTATATCACACGATTCGGGGCAAGCCTTATGCTAGCAACCCCCAGCTCCGGCATGGTCTGGTGTCTTTGTGCCATTTTCACCCATTGTGAACAATGTATTGGTGCTGAGCGTCTCTTACGTAACTATGCAAGAGCTTGCCCCGAATCATGTGATTAGCAACAGTGTGTTTGGTCTGGAGAATTCGAAGTTAAAATGTGGCAAGCATTCTGAACAAGTCAGTGTACCAGATGTTTTCAAATTTAAATCCCAAAGGGTATAGGCCACTCGCAAATGGCTTATTGACTGAATGAGTTGGTATAATTTTTGAATTTTTTTACTGGAGTCTCCATGCCCTGGTAGTCCTAGAGAATATTTACACAAATTTCCTATTGAACACTCCATTCAAAGTATGGCAAGTTTACTGCTAGTTCCTTACAGTTGAGAAGCGAAGTTGATGTATCCACTTTGTTTTGACTTCCTCAATTGTCCAGCGTTATTTGTGTCGAAAAGAAAAGTATATCAGAATATTTCTACCTCTGTTTCTCTAGTTCTGCCATTCAGCGCTAACTTCCAAAATGGTGCTAATTTTTGGTCGTCGGCCCGTAAATTGGATTCTGAACTTTTGTCGATTCTGTTTCAAGATGACTTTGTGCAATGTAAATTTTTGCTCAAACGTTGCTGTATAAATACGCTCATACATGTACCATGAATTGACATTTTGTACAAAAATGAAGGTTATCACAGCTAAAACAAATCCTTGTGCCGAGGTTTAGAATACTGATGGCTTATTATAGGAATGTATTTTGTACTGTCGGTATTTTGTTGATAAATGCATGCCGAACTTAACTTCATGAATAGCGTTTCTAAAAATGATGTAAAAAGGGTGAAATTTCTAATTGACATACCTTCAGTAATCCAGGAGTTATATGTAGAAGATGGATTTAGCAATGCAATTTCCTGGCAAATGGCGGCTTTTAGAGAAGAAAAGGAAATCTCTTCGCAAGTTTCTTTCTAAAAGGCTTCCAAATATTATCCAAAATTGTTATATATTCCCCAGCCTCATTTCATGTGTACCTACCATCATGCCTTGATGTATTGTTTACGTAGCACTGACAGAATAACATTGCTATTGGGTGGAAGAAAAAAAACTTAAAAAGCGTGTTTTTGGTCTTTTTTAAACTTTTGTGTAGAGTGTTTGAACTTTAAGCTACATTTGCATGAATATCGAGTACATTACTGAAAACCGTTGTAGCATCTGTAAGGTGTATGTTCAGTAAGGTTTGTTGATGTAAATATCCAAAGTTTACATGTATGTATGTTAAACTGATAATGTAGTGACCAACTGATCAGTATCACCAACCAATGTCACACAAATTGACCGATACTGTATCATTATTCCAATAATGTAACAACAAAAAATGATTGATCATGTATTATCAGTCAATTTTCGTTACATTATAGGTTAGGACCTATAATGCAACAACAATTGACTGATAATGTAACACAAAATTGACCATGTACTACACTATCTGTTAATGATCATTATCTGTTAGTTACTACATTATCAGTTGTAACACATGTATTTCCAAATTGCAAAATTTGTTCATGTGAAAAAATGAAATCCACAAGGCTATAATACATTATACATTTAAATATTAGGGCCCAAAGATTCTGTTTCCTCAAACGAAAAATGGACACGTGATAAAAATACAACTTTCTGTCAATCACATGATAGACTATTCACATTAATATCTTTTATTATATCACCACGCAACAATATACAGATTACTGCACCAAAGAACTATAAACCTTAGATAGTACCCTATGCCCAAAGCTGCAAAACTACAAGAAAATAACTTACCGTAAAACTATCTGAATATAGGATCCTCTAACATAAATAAGACAAAATTTGCCACGAAAAAGAACAAGTTACCTACAGAAATAAGACAAAAGTCATAATTTTTTTTTCAGTACTATATCATGCTTAAATTAACTGAAAAATAAATACATTTTGCTTTTTAGTACTTTAGATTAATGTACACTGAAGAGGTGGTACAATTTGAATACAAAGATCAGAACGTGAATATTATAAAGCATGCCGTACATATATTAAATGATTTGGCTTTTATTCTTATACAATATTCTATTTCACAATAATCGGTAATTAACGGAGACAATGGGCAGTGAATATATATACAATACCGTATGATATGATAAGGAAAGCACTAAATTTGAAACGAAAAAATTGGAATGTGTGCCGACAAATTTTAAAACCTCGGTCTGAAATTTGGAGTATGAAGATATGGAAATATTTCAAAGGAAAGTTGGAATTGATTTTGCAAGAAAATACTATGGGTTAGAAAATACTATGACTATTGTCATGACAGGGGTTAGCCTTGCATTATTATTAAAAAAAATTGCACGAACATAATTTTCATCAAAAATTAAATACGGTAAGGGGTTAGCCTTGCATTTTTATCAAAAATGGCACGAAAGTCAATTTTCAGTAAAACTTCAATATGGTAAGGGGTTAGCCTTGCTTTTATATCAAAAATGGCACGAAAGTCAATTTTCATCAAGGGTTAGCCTTGCATTTTTATCAAAAATGGCACGAAAGTCAATTTTCGTCAAAAATTCAACATGGTAAGGGGTTAGCCTTGCTTTTATAGAGGAATTTCTGCGTTGTTTGGCTAAGTCAATTTTTGGCCAAAATTTGTTAAAATTCTAAGGCTAACCCCTTGGTTTTTTTTTCAGTTTTGGCCAAAAAATAAAATTGCTTCAAACTTGCAGGAAAGATGCTTAAGAGCCCCTAGAACACATTCCCATTTAATTTGGATGCTCCTCTTACCTCTAAAAGAATATCGGCATTGTTTAGAGAAAAGTAAATTTTTCGCCAAATTTCATCAAAAATGTAAGGCTAACCCCTTGTTTTTTTTCCAATTTTGGCCAAAAAATGAAATTGCTTCAAACTTGCAGGAAAGATGCTTAAGAGCCCCTAGAACGCATTCCCATTTAATTTGGATGCTCCTCTTACCTCTAAAAGAATATCTGCATTGTTTAGAGAAAAGTTAATTTTTTGCCAAATTTCATCAAAAATGTAAGGCTTACCCCTTGTTTTTTTCCAATTTTGGCCAAAAAATGAAATTGCTTCAAACTTGCAGGAAAGATGCTTAAGAGCCCCTAGAACGCATTCCCATTTAATTTGGATGCTCCTCTTACCTCTAAAAGAATATCTGCATTGTTTAGAGAAAAGTTAATTTTTTGCCCAATTTCATAAAAATGTAAGGCTTACCCCTTGTTTTTTTTTCAATTTTGGCCAAAAAATGAAATTGCTTCAAACTTGCAGGAAAGATGCTTAAGAGCCCCTAGAACGCATTCCCATTTAATTTGTATGCTCCTCTTACCTATAAAAGAATATCTGCATTGTTTAGAGAAAAGTTTATTTTTTGCCAAATTTCATCAAAAATGTAAGGCTAACCCCTTGGTTTTTTTTTCAATTTTGGCCAAAAAATGAAATTGCTTCAAACTTGCAGGAAAGATGCTTAAGAGCCCCTAGAACGCATTTCCATTTAATTTGGATGCTTCTCTTACCTATAAAAGAATATCTGCATTGTTTAGAGAAAAGTTTATTTTTTGCCAAATTTCATCAAAAATGTAAGGCTAACCCCTTGGTTTTTTTTTCAATTTTGGCCAAAAAATGAAATTGCTTCAAACTTGCAGGAAATGTGCCTAAGGGACCCTAGAACACATTCCCATTTAATTAGGGTGCTCCTCTTACCTCTAAAGGAATATCTGCATTGTTTAGAGAAAAGTAAATTTTTGGTCAAATTTCAGCAAAAATGTAAGGCTAACCCCTTATGTTTTTTTTTCAATTTTGGCCAAAAAATGAAATTCCATAAAACTTCCGGGAAAGATGCCTATGGTCACCCTGAACACATTCCAATTCGATATAGGAACAGATGTGCCTCCGAAAAGAAAATTTGGCGGAAAATTTGGGACAAAAACGGTCAAAATTCTTGTTCTTTTACATGTTTTCCCTACCCCAAAATGGATGATTTTTGCCGAAATATGCCAAAATTTCAGTGTTTGACTATTGATTCATGCTCCACTCATCTGCAGAGGAATTTCTGCGTTGTTTGGCAATAAGTCAATTTTTGGCCAAATTTTGTTAAAATTGTAAGGCTAACCCCTTGTATTTTTTTCAATTTTGGCCAAAATATTAAAATCCTTGAAAGTTGCAGGAAAGATGTCTAAGGTCACCCTGAACACATTCAGGAATAGTGCAATTTTGTACTGTATCTTACTAGAGGAATGAAAATGATTTTTATTTTAGTTTAAGCGTTGATGGAATGATAATAATACTAATAATCTTATACCGGTATAGCGCCGATTCCGTCAAAAATGATGCTGAAGACGCTTTACAATAATTATTAATCAGAGTAATACATTAATAGGGTAAGAATTCTCACATAAGAGCATGCATTGCACATGATTTTGTTTCTATAAGTATAACTGTATATTGATAGCACATACACCATGTAATATACCATTGAAAGACTAAAAATACCAAGAAGTTAGAACCTCGGAGGGCCTTTCCAGTACAAAGAATATACTGTGAAAAGAACTGCTACCATTGCAACGAGAAGGCTGTTGTAATGTGGCCAAGCATAAATTTCATGTTAACAATATGCATTCCAGCACGTACAGAGTACACGACAGGGTTCAGTGTGCTAAAGATTCACCCACTGCTACTGCACAAAATAATATTTCACCTGGTTCTAGATTGTCCTTTAATCCCTTTACTTCTACAAGTCTTTAAAAAAACAACTTAGAATCCTCAGGATATAACTTCAGGGAGCGGCTAGACATAAAAAGGTGACGTGGTGTGTCAAAACCAGACAAAATTGGGCAGAGCTACGAATGGATAAATAGCTGCAAATGACATGGGGTGATTGTTAGCAATTTTGAGATTTTTTTTCAAATTTGTGATGCTATGCTTTGGAATATCTAATTGCAAAAAAACAAAGCAGCGTTTGAAAGAGCAAGGTCTGAATTTTATTAATATTGCAAATTGACTTCTTGCCCAAAAGCGCCTGATTTTGACATATCACGTCACAATTATTTTGAAAAGAACATGTAAACACTCGTGCTGAAAACTGGCCGAGAACCAGTGACAAGCAGTAGATGTACATGTATTATTTTGGGGCTGGTAACCGCTTGCACCTGTTCTTGATTAGCAAAGACAGTCTGTACTTCACAGCTCCCCGAAACTGGGCCCAATTGTTACCCGTACTTTGCCTAGTTTTCACTCAAGATGTTTCTTCATACATCACCATGTAGGAAGTCACAAGTGTCACAACAAAAATATGAAAACAGTCTGGACCGAGACTACACTGTCCCCAGTGTCAATATTTCACCTAACTCTGTCTTGCGCTGCAAATACAATAGCTTCATTCTCTGCCCATTGCAAAATGTTCATGTGTATCCAAGAAAAGATAATAGACTGTACATTAAACTATAAAGAACTCCTTTGGAAACGCTGAAGGCAGACATTAAGATGGGGGTGCACTACAACATTTCGAATTTAGATATAGATGGCAAAACAATTATTCGGCATGATTATATAGTCCCTAAAAATGCATGTACTGTTTTTTTTTTCTCATTATATTTTTCAACGAAAGTGAACAAATATAAGCTACCTACATAAACACCTTAAAGACATCGATGGGAATGTAAGAAAACTTATGATGAAAAAAAGTGCATCTACATTTTGATCCTTCATCATCAGGTGATGAAATTTTGGAATAATGATCGGCCACCATCTTTGTCATGTTCCTTTAGCCAACTGAATAATAAGTAAGCTGCAGGAAACCACTGCAAAAGGTACCAGACTATTTCCACCATGCTGAGTACCATTTGCCAGGAGCTTGGCAGCCACTGTATGCCAATATCAACATTTTCTGTGTGCGGCATCTGCAGATCTGCCCATGATTTCAAATCATGCTGACCAAGTTGACTTTTTTTAAACCACGAATTCAGCAGCAGCTTTGTGACTATAAGCCCCGGCATGCTCTGAAGAACACCTATTCCTGCAACAGCCTCAAACTTGAAGCCAAAGCTGTACAGCCTTATTTTCCAAAAAGGATTTAAAGCTGAAATCGAGGTTAAAGTTTGGGCTCAACTCGTGTGCAATAATAGAAACTCCTAGATCTGCTTAACCCTAACAGTCCTGAATCCTCCAATTTCAATACGATTTTGCACACCCCCTAGGGAGTTAGGGCAATGTTCACCTGCCCGCCAAGATTACGCAGATGTTTTTAACTGGCTATACCGACAACAACACACAGAAATGGTAATGAAATCTCTTGCAAAGGTTCACAAATCTAGACTAAATACCCAACTGAAAAATGTAGATGCACTTTTTTTTAAAGAGCTTTTATATTAATGGGAAATAACGCTAACTTCCTATCTGAAGCAAAAACGTAATCTCCACGAACACTTCGCCATCCAAGATGTTGCAAAAACTAGCTCCTTTTTTTTTTTGTTAATTTTTTTGTTAATAGGTTTTTAAAGCAGGGAGTTAGGTTGACGATCACATGTACTTCAAAAAGGATACATATATTTCATACATGTGTGTATTACTAGACAAAGAGTGCTAAACTATCATTACTGTCCTGTCATACCTAAACGTGTTAATATACTGTATATATTGCCTTCAATACGTTGGTTTTTTTTAATATTTAAATACTCACTCCGCTAACCCTGCAAACTTATCAAACTGCGGCTACATTCTCTCCTGAATACATAACTTCCATTTTTTGGGTACTTTTCCCATTTTTTGTATGGATAGTACGTGAAACGTAAAGAACATGTCGACAAACCATTGCATATTTTGTCATAAATTCCACGATTTCTTCCATTTCATAGCTCATTAACCTCCTAAAGAATAGTCTTCTCAGGCCGCGTCCGAATTACTTGGCTTCGACTGGAAATTCGGACACAGCCTCAATAAAAATGCAACCAATACCATCTGATAGCGCCCTCTATAGCCAGAGGCAACATTTTCCAACACAAAATTTGCTCCTACTTTTGTTTCTTCTATATCAAATCAAGTGTTTTTTCTCAATTATAATAAATAAATAGCCAACAAAGTTTTTTTCACTTTTACAACTTTTAAAATCATTTGCTCATGATTTTGTGTTTTTTTTTCAATTAAAAATTTTAAATATTTTTCAATTTTAATCAGGTGCTTCTTCATAGCAACAGCCAACGGTGTAAAACTTCATGAATAATTAACTTTCTACACAGTGTTGTTATTCTCATTAGCAAAACCAAAAAACCAGAAAACTTTGAGATGTTTAATCATGGATTAGTATCTTCACAATTAGAAACCCAGGAAAAAATGGCTAAACTAGTTGTTGGTTTTTTTTGGCAAAATGGCTGCAAATAGGAGACCTGTGGAATTCCCAAAATTGATTTGAAATACACAACTTAAAAATCAACCTCTAATGCATCACCTCTTTTTTCAGAAAAAAAATTTTGTTTCTGAACTGGGTAGCAGAAGCACACATGGAAATCAGAAATCATTTTCAGTAAAATCACAAATTTTGACAACATTTTCCCAATTTTTGGGATGTCTCAGACTTGTCTAGCATTTTCGTCTGATTTTAGATTAGAATTTTTTTTACATCAAAAATTATTTCTGACAGACTTTCCCAAACTAACAAGAGGGGGAAATAAAGGCAAAACAATTTGGGAGTAATTGAACATCTCGGCAACTCCGAATACTCGACGTGCACACGAAGGACAGAACAAATAACTTAATTACATCCTAAATAAATAACACAAATTCCATTAAAATATGTCCTTCCACATTCTGTGATTAAAAATTTAATTTAGTTTTTCATATTACAGTTGTGCACTGATTAGATTTGCCAGATGCACAATTACATCGAACGTTTTTGCCTTTTTTTCTCCTTCCCCCTCGCAAAAATAAAACATGATTTGTTGACACAAGGGCCAAGACGATATCAAATTGCATTTGTTTTTCCGGGACAGGTCTCCTTTTTGTTGACAACCCAAAGGAAAAAAAAAAATCTTACGGTTTCTCTGCGCACTGCCCCTTTTGATGTCCAATGCAGTGACATCGCTGGCGGCTAGACGGATCTGTACTTACTGTATGCACGGAGCGTGCAGCGAGGATAAATAGCTTAGGGTAAGAGGCTTGTGTTTCCATCAGTTGTTGGCTGCGTTGTTTATTTTGTCCTTTCTTTGGGTGAAAAATCTGAAGTCTGGGTTGATGCATCTATGGGACTCAGAAAGGAACTGGATAAAAACAAAAAGAAAGAAAAAAATATATAATTTTTCGTTTGACTTTGAAAGGTATTTTTATAAATATGATAATTGTTATATGATGTCGTACGGCTATAGTCTGAGAATTGGACATTCACGTTTGCAGAGCCACATGATGAACGTCTGATAAATCCTTAAAGGCAAATTTTATGCATTCCCACACGCCAGCCAATCGGAGTCGACTTTAGAAACTGTGATGTCAATGAACTGTGATGAAAACCCGATAGAAGGCGCCCGCTGAATGGTCAGAATCTCGAGGTCAAGACGCAGCCTTGTTTTGCATAATTTATCAAATAATCTGCTCGTATATCATAGACCCTTTCTGTACAAGGGCATATTTCATAGACTTGTATGGCTACCGGATAGATATAAGTTCACTGCACAAATAGTTTATAATATATATTAACAAAAACAGGTATCACAATTTATGTATAACCATAGAAAAAGCTGAATTCAGAATTGTAAGATCATCTTTTCATAGGTTAAATCCAAACTTGCCAAAGTTGTTTTATACCAAATTTTCTGCGACATCTAGTAACCTCATTTGATTGGATTTCACTATGTGATCAATTAATGAAAATGGCAAAGTATACAGACACAAAGAAACATTCTATGGTCATGAAAATGCCAAATTGTACTTTACAAATACTGCAAGCCTAAAGCCTGCCGCACACGAGAGCTACGTGCTTAGCATAAAGTCATTCAAGGCCGTTTGCTCAGCACGTAGCTCAAGAAATATCGCCGTGTGCGGTAAATTTTTGAGGAGTTTTCTACCTCGCGAGGCAGTGAGGCAAATATCCATCCTGTTTAATTTCTTTCGCCTCACGAAGCGAAAAACTCACCGTTTGCGGTCAACCTGAGCTATGTGCTGAGCTAAAAAGATTAGCCTATGAAATCACGTATTCTGTACACGTGATTTTAAGACATTTTTTGTGCAAATCTTCTAAAGCCTGCTTGGCTTTTGTCCCCATTTTTAAAATTATGTTACCGGCAAACAAGAATAATGTGCTTTCATTGGCTAGTTAACCTTTTTAGCTCAGCACATAGCTCAGGTCGACTGCACACGGTGAGTTTTTCGCCTCGCGAGCAACAAAACTCATAACAGGATAGATATTTGCCTCACGGCCTCAAGAGGCAGAAAACTCAGCAAAAATTCACCACACACAGGGATATTATGAGCTAAGTGCTGAGCAAACAGCCTTTGATGACCTTTTGCTCAGCACGTAGCTCTGGTGTGCAGTGGGCTTTAGAAACGCAGAGCTTAAAAACCAAAAACAAATTACGTGGGTGGATCATTGTTGGGAATAAAAGGGATCTTCTTCTCAAGGGATATAGAGGGTCTGGCTAGCTGCACTGTTCAAAACAGTCCAGGTCTCTGGGAAAGGACATTATTGGAGACCTGGGAAAAAGCTTCAAAAAAGTCTCCAAAATCTCTCAGAAGCAGAGGGTACTCAAGCCAGAAAGGGTAAAAGGACTTTCAGGATCAACTGACTAAAGGGGCGACAAAGGAACAGGGCTTTCAATGGCTGGCTCTCGATCTGCCTTCTGAATGGGAAAACATACAATTATAGCATGATCAGAAAAAGAGATAGAAGATTGGAAGGGTAGCCAAGGCTTTGTACTTTTTCTAAAAGGGGAAATGATGGGTTACGGCCGTTCTAGACGCCTAGCTACTACCATGCCGAAGTCAATTTCATGAGACTTTTTGTTAATTCGGCACAATGATAGCTCGGCCGTTAGAACGATTTGGCTTTGTGAATTGAGTTCGGCACGGCACCATTCTTTTGCTCGACAGGGCTGCCGCGCTATCATCATTCCAAATGGCAGTGGCACAATACTGTTCTATTAAACATGTGCCATGTGTCAAACCCACTTCAATTTGAAATTGGGCCAAACCATTTTTCACAGAAACACAGACTTTTTCATAGGATCTCGCGCCACACAGACCAGCAGTGAATAGTTTCTACCTAGTATAAGCAGCCTCATTGTTTCGATTCAAATCGATAGTGACAAATATTGACAAAAACCAATGAGAGGTTACAAAAGAGCGATCCGCATCGTCGTCGATGATTCAGAGTGTGTCAAACATGCGGCGCATCATTGCAATCCATTGATTGCTTATGTCCTCGGGAAAATGAACATCAACATGCATCATTAAATTCCATGGTGACAGCTAGCCTAATTGACTGAAACTAACGCCACATAATTGCAACAGTACACAAAGGTCAATGTGAAAGAGTGGGCAGGAACGAGTTATTAAATATTTATTTATTTATCTATTTATTTTTTTGGAGGGGGTGGGGAGGACATTTCGACAATAGTTGTGTGCAAATTATGAAACTGGGTTAATTAAGGGTCCGTGTGACATGTTTTCTGTTCCTTTGTAATTTGCCATATCATCAAGAATGACTTTAGGGAATAAAAATATTTGTTGAGTAGGTAGATTAGTCATAATTACTCTTGGAGGATGACTGCATTAAGGAGTGCATCAGTGTATAAAATCATAGATGTCAGATGTAACAGGGACAGGAAAAATGTGGACCCCATATTTATTGTTATTATTTTATTTGTGGTAATGAAACCAAGGATTCCTCAAAAGCGCCCTAGGCACCAAGCTCGCAAGCCTGACGAAACCTGTTGAGAGGAGACAGTGAGAATGAATTACAGTTCTCGAGGTCGGAGGCAAACTCCAGAAGAATATTCTGGGGAAACCCACGGAATCAGGTAGGGACTGAAAACCCAATCCACATGTTGGCCCAGGCGGGATTCGAACCCGGGTCACAGCGGTGGAACGCGAGGACAGAACCGCAAGGCCAACCTGACCCATAAAGAAACTGGTTTTTCTGTCAACCGAAAGGAACAAAATGAATGTTACAGATGGGGGGGGAAGCGAACATAACATGATCACACTACTTTATAGAAAACAGGGTAAAGAGAAGACAAACATCCAAACCATTCTTACATTTTCACAGCTCACAGTTTTTAAACCATTTTTAAATAGACGCTAGCACAGATATGTAAACAGACAAGTTTCTGTCAGGATTTTCCCCAACATCATCCTTCATCATGACAAACCTACACACTTGCTGACTTAACAATTTATGGGTCTTCATCTACTTGTTCAAGCTCTATCCATCACAGTATGTCCATTATACATCACCCAGCACAAGAAACTGAATGAAATACGGGCTCTCAGTGATCAAAGTACATGTATGATAACGTCGATCTATGATCAAATTAAGTTTCATCAAACACACATCTAGTTCACGACCGTTTAATTTCCTTCGTAGGGATGTTTGCCGACTAAACCAACTTTGATCTTAATGGATGAGAACGATTACTGGTCTGCGATCGATGGATGACTCAACCTACGAACAATTTACAATGCGTCGTATTCTCCGTACAGCTTGCAAAAATCTGTATTTAAAGGCGGGGTCATTTCTGCATTTTTATCCGTTTGAAGCAACAAAATGCTCCCAATCTAAAAATGGGTGCTTGACAACTAACCTGATGAAGTTTCAGCTCAGTGAATGCTGTTCATTCTGAGAAAACAATATTTTAGAATCTCAATTTGAATTCAAATGTTGCAGAGTCATGTTTCAAATAGCGCCCAAAGATCAGCGTCCGGGACACATTCTCATTCAGCCGATTGCAGCTACCGGTACGCGACGTCATGCACAGAACCAACAAATATGAGCAACCGTGCGCATGTGTGCGTCATGTCAACGCTTGCGTGTGTGTGCGTCATGTCAATGCTTGCATGTGTCGTGTCAACGCTTGCGCGCACCCATTCACAGATTCACCGAATTACAAACAAACTACTAAAGGAAATTTCCAAAAATGTGTCACTTGACGCATCTCTGGAAACTGCCTTCGTTTATTGCTTTCTTCAAAATGACAGCTTGCCAGAAAGAATAATTTCGCAGGGAGTTTAGTGCCATTACTATCTTTAAACCAAGTAAGTTTTCAACAATAATTTCATCAGTTACTTTTTGGATAGCTGCAAATGATCTACTCTACCTTTAAACCTTCCTCCCACCAAATAAATTATCCCCCACTTCATTGCATTCCTGTCCTATCTGCTCTGAGCAATTCCCAAAATGCGACGACGTCCCAACGGGGGAGGATAAAAGTACTCGAGAGATGACGTTAGCGTTGCCATGCCAACGTGATGCAATTGCAGTGTCTCGATTCTGTTCCAGGGCACTCGGAAAACACAACTCGTCAAATCTGTTCGTTGATTGTGTTCTGTTGACCAGTGCGGTGACTAATCACAGCGTCTGCTTTGCTGGAAATTGCGCCAAAAATAAGAGAAACGTAACAACTGACTTTTGCTATTTGCCCAACAGCATGGTTGGCAAAATGAGGACCAACGCAAAGAAAGAAAGACCTCAGTTTTAGAATGTAATCACTTCCAAAAACAAGGAGAAAAAAAACACATTGAAAGGCCATGTGCAATCTTTTACACACAAAAAAGGACGTGAATTGTTTTTTCTAAAATTTAAGCATGGCACAAACCAACAGCAAGTACACTTTATGTTAAAATATTTACTAACCAACAAAACTGCATTCCTGCCTAATTCTAACACAAAAAAAGGCCTGAAATACAATAACTGAAATGACTGCAAAATGAAAATGAAATATAAAATATCAAAAAGTCTGGAGATTATGCTGTTCATGCATTTAAAGTGTATAAGTACATGTTTATGTGTACAAAGTACATGTACATAATGCCAGATGGCTATGTGGCGACATTTACATAATTTATTCGTAATGTAGTTAGTCATGGTGTGCCACTCAGCTTTAATACTAGGATTAGAGATGAGGTCATTCACACGGGACAATGTACATCTTGTCTCTGCTTACTGTTCGCCAAAAATTCCTGCTTAGTACAGCAGAAAATTCTGTGCTTATGATAAATGTATTTCATGGGTTAGCGAGGAATTTTGGTTTCTGTGCTTGCGTACATCCCGTAACTAAGGATTTGTGCTTGAAGGGTTAGCACAGAATTTTTCTGCTAACACTGTTAGCACCAAATGGCGATTGTAAGCGCGGAATTCTAGATATTTGCTAAACATTTACGACTTAATAGCAAAGTCACATCTTTAGGAAACTGTAGCTAAAGAAATCCTGAAAAAAATATCAAAACTCATGATAGGGGAAACCACAGACAAGCACATTTTTAACGATGCTGTAAAATGTCTCCAACGGTAATATCAATGCAACATCAGGAACTTATCACAAACAGGATACAATGAAGTCATTACAGAACCCCCCTCCCCCAACCTCCACCACCCCGTCCCTCCCCCCAAAAAATAATAAATAAAAAAAAGAATAAATATGTAGAGTAGAATATGTCTAAACCAAGTGTCAACACTTGCGCTGCACTTTCGTTTAAATTAATGCGAGTTTCCATTGCCAGCCTGTGGCAGATGGTTCTATAAATTTTCAATCCGTCTAAAGCCTCGGCCATCATGACACATACATCGCATACATGTATACGTACAGCTGTATTGATTAACACTAAGGGTAAGATACACGCGCACCCCATCACGCATACTGCATCAGTAGGCCCACACATCCCCTGCCCTCGATCCATACAGAGGATGCGTAAACAACATCCACCTTGTTTCCGAATTCAGGCCCCATGTATGGGCCTCGAGACACATTCAAATACAGCGAGGGATGTCGTACACCTATATTTATGGCTTCGGGCAACAGCGTTGTTCGGAGGCTCGCGTTCTTTCTAAAAATAGCTTGAGGCCCCGCCCCAGCGCCACAACTTGAGCTGAGCAATCGTTCTGTTTACACATGCGCATACATACGCGCAGATGCGTCAGTTGCTGTTTTGACTCGCGTCCAGCCTTGTACGATGACGCACATTTCTCACAATGCCCCCTCAACCTGTTTTTTACTAGAAAGCTAACATTCTATGAAATGTCCTTCTCTGAAACAATACAACTTATTTGAGCATTTTTAAGGTAAGGATTTCTCAGAAATTGGTTTCCAATTCTTGCCACTTCATATAGTGATGCACATTTCAAAGATTCCCCCGAAACATTTTTCGTTTCAAACGTTTTGCCAAATGGGCTTCTTCGAAATGGTACAACACATTTGTGGCAATTTGTTTTACAGTAAGGGAATGGTTTTTCAATTTTTACATACATGTATTAAAAATAATTTTAAAAAGTTTAAAGAGGAACAATGAAATGAATTTATCAAATAAACTTATTTTCTAAACCTTATATTGATCAGCAATATAATGCTGAATCCAGAAACGTAACAAAATTCTAATATTTTTGTGCACATCAAATTGGGAAAATACGCTTATGATAAAAACAAAAACAAGTCAAAGAAATCAATATCAATAAATGTCATCCGGGCCATGAATCCCCCTAAGCCATTTACGTAAATCCCTGTAAACCTTTGTTTTGTCGATGGTTATTCAACAAAAACATGCTTCCTGCTGTTATGTAGTAGCAACGGCCTTGATATAATCGCAAACTCACAGTTTATTTCTATTTCTTCGAACCCAAACAACTCTCAAATATCAAGGGTTAAACGTGCTGAACAACAAGTGTGCCCAATGAAATTACGGTAGGCGACAACCTTATGAGCTTTAGGACAGGGTGGCAAAAAAAAAGAACAGCGTACTTCGACTACCCTGAGACTTAAAGGGAAAATACATCAAATACAAAAAATACATTTGCAAACATCAAAAAATAAAACTACCAAATCATTTGGAAATACCTTGCTGGACTCTTAGTGAATGACAGTGTAAAGCATCCTGTAAAATCATGGCACCTGGTATACTGTCATTTTCAAGAAAAGTGGTATTTTTGTATCAATTTCCAATGCTGGTCGGCCAACCAGCGTTGGACAAAACTGGCTTTTTTTCCTCAAATACTGGCCCCAATTGACCATCGCACTTGTTTGCAATCGATTACACACCTATGAACGGGTACAAGCCAGCAAGACTGGTTCCCTGACCTTACAATTCCCCAATGTATGTAAACTGCTCCGTTTCTTCTTATATGGAGCCAGGGAACCAGACTACAGGAAAATGATTGTTTTTCTTGGTTTTTATAGCATTTTCGAACCCAAAACCTCAAAAAAGTCAGTGTAACTTTATTTGCTATATATTTCCAACCTCCCAATTCCATCCATTTCTGAAAATTACAGCAAAAGCAAATGATGTATATTCCCTTCAAACAACCTATACCAATGCATGGGGAATTCTGTTAAAAGAAAAATGATACCAAGATCGCCCAATTCGGTCCAGTAATTTTTGTTCTAGAGCCTATTCGTGAAACAATTCAGGAATAATTTTGGCCAGATGAATTACTAAACCGCGCCTATCTTAATTGGATAGAGGGGTTAAATGTTACGTAATAATACCCACATGAAAGATGTGTGCTTCACAAAATAGGCTCTGCAGCAAAAAGTACTGGACCGAATCGGGAGATCTTGGTATATTTTTCTTGTAAAACGATTCTCCTTCCATTTGTACATGTGGTGTGCATTTCAAGGTAGCGGAAGTATGCCATTCCGTTGTTTTTTTGGCCACCATGTATATTCTGCCTCTTATCAACCCCCGCATGCCAACTGAAATTACAGAAAAATTCCTATTTTAAGAATTTCATTGTTTTCAGGGAACTCTACCCAAGATAATTATCCACATTTATTCATGTATTTGGGGTTGAGTTCATACTGCAAACCAAACGTTTTTCAATAAACGCTTTCTGAAAATAGTTGACCTGCCAAAAAGTGTCCAATTTTATTATGAACTGAATTATCAAATCCAAAATGTCCTACTTCTCGGCACGTCTCTCTCGATCCCTTCCAATTTGCTGAACGAAATACAACACAGACGCGTAACGACTTTCATAACATCGGTGTGGACATGTTGATGTTTGTCTTATTTTATTTAATTATTGATTGATTGATTGATTGATTTTAAAACTCCTTATTAGAAATTCAATCCATCACCCTTTCTAACAGATCGTGAGGTAGTGATTCCAAAGGCCATCATTGGAAAATACTTCTTTTTTTGGACATTTAGATAAGGGGCTTCAACATCCCACACAGTGAACTGTTGATTTGGTGATCGCATTATCCGCGCCGATCCTATCTGTCTGATCCACGGATTTGGCCGCGACAGAACCGACAGTTTTCAAGCGGGTATACTTAGCTGGATGCATGTCAGAGATGATGTGGATCTCAGCGACGTAGCCAGGGTTCTCATCCTAGGGGGGGAGTGGGGGGATGAATGTTAGTGGAGGGGCGCCCAATTTTTTTCGTGCTGGCTCAAAGGTAGACAGGTGTTTTTTTTACTGGACACCTGGCCTCCGTAAAATCAAATATGGGGGGGGGGGCAGCATCTTGAAATGGGAACATTGTTCAAAACCGAATTCATGGTCATTGTCATACAATACGAATTGCTATACGCGTTCCATGGGGTGTTAAAATAAAAAGCCAATCGCGAAAAACAGGGTTTTCGTCAAAAATAAATTAACAATGTGAAGGCACTTTATATTGAACCCGCTAATCATGGTTTTGTGATTTTCTCAGATTGCTGAATTTCCAGTGGGGGTGAAAAGTTTTTTATGGGGGTGTGAACAAGGCTTTTGATCGTTTTGTTGGCACACGTAGGAAACGTCCTTGGGGCTTGATAGTGTCTCGTTTTTCACCATGTACTTTGTCTAATTCTCCCTCTCTGGCTGGCTATTTCAACAAGGCCAGCCAAGCAGTCAAAATAAATCAGGTGACTGTTTTTAACAGTTGAGTGCTCCCTGCCTTCATAAAGCAGGATTGACTGGCTGTGATTGTTATGAAACCTGATATAGCTAAGTAAGTAAGATTTGAGGCTTTGCATGGTGGAGATACTAAATAATGAAGGGTTTGCGGAAACACCATGTGCGAATAGTTTCTCAACTAAGAGAATGGTTCTGAAGAGAACCAGAGGTATAAACTCGACGTTCCGACGTCTTTTTTTGATATAGCTATGCGTTTTTTTTGATATAGCTATGCTTTGACTGTAGGAGATTGATAAGCCAGCTGTGCCTACCAGTCGCCTGCTTTTGTCTGTTGATGGAGTTTGACTAGTCACAGTGCCTTCAAGAAATTTGATCTGACTGTTGGTGACTAGCCTGTGTAAAAGGCATGGCAGGGGAACAGGATTTTAATTTTTGACTGTCTGTGACCGATCAAACAAAATGAGGGTTAAATTCATGTGTAATACTAATGACAGATTAATCATTAAAGCCCTGCGCTTACGAATACAAATTACCGACATCAAATCATAAACTCCAACATAGAGGAAAAGAGTGCTCCATCACAGCGCCTTTCTTGTAAATGTGAAGTGCATGAATGCACAGGAACAGGCTAGTGCTTGAGATTTCAAAGGCTTGCCATCATTTACTAAAACTCTAGATCGTCTACACGAACACAGGAACTAATGGGCGTCATCAATTACGCTTAATGTGCGTCTAGTAAACTTGCTAAAACCAGGAGACAACCGGCATTGTTTGAGATGAGGGGTGGGGCATAAAGTCCTTTAAGGGGGGGGATGGAGTTCTGCATGAGTCAAGCGCGGATCAAGAACCATTTTCCCCCCTTTTTCTGGGGGGGGGGGGCAAGAGGGCTAGAGCCTCCCCTTTTTTCAAAAAGGGAAGGGGATTAAGTATTTTGTATCGCGCGCAATTTCCACATTGTAATATTAAAACTAAAAGGTCTCTGTAGCTGATGGCTTGCAAGGGAGACACGCAGCGTTTTAATAAAACCTCAAAAGGAGCCTTATTTTTTGAGAAGCAACACCCCCCTAATTTGAAAAATGTAGCTCATGAGGTGCGCATTATGACTGTTTTTCTCAGTTTGCACCGACTGTGAATTTTTCAGCATAATTTTTTATTTACATTCCCAAAAAGGATCTCATTCTCAGAAGCTAACGGACATGTATGCTAAACACTGTACATGAATACCCAGCATTACAAGACTTTCCACAACGTTTTCCAAATTCTCAATGGTATTCACGGCAAGTCAAACACGCGGAAAGCAGTTGAATATAGATTGCATGCTTGATGAACGTGTCGGTAAGTCAGGCATTGGTCAAGGCCGTTCATAATTCCTGATACTCGTGTGATATGAACGTGAATGAATTCCAATTAACCCGACCGCAAGGTTTTCATTGAAGTATTTCTCATGCATTTTGCGTCAATTCCAAAATTTGCGGGTTAGAAATACATTATTGTGAGTAAATCAGCATTAAAAATTATCGGCCCACTCTTTCCTTTCAAAAATCTGCACAAGAGCTTGCGCCTTTGTCGAACAAACAACCCATGCATTTCTGGGTACAATCATTGTACCCAAATTTTTCATCCATTTCCTTCCGACGCACTGTCTCACTATGGAACCCCTTCCCTGTATTCTGTGTCCCTTCCCCCTCCCCTGATTATAATCTGCCCAGTATCTTTCTATTTGAAATACCGATTATTGTTTCCTTTTTGTTGCCCTAAAATAGGCCTTAATTGTGATGGGAGACTCTCTTTAAAAAAATAATTACTTACGAATAAAATAGAGGCTCATACATTTCTGCCTACACTTAAATGTATGACATCCTATATCCATCAAAGATGCACAAAATAAGCCAGATTGCGAACGGCTAGACGTAAGTGTAAATTCAGGCTCTTGTTTGCCTATGCGCATCCCAGAATGCACCATGCAGCCTGCACCTAATGTATCAACACACTTGGGCCGGTGTGCGGGATCAATAAGACGAGATCAATGTAACGGCAGAAAAACAACACGCAGGGATCTTCGCGCGGGTCCAGCCATCATGACTGTTTTAAAGCCGGACCTCGACTCCCCGTGAACCACGCCGGGGCCTTATAATTGCATGGTTCTCCTTACCGTAACGCAAAAGAATATTCACTTACAAAAGCAGAAAGTTTCCAGTTGCTATTCCAGGATATTCCAAGAGGGGATGGTTTAGGTTTGAAGTCTAAGATTTGTCAAGGGCTCGAGCCATTACCCCTGTCCAGGCCCCTCGCCGGTTTTAAACAAACTTGTTAAAAACTGGGGAAGCACATATTTATTCCCTTTTTAACACTGTTCAGTTGGACAGGGGGGGGGATAAATCTTCCCTTGAATTATGCGCCAATGCTTAGCATATTTCACGTGTTAGCGAAGAATTTGTACGTGTGTGCAGGCATGTCTTGCAATTGAGAATTCTGTGCTTACAGTGTTCACACAGAATTTCTGTTGGAAAGAAAAACCACCTATGCAAAAGGCCTCCATGTCATAACCTGAAATACCCCATGTAATATATTATCCCACACAAGCCACCACACAAATGCTCCCCTTTATGTCCATGGCAAACAGCAAAATGGAAAGTTTTTCTTTCCTTGTCTGATGAGCTTTTGAATTCAATATAACTGTAACCCTGAAAACTCCATCTATGGTATTAAAATTTCAAAAACGAAAGATGAATAAAACTTTTCTCTTTTCTTTTCTCCCCAACAAAAGGTACCATTAAAAATATACCGTAGCTGCAGCAGCTTTCTTTGAAATATGTGAAGAATAATAATACACAAGAAGAAGTCATGCATGCCATCGCTGAAATCACCAAGTGAAAATTGTATGAAAAGACGGCACAGCGGTCTACTGACTGCAGTGAATTTATCCATTCAATACCTGTACCTTAATTTTCTAAACCGCTTGAATACTATACATACGTGTACAAAAGAAATACCGCATTTCTGATATGCACGTACGTGTGTACCTTTTCTGTTCTGACCCACGTTTATTTCGGGGGGGGGGGGGTAATTTTTCAGCAGTATCCTATACAATAACTGTATTAGTATGATAAACAAGACGCACAAAATTGGTTACTCACATTACATTTTCGTAACTTGAGTAACTGAGTTTGTGCGTCTTGTTTATCATACATAACACATTTTTCTGGATGTCATCTTTGGTGCTTAGGTAGGTCTAGGTCTACTCTATCTACCATGGGGATAACAGCTATTAAACCTTTTCAGTAAGGTAATTACAGCCCAAGGAAACTCAAAAGTACATCAAAAATGTAACGTGAGTAACCGTGGAATTGCCAATTAGCTTATTATGTTGGCTGCCTGTTGTATCAATGCTATTTAATTATTTAACTCACCTGTTTATTCCGATTTATAATTATATGTGAACTAATTCTCTGTCTCTATTTTGACTAAAAACTTTAACAAACTGTTGACATTAACCATGTTCACATGTATGACTTCAAAAAAATACAAGCCCGAATAAAATATTCTTCAGAAAATATCCCCCCCCCAAAAAAAATTAATTATTTCAAAAAAACGTTGAAATTAAATTAAGAACCGCTCTGTTAGGATGTAATTCTAGAGAATATCGCCTGCAATGAAAACCACTTATACCTGTCAGCCATGCAAAAATGCATAAATACAGTGCAAAACCGAAACACTTCAAAATGTTCCAACCCTGCAAGAAAGTACGCAGCAACTGTAATACAATTTTGAGAGGTAGGGGTAAAGTCTAGCAAATTGGTGGGGGGGGGGGGGCAACAGACTGCAGTATTAATCTAGCAATTGAAGGAAGCAATTTATTGGAAAGGTATTTGCACAATTTTTGACAGATTTGATCAGCGGCACTCTCTGCCGTCAACTTTAAGCGTTTCTATTTTTGTCGAAATGAAAAAGTATGGCCAGAAACAAACAACATCTGGTGTACCGCAGAGTGCTCCAACCTTTCTAACACTAGTCCCGGTCGACGGACTGTTTATAGCTAATTAGCAGAAACCTAGACTAATGACTCCATCGTGTCATTTATAATTCAACACAATTACAAGCGTGCACAAAGCGAGTACATGTACACGCCCACGTTTAATCTCTCATTTTTTGTCAAACCCTAATTTTCTTTTTTATAATGCACACTCCATTTCGTTTAAGGGGGAAATAAACGAGTTGTCGGCTCAACTGTCAAATTTCTGAAGCCTCCTTTTGATCTTTTCATCCCCGCCAGCAAATTACAGACATTTTTCCTGCTCTTTTTAGGTCAAGTGAAATTAAACTGTTCGGAATTTGCGCATGATTGGAACGGGAAATTATACTCCCCAATCGCCAGATCACATTTTTGTCCTCGTTTCTTTGGCATATTTTTTTGGCGGAGGAAGAGGGAATCTTTCTTTTAGCATTTCCTGCTTGATATTTTCTTAATTCTTCCACGTCATTTGCAAAATCCATCGCTTCGCCGATTTCCACCTACCCCTCCGTTATCTTAAAGGGACAACCCGTTTTTCCCCTTCAATTCTGTATCGCAAAGAAATTAACGACAATTTTTACATAAATATTGCGAGCAGCACATAATACAAAACCCAAAATCTAATTACCGCCTACATGTAGTCCAGCCTTACAGCACATTGCTTACTGAATTATCCTAACCCTAAATCTACAAATAAGTCTTGTAAAAACTTCCTTTTCAGGAAAATATCTAATTTTTATGATGGAATTTAATTTAAAAGGAATACTGTCAATGTACATGTAGACCTAACATTCATAAAAATTGACCACCACTTTCCCCGCCCCCCCAAAAAAAATCATGTGTTCCAGAGTGTAATCTTACAAAACAAATATTTGAACTGAATTTTTTTTCATTTTAGGACTTTCTGCTCCCATTAAAGAGCCATGCAATAAAATTTGTTTAAATGCACCTGTGTGTCCCATTTAACCTTACTTTCAATTTTCATTTTGCCATTTTGAAGGGTAATTTGGTGCCTTTTGGGTTTCTATGCTAATGCCAATTTCCATATTCATGAGCAAAATTGTGATGTCATTTCAGGCAGAAACCTCAATGTTACAAATGTTACAGTTATTTCAGCACGAAAAGTTGATAGAATTTTGGATATTTTGCTGTTGTAATTCGTTGGTGATTCGTTGTTGTGTCAGTACATGGCAGTATAAGCCAATGAGCAAACTTTCTCACATATCTTTTTAATGAGCAAAGTTTAGGTTCACAATTTGAACAGAAAACACCCAAACTGAATGGTGTCTTCCTGAAATGACATCACAGCAACAGCGCCCGCAGTTGTCCAGAAAAGCATGGACAATTTTAAACGTTTAAAAAAGTGCACTTTTCATTAAAATTAACCAAAAACGGAATGTCAAACACTTTTTATACATTCAAGACGGGTAGAAAGTTGCACAAAATGTGTTCCTAGGAAAAAAAATCATCGCATGGACCCTTAAACTCGGTGGAGATGACAAGACAGATATCCTACAGCAGCGTGCTTATTACTAGCATTATTAATCAAAGCAAGACTGAGCAGCGCAGTGAATCCTTTTAACACTCGGCCTGCCGTCCACCCACACACTGCTGGCTGGGCTGGGTGATAGGCCTGGGATCTCATGTCAAAATCTAAAGTATAGGCTCGTGATCGATTTGCCTGTTTATTTCGACTGTTTTAAACAACGGAGGGAACCACTTCTCAACTATCCATACACCGTTCCATCCTGATTTATTCTCCCAATTCTTTTCATAATCTAGCTTTGATTATTTGAGTTCCTACCAGGAACATGTAAATATTATTTGGACTTTGTTTCACGCACGCTGGCATGTATGCAGCTGCTATTATGCAGTGCACATATATTACCCGTTGCTATCTAAAATTTACGGTACATGTACCGTACATGTACCGTAAATTTTTCTTTTAATGTACAGAATATGAAACACGTGCATGTACATTGCAAGTAAAGTGTAGGTTTCTGGCTTAGGTGATTAAAGGTCCCAATACAACATTTGCAAACATCAAAAAAAATAAAAATACCAAATTATTATGAAATATCTTACTGGACTGTAAGTGAATAATGGTCACAAGCATGCTGTGAAATCATGGCACCTGGTGTGCTGTCATTTCCACGAAAAGTGGAATTTTTGTATCAATATCTAACGATGGTTGGACGACCATCGTCGGAAAAGACTTTTTTCAAATACTATCTGCCCCCACTTTTCCAAATTAAGTTTTAGTTAGTTTCCTTCTCCTTTTTAAAAAAATTAGTTACACATCCGCAAATGGGTGAAAGCCGGCTAATCTGATTCTTTGACTTGACGATTCCCCGATGTCTATAATCTGAAATAAGGCCAGGGAACCAGACTACAAGAACAGCATTTTTTTCTTATTTTTTTCCCCAGCATCTATGAACACAAAACTTTAAGCAGGTCAGTGTATACAATATGCTATAAAAAAAATTAACCCTAATCCATACATTTCTGAATATTACAGCAAAAGCAAATGCTGTGTACTTCCTAACAGATGGTTACATTTCGTTTTTAAAATATACCTATTTTTCCAGACAGCCTGAAATAGATCTGGACATAAAAATGATCTCTTTGGCAATTTGATTACCTGGTCACAACTGATGCTGAAAGCCAATATGCTACAAGCATATGCACAAAGCAAGCCATTCATGTAACACTGTATGTATGCTGCCTGTTACATATCCAACATATGGATGATATATTAAGGGGAAGATACAACATTTGCAAACATAACAAAACGAAATGATCCAATTCTCAAGAAATACCTTACTGGATTGTTAGGGAATGACAGTCTCAAGCATCCTGTAACATAATGGCTCCTGGTGTGCTGTCATTTTCAAGAAAAATGTTTTTTTTCCAACGCTGGTCAGCCGACCAGCGTTGGAGAAAACTCAGGCTTTTTTCAAAAACTGCTCCTAATTTTTCATCATTAGTTATTCTGCCGTTTTTTTTGCAATTGATTACACACGTGTGAAGGGGTACAAGCCTGCTAGACTGATTCTCTGACCTTACAAATTGCTCTGTTTCATCTTAAGTGGGGTCAGGGAACCAGACCACAAGAACATGATTGGTTTTCTTGTTTTTTTTTCCAAGCATCTACAAGCGCAAAACATGAACAAGTCATTTTAATATTATTTGCTATAACATACTAATCCTCCAAATCCATTTATTTCTGAAAATTGCAGCAAAAGCAAATGTTGTACATTCCCTTTAAAGTTAACCCTCCTTTTGTTTGCTCCTAGTCCATAGTCGAAAATTCAATCCTGTGTATACGCAGGCTAGTCACCAACAGTCAGATCATATTTTCTATAGGCACTGGGACCAGTCAAATTCCATCAACAGACAAAAGCAGGTGACTGGTAGGCACAGCTGGCTTATCAATCACCTACAGTCAAAGCATAGCTATATCAGCAGGTTTCATCACAGCCAGTCAATCCTGCTTTATGAAGGCAGGGAGCACTCAACTGTTAAAAGCAGTCACCTGATTTATTTGGACTGCTGGGCTGGCCTTGTTGAAATTGCCAGCCAGAGAGGGAGGGTTAAGAAAGTGGTAACAATATATTAAAACAAGAACAAAAACAACCTAAAAACAACACACCCAATCTGCTAGAAAAAAAGTTCTCCCCTTTTTTTTTTAGACATGTTATACCGGTAGTAGTGCTGCAGCCGAACCGCCGAACCGAACTAAAAATAGCCGAACTTGGCCTTCCGAACCGAACCCGAACCGAACCGAACCCAAATGTCGGTTCGGAAGAGTTCGGCAAGTATTTGTTGATAGCGCTAGGAATGCTAATGCTTGCAATGAAAGGGCAAAAATAAAACGCACGGGTGATTGAATTTACCGTGTTGACAAGTCACCGCATTCATCTTCATTATTTGCAGTACAGCGTTCAGCCTGCACAGTACTCTGTTTTTTAATGGAACTAGTTATTTCCCCTTCATAGTAAAGTCGAAATCTAGGCTATTATGCCCAACTCATTCACAGTATTCATCATTGATGCATGAGACGTATCGTCTCATTCAAGACCTGCTAATATTTTCTTCATCCATATACAACCCGGCGGTGTTCCGTGTGAAATGTATCGCCTTGATTCCCTATACCGTCTCCGATATATCACGCCCCATCTTCCCTCACTGAAACCAGAAACCTCCATTTCTCTCCTTAATAGCTTTTAGTTTTACCTACTCCAGCGATCCTTATCAACGCATGCAATCTCCAGGGAGCAAGATCGCTAAATACTCCCGTCAAATAGCGAGGTCAAACGTCTGGGCATCGCTGCAATAATGGTGTCGGCGTTCGTAATAACACATTCATGGCTTGAAATTGAACTCATCATTTTTTCAACAACTTGATTGGAAAGGGAGTCATCAAGGTTAACCCTAGCCCTCCCCCCCCCCCGCCTTTTTGGCTAGGAACCATCCTCAATCCTGCAAAATCCTCCAATTGCTACCTTGTAAAAATTTGATTCAGCCTCAATCCTCCACAATCATTTCTTGAATTTGTTCAGGTGGAGAGGTGACCATTGCCTCAATCCTTCAAAAAATTTCTAACAATTACTGTAATGGGTTGAGGCAGTGCCGATGACATTCAGAAGCAGTGCGGATGATATCGAGCATAATGCAGGGCTCAATTATGCATGACTGAACGTAAACAATGCTGGGTATACAGCCTATGAACTTGACACAATGCATCCTCCAAAATCAACTGAAAGTTTTGCCATTCAGCCTCTATCCTCCAAAATTCTCCAAAACCGCCTTGAGGACTTTGGAGAATTGAGGAGAGTTACGGTTAAAGCGGTGACCAATTTTCTACAAATGGCAAATAAGACCAACATTTTTTGCCAAGGGAAATATAATGACATATTATTCCACATTTTAAGAAATACATACACATAAAAATGTACAATCAGTACATTTTTCTTGTCCATGTGTCCTATGTATGTGCAAACAAGTTTGCAAGACATTTGAATGCCTAGCGTCCAATATTAAGGGCAGTTCATACGTCATGCGACCTTGAAGGCAAAGCGAATTAGATGTCACAAAACATTTGCTGCGAAAATTGCCGGACTTGAAATGTGTTCGACTTTTGCAAATTCACAGCGCGAATACTTACTGCGACATCATAACTTTGCATTTGCGTTCACGTTCGCGTCGAGTATGAACCAGTTACACATCAAAAAATACACAAACTAATTATACAAGCAAAGGAAAAAGCAAACGAAGAATAACGATGATTTGGACAATTTGAGACTAGTAGAGTCTAATATGCAATAAGTTTTGTTTTTACGTTGAACTGTATTGGGCAACATTCAAGTGAATTTCCAATATCATACTGACAGAGTTATACCACAACAGCTTCGTCTTCGACAATTATTTTCTTCGTCTGACTGTTTTACCAATTTCAATAATCCAAACTTTCCTTTTTAACACTGAAGACCCGGCAAATCGATAGTGTGAATCACCAACACCCAGCTTTGCACCAAAGCATCATGGGTAAGCGCTCCGTGCAGAAAGGTGTTTGGGCAGTAAATGCCAGGGAAGCCGCTCAAGCGGGTCCATACCTGATAAGACACTTCTCATAAACTGGGCCGCCGAGTGCGTATCACGATCATCACGATCATCCAAACAGGATGTTGTGAGCTGGTCCGCACAAATTTTCATCCATTAAAGTTGTGTCATATCGCAGGGATATGTTCAGATAAAGACCATTTTAAAATACCATAATGACAAGAGCGAGTTACATCCATCAAAACGATGCAGTGTTTACATGTACATGAGCCAGTGTGCAGATTTCATTGGTACAAGTCGAGTTGTATTGCTGTTCAGCGATAAGGAACTTTACAAAATACCAGTAAAGCCATGTGTGCATCACATCACCAGAGGGGACACATCACTAGGGGGAACACACATTGCTAGAGGGACAGGGGGGGGGGGACACATCACTAGAGGGAGAGGGGGTGTTGCAATTACCCACATTAATATTCTTTTTGGCAAACTTGTTGTCCTGTCGGTAAAATGTTGTGCTTCTCTGCATGTATGCCGCTGTGAATAATCGTCCACTTTGAACAGTGCCCCAATAGTCAGATGATATCCCTTCCCCCTTGACTGGGAAAAACTCCTTGTTACTTCCACTTTTTTAAAAGAAAATTACCCATTTGGAATCCCCCCCCCAACCAAAACCTTGATATATACTACTGCATCGTATAGTCTAATTCAATGCCGAACAAAATTAGAAGCTAGAAGAATTAGGTGTATGCTCACGTGCATGCCGCATGCATTCTTAAAGACGAGACACGCGCGCATCTTGGTAATCCTATTGGTCGAACGAGCCCGGAGTGCGCGCGTACTACCTCAGCGCAACTCACGCGAGCCTTGGTGCCATCACAGAAAGTGGCTGTCGCAGAGTTAGTCTATATGAGCTATCCTACAACTGTTGTTGGTTGAAGTTGTGTCGTGTCAGCAGCAATTACGGAACAAGTCGAGGCACGTATCATGCTGCCCCAAATATAAGGTTATGGCTGATTACTCGCCAGCAGACGGCAATAACACATACGTGTGCTTATTGAAGCAGCAAAATCCACTTCCCACACAGTTCCCACAGAGATCTTAAAATGTAATTCCACTTCCCCATGACATTTCCAGGACAAAATGAGGACTTTCCATAACCAATTCCTACGCTGTTTTGGCATCTTAGGAGCTTACTTATAATAATACACCAGAGAGTCATCACACTGAAATATAAAGGTCTATGCACTGTGCATTAAAATTCCCATCAACAAGATGGCCTCCACCTCCCCCTCACAGCCATCCGATCATCATCCTCCTACTTTGTCATGTTTCTCAAGTGTAACCAAACACTCATAAGCATCTTGCCGCCATTTTCTTAGCTCAAGTACAGCATAAATGCTTAAAAGATGAAGTGCAATGAACTGGGATGCAAACTGGAAGACTGCCATATATCCAAACATTATGCATCGTGTCGGATGATCAGTCTGTGACTTTTCCATGACTTTTTTCTTGATTATCAGTCAACTTTCCACGACTCCTGGTAAACTTTCAAACTTCCATGGCTTTCCAAGATAGCTTTAAATGAGCATTACTGCCTGAAATGCCCAAAATTTTTACGTTTTGGATTGTTTACTTATCCTATTACAAAGGTCTGGTTGAAAGAAAACTAACCGTTTCAGAGAAAAGATGGAAAAATTCTAGTTGTTTACATCTGACGTGGCAGATATTTTATGGCATACACATTGTATTTCCAGCTGTGTCCATTCAATGTACGGCACACGTTGTGTGTGTGACACATAATACACACAGCACCAATACACAAATGTTGTTTCTAGCACGTCCGCAAAATGCGATGCACTGTGCGGCAGGATTCACAACTATAGCACCCAGCAGCTCGATTTTTGAGAGTCAAAATTTTGACCCCCGAAATTCGTTCTCGCATGGTTCTCGCAAGGATAACATAAAAACGCCCAGTTTTTAAAGGTTGGTTGTGTGGACGTTTATATCCTACTTTTAAATGTTCTTTCCGATTAACATCATTTCGTTTAAAATGCATTTTTTTTAAAGCCCAATTGGGCACAATCCAGGATGTAATATCCCTTTAAACTGCAGGATTTTCCAGGTTTTTTCCATGATTCAGGTATGCAACTGGGAATTTAGAAAAAGGAGGAAACTCCAAACCACACAAGACTTTGTACAGTATTTTTCAATTTGTAACGGCATTCATGAGAAGTAAAGAAACAAGGAAATCAGCGGATCCTAGGAAAATTCGCATACCTGAAGATTGCGGTAACCCTGGGGTGCGTTTTGGCAGTCATAACCAAAAACTGGTTCTGTTATTTCTCTTTAGTTAATTGTTTTTGGGGTTTGAGTATTGCATTATCGTCAGTAATTCTCGTCCATTTAAAATTCCCGAAGAAATTCACCTACGAGAAACAACCGAACCAATTCTTGGTTTATGACCGCCAAAACGCATCCCTGGCTGTGTTCATACCACCACCGCCCTCGGACTCATTTCACAGGATCTAATCACATTGCTTCTAAGATGGACTTACCATGTTGTGAACTCTACCCGACACCACGACCAGATACCAGGCGATCAGCAGCCGCAGGACGTATTGGAGGGGGCCTGGCCGGGATCCGTGGGCGTGATGGTGGTGGCCGGCCGCATGCTCTGATCTGTGTCGATGCTCTCCGACATCTTGTCGCAGATGATGTCTACCAGTCGCTCAAACGTCTGCTTGACGTTGATGTTCTCCTTGGCACTCGTCTCGAAGAATTCCAACCCTGAAAGGGGGGAAAATTATTTAAAAAGTTGAAATTATTGAAGTTAATCATTAAAATTTACCCAATGTTGTATTAAACTTTCTCTATTATACTCGCAAGAATAATACCTGTGCACTTACTTACACTCAAGCTAATTGCAAAGTACTCTTACTCGTACCGGGCGATTAAAAAAAAAAGGAAACCCAAATGCCCCTCCCCCTATTTTTTTTAAAGAAGTTCTGCATGTAGCATTTTCCAGATCTAGGATGTGAAAGCCCTATTAATAAGCTTTATTTTAGCTAAAGAATCATTCATATCGCTCATGTACGTTTCTAGTTCGGACTTTTAAACACAAACACATTTTAAAATTTTGTTCACGGATCACAAAAATGGTAAGTGATATTTCAGCAAAATGAAAACAATTCACTTATTAAAAAAAACCATCAGAACACTCTCATAACCATGGTAACTGGCTGTTATCATATTTATGCACCTTCTGCTCCCAATGTTAAAACAACATGCTTTATAATGTCAAGAGTTTCTAGTCTTGCCCTGCCTTCTACTTGGCTACCCGGAGACTTATGGGATTATTCTGACATTGTTTTCAAGATACGACACGGTTTCATTTTACTGAAATATCACTTACCTTAAATTTGATGCCGTGGACAAAATTTTGAAATTGCGTTTGTGTTCATAATTCCATAACCGGAAAAGAACATTAGTGATTTGAATGATTCTTGTACCAAACGAAAGCTTATTTAGGCTTTCAGATCCTAGATCTGAAAAGTGCTACATGCAGAACATCTTTTTAAAAAAAGGGCGGCGCCATTTGGGTTGATACATGGGCCGATATTAATTTTTCTGTGTCTCATTCAAAAGTGAATAACTTCTGTATTGCTAGAAAAATAGTACTTTAGAAAATCGTATCATATTTTTTGGGATGAACTCGTAAATAGCACAAGAAATGATCTTTAAACTTCTCAGCAATTTTGTAAAAGTAATGTTACTTTCTCAGCCTTTGTCAGCCATCTCAACCTTAATAAAAAAAAATCTGATTGTTGATCAGCACGCTGTCCTTTAAGTGGCTACCTCTAGCTTTTTCTTCGAGATGAGTTTCCAGATTATTGGCGAGATGTGCCAGTTTTGCCAATCATGTGCTACAATCATGATTTCGAACTCGGATTTCGGGTTACCGACCTCCCCAGGGCAAGACAAGGGAGTAAGACAAGAGTTATGATTTCCCGTCTGATTAAGAAATGGAAAAATGAAATGTGAATCACGGCTGCCATTGGCGTGAACATCAGGTACATGTAGGGCACCTGAGAACATGTTGTTCGCTGAACGCAGTGATGCAGATGTCCTCGGGGCATCAATATCTGTGGCTTGGCCAATTTTGTTGGTCTGTTCGGAATATAGAAATACGGGTGCTAGCTCTGAACACTCAAATATGAATGGAACTCGAGTGGTTTCCATTGCAACAGCCAACCTTTCAGTTTAGAAATTATTCCTTATTTTTTTTTTCAACAGATCACGAAGAGACATCAGCGCCCACATACGCATAATTTTTTTTTTATATTAAAACAGTCATACTTATGTGTTTCTGTACAAAAAGAGTTCAAATGACGTGCACGAGCTGGTTCACAGTTCGCTGTCCCCCCCCCCCCCCCCCGATATCCTGTGGAGGGTCAGCTCGCAAAAATTGAGAGGACATTGTCACTTTTGCGCCTCCTTTTCTCAGATTTCCCTCGCTTGGCGTGATAAGAAGATAGCCCGTGATTCGAGCATCAGAGATTGACCACAAAAAAAATAAGCCGTACAATATGATACGGCCTGTATTCAAATGGATTTCATTGTAGTCGATACTCCTGTGGCTTACATGTATGTGTGGGCGGCAATCATACAAGGCAAAAATATGGAAAGATGGCACTCGATGATCAATTTCCCACTCAAATTCACCTCGACACGGGTGTCACGTTCACTCAACCCTCTGTGGGTGCGTTGGGAACAAAAGGCTGAATTTTTTACCCTTTTTTGAGTGTAACTTCCCCCCCCCCACGAGAATTTTGTTTGCTATTCCTAGAAAGGTTAACGTGGGTGAAAATTAGGTCCTTCATGGACTGCCATGACCTATCATTGAAAGTGTTGTGCGCAGGGTAATTGCAGGCCCTTGAGTAAAGTCATGTTTTTTAGTTCTTACCTTCAATAACTAGAGTAAATTTCTCATGAAAACTTTCATCTTTAATTAGCTGAAGGAGATTATATTTATAATGGCACCCTTTATCATTTTTATTACACAAGGTCTCAAGAAAAAAAATCTAAAAAAAAAAGGTACATGTGTGTGTTCAAGGAAGAACTGACAACATCACTTTTGAAAAAAAAGGGAAAAATCACAAGATGAAAAAATAATCTTCTTAATATAACATTTTAACGGCATACAGGATCATTTGATTTTCAAGCACTCAAAATCCAAAGAAAGATGTTCTAAGCCTACAGTGCAACCTGTTGAAGTTTCAGCTCGGTAGTTTTTAATCGACGCACACGCATATCAGGGCCGAGGATTCATGAATCGTTCCCGCATGTGGTGCCATACCGTATACGGCCAATAAGCCATTTGCGAGTGACCTATGCCCTTTGACATTTAAATTTGAAAAATGTCTGGTACACTGACTTGCTCAGAATTAATGCTTGGCACATTTTAGCTTTGAATTCTCCAGACCAATTAAAGACACTGTTGCTAATCACATGATTCGGGGCAAGCTCTTGCATAGTTACGTAAGAGACGCTCAGCACCAATACATTGTTCACAATGGGTGAGAATGGCACAAAGACACCAGACCATGCCGGAGCTGGGGGTTGCTAGCATAAGGCTTGCCCCGAATCATGTGATACCTCCTTGGACGGGAGAATGCAAAGTTAATACGTGCAAAGCATTGGATTAAGTCAGCATTCCAGATTTTATTCAAATTTAACTCGCAAATGGCTAATTACAGACTTGATTTCAAGTCTCGGTTTGAACCTGCGACCTCCCGATTACAGTTCCGGAGGTTGCCGGATCAAACCCCGCTCCAGTCAATTTGTTTGTAACTTTCAAAATTATTATAATGCGCATAGTCAGTTTTCACTCGTTTTAAAAAAAAAACATTTTCTACTTACGTGGTTGCAACTTACATGCATATTACTACACCCTACAAATTTGCAATTTTTTATTCTTTGTGACTCTGTTTTCCCAAAAAAATTGCCAAACTTTTGAACTCCTAAAAAAAATAGCCGTAATTATTAGCTAAAATAATTGTATTGCTCCCTGCCATATACCCCTAAAAAGGCTAGTCAGTCAGGTCAAATCCCAGTCGTACAGCCCCATTATCACAGAAGCACACCTCCGAAAAACCCTGCGAGTGTAATGCTACACTGGGCAAAGACGAAGAACAAACATGCAAATATCAGGCCCCTGCACCCACCCTACCCTGCATTCCAGACTTATCAATGCACTTATCATGCCCACTGATGCCCTAACACTCCCATCTCTGAAATTGCTCGGCAACGTCACACCCCAATTATTTATTTTTCCCCAGTGGCAAGGGACTCCTTTTTTTCCCTTTAGATTAGTGCACATGTATGTGTTGGTTGTTCAAGTAAGAATACGATATCATGGCCAACAGAAGAAGGGTGGTTTTTGGAACGGTTATTGATGGCAATTGAAATTGCCAAGAACAGGAGAAGGTTTAATATTACGAGCAATTTATAACTTTGTTACTGATGAACAATTTGAAATGACTTTTAACTCAAATGCATTTTTTAATTAGCCATTTGCAGAGATGCCAGCTTTACAGACTACAAAATAGTAATGATTCTTCCTGCAAAGAGTAATGCTAATGTAAATACATAGGACAACAGTCAAGTTTGAGAGTAACCACAGTACTTTTCAGAGTAACCACAATGTTGGCGTATGGGACAGCTGGAATTTTCAAGAGTAGCAACATGCCTCAAAATCCTAATAATTACTCCAAAAGAGTAATGGTTGGCATCTCTGCATTTGTGTGAATTGTTTCTATGGCCAGGAAGATTTGAATGAGTTGTTAAACAGAATGACAAAAAAAATGACAAAATATGGCCGCTGTGCTCTTGTATTCCCCACGCCTTTTTTGAGTTTCACACAAAAAATACATTCCTTTTCTAAATCGCTATTTTGATAGCAATACAAAAGTTATTCACTTTTGAATGTGACATCGACTGAAAAAAAATATGCCCATGTTTTGTTAAGGGAATAAATATGTGCTCGGGAGCTTTTAATCACTCTGTTTAAGACCGCTTGGAGTCTGGGTGCTGATGATTAACTGAGACGAAGGCGAGGATTTTTAGGAGTCCAAATTTCATGCGACACTCGAAAGTATTTCAGACCAGCTAGCCATGTCTTTATCATCTGTTTACATGTAAGACCGGCCACGTGACAGCTCTTGACCGATAGGAATGGGTAAACTGTCTGAGGTATTTATGAATATTGAATGATTACTTTACAAAGTTTGAATTACTTGTGGCCCAAAAATGATTATAAGTTCTTCCAGGGTATGGTGGTTCCCACCCCACAATCAGTATCCAAAGTATACGAACCGAGAACCATTTACCCCGTAAGGCGGCTCTTTTTGTGACCAAAATATTTAACAAAATTGCACAGGGTTGCAGATGCAGAAAAAATAAGTATGTACCGGTAGGAGTTTTGGAGTTGGAATAAAACATACAAATTGAAAATTCAATGAGAAAAAAAAGATGTTGAAGATCACAGCTGATGCAGTTGGGAATGACAATTTATTTGATTTTGAATTCAGAAATGTAAATTTTCGATTTTGTTACGCTAAATTAGGTTCACTATGAATAGAGGCCAGTCCACTATCAAAATGAATCAGAATATGAAGGAAATGAAACCTCAAAATTAAGTGCATGGTAAGAGATGCATAATTCAAAGCCTCTTTCAAATGGATGAAGCAGACAGCATCCAATCCTCACTTTAAAGAAATGCACATTATTTCTAGCGAGAAGAAATCCAGTGGCAATCCAATTAGAGTACCCTTATCCGTCCATGGATTGGATTTTTTTGTGGGGTGGGCGCATCAGGAATAATCAGCCTACACACTCGATTGGATCCCGAGGTTTATGGACCGCAAGATGATTCACATTGGTGAGGAGCTACACACCAGGCAAGAGTATGCTTAATGCATGATATTTTTTTTACGGGAAGTAACAATCCAATACTGAATATCTGGGTTATTGGGTAGGTCAAACTCAGGATTAGATTAGAGGCATCACTTAAGATAAGATCCCACAAAATTGAGTAGGGCTATCCCTACTCAAAAGCAAAATAAAACAAATAATTTTTTTTTTTCCACGTGCCAGCCATGACTTCAGTGGACGGTTAAATCGGGGCATATAAAACAATAGCGGTTTGTGATATAACTAAGCCTCTCCATAAACCACACACATCTTAGGCCTTTTACGAAAAACGAAAAAAAAGTGACACACAAACATCAGACAGACAGACAACAGACAGACTGCATAGGATCTTTTATTATGGGATGTAAAAAAAAACAAAAAAACAGGAGCATATACACTGTATATCTAGGCAAAAAAAATCGACGGGGAGTGTCAGTGATGGCATACTCACTTTACATTCCCAGAACTTAGTCAAATGCCCATTTGTTTCCCCCCGAAAGTAGTTAAAAGTACATGAACTGTACTGAATAAAACTCTCTAAAAGGAGGTTAACATATGCTAGGATGTTGCCCATGTATAAGCAACACTTGGAGAACTGATGACTGATTGCAGATGAAATATTCATGTCGGTCTGGTGTACATGTATATTGCAAGGTGTGTATGGTTACATTCCCATGGCATCCTAGTGGCGTGACAAATGATGGACATAAACTGACATGTTCCCCCGGATGTATCAAATACATGTAATTACTGCACCAGCATCCAACACGAATCAAACTGGATGATGCAAGTGTCCACACATACCGGAACTAGATCTAACTGGCTTGGTCAGGTTGTGTCACCAGAGCTTTTCTCACAAAACACACAAGATGGTACACATTGCATGGGGGTACACATGTACATTGCATGGTACACATGTGCATTGCATGGTACACATGTGCATTGCATGGTACACATGTGCATTGCATGGTACACATGTGCATTGCATGGTACACATGTGCATTGCATGGTACACATGTGCATTGCATGGTACACATGTGCATTGCATGGTACACATGTACATTGCATGGTACACATGTACATTGCATGGTACACATGTACATTGCATGGTATACATGTACTTGTGTGCCAGTTGCGTAGCTATGGGGAGGGGGCCAAGGGGGGGGGCACATGCCCCCCAGCGAAGGTCCGTGCACCCCCACCCCCCCTCGCAGGTGCCCCCTTTCAAATCTTAAATTGCACAGAAACAATTTACCAGTTGCCTTCAGTGCCCCCCCCCCCCTTAAAAATTGATGCACCCCTAGGTACCCCCTAACCCTTGTGACACTGCTCTTGTGTACCCAGGAAATTTCAAAGTACATTTTTCTTGGTTATGTTGATGTAATGTGTGTAATTTACGCTTTGACAAAGAGCAGTCTGTTGGACAAAAGAGAAACCAATAGTCAAAAGAATGAGACAAACAGCAAGGGCTGCCCAAGGAAGGTTTCAACTGGGTTTTGTTTTTTTAAGAAACAAAATTTACTATGAACACGTTTTCTGAAACAGCCACGTTGATGAATGATGATTACACTTTTTTACAATTTATTTTTTGGCCAAGCAAATGTGCTTTCAGTTTGGGCAAATATGCAAACTCGCCACAGCATGACCAGAATTATTCGTTCCTTGCCTTTTAAACCATCAGCATTAATTTTCTATTATTTTTTTTGGCGGGGGGGGGAGGGGGGGCGTACAGATTGAGACGAGAAAATATCCAGACGTCCAATGCCACATTATGTAACAGAAAACACTCTAAGGTAATCTGAAGAAAAACAATCAATTTAGTGGACAATTGAGTGAAAACTCATCTTTTCAATGACAATTTCACTCTAAAAAATGTCTGGTCCCTAGTTTCCAGTCGATGTTTCCGGTGAATGAAGTAAATGTTCAGAGCATGAAATATTTCCAGAATATTTCATTTCCAAAAGGATGCAGCCTTCCTGTATGTACATGTAGTTAAGATTTGTGGAACTCTTTGTTCGGCAAATTGTATGTATGCTGGTACCAGGATATAAATCTAATTCATAAACAAATCCACAGTGGTTCAAATCTTGTGACTATGAAACTACAAGGTACAGATTGTGACGATGTCATGTGCTCAACTAAAAATTCCCAACGCTGTTTGTAGGTATAGGAAATCTACACTAGCTGAGATATTTAAAGGTACAGTCCATCATTTGTAATTTGTGCATTTTGTTCGTTTGAAGCAACAAACATGCTCAAAATCTAAAGAAGGGTGCTGAACAACTAACCTGATGAAATTTCAGCTCAGCTTCAGCTGTATAGGCCTATTCCAAGAAAAACAACATTCTAGGATCTCGATTTCAAATCAAAAGTTGCTGAATCATGTTTTGAATTGGGCCTGAATTCAGTGACACATTCTCACTGAGCCGATTGCAGCTACGCAATGTCGCGCACCAATCTGACAAATTATAGCAACCGCGCGCGCATGTGCGTCATGCCAATGCTTGCGCGCGATTCGCCGAATAAAAAAAACGAACTACTAACGGAAATTTCCAGATGCACTGTTGGAAAGGCCTTCTTTCGTTGATTTCTTCAAAAGTACAGCTTGAATATTCACAGGGAGTTTAGTCCCCTTACTATCTTTGAACCAAATATGTCTTTCAACAATAATTACGTCAGTTACTTTTTGGATAGCTGCTAATGATGGACTGTAGCTTTAATTGAGAACCATGTAAAGACATTTTTCCCCTTTTTTGCATTAAATATATATCGTAAAATGTAGACAAAAAAAATTCTACAAATTTTGAGTATGTCACAAGGTTTCTGTGAATGCAATTTTATGACGGTGAGTACACGGCTCAAACAGACAAAAATGCTGGCACATCTTATTATATACACATACAGTACGTGTCGGTCTACTGCACAATGTAAATGTACATTGAACTTTAATAAACATAGCGCTTATCTATGAAGACTGTAATAGTTTTTGTATATTTGCTTACACATGTAGATTAAAAAGTACAATGTACATCATACCAGCTGTTCAGATATTCGACAAAAAAACTGACGAAAAACAAAATTTCACGGGATATTTCAGACGCCAGTAATTGGAAGCAATGAAGCTTTGCAATTGTGATGTCACAGAAAATTTTCCTGCTGCGAGCTCGCAAGAGTTGAGCCCATTTCAACCCCGGCAAAGTTTTGCAGCAAATGTTTTTGTGACTTCAAATTTTGTATTTGCATGAAGTATAAACTGGTGTAGCGTCAATGTAGGACTCTGAGAAATACTGACTCATTGGCAGTATTGTGCATGCCTAGGTGATGATAATTGGGAGAGTGTTTAGCTAATTAATAGGGTAAAGGAGTCCGATTTTCATCTGACACCAGCCTTCAGAAGAATAAAACATGATTCAAATAACGACCACCAACTGGCGCGTTCCCAAAGGGCAAGAACATTTCCGCGAAGATGACAGCTGCACGTATCACTTTTAAATACATTTGATGACAAAGAGAATGATTGATTATTTTTTAAGTACCACAGCAATTCATCTCCCAAAGCGAAAAAGAAAAAAAAAATGTGGCGAGCGAGCTACTAATGGCTTCAGGCAACGATCCGGCTCGCAAATGGCCATGGATGAGACAGTCGATGCGCAAGAATTGAAATGACTGATCAACTTGAACTTGTCAAATGTTAAGGACATGTGTACTGTATGCGTATGAAAGCCAGCAGTTACCAGAGGTGGCAGCAAGTCATTTTTTGCAAGTCCAAGTCAAGTCACAAGTCATTGTTTGCAAGTCCAAGTCAAGTCACAAGTCATTAGGTCCAGTCACAAGTCAAGTCACAAGTCATTAGGTCCAGTCACAAGTCAAGTCACAAGTCATTTGGTCTAAAAACAAGTCAAGTCACAAGTATCTTTGTCCAAGAACACGTCAAGTTGCACATTATTTTGTCCAGCTGTAATAAGCTAAAAGAATTAACCTGGCGTGAACTTACGAGTTATTTTGAACATGCCTCCTTAATTCCCCTTTTTCAATGTGTTGCAATTACTATTCTTGTAGTTTATCACATATCTGTCGGATATTAGCCCTTTATACTTTAATAAATTTACTTTACATTGTAGAAATAAATGTTGAGATGACGGTGAAAAAAAGACTTCCTCACTTGATTACATGTAGTATACTAACACCTTATTGTTCAATTTTCATGTATACTAAACGCCTACCAATGGGTTAGGCTATCCGGTATTTTACATGCAATTGACAAAGGCCTGCTTTCTTTTCATGAAAGGTTCGATCCTTTCAAAGTTTGTTCAACCAATACATTAAGCAAAAGACACTTTTTAAACTAGTGGGAAATATTCATTTTACTGAATTCAGTCACTGAGGTCTATTTTCTGGAATGAAAAAGCCAATTAAAAGTATAATAGCTTAATTAAAGTGTATTGGGTCCTGACTTGGCAAGTCATTTTTTGCAATCCCAAGTCAAGTCACAAGTCATTGTTTGCAAGTCCAAGTCAAGTCACAAGTCAAAGCTGGTATTTACAAGTCAAGTCACAAGTCACAAAAATAGCGACTCGAGTCCGACTCGAGTCCAAGTCACATGACTCGAGTCAGCAACTCTGGAAGTTACCATACCTTGTCATTCAGACCGGAGTGTTTACATGCCAACATTTGAAAAAAAAGACTTTCTCTTAGATTGAGGATTGTCTCTTTTTGAACGAAAATTCCTTCCGTACAAAACTCGGAACAAGATGATTTGGAGTGATATACTCATGCGATCTAATAAATTGGGGTTTTTTCACTCTGATTTTCACTAGCGTGATTCTTTTTCAAAGAAATTTGATCTAATACTGGAGTGATTTTGGCAAAATGAGAAGGAACTGGGCAAAAACCGTAGTGGAGAAAATGCCACCCCCCCAAAAAAAAAATGATGGGGATTTTTTTTTTGAATTTCAGGTTTTGATATTTGTAACTTTGAAATTCTTGCAACTTTTGATGCTGAATAGCTACAACATTGAGATTTTCTGCCTGAACTGACATCACATATTTGCTCATGAATATGGAATTTCGCATTAGCATAAAAACCAAAAAGACACCGAAACACCCTTGGAAATGGCAAATCGAAGCTTGACAATAAGGTTAAATGGGACACAAAGGTGCATTTTCAAGGATTGCATTAAAAATAAATTACATTGCATATTGGGGCCCTTTAAATTTTAACGCAGTTAGCTGGCTTTGTTTCATGACCTATATTGCAACGCGGACGCATGTGGCATGCAATAAATCACATGACAACCTGCAAATATCTGCAGGCAGCACAAATGAAATCTCCACAGCTTTCTAAATCACAAAACCTCAATTGATGATTTCATGATTTTCAAATCATGTGCCTTCTGATTTGTTCTGGTTGAATCAAGTAAACAGGAAAATTATCAAAACGCCTGTGCCTTGAAAAAAAATCCACATTGAGGAAACATCAAGAAAGGGCCAGATGTCTGTTTGCAAAATATAATTTGTGATGCGATCAAGCTAAATGAGTTGTTTGTCAGGAATTTTTATGTGGAGATTCAGGCCAAAATAGGGCCACTTCATCACATCGCTTCATCACATCTCTTGGTGTTCCGACTTCCATAATTTTTGAACTAAAGATGGTATCAGCATGCGGTTTTCACAGCAGTAATGCTGAGATTGTGCTCTTTTGAAATCTGTAATAACATTTTTTTTTTGACCAGGGTCGACAAACAACTCATGTAGCTTGATGGCATCACATTTGTGTTCTTTTGTTTGCAGATTCATTGCACTCTTCAGTCTCCTGACGACGGGCAGAGCTTACTTTCCGAAACGTTGAGCTCCCCCAGTTCTTTTCAGAACCTCACAAACTCACAAAAGAGATTCATCACATGGTGCTACCTTAAATCTTTATCTTATCAAACTCTTGCCAGCTCGGTAGCCTTAAATGCAATGTTTACTCAATCGGGCAAAATGTTGAAAATACTTTGCAAGGAACGAAATATACATTGTGGAGCCCCGTTAATTTTTGAAGCCGGAGAATAAACATCCGGGGGAATATTTACTGGGGAAAAAAAAACACTCATCAGTCGAGAAGGGACAGGAAAATAAATCCCATCGTGGCAATCCTAAAATGAAATAAAAACAAAGGAGAGACGGCGTATTGGCAAGGGAGGAAATCACGGCCCAATTTCATGGCTCTGCTTACTGTTAGCGGAAAATCCCAGCTTACTTTGGGATCAAATTCCGTGCTTACGATTAGCGTATTTCATGGGTTAGCAAGGAAGTTTGGCTTATGTGCATTCATACATCCCCCGAGGATTCTCAAAGTTATGTGGTTAGCGCAGAATGTCCCTGCTTACACAGTAAGCTGAGAATGGTGATTGTAAGCGCCGAATTTCATGGTTAGCAGGGCCATGAAACTACAATCCGGCCAAAATGGTTGGGACACTTCCTGAGCCTGTCACGGTCACCCACTCCCCCGCTCCCCCGCGCAATGTTATTCTCTCCAGCTGATGTAGCACACACCGTGCAATGAGAGACAACATTGAACGGGGGCTGGGGGGGTTGGGGCCCAGCGAGATTTGGCCAGGATTGTAGGTCCTGGTTAGGATACGAAGTCTTACCGAGTTGGTCGGCCAACGACTTCCCTTTGTCGGTTGCGATGACTCTCTCGTCCTCCATGTCGCATTTGTTGCCCACCAGAATGACTTGCGCGTTGTCCCACGAGTACGTCTTGATTTGCGTACACCTGTCGGTAACGACAAAAAAAAACTCGACTAATAACTAGGGTCTATGGGCTCATGTATCCCCTTTATTTTTAAATTCCTATTTTATGTAAATTCAACATAAATGCACCATATTATAATAATATCGGAGTCTTATAGCGCACATATCTACCAACTATTAGGTACTCAAGGCACTGGAGATATGTCTATTTTTAAAGAAAGGTAAATAAAGTTTATGAGAAATATGAGACCCATTATGTAGCATTACTATTGGAAACGTGGTTGGAAATAAAGTAAGCACTGGGGACGAGGTTGGATCTTCCCAACCTTTCAACAAAATGATAGGAAGTGGCTTGTTTTTAGGGTTTTCTGATGAAAACCATTTGATTGGCCATCGCATGCCCGACTTACCAATCCTGAACGCTCTGAAACGACTCCTCATTTGTGACGTCGTACATTAGGATGAAGCCCATGGCACCTCTGTAGTATGCTGTTGTGATGGTTCGGTATCTTTCCTGTCCCGCTGTGTCCTACAACGCACAGAAAGAAAGGGTTCAAATATTTAAATAAGGAATGATTATGGGCTCCGTGCGCCACCGAAAGAGGGCGCCCTTTTACCTAGCAACTCCGTCACATGGGCGGGACATTTAGCTCGACATGAAAAATCATAATGTTGCTAAAATGTGACTCAAAATATTATACTAAGGCACACCTTGAAAAATTCCTTGGCTTAATTATGTTAATCCCAGTGTTTCTGAGACTCGGAAGTTCTCACATTCCCATGATGTGGATACTGCTGGATAAAGCAAACTGCATCACATGGAAATTTAAATTAAATTTTGTAAAAAACAATTTGATCCAGCAGAGAATAAAATCAGAATTTTATTAAAATTTCTAAAAAAAATTACTTGTATAGAATCCGAAGCAATAACAGCAATAAGATAATAATAATGTTATTAACAAAATGTCAAAATTGTGAACTTTATACAGCCAATGAAATAATAAAATATTTTATCATTTGATGTAATATCTCACACTGCGACAGCACACTACCACAGCAGATCATACAGCGACCTGTCAATAAATTATCCTCACGCACGTCAATTTCTTTTACGATGCAAGACAAAGGGAGGAAAGTGGGGGGGGGGGAGAAGAGTTGCCAGAGACATGAGGAAGACGGGAAAACAGATCATTATTAATTAACTGTAAAGCGTCAGTCTTTCCCGGGTGTTCATCGAAGCATGAGGTAATTTTATCTGCCGTCTACGCTGGATAACGATCTCCGCGATTCGTGTGGAGGTTGGCGAGGTTTGAAGGTTTTTTAATCGTTGAGGAGCAGTATCTCCAAAACATTCCCCTTAATTGCTGTTTGGATGATATATTTGGCGTGGTCGGCAATTTATGACTGTTCATGTCTGTGCCGTGTCTGGGTACAGTACAATGTGTGTATAGATAATTGAGATGAGAAATACATTTTGGCTGTTACCCTTCAATTAAAAATTCAGCAAATTTATGTGATCCCATGAAAATGACATAAAACAAACAATTTTACGGTCATAAATGTCTGGTTAGCCAGTTAATTTTTATGAGTATCTACATGTATATCATTACCACAGTGTTAGGATAAAGGCACAATGGTACAAAATGTAGTATTTGTCGCCACACATTTAGTTTGGTACACCCTCTACAGGGTGTTTTAAAAAAAAAAGGAAACCTAACTTCAAAGAATGAGTATGGACAGACGATTTGGTTACTGGCTGTAAAACTGGTATCATCTGAAAGCGTAATCTCTATGCTTTTCAATGATACCGTGTTTAGGTTTTCTGAGTCATGCATCAGTGGGAATCATTGTCTTGAAAACTGGATGCAAAAATGCAGTTGGTTCACTTTCATAAAAAAAAACACTGGGCACAAATTCGGTGCGCCTATTGTTACAGAAATGTCTGTGAAATGGCTTGAATGTTAATCCTCCGGAAAATGGCACATTGTTTTGAACGTGGCTCGGTCAAAACGAGAAATTCATGACAAACAATAAAATCCAGTTTTGAAACCAACCCGACTTGTTATTTTGGTTTCTTTTTCTGCACTCGTGTCTTCTTCTTGAATACTTATTCTCATGCACACCATGCCTATTGTGTTTGACATGAAAGTGAACCAACTGCAATTTTGCATCAAAATCTCATGGCAGTGGCGCTCAGTGATGCGACCCTGGAAATGTAAACAAGGTATCATTGAAAAGCATACAGATTACGCTTTCAGATGATACCAGTTTTATAGCCAGTATTAACATTTAGTCTGTCCATACTGGTTCTTCAAAGTTGGGTTTCCTTTTTTATTGAAACACCCTGTATATCAGCCTTATTGCTGCTGCGTATCAGCACTCATGTGCATTTGCGACTCATGTACAAGATGCTATGGATTTGTGCACATTGGGAATTTATCGACATTTGGCTGTACGGCGCGTGTCAATAAAAATGTAGCAGTCAATCCATAAATAGTAAAAACACTATATAGCGCTCTCTTTTTGCAAAAGTTATCTATAGAGTCTGAAGGTACAGTAAATACTCTACACAATGGTCTTTATCCCATCTCAATTGGACACCCCAGTCCAGAGACACAGCTCATTAGATGATAGGACTTGAATTCCAAGCTGGGCCACTTTGCAGATTATCTGGCATCTGACTAAAGTTACAATGTATTCACATACCAAGAAGGTGTGTGAATGCCTTTCATTTAGATGCCAGATAATCTGAAAAGTGGCCCAAAACAGATTTGGGCAGTCTTTTTGCAAGCTTTATGTCACTTTTAAACAAAAGATGCTCAGGGCTGGCGACGGGCCTGATACTCTGTATGAGTGGAATTCAGGCGCGGTTTTACAGGGGCTAGGGGGGACTTGCCCCCAAATTTTGTCTAGCCCCCCCAAAATAAATTCCGTAAAAAGAAATTGCATTAGCAAAAAGAAGGATTGTGATGTACATGCAAACGGTCTCCCCCTAAAGAAATAGTCGTGACAAGGGTGCATTTGTAGTTAATATAGTGTGAATGATTTTAGGATGTTATTGGCGCTCCCCATTGAAAATATGGCATGAGCCCCCTATTGATTTTCGGAGGCCTAAGTGTCTGGAGAAAATTCAGCACGCCTCCCTGAAAAAAATTCTGGATTCACCCTGCTAGCCCCCCAAAAATTTTGGTTCTAGAACCGCGCCTGGTGGAATTTGCTTCGTTATTTTCATTCCCTGTTTTACAGTTTGTCGGTTTCTATTCCTCATGTGTCTGGATTCTCCTCTTGCACCCCTCAATGCCTAGATCCTGTCAGTATCCTTCCCTTGCCCCACAGCTCGAAACAAGCCAGGTGTGCAAATAAAACAAACACCATGGAACGTCCTCGCAGCATAAATCAATGCTTGCAGGCACAACCAGGAAAGATGGAAATACGTTGTGTTACCTTCGAAGGAAAATCAGATTTGATAAACTCACACTTACACTGTGCACGCAAGTGAATTCAATCTACTAGGGCTGTCTGTTTTTAAAAAGTTCAGTATTTGATTTTTTTTATATTTTATTATTATTAATCATTTCTGGTAATCCTCAAAAGTGCGATAGGCACTGTAGCTCGCAAGCCTGAAGAAACCTGTGGAGAGGAGACTGTGAGAAGAAGTTACAGTTTTAGAGGTGGGAGGAAAACACCAGAAGAATATTCATGGGAAAACCCACGGAATCAGGCAGGGACTGAAAACCCAATCCTCATATTGACTCGGGCGGGATTCGAACCCGGGTCACAGCAGTGGAAGGCAAGGAAAGTACCGCTACGCCAACCAGACTCCCCGAACGACTGAATATTCAAATATTTGAAACTCAGCAGCCAAGTAAAGACATTCCAGTTGCAAGTGCATGCAACTGCAACTATCAAAACTGCATGCAAAGCATGTGGGTTAAAATTTGTGTGGGGTGATCGATGTTACGGGCCACAGGAGTCTTTTGCAATAAGTATTTCAAAACTGTGGCTGGTTTTAACCTGCTAAAAGGATGGGAACAATGACAAGCGCTCAAGGGAACAACGATGAGCGCTTTGCTGTCAACCAAAACAAGTTACTGTCAACAAAAATGTGGCATCATAAAGCGCAGCAACTCTACGATTCAATTAACATCTCAGTCATGTGTGTACATGCGTAGTTTTGTATCTTTTGAATATTTGAACCAGCAAAAGCTATTTGAATATTCAGTTGTTGATCGAATATTCAAATATTTAATATATTCGGGCCAGCCCTACAAATAACAATCTACTTTGCTTATTTGCGAGGCTTGTGTGTACATAACTTTAGGTTTGTTCATTGACGGAATGTTAATGGTACGTAGTTCATTTATTGCATTGCAAATTCCGTTTTGAGTGTTCTTTTTTTTAAATTTCTTGAAGTACCACTAATTGACGGAATGTAACCTACATGTATGGTTAATTTGATTAATCCATTGTAATTTTGAAAAGTAATGACACGCAGCTTCAATTTTTAGATTTTTAAAATGTTTTCTAAAAGGAAGAGTCTCTTTTTGTTTATACATTTAAAATAATATTGCTGTTTATAAACCTTGGTGGATAAACAATGGGTTTAATGTATCCCTAGTCACTGCCCGATGGCTCTATAGTGGCACGACGTTCAATTAACGATGTCGTTTATCATCAACCTTGATGACTGGATGTTATCGACGACGAAGCGAGCGTGGGCTGAGTGGATGCTAAGTAAAGATAACGGCTTTGCCGAGGATGTAAAGGCGGTGTCTTCACGCGAGACGGAATTTGCGTTAGGCGGTCCGTCTGCATACTATAGTGGGGTCTAATAATGCGGAGGCAAAATGTCATGGCTATAACGATAGTGATATTTTATTTACAACTTCCTGCGAAAAACCTTCAGAATGCCCACACATTAAACTGCTGAAAATCCAATTAAACTTGCATTCCCCATGCGATATTTGATTTTCATCCCGAAAAAATTAATTCCTTTTTTAAGTTAATTCCTATTTTTCTAGCTAAACAATATTATTTACTTTAATTCAAATGAGACATCGGTAGAAGAAAAAAAATCGGCCCAAATTTAGTTATTTAAAAATTATTACCTCACAAATCAAGTAAATTACTTGCGACAAGGCAGTGGCCAATAATGTACGAAACCGGTAACCAGTCCGCACTTTTCAGTTTTCTCCGATTTATGACAGCTGCCTCATGTTTTTGTCTGGTTTGAAATACATATGTGAAATGAAAAGAAACGAAAATGCAATGCATACAATGCTCATGCAATACAGGGCGAGTACAGAAAGTGACCAAGTTACTAGAAAAAAATGTTTAAAAAAATATGAGGCTTGCTCTATAGGGATAAATTACATCTTATTGACTAATAACTGCGAAAATTTCACGTAATTTGCGTACTGTACTGTAGTCCCGAGTTATGTCTATTTTAACCCTAACTCCCTAGGCCTTTTTGCTAGGATGTAGCCTCAATCCTGCAAAATCCTGCGGCAGTGACTGTCAATACGTTGAGGCTTGGCCAGTGACATCCTGGAGCGGTACGGAGGATTTCAAGCATAATCCAGGCCTATATTTATGCATGGCTGAGCAAAAACAACACAAGGTCCGGCCCAAGACCTTGACAAAGTGCATCCTACAAAATCAGTAACGCACTTTTGCCATGTAACCTCAATCCTCCAAATTCCTCCACTTTGGCAAAGAGGATTTTGAAGGATTCAGGGCGGTTAGGGTTAATAAAAAGATCACAAAATTCAGCTGTCCACCACTGATCATCAATTTTACCGTTCTGCAAAATCATGAATATACCCATTAAATACAATGAAACATGAATGTTTTCCACCTCCACGAATGAAACTTGCAAAGGAAAACAGACAAAATTGACATCATATTTCAGGGGGGAAAAAACGAGTGGACTTAATTCCTCATAATCAAAACACAAAATCTGACGATACAAATAATGTTTCAGGCTTAACTCAAATGATTAAAATATCATTTGTATCTGAATGCCTGCGTGTAATCTGTAATTCTCACTCAGCTCAATAGCTTCCGATGAAATTCCATGGACAGCTATAGAAATAGGTTCTTGTAGAAAAAAACATGCATAACGTCTGATAGCATCGATCCATTTCAGTAATTATTTTTCTTGATGAGTGGAAGAACATGCTCTTATAAAACATACATGTACTTCATTAGTGTATCAAATTTCATTTGATACACTCAAATTTGAACAAAAAAAATCATTAATCCAGGTCACTTTCTTTTTTGACTCAAAAACTGTACAAGTCCAAATTTGATCTCCTTCATGCCAGATTTATGTTTAGACACCATGTCAAATACATTCCCCTATATCCCATGAGGAAGACAGCGTCCTCATAAAATAGATTTGCCACTCAAATCTCCCCACATCTCAACCTGTCTAGGCGGAGTGTCCTCAAGGATCTGTGTAACCATAGTGAAAGGATGTAATAAAAAAGTATTATAATTCCTGTTACGTACTACAATGTATTACATTGTATTACATTGTATTACATTGTATTACATTGTACCAATATACACACTGAACAGTAGCTACACAGTAGCTGAGTGATTGTTATTACAATGAAAAAAAAATACTCCATGATGATACACTTGTGAATGAAAATAGATGACTCACCCACTGAATCATCTGGCTAGAGGTCGTGGCTGCCCTTGATAAATTTTTCATTACATTGCCCGGCAACTAATCGTAATTCTTCAGTTGGATTTCATATATCAATCTTCATCAAAAGTTATTTTTTACAAATAAAGCCTCAAATTGAGATGAATTGTATTTCCAAATAATAGAAAGAATGCAATGATCTATTAAAGGTATGTATAGGATCATTTGCATTTATCCTAAAAGGAACCTACCAAATTATTATTGAAAAGCTTAACTTGGACTAAAGATCGTACTGGTACTAAACACCCTGTGAAATTATTCCGTCTGGCTTGCTGTCATTTAGAAGAAATCAAGAAATGTGGCAATTGACTGATTTTAGGAAATAAAGAGTAATTATGAACGAAGTCGTGTTTCACGATCAAAAGCGTGTGCGAATTTTTTTTGTCACTGTTAATTTTCTTGAAAAGCGCAACATATCCACTGAGCTGAAACTTCAACAGGTTCGGTTTTGAACAATCTTCACTGGAATGTGAGTGGTGTTATTATTGGAAACAAACAAAATACAGTCTAATCTCAATAAGTCAAACCTCAAGGGAACAGGTTCAAAATTTGACTTAAGCAGAGTTTTGAGTCAAGCAGGGTTGTATATCATTGTTATACTACTGAAGGCAATGGATCCTTGGTTTGACTTAACAGTTGTTTTGAGTTAAATCAGAATTTGACTTCTCGAGATTTCACTGTACATGAAAAGCAAACAATCATGCCTTCAACATGTCGGATTTTGTAGAATCTTGAAAACAAAAATCAGAGAACAAACGACCGTGCCAGCAAACATCCTCCCACGCAGATTCAATTCTGTAATTACAGAGGTGTTTTTCTGTCATTATTGATCATCCAATTTGTACGTCATGTTAAAAAAAAGAAGGGCCTGTGTAAATTTACTCGGATAAGCTCCATAAACGTGAGCAGGGAGGACATTCTATGATTGACCTGGACTTCCTTTCGCTTGGCTCCGTGGTCGGCAAACGGCAAGGACGGGACAAGACAGGCGAGTCGTGTTTGATTAAAAATCCGGCGCGCGCTCCTCCACGGGGCTGGCTTGACATTTCCTTGAATACAGCACGTCAGCGTAGTGTATTATTTATCATGTTTATCGTCTTTGGTTACAGTAAAATACAATATATAAGGCCATGTAAAAAATATATCACGTTTATCCTTTCTTCAAGGTCTACAATATGAAATATATAAATGTTTCTTCCTTAGGCCAAAAAAAAAAAAAAAAGTTCTGCTTCCGATTTCATGGCATTTGAAAATGGGGTAGGTAGGTAGGGAAAATAATTTTTTTTTTGCCAATTTTTTTTGTGTATGATCATATGGAGGCGTCTGCGTGTAGTCAAGGGTAAAGGTAGAAATTGATGGTTTTGGGTGTTTTTTTCTCATTTTTCCCATAAAAAAAATTAGGGTAGGAGCTGTCAGAATAGGGTAGGTAGGAACCGGAAGCAGAACTATTATTTTTTTTGGCCTTAGATTTGTATTTTAATTTAATTATCTTCAATTTTGGAAAAGGGAATGTGTTACTTTAAAATCCTAACTCCCTAGGCATTTTTGCTAGGATGTCACCTCAATCCTGTAAAATCCTTCAACTGAGTCCATGTAAATATAGCATACAGCCTCATTTCTGCAAAATCCTCAGGCAATCACTTACTTCTGTCAATATGTTGAGGCAGAGCCAGTGACATCCTGGAGCAGTGCGGACGATTTCAAGTATAATATACGCTTAAATTTATGCACAGCTGAGCATAAACAACACAAGGTCTGTTCTAAGACCTTGACACAGTGCATCCTCCAAAATCAGCTGCACCTTTTGCCATATAGCCTCAATCCTGCAAAATCCTCCATTTTGCAAAGAGCATTTTGGAGGATTTGAGAATGTTAGGGTTAAATTAATTAAATAATTAATGGGATTTAAGCATTACCAAAGCACACATCTGTCACATGCATGTGCTCAAAAACTGAAATTTCAACCCTCAAATTCTTTTAAAAAATAACATTCACTTGCATGACTTGTCACGATGCTAAAGAGATAGGGCTACCAAAAAAAAAAGGGCAGCCAAATTTGTTTTCCAGTTGGGTCATGATTACGGAACACGAACGAGAGAAGACGAACCAGCATCTCAGACGTGTACCTGCCTTGCCTGAGGGAGGTCAGTATACCGGAGATGCGCATCTTAGATGCTACGTCTACACCTCAGGATATTAGGATACAAGACGAGGATTGGCAATGTATAATGAGACGGGGGCTGGAGTGGAATGAATCATCATCAATTGCAAGCTCACATGAAACCCAGTGAATCGGTAACGGGGTGCTAACGACGCACGCACCGCATGTATGCATATTAAATGTAGGCTTCTGTGAATGTCGCATTATAATACATGTATGTATGCGTACAATTGTAAACTGTTATACCACAAGAGTATAATTTTAGAAATAAAAACCCTAATTTGTCCTAGCAAGCCCGGTTCATACTTCACGCGAAAGCGAAAGTGAAATTCAACAATCAACAATATGCTCAAAGTCCGTCCACCATTGTTGACGACATGGATTTCGCTTCGCACTTGCTTTCGCGTGAAGTATGAACCATAGGCATAAGACCGAGAACATTTTTTGGTGTGTTTATGGTAACACCCTAAAAAATATCCAGGTTAGGTACCGGTAGATAGCAAAATAATTTTGTTTTAATTTTTTTTTATGCCTGATGATATTTTGTTTACTTTGGGATACCTTCCACAGTATTCTGTTTAATAACCTGTTTAGGTGTTTAATTAACTCAGAAAACGCACAAAAACTTGCATAGGGAAGACCTTTGATCTTCAAACTGCACTTTGTTTTAAATTTTTGGCCAAATGTGGCAATAGAAAGTTTGAAATTGGTAATTTTGCCTAAAAAATCTAGGGCGGGTTACCAGAAACTCACTAATTTTTTAGAATTAACAAAATGTAAACTCTGTTTCGTATTAGATAACCTTCAAAGGGGTATCAAGTAATTTAAAAACAAATGTTTTGCATTGCAATTTAGAACCCAAAGAGTACACTCCATGCAGCAAAACATTTGGCAAAGCAGTGTTTCACTATAATTCTACTTAGACCATGAATTTATACGCTGGCAAAGTGTTCAGGACGAATTGCATTTCACACCTACATACGTGAAGACCAATCTCACTCCGCAAATACGCACCGTGCTAGGGTCAATATTGAACTTGTCACATTTATGTCAATAATGACTCGGAAGAGGTTTACAACTAGAAAGAAATCTTTTTGCTGAGACTGATTTGGCTGACACTGGGAAATAGCAAACGAGGCCACTCAGGTTGGTTGAGTGCCGGAACGGTAATCCGGAGGTCGCAGGTTCAAACACCACTCCAGTCAGTATCTTTGTTCAACTTTGCATTTGTTCTAAACGCCTAGGCCCTTTTGGGGCCTAGGCGTTTTCAGCCTCAATCCTCCAAAATCATCCGTTATTTCTTGGATGTGTTCAGTGGAGGGGTGACCACTGCCTCAATCTGACTATAAGCTTACTATAATTCCAGGAATCTCTGTCTGTCTGTCTGTTTTTCGATTATCTCCGGAACTGGGCACTGTATGAAGTGGGCAATCGGCAGGCACAGTATTGCTCAGCACCCAAGAATTATGCAGTGTCAAGTTTGAAGTTGTTTAATGAGCGGTTCTCCAAGAAGCTGAAAAAAACCTAGCATTTTCTAAGGCCTACACCATTGAAGGCGGGAAGATCACGCAATTAAAGGTGAGGAGGGCCTCAACCATTTTTTGAGGGACAGGATCGCGCAACGGTTTGCAATGGCGCGCTCTTATATGAGCACTGCACTATATACTGCCACGTTTGCATGTTTACGGGAGACCAAGCAATTTGCCCGTTTCAAACAGGCACGTTTTGACCGGGCACTGCGCTAGTCCTTTAAAATCCTCCAACAATCACAGGTAACGGGTTGAGGCAGTGCCGATGACATACAGAGGCAGTGCGGATGATGGCAAGCATAATACAGGGCTCAATTATGCATGACTGAACATAAGCAATGCTGGGTACAGCCTACGAACTCGACACAATGCATCCTCCAAAATCAACTAACATGTTATTTGCCATTCAGCCTCAATCCTCCAAAATCCTCAAAAACTGCATGGAGGATTATGGAGGATTATGGAGGATTATGGAGGATTACGGAGGATTACGGAGGATTATGGAGGATTATGGAGGATTATGGAGGGTTAGGGTTAAGGAATATATCAATTCAGAGCTATGACTACATCAAAGATGGAAAATCTTTCGTTACAAAATACATACTGATTTTGTACAAAAACTGAATACTGTACAAAAATAATTACAAAAATTCAAAAACAACAAATCTCACCCATATTTGAAGTTTGACCCTCTTATCTGATCTGAAGACTGTCTTGACTTTGAAGTCGATGCCCACCGTGCTGACAAACGCCGACGTGAAGGAATCGTCGGCGTACCGGAAGAGAAACGATGTCTTGCCCACGCTGCTGTTGCCAATGATCAGCAATTTGAACATGTAGTCAAAGTTCTGGTCGGCAGCGTCTTTTTGCCACGATCTGTTGTCAACTCCTGCGGACGCCATCTACGTGTGAAAAAATGAAAAATAAAACTATAGCTGTTGTTTCTTTGGGTGGTTTTGTTCAAAATATTTAACTATAACTCCCTAGCATGGGGGGGGGGGGGGCAATTGCTCGCCAAGGGGGGCCTGGCCCCCCCAGCCCCCCCCCCCCCCTTTGGTGACCGGAGATAAACGCCATGAGCCACATTGGCTTGTGACAGACTTTCCTTCTTTTTTTTTTTTACATATCATTAACTGAAATTACAAAATAAACACCAATGACCAATCCTTCAGCAACACCAACCCTTTCCAACAGACCACAAATCTGCCTGAACATAGTCTTCAAGTCAAGGCCAAATATACTGGCACGAGTTTTTGATGTAAATGAATGCATTAATCATCAGATTTTTGTTACTGGTACACAGACGCAGTTTCCAGCCATATGACTTATCTTCATTTGTGCAGGTATCGTCCACGCCATCAAGCACACTTACCATTTTTCTTACCACTTATGTGGCAAAACCATTACAAAAAGCAGCCCCATACATTGACCTAGTTTTGGTGTTTGACCTACATTTTAATTAGGGTGAAATCTGGATTAGAAGTGTAAGCATTTCAGTGGGGTGCTGTGGTCCAGTGGTAACGGTGTTCGACTGGTGTGCCGTGGTACATTGGTTCGAATCCTGACAGGGAATATGGTGCTTGTGCGCTTGGGCAAGGCACTTTACTACGATTGCCTCTCTCTACCCAGGTGTAGTAAATGGGTACCCGGTAGGAAGAAATTCCTTCAATGCTTGAGCGCCGTAATGGCAGCCATGCTAAAGCCAGGGCAATATTGAAGCGCCAAAAGCGTCACTTCGTGACGGACATGAGCGCTATACAAGACGCCATTATTATTATTATTAAAAACCCAAAGTAAACAACCACAGAGCAAGGAACTCTATGCTACAACCAAGACTCATGATAGTATGAAATGCAAATTCAGTATAGTCAAATGCTTTGGGATGACCACTTTCAAATAATTTAGTATTTGATTATTTGAAACTGCATTTGACCGAATATTTGAGACTCTCCGATAAAGTTTTACACGTAAGAGCCGCATCTGCGTGTCGTGCCGGTGACGGGAGTGATGTTATGGGCGGCTGGATTGTTTTACTGTGTAATTATCTGTCAAGGGCTTTAACATGCTAAAAAGATGCGAGCAATTATGAGCCACTGTTGACATAAAAAGTTCCCGTCAACAGAAAAGTGACATTTGACAATACAGTGACCAACAGTACGTTTAGAATAACGCATTGTTGTCATGTGCGCGCATGCTTCCCCCCACCCCCCCCCCCCCACCTTGAATATTCCAACAGGCAATAAACTGTTCTAATATTCGGTTGACAGGGGCATCGAACAGTGGGGGACGGGGGTAACATGTCTCCTCCCCAATAAATGATATGATTCCCCAGGGGAGGGGGATCATATCAAGACCCCACCCTTTTTGTCCCCAAATAAAAATTGTAGCCTACATTTGATGTTAAAATGATGATCTTTTTGCTCAAAAAATTAGTTCAATTGGTCAGAAATTGCCTCAGATCGCCCCAAGGAGTGTCTTGAATTCAAAATTGCCGTTATGGTTTCGCGCTTGCATTAGTTCTGATCAAGTCATTTCCCCCCTCCCCCCCCCCCCAATTTTTGAGAAGCGATTGACGCCCTGGTCAGTCGATGAGTGAATATTTGGTACATTCAAGATATAGTCCTAGTCTTGAATTGCCTACCCAGTTGATAATATCTATGTACAAATGTACTTTATCAGTAGTCAAATGAGACTATGAGAACGGTTTGCTCGGACAAAAAATCCTAGTTGTTCAATAAGTAAATTCAACTTCAAGACAGAACCTCTTTAAAACTCTGAAGACCGTGTCCTGTCTTGCCCAACAGAGATTTTAAACATCGCCTGGGACAAAACAAGATAGCGGACACAGTGATACATTGCCCTACAGGGTGCTTTACCGGGCCCGCTATCAGTGATTCCTGATTACCGACAGTCCATTGCTGGACAACATCCCAAAGATAATCTGCACCGTAATGGATGTGTGTTTTTATCCACAAATACGCTTTGGAACCCCCCCCCCTCCAACTTAGGCTTGTGCATGTTGCTAGGTTACCAGATAGATCTGACAGGAAGGTACGCGTAGGCATACTCTGCGACGCCAGTAGGCTTACCATTTTCCATTAGCGTGTCTTCGTGTGGAGTGCATTCTAGTCGGCATTTTAACACCATAAAATTAAGGTAACAACTCCCAGCCGCCACACTGGTCTATTGATTGGTACAAATTCAGCCACTTCAGATGCTCTCCGGTACATTTACAGAATCTCATTAAATGTGGTCAGACTGTGAACCATACTCTCAAACAAAGCAACTGCATTAGTGAATCTGTGCATTACATAATTAAATCAATGAATCTGTTCTCCATTACAAAGCAATAACTTCTCCAAACAAAAACATTTAAGATTTTTTTTGGGGGGGGGGGCTTTGTGGTTAAGGGCAGTATTAGAATATTCAAATCCTCGATTAGCGACCAAATTTCTGAATGGCATTTTTTTTTTCAATTTAAACGGATTCATGGATTCGGCAATTACAGACCAACTACTAACACAAATTTCCAAAAATGTGTCATTTGACACATCTTTGGAAATGGCCTTCTTATATTGTTTACTTCTAAATGACAGCATGCCAGAAAGAATAATTTCACAGGAAGTTTATTGCCAATATGATCTGCAAAGCTTTAAATTTCAACAATAATTTAGTCAGTTACATTTTGGATAGCTGCAAATGATCTACCATATCTTTAAGAAAGAGTGCAGACTGCGTGACAGTATTTAATGACATTTAATTGTGGAAGCTGGGTTAGATTATGACAGCAAACCATTACAACTTCAAAGTCTTCTCTCTGCCTTTTATTTATTCATGGATGACATCATCAGCAGCATAACAACTTGGCAGACAGCCAGGTTAGATCTGCCTATCAAATTTCATAGATATATATGTGCCACAGAGTTGATTATGCCATATGGTCCTGTATTATTTGTCAGTTGATTTTTTACTGCCGGTGGACAAATTCATTCGAAACCAAACGATTAAAGATGCATTCCCAGTGTATTTTGGTTTTCATCCCCAAAAAATTGAATTTTTTTTTATTGGTATTTTCACAGCAATAGGCCTATAAAAAAAACATTCACTTTTGAATGAGACATCGACCAAACAAAATTCCACCACCGTTTATTTATTTAACGATTTATTTACAAAATTCGAATTATTTGCATTATTGGAATTATTGTATAGAAGGAGATATACAACATTTGCTTTTGCTGTAATTTTTCAGAAATGGATGGATTTGGGGTTAGTTTTTCACAGCAAAAAGTTGGTTTTTTTTCCAACGATGGTCAGCCGACCATCTTTGGAAATTGACACAAAAATTCTAATGTTCTCAAAAATGACAGCACACCAGGCGCCATGGTTTCACAGGATGCTTGAGACTATATTATTCACTTACAGTAAAGTAAGGTATTTTAAAAATAACTTGGTAGTTTTATTTTTTGATGTTGTAAATGTTGTATGTTACCTTTAAAGGGAATGTACATCATTGTTTTTTGCTTTAAATTTCAGAAATGAACTATTTGAGGGGTTAGTATAATAGATCAAATTATTGTTGCACTGAAATGTTTGAAGTTTTGTGTTCGAAAATGCTGGAAAAACCCCAAAAAACAAAAATGTTCAAGTAGTCTGGTTCCCTGACTCCACTGAAAATTAAATGGATCAATTTATAGATGCCGGAAAATTGTAAGGTAAGGGAACCAGTCTAGCTGGCCTGCCCCCATTCATGAACATGCAACCAATAGCAAACAAAACTTGGACTGAAAAAAAATGTAAATTTGGAGCAGCAGTTGAAAAATAAATAGGTTTTTCCAACGGTGGTCGGCCGACCACCGTTGGAAATGTATACAAAAATACCATTTACTTGAAAATGACTTCACACCAGGTGCCATCATTTTACAGGATGCTTTACACTGTCATTTACCAACATCCTGTAAAGTATTTCATAAAAACTTGGTAGTTTTATTTTTCGATGCTTGTAAATGTTGTATGATACCTTTAAAATAAGCAGCGTACAGTGGGGCCCTCGGCTGGATAACAGCACAATCAATAGGGACTAAATTTAATACTGCCCGGTGCGTAGCAATATACTGGTCCATCCACTTGCCACTCTGCCCGATACACGATGCAGTAACCCCTAATTAGATTTTGGCATGGCAGAGACCCTGTATGCATAATTTGTTCTTAATTAGCATACTGGAATAATCCGGGGACCGGTGGCTATTGACAACCTTGGTGTAATCGATCTGAGGAATTTCACTGCAAGTGGATATATCGGGACGTGCCAAGGATGCCAGGATGCTAGCCGAATTTTAATTTTGAAAATTAATATTATTGATGATGGATATCTGCTGTGCTTTGGGATAGTGGCAACAAAATGTTGGCGGTTTGCATATTTTGGCAAGTTCTACCTCAGAGACTGAGTTTCAAATTTATTTTTATTGTACATGACACATACGTGTACATTTTAGAAGGACAACGAAGCATAACTATCATTGTGCAGTCCTAAAACAAACATCAGCAAAGTTGTTTGTTTTGGACTTTTTGGTGATACATATTCTAATATGAGAAATATCAATAAATCATGACAGGTAATGTAAATATTGTAATACCATACATTATTTGAAATGGACAGTGTATAAACTATTAAAGGGACACTGCGTCCTGGAAATATGCCCAATTGGGCTACAAAACGCGTTTTGAACGAAATGATGTTAATCGGAAAGAACATTTAAAATATACATCCACACAACTATCCTTTAAAAACTGGGCACTTTTGTAGTATTCTTGTGTTATTCGTGCGAGAACGACTTTCGGGGTCCACTTTTGCGACCCCAAAAAGTCGGGCTGTTCGTGCTAGTTGTGATTCCAGCCGTAAGGGTTCGCCTTTTGCGGACGTGTAAGAAATCACATTTTGTGCATTGGTGATTGGTCACCACTGTTCGTGAGCACGGTGCTGTGTACATGTGTAATACTATAGACACACAATGTGTATCGTACATTGTATGAAACGACAGGAAACACGTATCATTCGCCATCGTGTCCGATGTAAACAATCAGGTTTTTTTTCGTCTTTTCTCAGGAACAGTAAGACATTAGGTTGGTTTCCTTTCAACCAGATGTTAGAAATAGGATAAGTATTCAATCCAAAACATGAAATTTTTGGGGATTTCAGGACGCAGTGCCCCTTTAATAACTACATGTACATGTATGCTTTTTATAGTTCCATGGTGTATGCATACAAAAATGGCCTCACAAGAACTGATATTTAACTATTTTCAAATTAATCAAAAATGTCTTGAATAAAGAACAATTTGTAATGAAACTAAAATATATTTACTAAATTGCAGGGATTGTGATGGATTTGTTTTTTACCAAATATAATTTTAACCCAATAATTGTTTACTACAAATATTTTATATAAAAAAATAGTATCTATGGGCGGGTGAATCATTTAAAATAAATGTTAATCAAGTTAGAAAAAGCCTAGGGCCTACACTAAAATATTCATAACACCCGGACTTTAAATTAATATACCAAGAAATGATATGCAAATGGGTGCAACAACATCCCAGTTGTTTATTACAAAACATCAAATAGTGAAATACTGGTATCATTTTAAAGAGTTGAAAATAAGATGAGAACTCGGATTTCTCATTTTGCTCCGTGTTTTGGCAATTGGTACCGCCCACTTTTCCATCCAGCTAACTCTCTATTCACCCACAATTTAACGCACGCACGCCTTCCTATTATTATGAAAACGGACCTACAAAAATCAACCCCCTACTTAAATTTACCAGACTACAAACCTCAAAATGTCCTCCAATTCCACAAGACTTACCTGCAAACCACCCTCGTGTCGCATTATCCGAACCACGAGCCCAGAAAAAAAATACAACCGTCTCGCAAAAACAGTCCCAGGAAAAAAAGACGAAAGGCCGTTGCTTCTCAGCGGTTACCCTTACAACACCCACCCAGAAACACACGGCACGAATTATTACAGCATGGCCGATGGTTGAGCTCTTACACCGCGTAGTATGCACTGCCTCTGTACATAGATACACATCATCGATCCAAGCCTACTATCCCATCTTTTTAATATTGAAATTAGGGTGAGAGTTTAAGCCATTATACCCTTTGGCCATCGCGATCGTGCTGCTTTGGCAATTTGCATGAATGCATCTGCAATACACAGGTGATTTATTTCTGGAGTTTGAAAAGCAATTTGTGAAACCGCAAGCTGCATATATAAACAGAACGAAGGCACGCGTCCCAGCAAAATTGATCTAATATTAAAATTCACTTGATAATTACTTCAGTATTTTCGTTCAGGTAATTTATTTGAGACGAGTCTAGGAAAAAAATACTAAGATTCAATTCATTGTCCCTTTTTGCCGAGGAATTTCATCAACATTTTTTTTTAATATGACAAAAATACAAGAAGTAATTCATAAATTGAAATTAAAAAATCGTTTTCACACCATCTTGAACATAAACTAAACTTGAAATCATTTTGATTAAAATCGCCATCATCGGTCTTTATGTTTCATTATTCATCATTATTCGAATTTGAGCGAAATTTTGCTCTCCTGGGAAAAAAATGTCTACAATTTCATGAATATGAATACATGTAATCCAAAAATATGTTAAAACACAGCGGTAAACTGGTGAGATGCAGGGCGGGGATTCATGTAGAAAATTACGGCCTTCGAATTTCGACGGTCACGCTCCCTAGTCCCAGATGTACGAGGCCAATTTCAATTCACTGGTGACGAATACAACAAAATTCCACCACGGCGACAAGAATAATTCTACCATAAAATTAACTGCCGGGAATTAAGGATAAACAATAATCCTCCACGGTACTTACCTTAGAATTAATTAAAACTGCACCGTTTGAATAAAATAAATCCAAAAAGAGGTACTCCTTTCGTAAAGTCTGTTTCGTTTCTGTAGCGTTAATATGCCATATGCGTGATACATACACAACGTTCAACATACATGTACATGTACATCAACGTACAGCGTAGATAATAACAGGTGTTTAATTATTCCTGGTACCCGCTCCTACGTCACTCCGTTCGTCATACGCATAATCATCCACGTAGTCTGGCTGTAGATATTTTACACCAGTGGGAAAGATTATTTCGTCGAGGCGGAAGTCAGACTTTCATTGATTAATATGGGAGCAGCGACACATGCCCTAATCCCGCCCACATATCATTAAGCCACGCGATCAAGTTGGCAATTAACATAAATACTCAATTTTGTTTTTTAATCGTTGAGGAACATTTGATCAGTAAAACAAAGTTGTTGACTTGTTCTTTTCTCAAGTGTACATACATGTATAATTGTTTCCAGTCTTTTCAATAAAAGAGCAATTGTTTTTGTTCTTTCTATATCTTTCATTCACTAATTAAGCCCTTCGGCCACGCCCCTTTGGTAACAATCTAATATTAATTTAATATACAGACACCCATAAAATGAAAACAAAGCAAAATTTGTGGGTTTTTTTCATTTATTCAAATAGGACTAACACATTTGAATCACGTGCGAGACTCCAGAAGCACGTACACGTATTACAAATACACGTGGTTTGTATAGTGAAAAAAAAGCACGCTCAGTATCAGCCGTATGCCCCACCCACTCAACAAACTCTGTCAACAGAGGGCGCTGTTACAATATTCTAATCACACAACAAACACAAAAATACACATGTACTTTGAAAATTCAGAGCCCAATGGCAAAATATTTTTCTTAGTAAGACATAAAGTAACAAACAAGTAACAGTAAAAGTAAACAAGCAATTATCTATGCATAGAAAACAAAACTCAACTTTTTAACAATTAAAAATTGTTTTAAAATTTAACTATTTTGACAGAGAAATGGTCTGGAATATTCATTGAACACATCACCTGGCATTTGCTCCCACATGACCAGAAAATTGAGTTGTTCTCCAATGTCCAGAAAAATATGATCAGGCATGCAACTGGGAATTTAGAAAAAAAACGAGGAAACTACAAATCACACAAGACTCTGTACCGAGTAATTTTAAATTTGTAATGGCATTCATGAGAAATAAAAAACAAGGAAATCAGCAGATCTGAGGGAAAGTTGCATGCCTGTATGAAACAAAATCTAACCCTTCAATCGGAATTCCTGAACGCTAAGTCCCTAGGCATATTTGCTAGGATGCAACTTCAATCCTTCAAAATCCTCCAACTGCCTCCATGTAAAAAATTGCATACAGCCTCAATCCTGCAAAATCCTCCGGTTTTCTTGAATATGGTCCTTTTAAGGGGTAACCACTGCCTCAATCCTGCAAAATCCTCCGGCAATCACTGTCAATACATTGAGGCAGGGCCAGTGACATCCTGGAGCAGTGCTGAGGATTTCAAGTTTACTCTTGGCCTACATGTGTGCATGGCTGAGCATAAACAATACCAAGTCCGGCCCAAGACCTTGACACAGTACATACTCCAAATCAGCCACACATTCTTGCCATAGAGCCTCAAGCCTGCAAAATCCTCCATTTTACAAAGAGGATTTTTGATGATTTGGGAAGGTTAAAGCAGTATCCTAGAGTGATCGGCTGTTTGCTATTTCCCAGGTTGACAGCATTGCTATAACGTGCAAGCCTTGTAACGCTGGGCGACGTTATCCCTGGCTACATGGCATGTAGGAAAGGGCTTCTAACTAGCACCCCTTGATAAAGACATTGACAAAAAGGGGTACCACAAGTCAATTTGTTTGTTCAACTTTAAATGATGAATTATGAATATTCACCTAGTCAGTTTCCCTTTGTAGCTTATTTCAACAATATGAACGCAGTAAAGAACAACATTTTGATCTAGAGTAAATTTTCACAAGCAACAACTTCCTATGTTGTTGCCTTGCAGCTCAGTGGATGCTAATCGTTAACAGTGACTGATCCAGAGGAGGGGTTTGCAGGGGTGCGGAGCGGCACCCCCAGTTTTCAATTGTGAGAGACCTTCTGCCCCCCCCCCCTTCCCAGCAGTAACCTCTCTGGATCCGCTCATGATCGTGGGTACGAGAGACCACTGATAAAAATAGCTGAAACAGCTGAAAAAGGTGTAAAAAAGCTTAACTTTGGAAATCTCCTATACTTTTGTACCAGCAAGTGAGGGCAAAACGCTGAAATCCAAAACAAAAAAAGTCGAAATCAGCTTTAAAGCTGAGATTTCACACCCCTACATGATTAAAGGGAATGTCACCACACTCGGAACTGCACCACTAGTTCTTGAAGGGATTTCAGTACCGACGGGGAGTGCTCCTTTAAAGCGATGGCCAGGAGGAGTGGTTTACTGTCGGGTCCTTCACAGATCTTCGTTGCTAGGTTCTTGGCCATGACGTGGGTAATAGGCTGAAAAAGGAATAGATACAAAAATACTAGTTGTATTGAAGCCTGATATGATTATGTTGCATCATTTTTCGTTTGATGAAAAGGGCCCATGTAATGTATTTTTTTCTTAAAGGGAATGTACATCCTTGGCTTTTGCTGTAATTTACAGAAATGAACTATTTGAGGGGTAAGTATAATAGATCAAATATTGTTACACTGACAAGTTTGAAGTTTTGTGTTCGAAAATGCTGGAAAAACCAGGGGGAAAAAAATGTTCAAGTAGTCTGGTTCCCTGACTCCACTTAAGATCAAATGTATCAATTTATAGATGCCGGAAAATTGTAAGGTAAGGAAACCAATGCAGCTGGTCTGCACCCGTTCATGAACATGGAACCAATAGCAAACAAAATTTGGACTGAAAAAAGGGTAATTTTGGAGCAGTAGTTGAAAAATAGTTAGGTTTTTCCAACGGTGGTCAGCCGACCACCGTTGGAAATTTATACAAAATACCACTTTTCTTGGAAATGACTTCACACCAGGTGCCATAATTTTACAGGATGCTTCAGACTTTCATTTACCTACATCCTAGTAAGCTATTTCGTAAAAAATTGGTAGTTTTGTTTTCCAATGTTTGCAAATGTTGTATATTCCCTTTAATGCAATCCTCCAAAATGCACCTTTGTGTCCAATTTAAATTGATTGTTAAGGTTTTTTTGTTTTAGAAAACCAGTTTCAAAAATGAATTTTTTTTGTCAGAAGATGTAAGAGCATATATGCCAAAATACTCTTAACCCACCCCCCCCCTAATAATTTTTTTTTTTAAGTTTCATGTAAGACACTCTTTCACAAGGAACTGGGACAAACACAAAACCAGATACAATTGTATTTGGTGATAATTATGTCAAGACCAATGTTAAACAAGTGAGTGATTGTTATTGAAAGTTATGCTGCCTGCAGTACGGTACATGTACATAATCTGCCTGCAGTTGTGAATTGTTTTTCATGATTTCAATGACCAATCTTTGAGGATTTTGCCCAAACACGAAAATTCAACAACAAATCTTTAACCCTAACTCCCTAGGCCCTTTTTGCTAGGATATAGCCTCAATTCTGCAAAATCCTCCAATTAGCCTTATGGAAAATGTTGAGGCTTGGCCAGTGACATCCTGGAGCAGTACGGAGGATTTCAAGCATAATCCAGGCCTATATTTGGGCATGGCTGAGCAAAAACAACACAAGGTCTGGCCCAAGACCTTGACAAAGTGCATCCTACAAAATCAGTAACGCACTTTTGCCATGTAACCTCAATCCTCCAAATTCCCCCACTTTGGCAAAGAGGGTTTTGATGGATTCAGGGCAGTTATGGTTAAAGTATTTGGAGAATTGGAGTAACAACCATTCTGTTCAGAATGACAAATTCTATGGCCATCTTCAATATGATCATGTTTATCTATGATAACAAAGATTAGTTGTTTTCTCTTCTTAATTTCTTTTTCCTATCATGGGAATCATTTTTATGATTTGAATGCCTCATCTTTGAGGTTTTGCCAAAAAGATTACCGATAATTTTAATCACTACTCACAAGATGAAAGAGCACAACACATTGGGCGAAACATTTTATCACAGAATTACGCTGCGTCATTGCCTGCCTTGTGCCACATGGTGCAAAGTTTTGTAATAATTGTAAAAAATTTGTGTGACAAGAATTAAGGAGAAAACAATTACTTCATCTTTCCCAAGAAGGACTTTTGTTGTGAAATTCTGCTGCCTCGTGTCTGCTGGGGTCGAGTCTGGAATAACATGCACCTGAATGGAAGAAAATTGAACCCATCAGTAAAAATTCTCTTTATTTAAATAACAGAGTAACATAATAGACTGATACATTAAAGGGAAGATACAACATTTACAAACATCACAAAACGAAATGATCAAATTATCACAAAATACCTTACTGGATTGTTAGGGAATGACAGTCTAAAGCATCCTGTAAAATTGTGGATCCTGGTGTGCTTTCATTTTCAAGAAAAATGGTATTTTTCCAACACTGGTCGGCCGACCAGCGTTGGAGAAAACTGGCTTTTTTCAAAAGCTGCTCCTACTTTTTCCTAATTGGTTATTCCGCATTTTCTTTGCAATTGATATAACACCTGTGAAGGGGTACAATACAAGCCTTCTAGACTGATTCTCTGACCTTACAATTCCCCAAAGTCTATAAATTGCTCCGATTCATCTTAAGTGGGGTCAGGGAACCAGACTACAAGAACATGATTGTTTGTTGTTGTTTTTCCAGCATCTACAAGCCCAAAACGTGAAACAAGTCATTTTAACAATATTTGCTATAACATACTGATCCTCCAAATTCATTAATTTCTGAAAATTGCAGCAAAAGCAAATGTTGTACATTCCCTTTAAGCCCTCCCTACTCAACATGTATACAACACTTGCCAGCCCCCCCCCCCCCCATTAGAGGACCTGTCCTTATGACGTAAGGAGTCTTTGCATGGGGGGGGGGGGGGATTAAGCCCAGCCCTGTTCAGATGTTGGGGTCAGATCTCGGCCATTGAGTGACAAAAAATTATGAAACTCGGTGCATAGCACAAATTAATATGAAAGTAGGCCTACCCAAGAAATTTCATGACTGTAGGTTAAAGGGTTTTGGAATTGTCGGCTAATCTATTATTCATATGCACCAATGGTAACTCTGCTTTGCGTACACTACATACAGAAGAACAAAAATCGCTGCATGGTAACCCATGGTCAGAATTTTATGGGAAAGATTCCCATATCTGGCCATCACTAATTTTTCTCTTCAGTGACCTATCAGCTATCAGAAAGTGAAAATATGTCCTAAAAAGTCAAAATTAGCAGGGAAAATATTGAATTATTTACTGAGAAAACACTTAGAAATTTTCAGACCAGTCTCATAGAGTTTGTGCACAGGGTGACAAGTGATGGCCAGATATGGAAATCTTTCCATTTAAGGTTTTTGTTATCAAAAGATGCGCAAGACTCAAGGCTAAAAAGTCAGGACAGCTCAGGTCAGGAAGACTTTTTTTGCAAGGGTATCGCGGAAAAAATCGATTAGTTTTAACCCTAAAAGGACCGGGGGGGGACCCCCTCCCCGGTACTTTTAGGGTTAAAACTGAAAAGAGGTGTCCATAACTCCTACCATGAAATTGATCTATATTGACTAACTAAAACTTACAATTGTTCCTAGTTTCTCGTACTGCGTTATCGCGACGAATATTCTGTCCTTGAAGGCGGTACACACGACGTCTGTGTGAATCCCATCAATTGTCGCTGCTCCCTGTCATCCAACAAAACAATCCACAAAAAAGGAAAATCAACATGACTTGATTTAATGTTAAAATTATGTTCAAAGTCCTATTTGCGTTGAAGTCCGAAGTTGCATTAGGTCTGATTCTTGTCTCCTGAAGCTGAATACAAAGTTGCAACGATGTCAACACGGCACCAGACGCATTAGTAAGCCTAGTTGAACGCTCTGGTTGGACGTACCCGTAGAACTATGGGTATTACACGTAATATTACATGTAATACCCATAGTTCTAGGGGTAGGTTGGACGGGCAGTTAAATGTGATAATAGTCTAGATTCACAATGGGAGTGTCGCATTTTTGTTGCAATGCCGTAACACTAACAATACATTTTACTATAGCACTTTTTGCTTTTTACTTTAGTAATAGCAGTTGAAAAATGCGTAATCCCCCTTGAAACAAAAACGTTCAAACTCTACCTGTTTGGAAACGGGTAAATCTTCGCCAGCCATCTCAACTCTAAAGAGTAAAGTATGATTATAAATTTGACAAAGTCACGTCAGCCCGTCGACACTTGTACGAGTACAGTATGGCACGGTAATTAATGCATGCACGTGTGTTTTGTTTTGCAGCTTGGACACTTGGTGGCGCTCTAATGTAAACACGTGTACGTGCGCGCTGAGCTGAGCGCGCGCTCGACTCGATAAATGTGCTGCAGTCATCAGCTGATGACGACGGATCGGGCAGGCGTTTAAGCTCGTCAACTTTTCCGCGCCGTTTTCCTCCGCCAGCTGATGATAAAGTGTTTGCACGTGTCGTTTACCAATTTCAAGCTTACACCGCATCTTGCGATCCCTTTTACACGGTTGATGCGAGGCGTGGTGGCTGAGAAATAGACGTGTTTTCTTGGTAGTCTGTGGTGTTGGTAAGACTAAACCGTGACGGAACTTCGTAGAGCGGACCACCAGCTGATCATGGAGGGGTGTTCCGCGTTGAATCCACGGCAGGGCTCGCTCGCCTGGCGGCCGCTTGCGTTCCTCTTTATCGTACTCGTGGGTTCACTGGCTGTTTTGTCAGTGCAAGGCCAAGAGGGACTTTCAAGCAATGTCGACTCTGGTTCGTCATCGGGGGTACCAAGTCTCGAGGATGGACAAGAGGATCATAAAAGCTTCTACAAAAAGCCAGATGGAAATGACCATTTGAGAGAAACCTGTAAAGTGGAATCTGGATCTGGAGGGAACGGGGGAAGGAACGACGATGCTTGCCCGGGAAAGCCTCGATTGGTTCGACTGGCAGGAGAACAGGTAGGAACTCAAGATGTAGGGGAAAATGTACCACTCAACAGTAAACACTCAGTTCATAATCACGTCGTGATTTGAACATCACAGCTCCAGTGGACCCTTATGATAATTTATTCCTACGTCAACAGGCAAGTATGTTTATTCATGAGAATAGAATAGTGGTATCAAAAGCATTGTTAGGTATTTAGTCAACCCATTGCATTTTATTTAAAGCATTTCTTTAAGTACGGTTGTCGTCGAGCTACCACACAGTAGCCTAGTGGATAGCGAGATGAGCTATGGATACAAAGATCCCTGTTTCGAATCCACGTCGTTGCTGCTCATTTTCATCAACTAAGTTTCTGAGGTAATTTTATTTGAAAGGAAAAAGAGAAAGAGAACCTAAGTGTCTTGCAATAATTCAGAGGAAAAACATACATTATGATAATTTATTGGAGTTGTGATACAGGCGCTACCAGCATTTACAGATTTTCCTCAGAAAATACCATTTCTAATACTACCGGTATATGTGACCGGCTCCACAAAAAAGGGTATTATGTCGCAAAAAGGTGAAATTGAGTCATATACATGGTTGGAAAGCCCACAATGTAAGCTTTCATTTGGTATATAATAGAGCTCCATAGTCCCTCCCGTTCTGGAGATGTAAGGTATTTGCATAATTACTTAGTTGGAGTTCAAATTACACAACTGGGAAAACAGGCTTTGAAATAGCTGGCTTTGATGTAGAACAACAGAACAATGCACACAAAATTGGTGTTTTTTTCCACTTTGTTCATCAAAATCAACATTTCTGTGAATGAAACCTGAAACTGTAGGTATTAAAGATATATCATTCATGATAAAAAATGAAAATCACATTTTGACAAAATTTTCACTGTTTCAATGTTGTGTGGGCCAATACACAATCATGCTCAGCGCGACTTAATAGCCTTTTTTGTAGAGCCGGTCACATTTAATAGGTAGTTTAGCCTCTTTCCCTTCCATTCATGGTGAGACACAAGTCCTATTCATCTGTCATAGTAAGTCAAAATATTTCAGGTAAGTATATAAAGTTATGAAAACATGACTTACTAGAGTTGCAGATTAGAATAAACTAGATGTACAATAAATGTTGCTAAAATCGCTGTCGTAGTTGTTGATCACTGGAGTAGAGCGGAGTGTCTCTGCCCGCGTGGGTAGCGATTCACGTTTTTATACTGCTGTTACGTAATAGATCATTTAAAGGGAATGTACATCATTGGCTTTTGCTGTAATTTTCAGAAATGATCTATTTGAGGGGTTAGTATAATAGATCAAATATTGTTAGACTGACATGTTTGAAGGTTTGTGTTCGAAAATGCTGGGGAAAAAAACAAGAAAAACAAAAATGTTCAAGTAGTCTGGTTCCCTGACTCCACTAAATATAAAATGGATCAATTTACAGATGCCGGAAACTTGTAAGGTAATGGAACCAGTCTAGCCGGCCTGCACCCGTTCATGAACATGTAACCAATAGCAAACAAAATTTGGACTAAAAGAAAAATGGTTAATTTGGAGCAGTAGTTAAAAAATAGTTAGGTTTTTCCAACGGTGGTCGGCCGACCACCATTGGAAATTTTTACAAAAATACCATTTTTTTGAAAATGACTTCACACCAGGTGCCATAATTTTACAGGATGCTTTAGACTGTCATTTACCAACACCCTAGTAAGGTATTTCGTAAAAACTAGGTAGTTTTATTTTTCGATGTTTGCAAATGTTGTATATTCCCTTTAAACACTGCAGTACAACTAGTGATGATCCATTTTCAGTGTTTGACAAGCCAGAGAATTTGAAACAGAATTTAAACGTGCTCAGCGACGCAAAAATTTGTCGAGTTATAGATGACAAACTACCCGCCTGGCCTAATAGTAATACACTTGCCTGCGCTTCCCATTGGGAAATATAATTGTCTTGATCAACGGATGAACGCACACACCACACTTGCGCAGAAAAGCTGCTTTGTAGCGGTTCATGGTTGAATGCCCCATCCAGACAGGCACATATGCAACGTATGAAATGCGGCTATTGTGGAGTAGACCTTGGCCTGTGGTTCTATTGTACATGTATATCTCAAACACAATTGCGGGTTGCGGAGATTTCTATTGTAGACTAACTTTGGGTCCCGTAATTTAGCTCGCTACTTTATTAATCATTGTGTACATATATGCAATATCATTGTATTCCTTTAAATTCCTTATATCATTTTCAAAAACATGTTTGTACATATTTGTAAAAAAAATATTGGCACCATTGAAGTAAATGTTATTGAATTGAATTGAATTGTTGGTATTATTGCACTCCATGCTACTTTGTTTCTGGTAATGAAAACAAAGGAAAGAATGTTGCATCCTGACACAACGTTTTCATCATATATTACATGTATCTCAATAAAGGTCAGTCATTGCAGAAATGTTGCAAAGACATGAATCTGGCACTGAGAAAATTTCCAATTTCATTAAAAAATACTTGAATATGCACTCAACTCTAGACTTTCCAAACCAAGAATTCCTCAAGCGCCCTAGGCACTTTAGCTCGCAAGCCTGAAGAAACCTGTAAAGACAAGACAATGAGAAGAAATTACAGTTTTAGAGGTGGGAGGAAATCCCCAGAAGAATATTCTGGGGAAAACCCACGGGATCAGGTAGGGACTGAAAACCCAATCCATATGTGGACCAGGACAGGAATCGAACCCGGGCCACAGCGGTGGAAGGCGAGGACAGTAACCACTGTGTCAACCTGACTCCTCTATGAGAACACACATATACTGAAATTTGTATCCTTGTGGAGACATTTCTTTGTTCTCATGTAAGTTTTCGAGTTTGAAAGTACAGCTTCAAAATGCTCTATTTTAACCAGAATTAATTTCCTGGGCTGAAATTCGGACTTAATATCCCTTTTCTAAAACTCTACCATTTGCGACGGATCAACATACCTTGGAAATTCCTAGTTTTTGAGTAAAATCCATATATCTATTTCGTGAAAACCTTGTGGAGATGTATTCATCTATAGAAATTGCCCTGTGGAGACGTATACAATCTTTTGTTCCCTATTGCGTGCATGTCTCCAGAGGGCACGGTGTATCAGATCAAGCCACCAGAAACAGTAGCTGCCTGTTTACAATGAAAAACTGATGAACACACATTACACAGAGAAAGCCGCCTCATAGTAGAAGGGATATTGTGCTGGCTCCTAAGTAGATATTCCCGCGAATATAAATTACACAGAGAAAGCCACTTCATAGTAGAAGGGATATTGTGCTGGCTCCTAAGTAGATATTCCCGCCCATAAATTACACAGAGAAAGCCACTTCATAGTAGAAGGGATATTGTGATGGCTCCTAAGTAGATATTCCCGCCCATATTTTATAGTACGACCATCTGGTAATCTATCCATTTTACTTTGGGCTAATTTACTGACATTCATCTATAGTAGATAGGGGCCCATTAAAAAAATTGAAAATTGACTATACATTGAAATTTCAACATCGTGCATCGTTTTACCTCAAAATTTCACTCAAAAATCAAAACGCTGCCCTCTGGTATCTACGACATTCTTGTTGGTTTTAAACATTGCTGCATGTAGATGGGCAAGTCCAATCTTCATTCGATCTTTATTCTCTTATATGAGGCTTGTACAATTACTGTTAAAATAGGCACTACATGTACTTCAACTCAAAAGACTATTGTGTAGATGCCTTGGTAGTGTAAAATGTCTTTGAAAATTCTTTGACGGGGTCGCAAAAGAAGCAGATAAGGCCAAAAAAAAAAAGTCTCCGGTTTCTGGTATGGAGCTTGCCCAAAAAGTGGTGCGGCGACGCGGCTTTTTTTTTTTTTTACCTGACTTTTTTGCTTCAAATGTCGGCTGATGACTGCAAATGATGCCCGACTAAACTTAGTGCAAAATGTACGGGAGTCCAGTGAGTCCACACATGGAGGAATAAAGCTTATTCTGGATCATACCCCCATATAAAAACACGTTAAAACTGTGCTGCAGCAGAATTCCAGTCAAACCAGTGAGTTTGGCGGTTTTGAGACATCATCTTTGATTGAAAAAAAAACTTTTTCATTTTGCCGACGCGCAGGGCTACGGCGACGCGCGCGCATACCAGAAACCGGAGACTTTTTTTTTTTGGCCTAACATTAGCCTCTCATCACTGTGCACCGGAGACTTTCAGCCTACCATTTAGAGCTGATGACGCAAAAAAAATATATTTCTGTAAAATGTGATTTTTATGTTTATGTTGTCAATTTTTTTAATTTTCAGATTTTTTGATGTATGTATTTTTAATCTTTACTATGTCTACTATGCATGTATATTTTTAAAGAAATAGTATAAAAATCGTGGGGGGGAAGTATTTTTAAGAAAAAACAATTGGCAGAAAAACAGAACTTAAAGGGAAGATACAACATTTGCAAACATCAATGAACGGAATGATCAAATTATCACGTAATACCTTACTGAATTGTTAGGGAATGACAGTCTAAAGCATCCTTTAAAACCGTGGCTCCTGGTGTGCTGTCATTTTCAAGAAAAACTGTATTTTCCAACGCTGGTCGGCTGACCAGCGTTGGAGAAAACTGGCTTTTTTCAAACACTGTTCCTACTTAGTTATTCTGACTTTTCTTTGCAATTGATTACACACCTGTGAAGGGGTTCAACCTTGCTAGACTTATTCTCTGACCTTCCCCAAATTGTATTAATTGCTCGCCGTTTCATCTTAAGTGGGGTCAGGGAACCAGACTACAAGAATATGATAGGTTTTCTTGGTTTTTCCAGCATCTACAAGCCCAAAACGTGAATTAAGTCAGTTTAACAATATTTTCTATAACATACTAATCCTCCAAATCCATTTATTTCTGAAAATTGCAGCAAAAGCAAATGTTGTACATTCCCTTTAAGGCCTTTTTTCGGTATTTTTGCTTTTTTGGCATGTATGTCAATAAATACGAACTTTAAACAGCAAAAAGTTGACAACAGAATGTTTAATTGAAGTGTAACAAACAGCACCGCAATCTGCCCAGTTCTGTCTCATTTTTGCCAGAACGTCTCACAAATTTCTACAGTGATTCACATTCTCTGGAAGTATACGTGTCCAAGTTACTGGATTTACCGTACATACCGTCATATATATTGTAGAAAATACCTAGTTGTTTATGAGCAATCTTTTAAAATATTTTCAGTCCTCTTATAACGTTGTTATGAATTTCAGTTCAGTAATTTTATTGATCTCTTGAGCCTATGATGGTAGATTTCTGCATGTCCTTTTCTGTGTGGCTGATTCAATTAAGCACCAAACACCTGCCTCTATGGAGTTTATGGCTAGACGTATTCACAAACCAATAAATGGTCCCTATAGTCATCAAAACAGCGTGCCAACGAAACGGAGATATATTCTAGGCTCCGGGGCAGGGAGAGTCTATTTCAGGACACAGGTGATGCGGAGACGAAATGAATGACGGCAGGAATAATGGAGTTGAAGACGCGAAAGAAAATTTCCACTTTGGGGGACAGAGTTGGGATTGATAAACTGAGGGGCTGACAAATTGAAAAAGGCAGGCAAACATTGAGCTACAGAAAGTCGACGACAGCTTTTAATGTGATATGCAAACAGAGAGACTAGCTGACCGACAGACAGACCTGCCAGCCAGCCACACGTTGTAGAGACAAGGGATTGACTGGCTGAATGACTTTAAGGGATGTAACTTACAAAGTATTTTTTTCTGTCAGCGCTTGTCAATTTGACACCATGGCATTACACTCAAAATTTGCAATAGTTTGTGAAAAGAATTACTTTGAAATTGTAAAATAATTTTAGGCCAAGAAAAGAATGATGTGTTTCCTATTTAAAAAAAAACAGTGGATGGATGTTTTTTAATTTTTTATAATTTATTTTTTTTTGCCTCTAAAATTTTAGAGCCTGAATTATTTTTTAAAAATTCATGCATTCGAAACGTTAATTCTGCATTTTCTGCACTGTTTATATGGCCTCGCTACAAGAAGAGTCAAAGAGCACACTCTCTACCTACTTACAAAAAAAAAGGAAATAAAATGTACATAAAATGCAGGACAATGTCTGCAAAAAGTAGGCTAATAATTTAAGGAACAATTTGCAAATAAAAACACTGTTAGCTTCTGCTTGATTTTCTGGGTATTTCTTGGCCATGCCAAGAAATAAAATTCATCTTTAAGTACTAATAAAGGTAACATTTGCAAACATCCAAAATAAGACTACCAAATTATTATGAAATACCTTACTGGACTGTAAGACTGAATAGTCTCAAGTACCCTGTGAAATCTTGGCACCTGGTGTGCTGTCATTTTGAAGAAAAGTGGAGTTCCTTTATCAATTTCATGTATTTTCAATAATGGTCAACTGACCAAAAAAAATCCTTTTTTGGGGGGACTTCTTTTCAAATAGTGCCCTCATTTTTACAAAATTTAATTGGTCCACATTTTGTTTGCATTCAGTTACTCATCCGTGAATAGGTGCAAGCCAGCTAGTCTGGTTCCTTGACCTGACAATTTTCCCGACGTCTACAAATTGCTCCGTTTCGTCTGAAGTAGGGTCAGGGAACCAGACTACAAGAACATCATATTTTTCTTGGATTTTCCAGCATCTATGAACACAAAACTTAAAAAAGGGTCAGTGTAACAATACTCGCTATAAAATACTAACCCCCAAATCCATCCTTTTCTGAAAATTACAGCAAAAGCAAATGCTGTATATATCTTGATTTTTAAGTCTGGATGTTGACCAGATATACTTATCAAAATCTTGCTGTGGCTTCACATTCTCACAAAAAAAGTCGAACTTGGATGCACCATAGAGCAATGAAGGAGGATGAAGCTAAGCTCAGTTACGGAATCCAAGAAAAAGAAATCAATCATTATTGACCTACATGTACACCCTCCAGCCTTTAGGGGAGCAAGACATTAAGTTCTTGAATATTTGGCAGGCAGACTGTTTGGAGAGTGGGAGCAGTACACTGAATCATAATTCATGGAGTTGGAAATTGCATGGAGTTGCCTCCCCGGTGAAGCGGGCGAGGCAATGCCTCATTTTTTTAAAACTAAAAATGTGTGTGATTGTATTTTCTTGCTGCAAACAGAAATGTGGGGCGCTGTGGTCCAATGGTTACGGTGTTTGACTTGTGTGCCGTGGTACATGGGTTCGAACCCTGACAGGGAACATGGTGCTTGTGCTCTTGGGCAAGGCACTTTACTATGATTGCCTCTCTCCACCCAGGAGTATAAATGGGTACCTGTGAAGGTATAGACCAGATTGTGCTGATGCTTGTGTTCTTGGGAAAGACACTTTACTACAAGTGTCTTTCTCCACCCAGGAGTATAAATGGGTACCTGTGAGGGTAGAGACCAGATTGCGCTGATGCTTGTTTTCTTGGGCAAGACACTTTACTACAATTGCCTCTCTCCACCCAGGAGTATAAATGGGTACCTGTGAAGGTAGAAACCAAATTGCGCTGATCTCGAGCTGCTGCAGAAAAAATGGTCTCATTTTCTGATGAACAGGGATAACGATATTTGTGATGCGCATTTGATCATATTCATATCTTCGCAATATAAATGTCGTAAGTTATTATTATTATTATACACTGCACAAGCTTGGTCAAGTTGGACAGTGGTTCCTTGCACCCAAACTTTGTTGTGTTTTAAATGGTCCGTGGTTTGACCAAATTCATTTAATGAGACCAAATTGCGATGATGCTTGTGTTCTTGGGCAAGACACTTTGGTGAGTGCATACTTGCATATCTGGACCAATTGACCTACAAAAAAAAACCCAGCGACTCTTCAATCACCGAGTTTGGCTCTAGGCAGAGTTCTAGAAACAGCAACCCTCGATAACCTGCGAACTGGATGCATTCATTAGTTTGTAGGCCTGTGCCCAATTCACCGAATATCCGATTATCAACCGAATATCCTGGAAAGCACTTTTCAATTAAAAAAAGGTAAGCATTCTCTAGATGATTAAATTGTGTGTTTTTATTTTTTGTCAAGTGCCACAGTTTTGTTGTAAAGCCATTATCGTGTAGGATTTGAGAACTTTCATGGCAAATACTACCTCAAATTTCATCTTTAAAATTAGTCAAATAAAAAAATAGCAGCCACTCTTACCTATTCTTAATATTATTAAACCCTTCCACCCAGTCCCTTTTTGATAGGAACCATCCTCATATTTCTCAAAAATCCTTCAGTTTTGCACTTATGTTCAAATGAAGGATACCCACTGCCTCATTCCTTCAAAATCCTCCAACAGCCCGGCCTTTCCAAATGCATTTAGCCTCAATCCTCCCAAAATCCTCCTCTCCTTCAAACAATCCTCCAAAATCGACCGATACTGAATGTCCATGTACCGTACCCTCAGTCCTCCACAATCCTCCAAAATATGTAGGTTGCATTCAGCCTCATCAATCCTCCAAAATCCTCCTCTCCTTCAAACACCATTCATCCTCAATCCTCCAAAATCAACCGATACGGAATGTCTATGTGCCCTCAATCCTCCACTATCCTCCAAAATTTGTAGGTTGCATTCAGCCTCAATCCTCCAAAATCCTCCAAAACCGCCTGGTGGACTTTGAAGGATTGAGGAAGGTTGGGGTTAATAACCTCATTAACACACGCAAATCCCCGATCGGCACTGAGCCAGTTTAGGCTAGCAAATGTTTAACTTGATAAGTGCATTTTGAAATTGAATACTTGGTCAAGTCCGAGTTGGAATAGTTGAATACTAAATTATTTGGAAAACACACCACCCTATGGTTGGTGACGTCTAGAAATTGCCCAGAAGGTATAATGAATGAATTATGCATCATTTGTATGTGCTTACTTGTGTGATCATTTCTGTTGTCTCGCGATTGACAGAAAATAAAATCTTGTAGGGAGTCTGGAATATCAATTTTGGTCAAAAGTGACAGAAAATATTGTGACTATACGTTGTACAAGTGCACCATTTTATCCAAGTAAACAAAAATTGTATTTTGTTGACATTGCCTGGAACGATGTTTCAAAGTTCACGTCTTTGCAACCTGCCAGAACGCTGTTACTCAGTAGTTGGTGTTTAATTATTCGAACAATTCAAGTTGAACGGTTGTATTCCGCAGTAATCAGGACCAAGTTTCAATTGAGTTGAAATAACACCATTTAGAACCACAAACCATTGAGTCAATGTTCTGTCAAGTATACAAAACCCATACAAAAACTCAAACACTGCCAAAAATATTCCACTCCAGCGCAGCTGAAGTAGGACGCATTTGCTGTTTGTAGGTCAATATGAAAGCTTCTCAATGAGTTAATGAATGTTTGCATGAGCATTATGTCCCTTGATTATAATGCAGAGTGCTGCGTGGTGTTCGTGTCTGCGTCCGGCCCACCGTTCTAATTGCAAATTAATTGAGTAGATCAATATAGATGCATCAGGGACAGGGAACCTACGGAGCTGAGAAGATTGTCTAGACAGCCAAGTATTTAAGAGACGGTAAAGTCATTTGAACAAAGATGGGCGGGGCATATTGATGAGGGGGGGGGGTAGATGCAAATACACTGCATCCCTTCTGGGCAGACTTTCATTTTTTCAGAATATTTGAGAAAATAACTTTTAATAAGTTTTCATTCTTGAAAATTTGTTGCGCTCAAGATTTCCAGTTTCCCCATGCTGTTTTTGAGTTTCATCCCACGAAATAGATTCCATTTCAAAATTGCTATTTTGCAGCGAAACAAAGTCATTCACTCTTGAATGAGACATGGACCGCAAGCAGCGGCCCAATGGTTGTTGCTTTGTTATTTTACAGTATTTCAAATTATTGGCTGCCAGACAATTCCGTTTTCGCAGGGTAGGCTGGTTCCCGCCCAACAAGCAGTATCAATAATGTATGGGCTGGGAGGGAGCCAGTCTGCTCACAAAGCAGATCTGTTTGTGCTCATAACAATCATGCCTTTTATTCAGAGGGTTGCAGGTGTTCAAAAAAGGAAAAAAGGGAGGAGTTGAACTCTTTTTCTAATTGACTCTGTAAAGTTCCTGGTGTCTTTTACTAAGTACTTGACCGATTCCACCTAAATCCATCACTGACCCTGCTTCACATAATGCTTCAGGACCAAGTCCACTGAAATCCACCACAAGACCACCACTACTATAGGTGGAACTGATGGACTTGGTACTCATGGCTTGCCTACCATAATCCCCAAAATGGGGGAATGGATTTTGATGTATTTGGGAAGGTTATAGGGTTCATCTCTCAAAAAAAAAAAAAGATAGTAAAATCGGCTTTCTTTTAGTTCAGTCATTAATTGGAAACTAATTGCAACATAGATCTAAATTTTGAAGAAAAAAGAACAGCATTGATTACCCGGTGGTTGTTTGAATATTCTTTCTTTTTCCACAAATGTCAGATGATGAAATACCCAGCCATATTGAATTTCCGGTACAAAAGTACAGTGTAATTTGGCATGAAGTGATGTAATAACTTATTCATGACTTTGCAGAGAGTGTGCTATTGAGCTGTAAAAGGGCAGCAACACCTATGGTGTGTTGTGCCAGTTCTGTGCCAGTTCTAAATTCCACAGATGAAACAGGTGATGTCAGAGAAATCCCGTAATTACCATGGAAATGCATTATTAATGTTTTATTTTTCATTTGCAGCTGCTGGATCTAATAGACCATTATCATGTTGCGGTCATCTTGATTTTTTTCCCATTCAAATCATTTCGTAACCAAAGCGAGGCTGGAAGGAAAAATAGTCTGGTTCCTTTCTGCACAAAAACATTATCATTCAGTATTGTTATTGGATACAGGGAACATGACTGAAATGGTGGCAGCATGATAAAGGTCTATTCTTGCCAATCGCTGTGGAGGAGGTTTGGTGATTCCCCCCACAGCAGCATTTCATGGACTCGAGTCTGGCCCAATTGCTTCCAAAGAGAGATGGCAATCCGTTCCTGTGTACATAGGTTTGTCCCCTCTAAAAATACATTTCAATAAACAATTTGGCATGTATTTTTTTTCTACTCCCATTTAGGTCGGCCATGTTGAAGAACTGGAACTTGTGCCAGGCAAAACACACCTACTGAAAACCATTAACATGAAGCCGGTTATATTTGGTAGGTTTTGAAAAATGTCACACTTGCAATTTGAAATTGATACTTGAGTTGGCCTTCTTGAATTTGTCAGAAATTGAATGGGGCGGGGTTTGAACCTGCAACCTCCGGATTGCCGTTCCGGCACTCTACACACTAACAGAGTTGTAACGAGTCACTGATTTTTTTGTGTGACTCGAGTCAAGCTGAGTCACTTTAAGGAAGTGAGTTGGAGTTGAGTCATTTTAAAGAAGTGACTCGAGTCAAGTCATTAGGTCAAAAAAGGTCATGTCGAGTCAAATATCTAGCTAGTCAATTCGAGGCACAAATATTTGAACACTGTTACAACAAATGAAGACGAGAGAAAGTCATTTGTGTCACTAACAGTTAACAAGAAGTGAAACAGTCATCTTTGAGGTGTGTGAAAATGCCTCATCTCATTCACAACTTGACTGATCCTTGGAATCAATTTGATGTCTTCAAATTCCTCTTTTTTTTAACTTCCAAACCAGAAATCCCTAATTTCTTCACGAGTGAAGAGTGTAGCCATATCATATCATTAGCTAAGGAACAGGGCTTGCATGATAGCGGCACCAAGTCAACTGGGAATGGGAAAGGCCTCGCACTGCGCGACGTCAACGGAGACCAGAAGCTTAGTCTGAGGGAGGTGAGAACTTTCTTCGTCTTTTTAAAATGGAAGTTTTGGGACTGATTTTACCAAATCTGTTGTTGTTGAATTCAATATTTTGGGATGGAGAAGAGGTAGTGGTTTGTCATTTTCCCAAATCTGTATGAAAGTCTAGCTGAACAGCTTTGAGCTCTGTTAAACAGAGATTCAAAACTTGAGGTAATGCGAAAGTAATTTTAAAAGTAGAATTTCGAAGTAGTGTTAAGATTTAGATTTGTGACAGTTTGTTACATAAAAGTTTCACTCTTTGAGAAATTGTGTTTGTGAAGTTTTAGGATATTTGAGTGCCTCATTTTTGGAGTAGGTCTGTGATCACCAACTTCAATTCCTGTTCAATGCTTAACCCATATTCAGCATACGTGATGCGATCAAGCTACCGGTGGGAATTTTCATTTGGAGATACAGGCCAAAATAGGGCCACTTCATCACATCACTTCATCACATCTCTTGGTGTTCCGACGTCCATAATTTTGGAACTAAAGATGGTATCAGCATGCGGTTTTCACTGTAGTAATGCTGAGATTGTGCTCTTTTCAAATCTGTAATATACAAAAAATTTGACCGGGTCAACAAACGACTCATTAACAGCTTGCTGGCATCACATATCCAGGAGAGAGTGGCCCAAGTAAAATTTACACCCTTTCACTTAATTGATTGTTTTTCTGGATCTAGGGACCCAAATGGAATGGCGTAGAAAGGGGCAGATTGGAAAATAGTCGGGCTTTAATGTAATGTATTATTTCATTGAAAAAAAAAAAACATTAAACAGTTTTAATCATTTGTTTTCTGAATGTTGCACTTTCTTTTGGCACACTCTGTATAAGCTAGTTCGTTCCATTAAGTTTTTTTTTTTCTGTCAATGGATAAAAAAAGAAACTCACTCATTATTCTATATTTTCAGCTTCAACTGACCTTAGAAGATGGCTATGACGTATTCCTGGACGATGATGACATCAGACAAATGTAAGTGGTTGATCTGGGCAACAAAAAAATGAGGGGATACAGCTTTTAGGATATTTTAAAGACTCTGAGATGCAACCAGCGGACCTTTAACAGCCTCCGCCCCAGACGCACTTAACTTGCATCCCGTCATCATAATCCTCTAAATCAGCGTCAACACCTACACCATAAGCTGGAGACGTATTTTAAAAGGTTCATTAGACATGATCACCTTAGCGTGTAGGGATGAATTTGTCGTCTAATCTTGCCCCTGAACCGTTTCTCGGATCCAGTTATCCACTGACCTGTTTTTTTTTCCCTGTCGTGTTTTTGCTTTGTCTGGAAATTCAGGTCAAGAAGATCCTTTAATAGTATTTGTCTGAAAGCTGGACGGCCTTAAAAACTCTTTGACAACAACGTTTTGTATGATTTAATATTCAATGTCTTAGAACTGACAGATATAGACAGGTTTTTTTCCTCAGTTGGAATGTTAAAGGGAATATGCATCATTTGCTTTTGCTGCAATTTTCAGAAATGGATGGAATTGGGGGGTTGGAAATATATAGCAAATATAGTTACACTGAATATTTTGAGTTTTGGGGTTCAAAAATACTATAAAAACCAAGAAAAACAATCCTTGTAGTCTGGTTCCCTGACTCCATATAAGAAGAAACAGAGCAGTTTACATACATTGGGGAATTGTAAGGTCAGGGAACCAGTCTAGCTGGCTTGTACCCGTTCATAGGTGTGTAATCGATTGCAAACAAGTTCGATGGTCAATTGGGGCCAGTATTTGAAAAAAGGCCAGTTTTTTTCCAACCCTGGTCAGCCGACCAGCTTTGGAAATTGATACAAAAATACCACTTTTCTTGAAAATGACAGTATACCAGGTGCCATGATTTTATAGGATGCTTTAAACAGTCCAGCAAGGTATTTCAAAATGATTTGGTAGTTTTATTTTTTGATGTTTGCAAATGTTGTATTTTCCCTTTAAAGGTAGAGTAGGCCTATATCATAGGTCGTCTGTGCATTTTTTTTTCAATTGAAGTACCAAAAGTGCTCCTACTCTAGAAGGCTGCTTAACAACTAAACTGATGACATTTTAGCTCAGTGAAGGCTGTATATTCCGAGAAATTAATATTCTACGATCTCAATTGCAATTTGGCTATGTTTGAATTGGCCTGCCATATGTACTTAGAATGTAATTTGAGTAACAAATTGTTTTGACAGAAATTGTTTTATCGTGTACATATAAAAGTCTAGTGTTACACCACAATTCACCATCTGAATTGTATTATTCATCTATTTCAAATCCAGCAGCTGCAATGTTGTGCCAGGGATTTTCAACTCATTCCAAAACCATTTTTTACTAGATATTTACAATCATAAAAATTTACGATTCCATAAACTCTGCAAGATAGTAATCTACTTTTTATGCCCGCTCCAACTTTAAGATTTAAGATATGTATCAATATGATCGTTTTTATAATTTCTTTTATAATATTCTGTAATATTCTCTGAGATAAGCATCCACTTTTATGAAAGTCTCAAACCTTTTAGATTTGAGATATGTAGCAATATGATCGTTTTTACAATTTCTTTTATAATATTCTGTAATATTCTCTGAGATAAGCATCTACTTTTTTATGAACGCTCAAACCTTCCTGAATTGACATCTGTAGAACAATTAAGATTGGTATACCAATATAAATATATATTTGTAATAATTGTTTGGTAACACTACATTAGCTAGAGCAGAGCTAGACCTCTGCTCCATTCTGCGCTTGGATGTAACCCAATCCTGGAGTGTGACATCCGCCACAGCCATTGGCATAGCGTCAATGTAGAACTGATAAAAAAAGGTTTTCATACACGTAGTTTTAAAGGTAGTATACAACATTTGCAAACAGCAGAAAACAAAACTACCAAATTATTATGAAATACTTTACTTGACTGTAAGTGAATAATAGTCTCAAGCATCCTGTGAAATCACGGCACCTGGTGTGCTGTCATTTTCAAGTAAAAGTGGAATTTTGTATCAATTTCCAACTATGGTCGGATAACCATGTTGGACAGCCAAGTAGAAAATAGACGCGAACGGGCATCGATCGAGACAAAGTCAGCTTCCCTGACAACTTTCGTCAAGAGTGCATTTACTGACAACGGCATGGCATTTGGTCAATTTTTGGTCAAGATTTTTGGTCAATTTTCGGGGACACCATGACAAACAGACAGACAGACAGACAGACCAACTGACTGACAAGTGACATGTTGAAGCTCCTGTTAGAGCTTAAAAAACAATGTAGCGTCCCTCCAGTAACAGGGTTTTATGACAAAAACAGCGACCAATGATGTGACAGTAAATCAAGTGAATGGACACTTTACAATCAAAAGTGGCCTTGGGAGAAAGGAACAGTTATAACTTCTAAATGGATTGAAATTGCTCTGCCCGGAAGTGTGGGAATGTTTTTTTTCTCAACAAGATTACGAGCTTGTAACTCACAGAAAATTCTGCTGAATTAAATTAAATCTCATTGCTTTGGGACTCACATCAGATTTTTTTTTTATCCACAACCTTGAGCTGTTTTGCCAGCTGCTGCCAGACTCAGAAGGCAATGGAGGCAATTCTGCATAAGCGAATCCTCGAAGCCTATTTGTCGAGGTTTCTAGTAATATTTTTTTAGTAATCTGAATGAAAGCTTTTTTGATTGCCTATTTTGTAAAAGATAGAGATGTGCTGTCCTGTTAAAGGTGATATACAACATTTGCTGTTGCTGTAATTTTCAGAAATGGATGGAATTGGGGTTTTATAGCAAATAAATGTGTAAAGTTTTGTGTTCATAGATGTTCATTGGAAAAACCAAGAAAAACAATGCTGTTCTTGTAGTCTGGTTCCCTGACCCTACTTCAGACGAAATGGAGCGATTTATAGATGTCTGGGAATTGTCAGGTCAGGGAACCACACTAGCTGGCTTGCGGATGTGTAACCGGTTGCAAAAAAAATGTGGACTCACTAAATTTGGTGAATTTCAGTATTTGAGAAAAAAACCCAGCTTTTTTTCCAACGATGGTTGGCCGACCATCATTGGAAATTGAAAAAAAAAAATCCACTTTTCTTAAAAATGACCGCACACCATGAAGTTCACATGATGCTTGAGACTGTTATTCACTTACAGTCAAGATGAGGTATTTCATAATAATTTGTTAGTTATGTTTTTTGATGTTTGCAAATGTTTTTTGATGTTTGCAAATGTTGCATAGAATTTGTTGAAAAGAGCAATTCATTCCCAAATTTACCCACCCTTTTTTTCAGTGATCATTTAGTCTAGTTTGTGCTGTGTGAGAAAGATATTTCTAAATAGGAGAGTAGTACGCAATAGTGCAGTAAGGCAAAGAACTTGGCAATTTTCTAGCACAGATCATCATCAATACTTCATCATCGCGCTGGTGCTTCTTAGGTTTCAGCAATGATGCCTTCTTGCTCGCCTCTTTACAGCCAGAGTGGTGGTTGATGTCAATTGAAGGCCGAGTCGCGCCGTTTTGTCTTTCAAATTGCGGCCCTCCGCTTCCTCATTAAAGAGGCACTCATGGGTTGCATTGTGTAATGAAAGGATCGATGAGCTGTATCCTAATATAGAATAATTGTGAGGCGTTTTAGCAAAATGAGACAGAACTGGGCACAGGCCGTAGTGGAGAAAAATGCAAAATAGGGGTGATTTTTTTTTGATTTATTGATCTTTGTAATCTTTGATATTCTCATTACATATATTTTAAAGGAATGGTATAAAAATTCTCTGCTAACGCGTGAAATATACTAACTGTATGCACAAAAGTGTCCTTTTTTCAGTATTGTGAATTTTTCGTTAATAGTAAGCAGTGCCATCATGTGAAATTGGGGCCTGGTCCTGGAGTGTTAGTAAGGGGTAATTCTACATGAAAGTGGACATGGTTGAAAAGTGGAAAATTTATGAAATCTTCAGAGCTACCAGCATTACAATACAACCTAAAATGTGGTATCAATGAAAGGGGACAACAAGATCTTTTATTTGAGTGGTGTGCAAGGGCGGATCCAGAAGACAATTTTTTTGGGGGGGGGGGCCAAAACAATTTTTGGTCCCCCCAAAAAGTGGGTCAAAAAATTACGGCGTGGGGTTCGGGGCCCGCTTAAGGGCCCCGAAAATTTTTGGATTCTAGATGCTCTGTGGTGAGATCTGAGGCAATTTCTGACCACTTTTACCAATGTTTTTTTTGAGGAAAAGATGGTGGTGTACTCATTGCCTGCCTTTATTGCGACGTCACATAAAAATAAAAAAATTGATTTCGTTTTGGGGGGGGGGCCATGGCCCCCTTTGGCCCCCCCCGGATCCGCCCTTGGTGGTGTGCCTGTGAGATACAATGTGATTAAATGAATTCTTTTTCCAAAAACTGGTTTTGGGGCTAATATAGGTTTTCATTTTGACATCTTGTTTTCACATGCATCTTGCTTTTAAGGCATAGAAAACAGAACTGAAAATAATATGATTCAGTAGGTTTTTTTATCACATTTTTGAAAGTGATTTCAGACACATAACATACTTGACATTAAAATGTAACGTCCATAACTACAAAAACATGATGTTTCCATACTATCAAAGTTCCTTTTTGTAAAATTGTGTTTTTATAGAGTGAACCTATATCAACCACAACATATTTTTTATATTAAATTCTTGCAAGAAACATCACAGGTTTTTATCAATGCGTATGGAATTGCCCGAAGTACAGCTGGTATCCTCATGAACTCCACAGCTAAAACCAATTCAAAATTCACCAGATTGCAGCTTTAAACATTCGACACTTAAGTCGCATGCGATGCCTCATATGTGCAATCGAGGCGAAAATGGAAAGGAACACGGGCAATGTCATGGGGTCAGAAATGAATACCAGGAAACATGTGTGAGATCACTTACAATCGCATGAAATGAACTGCACGACCATTCACCAACTCCAACATTTTCTGTGTTTGCTAAAATCAAATTTTTGTTTCAAAAGTTGTTTTATTGGTCTCATTACAGGTAAATTGTGGCAATAAAACACTGTGTTTCTGACGGGCAGAGCATAATGTCCAAAACGTTGAGTACCCTTTGGTTCTTTCGAGAACCAGACATACTCACAAAAGAGATTGATCACATGGTGCTACCGCACACCACTTCTTGTATCACCTTTTCACCATGCAAACCTTCAAATGTCATCGCACTGTCTTTCAGTAAAAAAAAAAAATTTTCATTTCGGTCCACTTTTACTGTGAAATTTGAAGGTATAGTCCATCATTTGTAATTTGTGCATTTTGTTCATTTGAAGCAACAAAAGTGCTCAAAATCTAAAGAACGGTGCTGAACAACTAACCTGATGAAGTTTCAGCTCAGCTTCAGCTGTATATTTTGAGAAAAACAACATTCTAGGATCTCGATTTTAAATCAAAAGTTGCTGAATCATGTTTTGAATTGGACCTGCATTCAGCGTCCGAGACACATTCTCACTAGCCGATTGCAGCTACGCGATGTCGCGCACCGATCCGACAAATTATAGCAGCCGCATGCGCGTGTGCGTCGTGTGAACGCGGGTGCGCGCTTCGCCGAATATGAAAACGAACTACTTACGGAAATTTCCAACGGTGCTTCTTAAGACGCACCATTGGAAAGGCCTTCTTTCGTTGATTTCTTCAAAATGACAGCTTGCCAGAAAGAATAATTTCATAAGGAGTTTAGTCCCCTTACTATCTTTCAACCAAGTATGTTTTTCAACAATAATCACGCCAGTTACTTTTTGGATAGCTGCAAATGATGGACTCTGGCTTTAAGGCTCAGATGAATAAAAAAATGTTTGGCATGATTAAATTAATTTTGGTATATCTCCAACTTATGTTGATTAAAACATTTCCAAGCTGTTTATAGTGGGTATTTTTTGGCCATCTCTTTTGTGACAATTTATTGATGGAGTCTGAGTGCATGAAACGGTAAATTACCTACCTATTCAGTGTTGCCATGGCACTGGATGTTCTTGCAGCGTCCTATTGTTACCATGACAACTGTATATGCGCTCAAAACTGTAGGTTAATGGCGGAGGGGTTGTGGTTGGTTGGGTTTGGTTTTGGTAGATGAAAACAGGTCCAAGGATTGACCAGAACTGAACCTATTATTCACTATATAAAGGCCTCCCCAGACAACAAGCAAAATACAAACATCATGCAATACAGCACAGTCATATAACAGATTAATTTAAAAAAAATTTTTTAAAAAAACGGACAAAAATATTTTTAAAAAGGACATTAAGATCCACTTAACAATGTAGGGGGGAAAAAATATATAAAACATAATAATTGTGATCTGATCAAGCTAAATGAGTTGTTTGTCGACCCTGGTCATTACTGATGTGAAAACTGCATGCTGATACCATCTTTAATTAACAAATTATGGAAGTTGGAACACCAATAGATGTGTGATGTGATGTGATGAAGTGCCCTATTTTGGCCTGTTTCTCCAAATAAAAATTCCAAACAAGCGTCTCATTTAGCTTGATTGCATCACAATTTATAAAAAAATGATGTCGAAAATTTCAGTGACATGCCGGTAAGCTGACTGAATGATTGGTTATCATTTTGTTTCTGTCGCTTTGCATTTTAATTGGTTATGGATATACTTTTTGTTCGTTTTGCAGGTATTCTGAGATCGGCATTGATCTAAACAGTGATGGTGAGTTACTTTGGATGATATCACTGCTACACTACAAAGCGTGCAGGCTCTGTAGTCACTATGTGGACTTGTGAAATAAAAAGGGGTCCACACGATGCGGGAACGTTAGACGTTATGTGGACTTGCCCACGTCCACACATTGTTTTCCACTCTCTGGAATAAGAGTTTCTACACGTGGCAACGTTTTTAACCATGTTGTTTTCTTTACTACACGAGAACAAATGAATGTCCTTGTAGTGTATGTAACACAAACATGCGTGGTTTTCGCAAATTGTTCTATACATTCACCCGTGAAGCGTGCATTCTCCCGCGAAGCAGGCAACTTGCCCCAAAAGCAGGGGCGACAGGTGGTGATGCGGCACCCTCTGCGTAGCCTTGACTGCAAGGCTGTGCTTATCAGCAGGCGTGCATCACTGGCCATAGCTTACCCGGCTCCACATTTATTGCAAAACCACGATCGTCGAAGCCCGCAGTGTATATTTAAGGCCATACCATGTGGAAGCATGGGCTATGTACAGTGCATACATACAGTATATAACAGTTTGAGTATGCATTACGGGCTTCGTACGACAGATAAGGGCTTCGTCGTGTGTGTGGAGCCAGCTAAGCTATGGTCAGTGACGCGCGCGCACGAGCTGATACAGCGCAGCCTTGCAATTAAGGCTACCACGTACCGGCGAAGTAGGCCAAGGGAAAGCCTTAATTTGTAATTAACCTACATGCATGTGTACTCTCTTTGAGGGAATTGACTGTTGTTTTTATGGTTTGAGACATTTTGTCCACAAGAAGATGTCCCTACTTGCTTTATTTTTGTTGCAGCTGTGAGTTTTTGTGTGTGTACCTTTCCGGGGTTTGACAGTATTACCGACTGGCTGTAAATTCTGTGGTGCTTTAATTGAAGCAAGCATGAGAAATTGGGAGGACATTGAAAAACAAAATGAATTTTGTATCATTATCCTTTACAGATTTTAATCAGTGTTTTAGTCGATACTTTTTTTCCGAGTACTAATTAATGCCGAGCTGAAGCTATTGAGTACCACTTGCACATGAGTACTTTGACCCATGAGAACGAGTGCATGCAGGTACCCGAGTCCAAGTACTTGGACCTTTTAGTACAAGTTTGTGAAGCCAAGTCTGAGTACTTGAACCTCTGAGTACAAGTACCAGTACTTAGTCTTCAAGTATGAGTACTTTATGGAGTACTCGAGTAAAAATAATTAAAATCTCAAGTAGCGAGTGGAAACTAAAACCACCAAAATGGAGCATGTGCAACTCAAAGTGACAAGGTTTTTTGTTCTACAAAACTAAATTATTTGATTTTTCCCGCAAGTGCTTATAATCAAGTACGAGTACTTTGATGATGGAGTACAATATCAAATGGTTGAGTCCAAGTACTTTGCTTCTCAAGTATGAGTACCTTGAATTCGAGTCCGAGTATTTTGACATTTAAGCTTGATTGCGAGTACGAGTATTCTCAAAAAGTACTTGAGAACAAGTACTATTGCAACGATTTTAATCATTTCTATTGATGAAGGAGTTTTTGTTTTGGGAGGCAACTGTCCGTTGGTTAGGAGCATCACTTTGTTCTACCACCACCGCTTCACAATGTTCGACTAACTTCTCACCGCTGTTATTTTTTTCCATCCTGTCTTAACTCGAAGGATTCTTGTCCAGGCAAGAGGTCAATGGCAAGACCATCGGCAAGATCTCGTCCTACATCACCAAGCTGCTGGAGGAGCAGCCAATTAAGAAGTCACGGTTCAGCGAGCAGACGTGGATCTACCCAGACCAGACAGAGGATCCACTCGTCCAGTCCTTCCAAGACAGGCGAGTTGTAGAATATGGGCGGTCATCCCACGGGTGACTGGAGGGTTCAACAAGTAAATAGGCCAAAAATCTGTCTGCCGAGCTCACGAATAATTGTTATACATTCAAATGATTTTATATAAGAGAGTTCTGAGAGCCATGGAATTGGGGGATTGAGGACATATGCCACTATACACCCCTGGCCTGGACTTGGGCTTCGAATTCTGAGTATTTCGCATGCAATTGGGTCCGAAAGTGGCGCTATTTTGCGACGTTGTGGAGAGATCATTTTTCAAAATGGCTCCTTTTCCAGTTGGGGAAATATTTGTTTTAGGGGTGGTCCTCTTTGGGTGAGAATTTCTCCAGTAAATCATCGGTCAACCCACCAAAAAATGAAAGGAAAACGAAAGACGACATGTTGATCATCATTTTTCTGTGCAGCCTGAACACCTGTTAGAGTTCTGAGTATTTTTAATAGAATTTTGAAGTGTGGATTGATCACTGGTGTCTATGGGAATGTATTCACTTGGTCGCACTATATGTGCATGTGTGTATAATCTTTAACCGGATATGCAACAGGTGGTTTGGAAAAGTTAACGTAAATTTTCAACTAATTTCGTATTGAAATAGAAGTACAGTTTAATTGTATTTAGATTAAAGTAATCAGTTATTGCTTAAAATCAAGCAGAATCTGTGGGAGAGGTGTTATAAAACAACTATTTACTGCTTTATCTCGTGGTTCGCCTCGGGAAAATAGAATGTTCCATGGATCACTGAGGGAGGCTAGTTTTACTACACCGCTCGAAGCAGTCAATATTTGTATATTCTACCACAGCCCTACTAATTTTCTGCCTGATCAGCAATGCATAAACTACTATCATTTTCAATGCAATGTTCCTTCAGTTAACAGATTGTCGACCATGCATGTCATGACATTTACAAAAAGCCAGACACGACCTTTGTGAAAAAGGCAGAGGTTTAACCTTCTAAAAAAAACAAAAAAACCTAAACTATTTATGGTACGTAGTGTTACGGAATTGTTGCACAGGCTTTTACTTTGACCTTGGTACTGAAAAATGTCTAGTGGTAAAATGATTACTAATAACACTATGGGGCATCAATAATTCAGTTTTTAATTTGGGAAAAAAATATAGCTCGGTTTAAGTTTTTAGGAACAAAATTTAACTAGTTTCCTCACTAATTTTTTTTTTAATTAAAGGGACGTTACATGTACGTCCTGGAATGCGCTAAGTTGGCTACAAATTGTGCTTTAAACGAAATGATGTTAATTGGAAAGAGCATTTAAAAGTAGGATATAAAGGTCAACACAACCATCCTTTAAAAAAAAACTGGGTGTTTTTGTGTGTTATTCTTGCGAGAACCATGTGAGAACAACTTTTGAGGGTCCAAATTTTGACCCTCAAAAATCGAGCTGTTGAGTGCTAGTTGTGAATCCTGCCGCACAGTGGTTCGCATTCTGCAGACGTGCGAGAAACAACATTTGTGTATTGGTGCTGTGTGTAATATGTGACACACACACACAACATGTACTGGACATTGAACGTACACGGCTGGAAATACGTACGCGTATGCCACCAAATGTCCGCCGCGTCCTATATAAACAACCGGGTTTTTCTTTTCTTAGGAATGGTAAGACATTAGGTTAACCAGACCTTTGAAAAAGGACACCTATCCAAACCCCCCCCCAAAAAAAAAATTAAGGGATTTTCTTTTTGTACACAATATATTTTCTTGATGAAATTTCATCCTTTTTCCTTTCGTTGTCCAGAATCTCCAAGCTAACCCAGCTGCCCCAGGCTCTGATTGACAAATTCAGCTACTTCCAAGTGGTGCATTATGGGAAACACGGCCATTACAACGCCCACCACGACTCCAGTTTCATCGACGAGTCGACGTGCTGCCATTTGACAGAAGACAAGCACTGCCGCATATGCAGGCAAGTCAAGAACTGGGCCTGATTTTTATGACTGTGTTCACGTTAGAATATTTGCAATAATGGATCGCATGCCTATGCTTAAAGGTAGGGTAGATAACGATGGTGTTTTCACGAAGTGACAAAAACCTCAATATCATGCAAAAAGGTCATTCCGAGATAATCGCCTTTGAAGTTAATCATTTTTTCAAAACACCTTTTCAACTAGTTTTAGTTATGGATTTAAGAAATTCTTGCATTGTCAAGTAACGTATGCTTTGTTCTTTGCTAATTCAAAGTTGTTTATTAGAAGTCTCTCTTAATTAAACTGTAATTCATTAACAAAAATCAATCAAAGTTTTGTTCACTTCGTGAAAACAGCAAAATGCAGAGGCCACACTATTTTGTCCCATTAAGTTGTACACACTCTTCGTCAACATAAAACGTTCTAAGAAATTGTTACATTTGCGCGTCTGACATCACTGCACCACGCACGTGTCTGTTCTTTATCGACATCGTTCACGGCGTGCGCGTCCACTCCCATCCTAACGCGTGTGTAGAGAAATGCATTATTCCTCTGGCCCTGCTAACGAGGTAAGTTTGTGTCACTTCGTGAAAACAGAAAAACACAGATTTTAGGCATTTTGTCAAATGTTGTTTACGATAATTACAAAAGTAAACAATATTTCGCTTTGCAACTCGGCCAAATTCTTCCTTTTGTCCAGTGCAATAAATTGGCCGGCAAAACTCAAAATCGAAAAATGCTCGATTTTGGAGGTTTTTGTCACTTCGTGAAAACATCGTCGATAATTTGTCATTTGTGCATTTCTTTCGTGTGAAGCAAAGTGCTCAAAATCTAAAGACGGGTGCTTACAGACTAACCTGCTTAAAGACAAACCTGATGAAGTTTAATAGCTCAATGAATGCTGCATATTCCGAGAAAAAAATATTCTAGGATCTAGTGCTAAATTCGATTTTCATTGCATAGTTTTTCCATGCTAGTTTACAAGTCTGTAATTGTTGTCACCATTCTACAATAATAACGGCGATCATGTAAGGTGTCATTAAACTACACGATCACTATTATTTGTGTAAATAAACAGAAGCATCAAGTGTTGAAAATTCTTTAGCAGATGTGTGACGGCCATTTTCTCACAGTCGTTGACATGACAATAGTTCAACCAGAGTCGTTCGCACTTCAACTTCACTGCGCATGTGCTAAGGGACGTCACCAACCAACCACTAGTTAACCATTGGTCCTTGGTCAAACTTGCCTAGTTTGGAGGCCTCAGATTTGATACACAATGAACCATCACATAAATAGCCACCAAGTATAAAAAGAAGCAACTGACTGTTTTCATAATTGCATTCCACAGGTTCATGACGATCATGGTCTACCTGAACGACGTTGACGAAGGGGGAGAGACCGCGTTCCCAGTTGCCAACAACGAAACCTACAACACGCATGTGAGCATAAGAAAGCACCAACTGCAGAGAGTTGATATTATTATTATTATTATTATTTTATTTCTGGTAATGAAACCAAGGAATCCTCAAGAGCGCCCTAGTCACTGTAAGCTCGCAAGCCTGAAGAAACCTGTGGAGAGGAGACAGTGAGAAGAAATTACAGTTTTAGAGGTGGGAGGAAAAGCCCAGAAGAATATTCTGGGGAGAACCCACAGAATCAGGTAGGGACTGAAAACCCAATCCACATGTTGGCCCAGGCGGGATTCGAACCCGGGTCACAGCGGTGGAAGGCGAGGAAAGTACCGCTACGCCAACCTGACGATATGAACAGCAAAAAAAATGTGTTTTATTTATCAGAGCAATGAACAAAAAAGATATTGTTGTTTGGAGCTGCTAGATTGCATTGGATTCAGTAGGTTTTACACTTTGCTGAGAGATTCAGTTAGATAGAGCAGATGCCTATACCAGTGCTGTTGTTGGATAAATCCCTTACTCCCTAGCATGATTTACTAGGAACCATACCCATCCTGGCAAATTCCAACACCATATGGGAAACTGCACACACACATTTCTGACTTTGTTTCTGGAGGTGTGCCAACCCAATGTAAAAGACAGTTTAGGGGTACCGTACCCATCCTGACAGATTCCAACAAAACATGCCGTTGGGGTTTGATGGGTTGAGTTCTGTTTCGGGTTAAGCAGGCACCAAACTGTGTGCTTGTAGCGTTCTGTTGGATTCAGCCGACGTGACTCGTTGAAGTTCTGGAAGGATTCAGAGGCTGCATTCTTTCAAATTACTGTGCTTATCAGACTCTATCAAACTCAAGAGACCTCATACTATGTGCTTTGTTAGATTCTGTTGGAGTTGGCAGGCTTCATGGCGGTGCACTTGTGAAAATCAGTAGGGTTCCTTCAATAAACAACCTCATATCTTCCTCCAGTCCAGAGAGTAAAATTGTGCCAAGTCCATCACAGAGTCCATCACTCTGTTCCATTTCTGGTCCACTCTGACAATCTCTTCCAAATTCACTGTGTGTTGTATACCCGGGCACGTTATAGTCTAATGGCGGAGCACAGGCACCATGATCGTAAGATTGTGGGTTCGAGCCCCGCCGTGGCCATGCGTGTTGTGCCCTTGAGTAAGGCGCTTTATCTCAATTACTCCTCTCAACCCAGGTGTTAAATGGGTACCGGCATTATTCAGTGCTGGGAAGGTAATAGACTCGCTGTGGAGGAGGTATGGTGATCCCCCCTCACAGCAGTATTTCATGGACTCGAGTCTTGCCCAATCGCTTCAAAAAGAGAGATGGGCACTCCATTCCTGTGAACACAGGTTCATCCCCTGTATACCTTGCTTCACAGGTGTTTCGTCAGACTGGCATGATGAACCTCAACAGCCGCTGCGGAGACTCCAACCTCAAGGTCCACCCCCAGCAGGGCAAAGCCGTGGTCTGGTACAACCACTTCATCAACAACTCCACGGGATGGCTGGGGGACGTGGACCCCTTCACCTGGCACGGCGGCTGCCCGGTCACAAAAGGTCAGAAGTGGATCATGAATCGTTGGATCTCGGTCAGCGAGAGCCCAGACGTGGACCTGGCGCTGCCGTGACAACTAACGCCGTTTGCGCTCGTCGTGGTCCTGTACTCCGGCCTCCATTTTTTTGTTGTGATACCGAAGATGAACAATTTGGGGAGGCTCGTGCAAACAATTATGGCAATAAACACGTTCTTAGGTTCTGCAATTTTGTATAGGTTGCTCGATCGCTGAATCGATCTTACGCATTTTTGTCTCACTTTTGACAGATAGGGTCAGCCATGGACAATATGCAGCTGAGTAATTCGGAGTTTTAAAGATGCAATATTTGGTAATATTTACCAGAGGTTATTTTAATTATATTGGTGACATTTTACATTATCATTAATTCTTTTTGGAATTGATCAAGGCCAGCAAATAATGATTATTGTACTTGAAAAAAAATGTTCTGTTGTGGAAAACCAGGCAAAGTACCCCTTGAACAAAGACATCGACAAAATGGGGAACCGCCAACTTAAGGCTGGATAGCTCAGTTGGTGGAGCACCGGAACGGCAATCCGGAGTCCGCAGGTTCAAACCCCGCTCCAGTCAATTTCTTTGTTCAGCAAAAAAAAAAAATAATTCATAAATTGTCATTAATTATTAAATGTGTAAAATATTTCTTGAAAATCCTTAATTATCTTTGAAACACTGCTGCCACCTATCCAAGTATCTTTCAAGCTACGTTTGTCCTTGTTACATTTTGCATCAAGCGTCAAATCAATATGAAATGAGACAACTGTCTCTGACTGACTTTATTTTTCTGTAAAAGCTGAATTAAGAAGGTGGAAAATAAAATTGTATTTTTTTTAAATGGGCCCAATTTATCAGCACAAAATAAACCTGGAACTCATATAAAGGTAATATACAACATTTGCGTGTGTTCTTTGTAATTTTCAGAAATGGATGGTTTTGGGGGTTAATATTTAATAGCAAATATTGTTACACTGAGTTAGCTGTTTAAAGTTTAGTATTCAAAGTACTGGAAAAACCAAGAAACAAATGCTGTTTTTGTAGTCTGGTTCCCTAACCTCATGGAGGAATGCCTAAGCCTATTTCATACGAAACAGAGACATTTATAGACGGGAATTATCAGGTCAGGGAACCAGACAAGATGGCTTGCACCCGTTCACGGACGTGTTACCGATTGCAAACAAAATGTGGACTAAGTAAATTTGGTGAATTGGGGGCAATATTTGAAAAAGTCATTTTTTTTTTCCCAACAATGGTCAGTCGACCATCGTTTTGGGGGGTTGGAAATGACAGCACACCAGGAGCCAATTTCATAGAGCTGCTTAAGCACAAAATTAATAAAATCAGGTTAAAACTCCATGCGATTGTTATGCTAAGTAAACAACAGCTAAATACCAGTCACAAGCAATGTACATCAACTAAGCAATGTTTTGCCATGATTTCACTGGATGCTTGAGACTATTATTCACGTACAGCCAAGTACGGTATTTCATAATAATTTGGTAAGTTGGCCTGTGAAAACCATCTGTCCCAATTAGATTTTTTCCAAACTGCTATCAGAAAGAGCCTCACTAATTTGGTCATTTATCTCTCGAAATGAATGGTTTCATCTTACAACTTAAAAGAAAAATCTTTCAGTTTTCATTTTTTTAAAATCAAATCCAGCTCGCAACAGCAGATGTGCCTGACATGTTTATCAACAATGCTGGCAAATTTGTTTTATTTTTGGAATGCAAACAATGGTAAAACATAAGATTATTTTTTTCAACTGTTATCAGAAAGAGCCTTTTTCGGTTTTGGTTTTTTTGGGGAGTTATATATCTCTTGAAATGAGTGTTTTCAACCTACAACTAAAAAAAACCTTCAATTGTTTTTAATTTTTTTTTAGTGCAAACAATTGATAAATAAAATATTACATGCAGACCACAACTATTCCGAAAATAAAAACATATATCGATTGATACATATGATATATGGATAATACTATTATTTACTTGCCAGATGAGTGCCTTTGTTAATATTCTATTTAAATATAAAAAAAATTATACAAAACTGACATGTATGTATATTAATATGAATTCCTGTACAATGTGAAACTATAATAAATACTTATTATCATTAAAATTTTGCATTATATTGTACTGAAATATTTTTAAATAAATTAAAATGTTATTATGAATTGGTAATAAGCGCTTTTTTGAATTAAGTATTTAATTTGGAAAGTGTAGAAAGTCTGCAAATGTTAATTTGTCAGCGATGATGTGAATTATTTCACATTATTTCTTCTTCGTTGACTAAATTCCACTTTTTTCCGAACTTTGATAGATGTCGCTTAGAGTCTGGTAAAGTCTATTTTGTTGATAGTAATTAAAGAGCAGTCAATTTAAATACCAGCGTTTGTTTTGTCTGTTCGTCTTCCTATTGTTGAAATGAGCAAGGTGTTTCGTAATTCTCTACATTATGGAGACGTGTATAATAGGAACAAAAAATTGTATACGTCTGCACAGAACAATTTCGATAGGTGAATACTTCTTCACAAGGTTATCACGAAATAAGGAATTAGAGATATGGACTAGGAATTTCCAAAGAGTGGTGATTCGTCGAAAATTGAGGTATTTCATGTAAGGGGTATTACGTCCGAATTTCAGCCCGGGAAATTAATTCTGGTTAAAACAAGAGCATTTTGAAACTACATTTTCACATTCTAACATTTAAGTACATGAGAACAAAGAAATGACTCCACAAGGATACACATTCCAGTATAGTATGTGTGAGTGCAGAAAGTGAAAGTGAGAGATGATATGCAAAGTAGTGCTTTCACAGGCTGGTTTGGAATGCTGCAGAAAGCGCGGGAAGTGCAGAGCGAACTTGCGATCGCTAGCGTGTCACGGTGGAATAAATATTGTAAAAAAAGGGGGAAAGCTACATCATGAATGAAAGTGCGATTATTTCCTGATATTGGTCCCTCCCCGGAAATATTCTATGAACCTTCTGTAGATCGAGCCGAAAGGTTGAAGTTGAAATCAAACTAAGTCGAAATCATCTGAGGATCATCAACACCCTACACCAATGGATGTGAGTTTTTAAAATTAAATTTTTTTTAAGGTGATTTTTTGTTAAAGTAACTTGAATAAAATAAGATTAGGAATTTCAAGGCATTCTTACTAACCCACTCATTGGATTATCGTTATTAGGAATTGTATAGCCTAGACACCAGACGAGTATAGAAATACTCGGATGAAAATAGTAGGGCGAGTTACTGACTTCCTTTTGCCGCCCCCCCCCCCCCCCCAATTGTGGGCACTTCTCCCGATCCCCCCCCCCCCACCTTTTCAATATTCTTTCAGCCGGGGCCTGGTGGGTTGTGTTGTGTGTGTTTTTTTTGGGGGGGGGGTTGCATTGCCACTTAATACCATTAAATTGAATTAATTAAACTACGGCTTTCGAATTGTCTACGGTGTGGCGACAGTCGAAAAGTTACCGACTTGTTGTTCTTTTTTGGAGGGGAGGGGGCGGTTGTAAGCGCACGTAATTTAGATTTCCAGTTACCGCGCTTTTTTGGGCGAATGCGATTTAAAGATAAAAAGGGCAGTTTGAAAATCGAAAGTGAAGATGTTCGCATGGCGCCCTCTTTTGAACATTTGGCGCATACAATTAAATTAGTCGTTTTATTTTAGGTTACCATGGCTCCACGGAAAATGAAAGAGTTAAAAAAAAGTTATGAAAGGAAAGTTACGTCATTCGCTACCCATGCGTACAGCTGCTGCAACGTTACGCTTGAAAAAAAAAACCCCAAAAACCAAGGACTCTTCCTGTTATTACTAGGTATACTACTATGCTTTAAAGTTGGTGTAGGCTATACGTGCTTTTTAGGTGTAGCACCTTCTAAAAATAGATTCTCAAATTGAAATGATAATTTTCTAGCATTATGAGCTTTCCAATGAGACATTGCACGTAAAAATCGGCAAATGACAAGTTATCAATTAACAGTTTTCTCAAAAAGTACAAAAAAAAGTGAGCTGACATTTTGATACGGTAACCCGCCCTAGATGTATTGTATTGTTTTTCCTTGAATCGGCAAAACGACTCTGTTTTTGTAAAGCTATACACCTCAAATCTGCAGAAAATTCATTAGGCCTACCTTTAACCAGGTTGTTCAAATCACACTTCCTTGGTATTGTTCGGATCTGCACGGATATGTCGAGAACCTGTTGAACAAAACAAAGTTTTTCGGCATCATAATTTTCGAAAACATTCTCTTTGAATTCACACTTCCCCTCTTGGTCATTATTTCGAAATCCGTCAAGCGTGACCTTAATACACACAGCTCATAAAAACAAGTAGGACTGTCCCGAATAAAACACGAACTTGCAGTAGCTAATTAAACCATGGAGCTATAGCTCCATGATTATACGAGCGGCTTAAAGGAAATGGTACTTTTGCTTCCTCTTTGCGCAACTCCCTTCCACTTCAGGTGAAGGCCGATGGAAAACACCGCTACTTTGAATAGATTCGCACGACTGTTGTTTCTGCATTTTTTTGTTGCTGATGACATGTGATCGTGTGAAGACTGTTTATATATCTGGAGTTTCTAGACCAACCGAAGCAGTATACAGCTTGTACTAGGAAACCAGGTTCGTGTTGTGGCTAGCTAGTACTAGTAGTGGTTATTGAGACTACAAGAAGAGCGCCTCGAAACTTGTCATTGCTATTTCCAGGTAAGATAATTGGTAGAGTTTACCTTATAAAAGATCAAACTAGAAAGTACTCAGAGAGCGCAAATACCTCAGCCAAGGCTAATTTCCCGCCATATTGTCAGTATACACACAAAAGAAATACTTGCACACGTTAAAGAATCCTTAAACAAAATCCTGGATCCAGACCCAGATAACTTCCTTGGCGGAGGTAATACTTTTGGTAGTGGTAATGGCATTGTGGAACAGAACTTTTTATGTTACTTGCACAGACCATGTAGCAGAAACTTGATAGACTGATTGTCTTGAAACTCGGAGTATGTTCAGGGGGTTGATCCGAAGGGGGGGGGGGAGTAGTGACCGGGCCGAAGGCACGCCCTGCATGCTAGGGGGTCCTGGGGCATCCCCCCGAATATGTTGGAATTTACTATGTTTTCTCCCGCATTCTAAGGCAATTTGAGGTTAAATTTAGGAAAATTAGCATTATATATTTATTAGCTTTGGCACCCAGCATTATAACATTAGTCAGCGGCTGGCTGAAGGGGGGGGTGGAGTGGATATGGGCGTTCCAACCTCATCCCTAGATCTGCCACAGCTAGTAATGATCCTGATTGGCGAGGGACCTACGAGCCGGCGGGCAGCCGACTGGTCGTTGAATATTCAGAAGCGAGTGGGGGGGGGGGTGCTCGACATCATGTGACATAGTCATGATGGCGTTCTTCAATGGAATAACTGACGCTATCTGCCCCCGGCCTAGAAAGTGCACAAATTTGGACACCCCACACAGCAATGCTGCGCCCCGTACATGATTAATGTGGCGATGGTGAATAAGTAGGTGATGACGGTGACAGCCAGTCATACACAAGTCGCTGATCCTACTACACTAGCTAATTAAAACGAAACACAGTGATGCGATTCAGAAGAAATTAAACAATCTGACTCAAAACACAACAAGGAACGATAAAGCAGTTATGTAACCTTAAAAGATACAGAAGGGTACAGATTCACCTGTTTGTCAATTATCGTCGACTATTTAATATTTTGTTTTTACTATTTTTTCCATGGAGGGAAGAGAGAAACATTACCCGTCGCAACTTTCATTGAAAGAAAAATTTGAACCACTCTTCTCAAAACCGAAAGTAGATTCACCTTAGACCGGGTATCTAATGTAGTCTTTTATTACAATTCTTATTACCTTGTTTTTTAGAGGACGCGATAGAGGAACTGCGGTAGACGAATGCTCACATGATAAGATGGATGGTGTTGATCGAGTTTCGCTTTAATATCTCCTGAATTGCATTAATGTAATGATTCTTTAAAGAAGGTCATTTTTTTTCAAACCAGGACTGATTGTGAGGCACGATAATGGAGTTTGCATGCCTCCAACGCCTGGGATTATCGAATGTTCCACGATCTCCACGCTGTTTTTGCCTTGATCATTTTTTTTGTCAGCAAAAACATTTAAAGTAAAATTTAAAGGCAACTTCAAGAAAGAGTGTAGCCAACCAGGGGCGGATATTTGTGTTACAAAGTGGGGGGGGGGGGTGATCACAATTTTTTGGTAGTAAAATCCCCCAAAAAGTGACCCTGAAAAAATACTTGAAAAGCGGGGGTTGGGGCGGTTAGAACTATTCGAAGATTAAGGGCGCTATTTAATAAAGGGTGTTGGCAATTCTGGGGTATAATTGTCCACACCCACACAACCCCCCCCCACCCCCCGCCCAAAAGTGGGGGATATAGCCCCCATCCCCCCGGGATCTTCGCCAATGTAGCCAACAGTATAGAGTAGGCTATAATTCGTAGTTAACACATGAAACTCTTTCAAATTTCTGAACCCTGATCGCCATTATAACGACTACCCTTGTTTGTTTTTACTTTCAACCACGCACGCACAGGACAACAACAAAATGAATCCCGGGAAAAGAACTTTCGGATTCAGCATTGAGAAAATCTTGTCAGGGCTTTCGGATTTCGGCAGCAGAAGTCTTAACCTCAGCGTGCTGGTGAACGACTCGTCATTGAGAGAGGCTTACTTGGCAGCCCAGACCGACGGTGAGCTACCGACCAATCGAGCCCGGGTCCTGATCCTCGGCGAGCCTCGCGCCGGTAAAACCAGTCTTCTGAACCGGCTCCTGGGGAGAGAGTTCGACATCCGGGAACAGCCGACCGAGGGGATTGAGACGCGCATGTGTCACGTGACCAACGTGGATAAGAAGTGGAATGAATCGGACGCGGCCAAGGCAGACGACATCCGGGAATGCGCATCCGCGGTGGCCATCTTCGGCGAGGCGTCCTCGGACAGAACCAAGATGAAAAACGTGAACAGCAACCCCGCCAAATCATCAGTGGCCCCGAACGCAGCCTCGGCCGTCAATTACGGAACCAGCAGTGACCTGAACAAAATCTTCAAGTTTATGCAACTTTTCATCGTTGTTGCAGTTGTCTACATTCTCGGGATGTTTCAGTACGGTTACTTCGTGTTCGTGTGGTGCACCATTGTCGCAATGGCTACGCTATTAGACTACAACAACAGCTATCGCTTCGCGACCTCGCTCACTTTCTTCTGGGTCCTCTTCGAAGCCTTGATCCGGATTGATCAGCCTCTCGAAGCACTGGCTTGTAAAGACGATTCCCAGACTCCTCACAGAGAACCCATGGATTTCGCCTCCAACATCGCTCTGGTTTCGATAGCCACAGTTCTCGTCGGTATATCTCAAGGTCTTGGGCTTCGCACTGGCCTTGCCGTGGCCTTTTCTGCCTGTGCCCACCCATCCGAAACAAACTTTACACTGGGCACTGTTTCACAAAGTCTAGAAGCCTCCTGGAAGATCCTGGTGGTGTGCGTGCTATCCGGGGTGGGAGGCTTCATAGGTTTCGCCTGCTACAGGTGCTGTACGGCTGATGATCGGTGGCACAAAAAGAGAACGGCTGTCGCATGGTCTCTAATGTCACTGTTGATTGCTGCTTATTTGAAGAGCGAATGTCGCTACGCACCTTATTTGTTCATCTGTCTCAATGCGTGTTTCATGACAATCGGAGGGGCGTGGGGATCAATCGTGGGCAGGAGAGCGGTTCTGAAGTACGGTCTGAACGCTAGTTATGCCACCAAAAAGATCCTGGGGGTTCTCTTTGGTTTGTACCTTGCGTACGTGTGCGGCTGGTCGCTGAGGGTGCCAAACACCTCATTGCTGTCTATTGGGTTTTTCATTCTATCCATCACCGCACATCCGCTGTTCGATCTCCACATCGCTTACAGGATATGGCGCGCGAAGTCAGTCTTCCCGATCAAGCTCATCCGGAACCAGATGAAGGCGAAAGTCCAGGGTCAGCCACTCTTGGAGACCAAGCTGAGTCTGTGGGACTTCGCTGGGGACTCTCTCTACCACTGTGCCCACCACGTCTTTATGCCAGACCGGGCTCTTTATGTGATCGTCTTCAGCTTACAGGCCGCTGTCAACGACGAGGATGGCCAACTGCAGAAGCTTCTGTTCTGGTTGCATTCCGTCTGTGCGCATGCACGTCATCCAGACGCCGTCATCATGATTGTGGGCACCCACAAGGAAAGTGTCGCTGAGACAAGCAGCGTGCATTTCACCGATGAGCTCCATCGTCGGATTACGCCTTCTTTCTGCCACCGACTCGTCGTTAATCCGCTCACCGACCGTCCGCTCTTCCTGGTGGAGAATTCGGAGCCACTCGATCGCGATTTCCGGCAGCTGCGAGCAGAGATATTCAGACGGGTTGAGAGCGCCAAGTACGCCTGTGAGAAGTATCCCATCAAGTACCTTCACTTCTACCGCGAGATCCAGAACCGGCGGAAGCTGGCCGAAGAAGACCGTGCCGAATATGTCATGACACTGACGCAGGTGCAAGCCCTGGCCACACGGACCTGCTGCTTGACGGACATAAACGACGTAAAGAACATGCTGAAATTCTTCGGCGAGGCAGGAGAGGTCATATACAAAGATGACGACGAGGTGCTGAGACAACATGTTGTGCTGGACCCCCAGTTTCTAGTCGACGTCATGAAGAAGTTGGTGCAAATTCCTCGCGCGTGCAATCGATCCCACCGCTTCGCCGTGGAGTGGATGAACTACGAGAATACTGGGATCATCACCGAGGGTCTACTGCTGCACATCTATTGCGACATGCCCCATCTTGTTCCTCTGGTAACCCATCTTCTCCAGGCCTACGATCTCATGTGCCTGGTCGTGCCTAGTGTCAACCCAAACTGCCCTGAGAAGTCCTTCATTGTACCTGCGATGCTACCTCCTTATCAGGGTGACTCGATGAAGTTCTGGGAACCAATGAGCGGCGAGGAGATCTTCTACTTCGACTTTGGCTTCTTCGATCCCAGTACCGTCTACTACCGTCTACTAGCCCGCTGCCTGAACCACGCTTGCTGTTCTTACGAGCCGAATGCCAACAACTCCCGGCCGTTGATCTTCGCGGACCGGTGTCGTTTCCATGTTGGAACCAGTTTCATCTTCAAGTTGCAGCTGGAGAGGCGGTCCTCCCAGCAGATGCTTCTGTCGGTCACCGTCCTTGCGTTCGAGCCGAAGTACCCAAACACTAAGCTTCTCCGTCGCTTGCTGGAAGTTGTGAGGAGCATAACAGCGAGGGATTACCCGCACCTCCGATTCACCTTCGGCCCCCGCTGCCCCTTTTGTGACCCCCCACTTGTACCTTCCTTGTCAAAGATGGATGGGGAAGAGATCGCTGAAGGAGCTCCCAAGGAGGACAAACTCGACCAGGCAATTCACGTCCTGAAAATGGCCGGACATGACCAACCCTTCCCAACAACGTCACCTGCCGTGATGCTCTGTGGTCAGAGGAGGTACGAGCTGCCGGTGTCTGGATGTTCAAGCCAACCCCTGGTAATTTTATAAACAGTTTTCATCAGTTGTTCAATACATTCTGAAATCGGGTTATTGATCTCCATCAGTTGGACACTCCCACTGAGTGTTTTGTGGTAATTCCATCTTACTGTTGATACCTTTATCTGTTCTTCTGCCAAATCATTGGATATGGTAGTTTGTAAATAATCCAGTACAAGTCAGTTGTCTTGCACTTCTCTTCCAGTTATCACGGAGCTACAGCCATCCTCCCCAGCGTGTGGCTTATGCATTGGACACGCCCATCACTAAGCTACCACCTGACATCTTCCACCGAGTCTGCGCACTTCTCAACAGCTCACTCGGAAGCAGGAACTGGAGAACATTGGCAGGTTAGAACCACTGAGATTGACAATTAATTAGCGCATGCGCCAACTGCCGTGCACAAAGCTGTGAAGCTGCCTTGAGTCACTTTTTGACACATCAAAATGGCGCCTCTACGTTCAGCCAAGTTCGGTCAACGTTACTGATCCCTGTTAAATCGTTCATACAGGACACCTCATAATGATTCGTACACAATTTTGGACCCTAAAATGGTGCCATAAGAAAACCGGAAGGGGGAGGGGAGCGGGGCATCATCATCTGACACCAAAGGGTGCTGTCAAGATGTACGAGCCTCAACACTTACTAACATTTAATCTGCGCTGCTCAGCGACCATGTCGACAATAATTAATTACAATTTGGCCGACAAGAACGACAAAATGGGGAGATTTCACACACCCATCTGCTATATGCCACATTGAAATTGATTTTTGAAGATTAATGTCAGAAATTAAACTTGTATTTTTTCTTCGGACAGGTGAATTGGGCAAAGACGTGGAGACCGTGGCAGCGTTGGACAGCGAGCGGGTGGCCAACCCGACCGAGTGCCTGCTCCGGGAGTGGGTGATGATGGACGGCAACGTGACGGTCGGTGACTTGCTCGATGTCCTCGCTAGACCGTCACTCCAGCGGACTGATATCATACAGACGTTGCGTGCTCAGATGTCACCGACTTGAACATTGTACAGAAGCGATTGATGATGCGTCAGCAAGTTTAGAGGAGAAAAGGAATAAATTGTGTTCGCATCTCAATATGGGGAAAAACACGCCGTTCGCGTGTGCCACGGCGGAAGACGCTATTTCTTATGCTGCGTAGTTTTTTGACCAGCGCCATTTGTGTTACTGTGTATAAACGCACCTGAAGGCACTACAGAAGACTATGTAAAGATCACATTTTTTTGTTACTGTCAAATATAAATGTCAAACACGTGTTGAAGAAAAACATCGACTTCACGGCAACATATCAAAAGTTGAAAAAAATCCCCTTTGAATTCACATTTCCTCTTACACAGGGTCGTTATTTCGAAATCCGTCAATTCCAGTATGACATTAATACATACAGCTCATAAAAAATGACTTCCCAAGCGCGCGGGAACGCCGGGCTGTCCTGTGGGCGCTGCAGCACCCCAACTATGTTAATAATAAACGTTAACATAACGATTTAATATTTCTAGTGAAATATAACGTTGAAATAAATGTTCAGCAATAATAATAATACTCCCAGGCAAAAATGTGTTCCAGCCAGCAGTGTTCTACGACGATGAAATTGCGCCGCTACGCTATACATAGTACATTATGCTTGCTCTACAAAATCTCCTTCGTTTTGTTCGTTTCTAGTTTTCCCGCAGCTAAGCGCGGCGCTTCGAAAGTCTAGCACAAACACTGTAAAATATCAAGAGGAGGTATTTTCTAAATCTTCAGGCAGTGCAGGATCGATATTTTTTTCTCAGGGTATCTAAAATCATGACATGTCTATGATATTTCCGCTACGATGGAAGCTTGGACCCGAAAGCAGTAACCTCGGCCATGACATTGGTGGCAAAGTTGTTTATGCTTGCCAGGTTTTTTTTCATTCCATCTTTCAATAGGGGCAAATGTTCATACCTTTTCCCTGAAGGTTTTTCTTTTCATTAATGAGTTTCACGACGTTGCTAGCATTCCGTACTCGACATTAACAAATGGCAAGGTGAACACACAACCCCGACCGAATAGGAGTGGGACGGGCTTTCATTGAAACTAGTCAATGCTTTTATACGCCAATTCCAGTGTAGTTTCGTTTCGATAAAAAAAGCTCTTCATGTTGAACCCTCTGCAAGTTTTTTCTTTATAAAAAACTCAATAGACTGATAAATCCTTGCGTAGCCCCAAACTTGCCATCTATTAATTTGGATTTTTAAACTTCCTCATCCTAATATCCCAAATTATATTCCAAATTTTACTGTGGGTTCTTATTCCGTTCTCGAATAATGTAGCCTTTCCCTTCCCACCATATGTCCTTTTCCCCTACCACTCACCCAATTTCTTACTGCATCTTAATGTGTTAAACATGTAATTGTTGATTTGCTATTTTATCAATTTTGGGTTCCTGAAATTTAGCTTTATCATTTCTTAACAGTAAAATTGTAATGATTACTCTTGAGTATTTTTGAATTAATGCATTATTTATATATATTGTTACAGCTTCACACAATTCCGCTATAGGTGGCGAGAAAGCTGATTTAATAAACCATTTATGAATGAATGAACGAACGAACGAATGAATGAATGAATCTACCGATCATAACATAAAGATGCATTTGGTCTCTTAGTCTTTTATATTTGCCATTCCCTGTAACAAACAAATAACACTGCAAACATATCGAGAGCCGTCATTCGGTGAGTTAGAACTATGTGAATATTTTTATGAACATAAATTCATCCGCTTCCAGTTGAACCAGTTGTTTTAACTTGAACTTTCGGGTTTTATTAATATACTTCAGTATATTTCATCACAGTGCATCCAGAATCCAACATTTTCCGGGGCCTTCAAGCGGGCCCCTGGCCCTGTGGCCCCACGCCGTAAGGGCTCGGAAAATAAAACAGAACATACACGAAGGAATTTGCCGAATGCAAGAAATTAAGCAGCCTTGCAACAATAATATTTACATGCGATGTCATGCATGATAATGATACAATTCTTTTTCCAGAATTAAATGGAACCAAAAAAGGAGATAGATACAAGGTTCTCTGCTTTTCAGTACAGTTAAACGTTATGAGAGCAACGGTATATTCTAAACAAAATAATGAAATAAATTGTCTTTATAATCTAAAAGAACCTGTGCTAAAAAGTCAAATTAAAGTGGCCAGGAATCGCCTCAGATTGGACCGTACCACAGAGCATCCATATTCCAAATTAAGCCACGACGTAAGGACTTTGCGCTCCGCTTTCGCATTAATTTTGTCCGTCCTTTTAGAAATTCAAGCACCCCCTGGCAAAAGTTTTTTTTTCCAATGGGAGTTCCCGAAAAAAAATATGAACTTACAGTCTGTAGCTCATTATACGAGTGGCTTTGGGGATAATGGTAGTTTTACTTCCTCTTCTCACAAGTCCCTTAAAACCCCGCTACTTGTACTTTCACACGATTGTTGTTTTCGCATTATTCTCGTTGCTTATGTGACTGTGTGACGACAGCACTACTGTCTTGATGTTGTCATCATACGGCTTCGCGTTTATTGCGTGAATCTGGGCAACTAAACGGTCACGGTTTAGTGTTGTAGGAAACCACGTACTGTCTTGCGGTTTGTTCATGGTTAATGAGACTACAGGAGTGGCTTGAGAATTTGGGACGTTCTTGTTCTAAAGTCATTGCTATTTCCAGGTAAGATAATAGGTATGATTTTACCTGATATAAACAGATCAGAATATTTTGGGTAAAGTGTTTGGCATTTTTGCAATATGTAACTTCCTGGTATGGACTAGGAGCAGAAACTTGATATACTTGGTAGTTATACTTGGTAGTTATATAAAGTTGCCTCATATAGGCGGCTCGTGGTATGTTCAGGGGGTTGATTAGCCTTGACCAAGGCGTTGGGCTTATCGATTCGCCGATAAAAAAAAAATCGCCGATAAGAAAATCCCTAATCAACTTGGCAAGGCATAATTGCGTGCACATATCGATGCCCGTACGCCGCTAGTATAGTGAGAAAGTAATAACTTATACCATACAGCAAGGCTATGCTTGTACGTACGCACGTACAGACACCCACATGTACTCGTACAACAGTCATGCACACACAGTACATGCATGAGCTAGTCCGCGTAAGACCGCCTGGAACAAGGCTAGGGGTTGATCTGAAGGGGAGGGGGAGGGGTTTAGTGGATGGAGGCTTGCTGAAGGCACTCCCTGCTGGGGGTCCAGGGGCATGCCCATGTAATGTTTACATTATTGCAATGCATTTGTATAGCCACCTTCTACTGCATGTGTTCTAGAGCAGTATATGCTTATGACCCTTGACCTGAATGGCATGTACTAAATTACACACTCTCACACGAGGTATCTATCCTGCACAATCGTGTCTCCCTTTTGTCCATGATTAATTTCGGCTCCGATATTTATCATTCATTAGTCTTAGTCAGACATCATAGTCCCCTTCCCCCGGATTTTTTTTTAATATAAAAAGATGTTTTCTTCTGCATTCATTTTAAGACAGTTTGAGGATAAATGCAGGAACTGTATTTAGCATTCAATTTATTTTTGTGCGGTTCCCCATTCTACTATAGTAATATTAGTATATCAAGTATCATAACATTCAGTGGCTGAACGGGGTGGGGTGGGGGGGGGTTGTTCAACCCCACCCACCTAGATCCACCATCGTAATGATCCTAATTAGTGCGGCAAACTGGTCGTTGAATATTGGAAAAAAAGAGGGGGTGGGGGCTGGACATCGTGTGACGTATACGGTGTTATTCAATGAAATTACTGGACATCTGTCACTATAGTAGCCCCCCCCCCTCTCGAAACGCGCAAATTTTGACCCACTTATACACCTCGTTTGCTATGTCCCCGTGTATGATTAATGTGGTGATGGTAGTAGTGGTGATGAAGGTGACAGCAAGTACATACATTGCCAACCTCGTCCCCAGGGCGTCGAACAGTACACGCCCATCACTATACCTGCTCTCTCACCTTGGTATTGGATCATTTGCATGGGCAAGATTTTGAACACGTATGCAAATGAGGAACAGTCTGGTGCCTGGATATGCAAACATTAGCGTTTGTTTTTGTATGCGGTGTCTGGGGTAAAAAAAAAACAGAGTCAATTCGTCGCAGCGCGAGCACGGCGTAAGTTATGGAAACACGATTTTTGGAATTAGACAGTTACGATCTTAAATCGAGACAACATGCAGTATCATATTTCATATTGATATGAGCAATTTGGAAAGGAAATTAGTATTTTCGAGAAGGTGTGGACGAATGATCGCGAAAACACGTACTGCACGTTGTGAATAACAGCATCAAGTACACGATTACTAGCCAATTGCGGTAACAAATAAGGATTCAGGAAGAAAGTTTCCTATCCCGGGCTTACTATTGGAAACTAGGTTGGAAATAAAGTGAGCACTGGGGACGAGGTTGATACGTTGCTGATCCTACGACTTACTGCATGTACGGCTGTTTACGGATGTGTTTGTGGGGCGTACGTATGTGCGTGCAGATAAAGCACATGCAAGGGTCGTTGAGGCTAACGGCGCTACAACTAGCTGGCGCGGCGCGCGGTGTATGTAGGGAACAAGCTCGTTTGGGGAACAAGCTGACAGCCTTGGTCAAGGCTAGGGCCCGGTGGGTTGGGTTTTTTTTTTGGGGGGGGGGGTGCATTGCCAGTCTTAACGACCGTTTCAAACCTTGCAGAGTCATAACCTTGATGACGCGCAGGTCACTGGTCACACAAAATCCAACCAATCAGAGCATGAATTCATCAGAATATCCCAGCGTCTAGCTGTTTAATTACTTCCTCTTTGCGCAACTCCCTTAAGGCCGATGGAAAACACCGCTACTTTGAATAGATTCGCACGACTGTTGCTTCTGCATTTTTTGTTGCTGATGACATGTGATCGTGTGAAGACTGTATCTGGAGTTTCTAGACCAACCAAAGCAGTATACAGCTTGTACTAGGAAACCAGGTTCGTGTTGTGGCTAGTTATTTAGTGGTTACTGAGACTACGAGAATTAGAGTGCCTCGAAACTTGTCATTGCTATTTCCATAATTATTGGTAGCGTTTGCCTTATAAAAGATCCAACTAGAAAGCACTCCGAGAGCGCAAACCTCCGCCAAGGCTAAACAATTCCCGCCATATTGTCAGTACCCCCAAAAGAACTCGCATTAATTGTGAAGAATTTTTTTAACAGATCCTGGATCCAGACCCAGATCCCAGGGCGGATCCAGGAATTTTCGCAGGGGGGGGGGGGGGGTTCATCAGCAAAACAATCTGAAAATGTAAACAGGGTTTTTTTTTCCGGACACTTGGCCTCCGTAAAATTTTGCTCGTACCCCCCGCCCTGCAAACAGGACGCTGGTCAGGGCTGTTCACAGAATCTTGTGAATGAAGTAGGTCTACAGAGATTGACCTTCGCATGCAGCTAGCGCGCTCTACGCATGATGGGTACCGGAAGCTAGTCTGTGAGACGCGTTTTACGTCACAGGTCAAGCAAAATCTTTCCAATGAGAGCTCAAATGACGTCAGCCCTGCAGCGTCCTGTTTGTTTGCAGGGCGGGGGGTACGAGCGAACCGTAAAATCAAAAACAGGGGGGGGGGGGGTTACCATATTTCAATAGGGGCGCTGGTCAAATTCGACGATTATTAACACTAGATTACAGAATGGGTACCGTATTTTGAACAGGCGGACATTATACCAGTTTAATTTGTTTGGGGGTGTCACAGCAGGGGGGAGGGGGTGTTTCGACTTATTTTTTAGGAATTTGTATGATACTTTTTTTTTTGACGGAGCTGGGGGGGGGGGGTTGACCCCTCTGGATCCGCGCCTGGATCCAGATCACTTCCAAAATCTAATCGATTTGTACTTGTACAAACGACCAGCCCTAAATTATTTTTAATAACTTTTGGAGTTATCTTGTTAACAGACAAACTAACCAACCAACTAACAAAATCCGATGCAAACATAACCTCCTTCGCGGAGGTAATAATTTTGGTGGTGTTTAGCATTGTAGAACAGCACACGCTGCTTGCATGGACCATGCAGCAGAAACTTGATAGACTGATTGTCTTGAAACTCGGTGTATGTTCAGGGGGTTGATCTGAAGGGGGAGGGGGCGGCGGCAAGGGCGGATTTTTTTTTTTTTTTTTTTGGGCAAAAAAAAAAAAAAAGCAAAAAAAAAAAAAAATTGGGGGGGGGGGGGGGGGCTTAAGGGCCGGATTTTTGGATTCTAGATGCTCTGCGATCTGAAAAGATGGTGGTGTACTCATTGCCTGCCTTTATTGCGATGTCACATAAAAAAAAATGGTTTCGTTTTTTTTGGGGGGGGCATGGCCCCCTTTGCCCCCCCCCCCTGGATCCGCCCTTGGGCGGCGGGGAGCGGGGGTTATAGTGACTGGGCCGATGGCACGCCCTGCTACAGGTCTCTGGGGCATGCCTCCTGGCCCCGAATATGTTGGAATCTACGATGTTTTCTCCTGCTTTCTGAGGCAATTTGATGATAAATTTAGGAACGGCGTCAATCACTTCTCAAAGAGAGGGGGGGGGGCATACCTTGATCAGCAGTAATGCCTGCGCGAAGCCCTAATTAGGATTCTTATTCTAGACGCTAGGTGGTGCGATCTGAGGCAATTTCTAAACACCTAAACCACTCTTTTTTTTTAGTAAAAGACGGCATGTTTTAAACATCATTTTCGAGTCTTGAGTCATTGAATAAGCTGTTCTGAGCTATAGAACCATTGTGCAGACTACAATTTTCATTCGGGGACAAAACGAGTGGGGGGGGGGGCGGGGGGGGAAAGGGAGACAAACGATATGATATTTCCTCCACGTACCCCGTCCCCCATCACCTATTGACGCCAACTTGGGCCCGACCTTTCCCTTACAGAAATGTCCCATGAGCATCCCATGGGATTCCCATGGGGTGGACCCCATGGGAATCCCATGGGGTCATCAAGAACACCATGTAAGTTAAAATGATCGTCATGGGAAACCCATGGGAACACCATGGAGATTGCATGGACAACGTGGGAATACCATGGGGATTTTACGAGCTCCATGGGAACACCAAGGGAACACCATGGGGATTGTATGAGCTCCATGGGAACACCATGAGGATTTTATGGACATCATGGGAACACCATGTGGAATTAATGAACACCATGGGAACACCATGGGAATTTATGGACACCATAGGAACACAATGGGAACCCCATGGCGATATTATGGACACCATGGGAACACCATGGGGATTTTATGGACACCATGGGAACACCATTGGGATTGTATGTCACCATGGGAACACCATGGGGATTTACTGGACACCATGGGAACATCATGGGGATTTTAGATAGGTACACCCTGCAGGATTCGGACGCCATGGGAACACCATAATGTGGGTGATATAAATTATGGACACAATGGGAACACCATGGAGATTTAAAAGGCAGCACTGGGACACTGCCGGGTTATACTGGAGAACATGTGTGCCATGGGAAACCATCATAGACCCAATTGCACTCCCAAGTTATAGGCAAACCTTTCTTTGATTTAATTACTTATTCGCCTAGCTGTAAATTTGAATTCAATTAAAAATATTTCCCTTGTGGTCATAGAGGCTATCAAGAATTCTATTTGTTAAGCTGACCATGGGAAACTCCTGTGGATGTTCACCAATTGAACACAATGGGATAAACACCATGGGAACACCATGGGACACCATGGGACCACCATGGGACATTTTTGCGAGAATCGCTTACAATAACGAGTGTTGTAATTGCACATTTTTGAATTTTTCTGTTGATAAGTGAAGTTAAATGATGCATACAGTATTTTTTAAATACGTGGAAAATGTGTCATTCAAACTTTGGATAATATTGATTCATTTGTTATTATGGTTGGAAAAATTTATGAGAAAATAAATTGGGAACACTGTGATAATATGGTACAACTTGACAAGTGGTATGGGAGCAATAATGTGGACTTTAGTCATAGAGTGCATAAGCCACTCCTATTACGTGGAACAACCCCCATCGGAGTTCCGTGATGTGCCTTACCTATTTGGTGAATAGCACTTAACACACAGGGTAAAAATGTATAGGAAGTTGTTATTGAAAAATATCATGGAGCAATAAATCTTTTGAGAAATGAAAGGAAATCATACATGGGAAAAAACCCATACAAATTTCCCATGGGAAACTGAGCCAATGGGAAAACTCCCATGGGAAAAATCCCATGCTACATGGTGTCCATCCAATTCACCATGCAATTCCCATGGGGTCCAATGAGAAAATGGGAATTACATGGGAGATTTCTGTAAGGGTTACATACATTATATTTATTAGTTTTAGCCCGCGCCATGGGGGGGGGGGGGTATGGGTGGCAATCCCCACCTCTAGATCTACCACAGTAAAAGATCCTGACTGGTGAAGGACTTATACGAGCAGCGGGCAAAATTCGAAAATTCGAAAGCGAATGGGGTGGGTGCTTTAGACATCATTAGTGACGCCCCCCCCCCCTCGGGAAAATGCATGTTGACAACCCAAACCCCGTTCGCTACACCACCGAGTATGATTAATGTGCATTTGCATGGTGAATGTAGTAGTGGTAATAAAGGTGACAGCAAGTTGCTGATCCTACTTAGCTAATCAGGAACAAACACAGTGATGTGATCAGAAGAAAAACACTCTGAATCGAAACAAAACAACGGACGATAAAGCAGAACCGATTTTGTAACCTACATCATTACATGAAAGATACAGGAGGGTCGAAATTCACCTGTTTGCCAATTATAGCCTCGACTGTTTAAATTTAATTTGATTTTTTAAATATTTTTATTGAGGAAAGAGAGAAACTTTACCCGTCGCAATATTGAAAGGAAAATTGAACCGCTCGTCTCAAGCCGAAAGTAGATTCACATTAAACGTGGTATACCGGTATCGAGTAGTCTTTTATTACAATTCTTATTACTTCGTTTTAAAGGACGGAATAGAGGAAATGTCGTGGACAATGCTCACATGACAAAATGGATGGAGTTGATCGTGTTTCGCTTTTATATTTCCTGAATTTCAGTCATGTAATGTTCTATAAAAAAAGGTCATTTTGTTAAACCAGGATTGGTCATAAGAGGCTTTTTAATGTAGTGTTCATGAGTTTGCACGCCTCAAACGCCCGGGTTATCGAATGTACCACGATCTCCACACTGTTTTTGCCTTGCTCATTTTTTTGTCAGCAAAAACATTTAAAGTAAAAATCCCCCCGATAAAATCCCCCCAAAAGTGACCCTAAAAAATGTGTGCATGCAAAATATTTGAAAAGGGGTAGGACTCTTCGCAGATTGAGGGCGCTATTTAATAAAGGGTGTTAGAAAGTCCCCCCCTCTGCCCAAAAAGTGGGGGGGGGGGGGGGGGGGATCCCCCATACGCCCGGGATCTCCGCCAATGTAGCCAACAGTAAAGCATCCCCTAATTCGTAGTTAACAAATGAAACTCTTTCAAACCTCTGAACCCTGAACGGAATTATAACAACGACTACCCTTGTTTGTTTTCACTTTAACCATGCACGCACAGGGCAACAAGAAAATGAATCCCGGGAAAAGAACCGGCTTCAGCATTAATAAGATCTTGTCAGGGCTTTCGGATTTCGGCAGCAGGAGTCTTAACCTCAGCGTGCTGGTGAACGATCCGTCACTGAGAGAGGCGTACTTGGCAGCCCAGACCGACGGTGAGCTACCGACCAATCGAGCCCGGGTCCTGATCCTTGGCGAGCCTCGCGCCGGTAAAACCAGTCTTCTGAACCGGCTCCTGGGGAGAGAGTTCGACATCCGGGAACAGCCAACCGAGGGGATTGAAACGCGCATGTGTCACGTGACCAACGTGGATAAGAAGTGGAACGAATCGGACGCAGCCAAGGCAGACGACATCCGGGAATGCGCATCCGCGGTGGCCATCATCGGCGAGGCGTCCTCGGACAAAACCAAGATGAAAAACGTGAACAGCAACCCCGCCAAATCATCGGTGGCCTCGAACGCGGCCTCGGCCGTCAATTCCTTAACCGGCAGTGACCTAAACATAATACATGTAATCAAGTTTACGCAAATTTTCATTGTTGTTGCAGTTGTCTACATTCTCGGAATGTTTCGGTACGGCTACTTCGTGTTCGTGTGGTGCACCATTGTCGCAATGGCTACGATATTAGACTACAACAACGCCTATCGCTTCGCGACCTCGCTAACTTTCTTCTGGGTCCTCTTCGAAGCCTTGATCCGGATTGATCAGCCCCTCGAAGCACTGGCTTGTAAAGACGATTCCCAGACTCCTCACAGAGAGCCCATGGATTTCGCCTCCAACATCGCCCTGGTTTCGATAGCCACAGTTCTCGTCGGTGTATCTCTAGGTCTTGGGCTTCGCACTGGCCTTGCCGTGGCCTTTTCTGCCTGTGCCCACCCATCTGAAACAAACGTCACACTGGACACTGTCGATTCACAAAGTCTAGAAGCCGCCTGGAAGATCCTGGTGGTGTGCGTGTTATTCCTGGTGGGAGGCTTCATAGGTTTTCCCTGCTACAAGCTCTGCACGGCTGAGGATCGGTGGCACAGAAAGAGAACGGCTGTTGCATGGTCTCTAATGTCACTGTTGATTGCTGCTTATTTGAAGAGCGAATGCCACTACGCACCCTACTGGTTCATCTGTCTCAATGGGTATTTCATGACAATCGGAGGGGCGTGGGGATCAATTTTGGGCAGGAGAGCGGTTCTGAAGTACGGTATAGAAGCTAGTTATGCCACCAAAAAGATCCTGGGGTTTCTCTTTGGTTTGTGCCTTGCGTACGTGTGCGGCTGGTCGCTGAGGGTGCCAAACATCTCATTGCTGTCTATTGGATTTTTCATCCTATCCATCACCGCACATCCGCTGTTCGATCTCCACAACGCTTACAGGATATGGCGCGCGAAGTCAGTCTTCCCAATCAAGCTCATCCGAAAACAGATGAAGGCAAAAGTACAGGGTCAGCCACTCTTGGAGACCAAGCTGAGTCTGTGGGACTTCGCTGGGGACTCTCTCTACCACTGTGCCCACCACGTCTTTATGCCAGACCGGGCTCTGTATGTGATCGTCTTCAACTTACAGGCCGCTGTCAACGACAAGAATGGCCAACTGCAGAAGCTTCTGTTCTGGTTGCATTCCGTCTGTGCGCATGCGCGTCATCCAGACGCCGTCATCATGATTGTGGGCACCCACAAGGAAAGTGTCACTGAGACAAGCAGCGTGCATTTCACCGATGAGCTCCATCGTCGGATTACACCTCCTTTCTGCCATCGACTCGTCGTTAATCCGCTCAACGACCGTCCACTCTTCCTGGTGGAGAATTCGGAGCCGCTCGATCGCGATTTCCAGGAGCTGCGAGCAGAGATATTCAGACGGGTTGAGAGCGCCGAGTACGCCCGTGAGGAGTATCCCATCAAGTACCTTCACTTCTACCGCGAGATCCAGAACCGGCGGAAGCTGGCCGAAGAAGACCGTGCCGAATATGTCATGACACTGACGCAGGTGCAAGCCCTGGCCACACGAACCTGCTGCTTGACGGACATAAACGACGTGAAGAACATGCTGAAATTCTTCGGCGAGGCAGGAGAGGTCATATACAAAGATGACGACGAGGTGCTGAGACAACACGTTGTGCTGGACCCCCAGTTTCTAGTCGACGTCATGAAGAAGTTGGTGCAAATCCCTCGCGCGTGCAATCGATCCCACCGCTTCGCCGTGGAGTGGATGAACTACGAGCATACTGGGATCATCACCGAGGGTCTACTGCTGCACATCTATGGCGACATGCCCAATCTTGTTCCTCTGGTAACCCATCTTCTCCAGGCCTACGATCTCATGTGCCTGGTCGTGCCTAGTGTCAACCCAAACTGCCCTGAGAAGACCTTCCTTGTACCTGCGATGCTACCTCCTTATCAGGGTGACTCGGTGAAGTTCTGGGAACCAATGAGCGGCGAGGAAATCTTCTACTTCGACTTTGGCTTCTTCGATCCCTGTACCGTCTACTACCGTCTACTAGCCCGCTGCCTGAACCACGCTTGCTGTTCTTACGAGCCGAATGCCAACAACTCCCGGCCGTTGATCTTCGCGGACCGGTGTCGTTTCCATGTTGGAACCAGTTTCATCTTCAAGTTGCAGCTGGAGAGGCGGTCCTCCCAGCAGATGCTTTTGTCGGTCACCGTCCTTGCGTTCGAGCCGAAGTACCCAAACACTAAGCTTCTCCGTCGCTTGCTGGAAGTTGTGAGGAGCATAACAGCGAGAGATTACCCGCACCTCCGATTCACCTTCGGCCCCCGCTGCCCCTTTTGTGACCCGCCACTTGCACCTTCCTCGTCAAAGATCGCTGAGGAAGAAATCGCTGAAGGAGCTCCCAAGGAGGACAAACTCGACCAGGCAATTCACGTCCTGAAAATGGCCGGACATGACCAACCCTTCCCAACAACGTCACCTGTCGTGATGCTCTGTGGTCAGAGGAGGTACGAGCTGCCGGTGTCTGGATGTTCAAGCCAATCCCTGGTAATTTTATAAACAGTTTTCATCAGTTGTTCAATACATTCTGAAATCGGGTTATTGATCTCCATCAGTTGGACACTCCCACTGAGTGTTTTGTGGTAATTCCATGCGCCCGTGAATTCCACACTTTTGATAGATGGGACATTTTGATATGAAACTTATCGACTCACCAAAAGCAAACCAAACCAGACCAGTGTATTTTAAACGAATAAAGGTACGATCTCGGTTCAAATTTGTCCGAAGCCTGAGTTTAAGGGTCCAAGTTAACCAGGGTCCGAGTGCTCTGGCTCCAGGCCAAATTGGTCCAGGTCTCAGTTTGTCTGGTCCAATTTTGTCTTGTTGCGGCTAGATTTTCTTCCGCGAAGCCCTCTCTAATTTCCCCATCTTACTGTTGATACCTTTAATCTGTTCTTCTGCCAAATCATTGGATATGGTAGTTTGTAAATAATCCAGTACAAGTCAGTTGTCTTGCACTTCTCTTCCAGTTATCACGGAGCTACAGCCATCCTCCCCAGCGTGTGGCTTATGCATTGGACACGCCCATCACTAAGCTACCACCTGACATCTTCCACCGAGTCTGCGAACTTCTCAACAGCTCACTCGGAAGCAGGAACTGGAGAACGTTGGCAGGTTAGAACCACTGAGATTGACAATTAATTAGCGCATGCGCCAACTGCCGTGCACAAAGCTGTGAAGCTGCCTTGAGTCACTTTTTGGCACATAAGCATGGCGCCTCTACGTTCAGCCAAGTTCGGTCAATGTTACTGATCCCTGTTAGATCGTTTTATTCAGGACACCTCACAATGATTCGTATACAATTTTGGATCCTAAAATGGTGTCATAAGAAAACCGGAAGGGGGGGGGGAGGGGGCCTCATCATCTGACACCAAAGGGTGCAAGATGTACGAGCCTCAACATTTTCTGACGTTTGCGCTGCTCACCGACTATTAATGGGAATATATACATCATTTGCTTTTGCTGTAATTTTCAGAAATGGATGGAATTGGGGGGTTGGGAATATATAGCAAATACAGTTACACTGACTTTTTTGAGGTTTTGGGTCCGAAAATGCTATAAAAACCAAGAAAAACAATCATTTTCCTGTAGTCTGGTTCCCTGACTCCATTTAAGAAGAAACAGAGCAGTTTACATACATTGGGGAATTGTAAGGTCAGGGAACCAGTCTAGCTGGCTTGTACCCGTTCATAGGTGCGTAATCGATTGCAAACAAGTGCGATGGTCAACTGGGGCCAGTATTTCAAAAAAAAACCAGTTTTTTCCAACGCTAGTCGGCCGATTAGCGTTGGAAATTGATACAAAAATACCACTTTTTTTTAAAATGACAGTATACCAGGTGCCATGATTTTACAGGATGCTTTACACTGTCATTCACTAACAGTCCAGCAAGATATTTCAAAATGATTTGGTGCTTTTATTTTTTGATGTTTGCAAATGTTGTATTTTCCCTTTAAGTCGACAATAATTAATTACGATTTGGTCGACAAGAACGACAAAATGAGGAAATGTCACACACCCATGCGATGCCACGTTGCAATTAATTTTCGAAGTTAATTCCAGAAACTTTTTTTTCGGACAGGTGAATTGGGCAAAGACGTGGAGACCGTGGCAGCGTTGGACAGCGAGCGGGTGGCCAACCCGACCGAGTGCCTGCTCCGGGAGTGGGTGATGATGGACGGCAACGTGACGGTCGGTGACTTGCTCGATGTCCTCGCTAGACCGTCACTCCAGCGGACTGATATCATACAGACGTTGCGTGCTCAGATGTCACCGACTTGAACATTGTACAGAAGCGATTGATGTGCGTCAGCAAGTTTAGAGGAGAAGATAGATTTGACCTATCACCGTTTGTGAGTTAGCTACGCCCCTTAGACAATCCTATGGATTTTTGTACGCTAAGTTTTGTTTGTCTCAGATGTTGCGCGTTCCGCCTCCATTTGTATATCTGTAATTGGACAATATTTCACAAGCTGCGTTGACTCAATTCTAACGCGATTCTACCGCGATAGGTCAATTGATACTGAATTTGAATAACAATACATGATTGATGTCTATGGTCGCAATATGGGGTAAAAACAGTTTCGCGTGTGCCTAGCCCAGGTTGGACGCCGATGTGTACAGTCGTAATGCAATTAAGACGTCGTCCAACCTGGGTTATATAGCGTGTGCCATGCCTGCACGGCGCAAGACGATATTTCTTAGGCTTTTTAAAGTTCTGTGCAGTTATGTATATTATTTACCTATTTGATGAGCGCAATTTGTGTTACTTGTGTATTATAACGCATCAAACGCACGGAAACAACAAATTACATCTATAGGAGACTGTGTATAGTGGAGGGCCGATTCAGAGAGGTTAGTGCCGGGGTGGGGTGGGGAGGGGGCCTGAAGCCTGTACCGGGGGCGGAAGAGGTCTCTCAAGTGAGAAATGGCCTTATTTGAATTTCGGTCACTGCTGGGAGGGGCCGGCGGACGCCCCCTCCGCACCCCCTGGATCCGCCACTGATATCAGTACGTTCTCCACGAAGTTAAAAAGTCATTATCGAAAAGGAGACTCATAGCTTAACCATAAACAAGCTGATTTAATTTTTGTAATACATTTTATTTTTCGTCACTGTTCTACTTTCTCTTTAACATATAGTAGCATGCATGTATATCTTTTGATAGAAACAGCGACACCATTATTAATATTAAAGCTAATTGTAGGTCTTTGACTTCTAGTGTTCTAAAGATTTATTATTTTTTCCTATTATTAATATTTTTTAATATTTTAATATTTTTAATATTATTATTGTTAATCTTGATAACTAGGTTTTATCTTTCTATATATTGCTCACATAATTATGTAAAAGAGAAAAATAGAATAATTATACTAGTATTCTGATTGTTTTCATTTTGTGCCGAACCGATTTCAAAATGGTAACTTTAGGACGAAAAGATAGGCCCGCGTTCAGTCTCGACTCTATAGACCATTATCATGTTGCGGCCATCTTACTTTTACCATTCAAATCAACATAACCAAAGCGAGGCTGGAAGGAAAAATAGTCTGGTTCCTTTGTGCACAAAAAAACATTATCATTCAGTACTGTAATTGGATACAGGGAAGATGACTAAAATGGTGGAAGCATGATGAAGGTCTATTAAGGGTTGCGTGCACGGGCGCGTTCGGTTAAAATCGGGCAAAGCATGATGGGAGCCAACATGGCGCAGCAAGATCGTACCCATGGGGAACGAGGTTGATCGGCGTTGAGATAATTTTCGCTCGTACCCCCCGCCCTGCAAACAGGACGCTGGGATACTCTGATGAGCTTCACAGAATCTTGTAAAGGAATTGGCCTATGACCTATGTATAAAGTATCTGGTTGCAGCTGTTCAAGACCGCAGTTAGACAATGTGCACAAATGCTATCCGAACACTTCCCATGGAAATACACACGTTTTATACCGGATGTGATTTCTGTTTTATTGCGGACCATGTGGACAACATTTTGAGCGTCGCATAACGCAATCCGACCGTTCGTGATTCGAAACGGAGCCTGAGCAAGTGACGGGAATTGTAAATTTTCAACACAGATAAGTTTGACAGAATTTCCTACATTATTACGCTTGTCAACGAAAAAACAAAACCTCTCTAAACTGGAATAAATGTGTAATGAATCAGTCTCAACGGACGTTTCAAACCTTGCAGCGTCATGACCGTGATGACGCGCAGGTCACAGGTCTCGCAAAATCCAACCAATCAGAGCGTGAATTCATCAGAGTATCCCAGCGTCCTGGTTGCAGGGCGGGGTTACGAGCGAAGAGATCATTGATCATAACACGCATGCGTAAAGTCGCGCGTCTCATGCGCGCGGGGCTCGCGCAATGTGTGCGCTGTGCGTGTTCTTAAAAAACGTAGGCCTACGCATTCAAAGTAAAGAAAACCATCATGTTGCAGATTGGACGTGAAGCTTGATGATGTATGCTATGTTCACGCGTAAAAAAACACAACGTGGCTGCCATCGATTTTTTTTCGAACTGGATCTTGTAGTTTCAGTTAAACTCCTAAAGACCGCCTCGGTATACTCTTGTTGTCGAAGAAAATCAAAAAATCCCAGCCAAAGTAGTGTGGTGCATAGATGGGTGCAGTCGTGACCAAAAATACGGAAGTGGGGGCGATAGACGACATGGACGTGGACCTTGGCGAAGCTCAAAAGCAAGCCAAGCGCGTCGGGAGGCTCAACATGATCATCAACGCCATGCGGCCGAGCGGTCCGCGCGGCGGGGCACCTGCCTCGTCTGCCTGGTCCAAGGCTTTGTCAAAAAGGTAGGGTGAGCGATTGACATTTAGTTTTGAAATGAAATTTGACGGTGCAAAGGCAAAGCTAGGCCTTAAGCCCACTTCGTATTTCTTGTCTGAGATCTTGGTATCAACAGCAAACTAGCTGCACAGTTGGCTGAAACTTTTTTATTCCAGCGGGGACGGGGGATTAAAATGCTATATGCCTACAACCAATTAACCAGGCCTAGGACTAGAGTGCATACCAAACAATAGCAGGGTATTTATAAGCATACAAAATAAGCATGACGGTGTTGGGGGGGGGGGAGTCCCTATTTGGAATCTATAAACGATTCTCTTCAGTGACCGACACATTAAGGTAAGGGAACAGGATTGATGAAGTGTACACATTATTGAAGTTCAATCAAACATGTCCCTCGCAAAATATCAACCCAACTCCTTTTTGTTTTAACAACTACGGTGCAGGTCTACCGGGGTGGGTGGAGAGCCATCGTCAGCGCAGACAATACCCGAGCAGTCGGAGGAGGACAAGGCGAGACTAGCCCGGGAAGAAGAGCTGAGGGTATTGAACTGGCATGATCCGGACGGCAAGCTCAAATACGATGCAGAACCCCAGGAGGTAATGTAAAGCTAAAAGCCGAGAGCTAGTCTCAAGCTTACATCAGGCTTGAGAAAGGTACATGTAGCGCGTGCTGGGTCTAATTTGAGGAGCTTGTTTTGGACCTCATCTATTTGTGCATCTGTATAGCTGTGCAAAATCCTTGATGGGATGTCCCGCACAGGATGTGAGGGGGCACTCAATAGTTTTAAAACAATGAAACACTTTTTTTGTCTTCTTATAATTCTGAACAGGGGCCAAAAGAGGCACAGGTCTAGAGTTGCGTGGGGTGTGTGCATGTTTATGGTGTAAATTGAGGACACATGACATGAAGCATCATCGAGTAATTGAGGAAAGGAGTCAAATCGAGGACGACCTCGATTAGAAAACGTGTAAATGGGAGCTGTTGCAAAAAAAGAGTGTGAACAAAGATTGGTGATGAGGAAGAAAATAAGAAATTCTCGATTTACACTATGCATAACAATTCTGCTCTGACATTGCATATTTGTGGACCTTTGAACAAAACATGGTGCAGGTAGTGAAGACGTTGTGTGGACTTGTCCAGGTCCACACAATGCTTCCCCTTCTCTGGAAAACAGGTAAAGAGGCAATTTAGGGTTATGGTTACCCGTTGCAAAATGACGAGGAACAGTCCAGGAAATCATGACCGAAAACTCGGGTTGAAAGAGTGTTCACAGTGGGACTTAACTGAGTTTTCCCCCTCCGTTTTCCCCCTCTTAACTACACGAATACAAAGGAATGTCCACAGTAGGCATGGCAGGTAAGCCTGTGTGATGGAAATGCAAGGATGCAAGGGGGGGGGGGCGTGGTATCCCATGTTCCTCTTGCGCCCCCCCCCAACCAATAAGTCTAATTTTTGAAAACAAGCTCTGCAATCTGGCGAAATAGTCTTGCATCAAGTTCGCTTTCATATTAAGTCTATTATGAAGGATAGATTTTAGGGAGCATGATCGAATCTCGTGAATAAGGCCCACAATTTTATAGTAAACTTTGTTTTCAAAAATCAATGTTTCCATAATTTGTCTTAATAATAACAATTAAACGTTTACTGACGACAGACCGAGACGGAAGGCCAGTGCGTGATCTGCGACATGTACAAGCGGGACACCGTCTTCTCGTGCCGGGTGTGCGGCCGGCCGTACCACCACGGCTGCCTGATCGGCCGCGGCCTGGGGCTGGACACCAACTCCTCCCGCGCCATGGAGAACGCCGACACCGACATAGGCTGGAGCTGCCCAGATTGCGTGAGTCCAATTCAAATCGATTAATCGATTTATCGGTTATTAATCAACGGCGAATTATCGACACTTGGCTGAATTGCGGTACTGCATGCATGCTTTACTCTATTCCTTGATAATGTATTTATGGTAGCAATGTATCATTTTTTGGAATAATGGTAGGCTATATAATCGGAGATTTTTCAATCAATATCGTTTCAGGAAACGCTGAGCGAACTTCTGTCCATGGATGATATGAGTGAACTGATGATCCAGTTCGATAGCTACGACACAGACGGAGGTAAACAAACACACGACGCAAACACGGACAAACGCATATTTCTTCATTTTTTCAGTGCATACTATATCTTGGTGTTACAAAGAACACGATTATGTAGGCCTACTATAGGTACATCCTTTGCCCAATTCACAGGTCATATACCGTGCGAACCCAGGAATATATATTTTTTTAAGTAACATCATTATGCACCATATAAAGCTATTTTTTAAAAAATTTCCCGTGGCGTGTGCATGCGCATGAGAGGACTTGGCGTACCATGCCAGAGCATGGCGCGCCCATCTTATTTAGTGTCCTGAACTGATTCCACTTGTACTTGGGCTTTGATTTTTGTTGTTTTAACATTGAGTACTTTACCTGTTATTTAAGTAACTCATGTGTCTTGTTATCTGTATTCAAGATTCCATCATAAGCTTGTCTAATTACATGGATTGCAAGGCGTCAGATTACAAACAGAAAAACAACGAGTTTATGCCCAGCTCAAAAGTCCGGGAATGCGAAGAAACGGTAATTAAACTATTATAGTGTTCTGACTCCAAACTATCATGTAATTAAATAGGCATACTTGCAATTTACATAAAAAGACCACCAATTAATGACGATAATGTAATGTGCGGTATAGTATTGTGGCGCGACTCCCAACGTGGCGCATTTTGATTTTTCGCCTCTAGTAACTTGCTGGAGCCCAAAAAAATTCCTCAAATTTAGCAGTAAGTGAAATTTCATCAAGCTCTAAACAGTCCCGTTCATAAGTCTACGTACCCACAAACTTCCAGAGAAATGATTTTGGCGTGATTTTCTGAACTTTTAAAAATGCGCCCAAAATATGAAAATATTTTTGTGACAAACTTGCATTTGGGTTTGTGAGTGGGGATGATTATGATTTGTCAGATTTTTTTTCAACTCTTTTGTTGAAATGTTAACTTGGGATTTTCAAAGATTTGTTCAAGCGCGCCACGTTAGGGAACACTCGGCCGAATTCGTGCCCAATTCCCGGAAGCCTCCGTTTTTGAATTTCGAACTAAATTTCATGACACTGAAAGGCTCAAGCCGCTCAACGTTGCAGCAAGCATTATTAAGGTAAATGTGCCAGTATTTAATGAATTTGAAGTTTTTCAACAAAGAGGTTTGGCAACACTGCATGAGTCTAGGCAAACATCGAAGTGCGGGGGACTTCACTACGTGTATAGGCCTATAGAAAACCAACATACTGCTAAATATTTAGTTTAGTTGTTTGAATGTCAGTTCTTTTAAAACTATACGTAAGCTTACCGTTTTAGGAACTCTCATGTCACGGCAATGGGCCAATGTCGTTGAGCTATAAAATGATGTTCCCTCGTGTATTATCATCGTAGTTCCGGATGTACGACCGAGACAACGACGGCGCCGTATCCTGGTGGGACTTCTGCATGGTGGAGACGATAAAAATACTGCAGCGAGAACCGCAGGTAACAAAATGGAGTGTGTTCTCGTTCTCCGGACGAAAACTATTGTCATGCAAATTAAGTACGCGCGCGTGCTGATATAACACGCGCGCGTTGTCGATTGAATTCCGCCGTGCTGGAATTTAGGCGATGTTGCGGTCAAGAAATATTTGTGCCGAGTTCAAACTTTGCCGCCGAACTCTCTAAAGTTTGAATTGAATATAAAAAACAGAAGAACAATACACGGGGCATTTTCTACATTACAGGGCTTACATACAAATGGGAAACAAATGAAGACGAGGAACAAAACTATGCAACATCAACAAATTATACAAAATTTATGTGAGATGAACCAAGAATAATGTTACTTTACAGTGCGAGAAAATTGTTGAAAGAAAAACTAGATTTCCTGATTTTTTTCGCTGAGGGAGCAGGACTGCGGAAAATGTGCGACGGGTATATCTGGAGTAGAAGCTAATTGCCTAATATGTTTCCTTGTCAAATCACAAAGAACAAACTCTTGGAATACCTGAAACCGAAGGAAATCGCGAAGCTGAGGAAGTTCTTCCGGATGTCCGATCAGCGTAACATCGGTCTAGTGACTGTGGGGGAATCGGAGCAGGCGTACCGCGGATGGCTGCGAGCGCTCGGGTAGGTGGCACCACCAAGGCAAGGGCCCGGTTTGATGGAACCTCCTGATGGTACAATTTCTGCACGGTGCCGTCAATTTGTGGTGCATATAAAATAACTCCATGAGCTTACCTTTAGTATTAGATTTAAGGGTATAGACCTTTATCATGCTGCCACCATTTTAGTCATGTTCCCCGCATCAAATAACAGTACTGAATGATAATTGTTTGTGCAAAAAGGAACCAGACTATCTTTCTTCCCAGACTCGCTTTGGTCACGTTGATTTGAATGGGAAAAAATCAAGCTGGCCGCAACATAATACTGGTCCATTCGCCCGTGGGATACGCATTGTTTTGAAGAGGATTATGTTATCCACGGAGTTATTCAGCAAATACTTTTAGCCTCTTTGCCGTGTTTCATTGATGTGTTGTTGACAAGTCGCACTATTTAACTACTTCTTTTGTTTATTGATGCACAGACTTCATGAGACGGAAGAGATGATGCAGTCTTTCGAGAAGTCCAGCTGGTCGGATGAGTGCAATAAGTACGAATAATTTATAATAATATTTATATTTCCCCATCTCTTGAGCAACTTTTGGGGACCGGACGGAAATAAAGACATTGCGTGAGCTAAACGTCGATTTGGCTATTTGCAAATTCGCATACATGATGAAGATGTGTGTAGTTTTACAAGTATAGGTCAACAAAATGTGGCTATAATCGTTGTAATTAACCGCCTTTTGTTGTGGTCTGCTTTTGTGACCGTGAATCACGCTCAATCATGAAAATCCAAAGGACTGACCACTCACCTTCCGTTTGCAGGATGATCACGTGGGAGAGGTTTGTACGCAACAAGGCGTTGGCGCTCATCACGGCCAGACCTAACACGATCACCATCAAACCCTTCGTGACGTCAAGGGAGGAGACCGCCCTCTAGAGTTTTCGTTCATTTTAAATAGTTTTTATTATGGAGGTTGCTAAAAAAAACCACTACATGTATAACATAAGGACACGTCCAAGTGGTTGAAGCTTGCAAGTGTACATGTAGGCCTTATTTTTAATCCTCTTTTTTTTTTTAACCCAGTCATTCTCACGGCCCGAAAAGGACATTCCTTAGCGTCAATCAAACAGTGCGTATTGAACAATCAGATGACGACTTTTGGTCAGGTGACTACGATAGCAGGTAGAACAACGTCGGCTGCGCAGTACAGCGCGCATTTGGCCAATAAGATCATGTATTTTGGTCAGGTGACCACAGCCACAAAAAGTTGAGCGGGGCCAGCCAAGTTGTGACCAAATTCGGAAAGGTCATTCACCTTGTAAATTTCACAAAGCGATCTCAATTTTCCTTGGTACAACCTACAGCATGCAATTTTTTTCCTCACCTATAAAGGCACATAAATAAGAGATCAAAGACAGTCAAATCATTTTATCGGGCATTTATTTTATGTCACTGCTTGTTGAAAGACATTATACGGAAAACTAAAATAGTTCGAAATTGTGCAAAAGTTCATTAATAAGTACGGATTCAATATTAGTGCGCGTTCATGGCGCCTGAACAAAATGCAAATTGCATGTTATATACATCAGTAATTAAGATCTTTAATCAACTCAAAACAAAGTATATGCCAACAGTAACATGACAAAAGAAATCACTACAAAGGATAACCCCAAAAAAGTTGTGCAAGGAGATATATATATACTTAAATTTCTCAAAATGTACCTAACATGAGTATTTCATTTTGTTGGAGCATATTAATTATACTCTTGTGTATTATCAGTGAAAATGCCATGGAAACCCATTCATGCAAACCAGAGCTGTAACAGATTATAAAAGGATGTGTGTGTTTTAACCATTCCAATTGAGTCACACATTTTGAAATCGCTCAAACCGGCACCAATGGTTTTTTTTAAAATTAACTGTGTAAATCACATTGGATCGGAGCGGATGAAAAACGCATTGCCATGATGTGTTGTATCTCTGGTTTGCATGAATGGTTTTTCACCAAATTGCTGCTGTGATGATACGCAAGAGTACAAACAATACACTCCATCAACATAAAATTCTAATGTTGGATACATTGTTTAAATGTTGGATACCTTGTTTAAAAATGTAAAAGACGTCACCCTGTTTTGGATAAACAAATCTGAAAGGAGTAGGCCTATAGTAAGGATTGGTATGAACTAAATTATTCTTAAAGTCTTTTAATATGTTCCTATGTTATTGAAAGTAACATTATAGCACCGTTTTCTTTATCTGTACACAGCACAAAATATGTACCTTAGATATATGTATGATTTTATAAATTTTTAAACATAATGTACTCCAATAAAGGTACTGTCTATATCAATATCACTACAATGGCGAAACAATGGCTTCACAGACGAAACATTTCTAATACTGATAATTTTAGTTTACGCACATTGATTTAACGAAAAGTAAAAAAAACAACAACAAAAACAGGCTTAACCATAAATGGGACGGCTGTTTTTTATCGGAAATAAAAAAAAAAGTCGTAGCTTTAAAAATCTGTTGACTTCAGTTCAGGCAAATGGCGTATTGCATGCTACAACTGTGTTTAACGAGAGTCAATTTAAAAGAAAAATATATTGGCAGCAAAAATCTTAACCAACTTCCAATAACAAGTAACTTGCTAACATCTACTTTAAAATGCAAAAATATGAAAATACTGTACATTTGGCTTTCAAATGAAGGGAAAAAAAAGAAGTGAAAACCATTGTGTTTTAATAGTTAACAAGCTCATACATCTTACACACGTTACAACAATTTCACCAGAATCAAACTTCACGGACAAAAGTGCTAATACTTCGTTAATTCTTAGAGTACTTTTAATTTCAAAATTAACAATTATATATGGCAGCGAACAATAATTTCCTAAGTATTTCACAACGGAGTTTCTTTTCTATCTAGTGTCATTTTTTTTGTAATCACAAACCAACATGCGCTTTAAAAACACCTTGGTTTTGTCTAACTCTGAATCAAAGCGGCTAAATGTTGTGTCTCATAATGCACAATTTACAGAGAAATATAACTGTTTATTCTTATCACACACTTTTCCTTTCGTTGGTACAAATTCAGATTATTTCTATCACTAGGGAAGGGGGGGCGTCAATCTGACGAATTAGGGGCGGGAACAGAAGAACAACAAATTTCATTTACTTTTTGAAATGTACCTCCTCAACACCAGTCAAATTATTTACATCATATTTACATAGGCAAGATAATATCATAACTTCTCGCACAAATAGTACTTCAAGTCTTATTTTTTTTATATTGCAAAATCTGTCTTTTAAAAAAAAAAATTTTTTTTTGTGGTCATTTTTTTGTCTGTATTACTATTAGATAAATGTTTTCTGTGTTAAACTTCAAATCAATCCATTTTAAGTGCTACTCTTACCCTGTTTTTCCTCATATGCAAATTAATTCATGAGCCCATCCAGCTCACACAGTCAAAAATTTCAAAAAACAGTAAGCACAGGTAGAAGATCTCTACTAAGCTAATAACGTAAGCAGAATCGAGGGCCAATTTCGTAGGGCACAAAAAGTTGCTTAATATCAGTGAACAGGTTTTTCAAGCCAGCATTTCATGAAATGCATAATGCTACTTCTCGTCAGCTGAATTTGGCTTAGCACATATTTTTTTTCTAAGCATTATTTTTTTTCTGCTTATCATTCCATGAAACTGTCCCTAGAAACAGCCAAAAATATTGTTTGATTCGCGTCACTGTCCGGCCAAATTCTGCTTAAAATTTCACACAAAACTGGCTGCTTATCATTCATATTTGGCACAACCTCGATTGAGCTATGCACATCTATAACACAGTTTATAAAAGATCTCTCTCCTTTTAGCACCAAAATATTTCTTACATAACACTAAATTATGATTCGTGGAGTGATCTATTTCCTCCAAAGAAAATAGAATATGCCGTGGACCACCACAGACGGCTTGTGTTACTTATACACAAGTTATATGAGTCATTATCTTCGAGCAAACTTGAATCCTCGATCCTAATTGGTGGATCCATGGCAACAAGCCGTGCTACATATATGTAATAGAATAACCTCTGAAAATTTGTGTACAGTGTGCGTATTCCATCTTTACTGTGTGTCAAATTTGCTTAAAGATAAATTCATTATCCCACTAACGCTTGTGAGATAACTGAATTCTTCGTGTCAGTGCAACAAGGTCGCAACCCCATGCTGCAACAAAGTCGCATCTCACACGAATACGCTCCGTGCAACAACGTCCAATCTCGACATCCATTGACTTTGTGTGTACATCCGGGGTATTTTAAGTGAGATATGACCTGTTGACATTCTGAAACTCGAGTTTCAGGTATGGCCCATTTGAGGAGATCCGACCTTGTTGCACGGAATTCTGCCGAGTTTTACAGATATCTGTGCATAATGGCCATCTACTCTTTATGGCCACCTGTCTGTCGTGGCCACCATACCACTGTGTCCACCTGTCTATTGTGGCCACTCATCTATTCTGGCCACTCACCTGGCCCATTTTCTAAACGGCATACAGTGCACAGCAAAGTGTCTTCTATAAAAAATAATATATTCAAGATTTCAAAAGATGTCTTACTAAAAAATAATACACTTAATTGCAATCCGTCCAGAGACTAGCTGCTCCATTTAACTTTAGATCAGCGCACGGTTTACAAGATTAACCCCTTAACGCCGGTATTGTTCGGCCGCGGACAGCTGCACTTCGAGTGGAATGTATATGAGCAGGCATTTGGCTATTGTCCATGACTGAATGCGGCCATGCAGCAGGAATGCGGCCGCAGCGTTCCGCGGCTGATCGCCCTTCATTGAGCTGCGGCCACAGCCGGCGCCGGCGTCAACGGGTTAACCAAGTATCTGTTGTGGTCGTTTTTCCTGTCGTTGTTTCTCGCTGGCTGCTCATTGTTGTTACATCACACAGGCGTCGATGGACTAATCATGTGCTCCCCCGAGCTGATAATGGGGGCAAACTCAAAGTTGCTCCTGCGCAGCAGTTCGGTGTTCACGTAGGGCTGTTGTAGAGAAGAATGATGATGCATAAATGAATACATGCATAAATGAATACATGCATACATGAATAAATGCATAAATTATTTCGAGATACATTACCTACAAATGTCAATTTATACATAGTAAAAAGCAGAGGACAAAAATATTCAAATTTCAAGGTACTGTTAAGGTACAAAAAAAAAGTTCCGCTTCCGGTTACCTGACCTACCCTAATTTTCATGGCGGACCCTTAAGTTTTTATTGGCAAGTTTAAAAAAAGACTAATATTAATCATGTCGTATTTTCTGTCACCACATGATTCTTTACAACCTTTTTGCGTCAAAAACACTTGTAATATTTCTGCTGCCAATATTTGTTGCAATATACGGCCAGTGTTGGCCAGTGGCCATCGTGAATAACGCTGTGCATAGTGGTGTGCGCGACTTAAATTCTGGTGTTTTTTAAAGAATCATCGACCTTAAATATATTTGTACATTAATTAAGGCAAGGTTTTATCACTTTTGAGGGCCACTTTCGATGATAGCTTTTATGGCACTAATGAAAATAATTCCAACCCAAACTGATCATATGATAGAATACTCCATTCAAACAGCACAAAAAAAAAAAAAAAATTGGCAAAATAAAAAGATTTTCCGACCTACCGTCCCTATTTACGAAAGGCATGTATTATTGGAAGCACACACATTTCGGGTAACATTCGTAATGAATGTTACCAGAGCTTACCAGAGCTTACCTAAGCTTAAACCACAGAAAACTTGTGCCAACTTGACAGAGAATTGAGCTAATTAAGGCTAACCAAACTTTTCTACTAACCATTCAGCAGCGCTAAGAAATTCAGCATCAGGCCCAAACTTTAAGACCCACTATAAGCAGAAAATAATGCTAAGCAGGTTTTATCACTGAGCAAAAATCTGCTGGGAACCAGTCACGATCAATACACATCGCATGACAGTTTGGCTGGTATTCTATTTCTGATAAGCGAGTACATTCCACGCTTAGTACATTTCTCTTCTGTGCGGCTTACCTTGTGCGCGTCGGCCAGCTTGGTCAGTGCGATGTTGAGCTGTTCAAAGGTGGGTCTGTCGTGGGGACGATCCCTCCAGCAATGGCGCATGATGTTGTACCTGTAAGAACCAAACTCACGTCAATTTATGGCACTGGAGACTGAGTGGTGAGTGGGGCCAAAGGGAAAATTAGGGGAGGGGCCAAATGCTCGTACAAATTCAGCTTTTTGTACAGCTCTGCGGGCCTACCATAAGTAACGCCAAAATAACACTTGTCACATGATGTCTTGGTAGGGGTTCGAACCCATGCAGAAACAAATGGGCGTTTAGGAAGCGCAAATCGTTACCCCTGCTTGTCAGGCCTACAGAACATTCCTGGGGTCCTTAGCGGGGAGTACACAGCTTGATGCTTTCATTTCTGCACAAACGGCTAATTCAAATACAATAACCATTTCTGCCCTCACAGGTAACCATTTAAATCCAGGGTGGGGAGAAGCAAATGATGGCAAAGTGGCTTGCCCAAAGACACTTCCACCCTAATCCCACCGGCTAGACTTGAACCCACACGGTGTAGAACATCAAACCCACAATATTATGAGTACATGTAATACTATAGATGCTGGGTTCAAGTCCAGCCACGGTGAACAGCAAATCAAATATAACCCAACAAACAAACAAAAACAAACTAAACAAAAACACAACCAAAAAGAACCACCAAAAACATGACATGACCCTGCGGCTGCTAGCTACAACAAACTGCTTTTTAACACATCAAAAGGCCCTGTACCGCCCCAAACCGCCCTGCCTCATACTCCATATACCACTCTGAACCAACACAGCACTGTGTGCTGTTTAGGATTCATCAAGAGGTGAATACAATGTAACACAATGTAATACAACGTAACACAAGTGGTCATTGAATGACTGCACTTACACTTCTTCATCACAGTTGAGAGGGGCCTCCATACGATATCCGAGGGGCAGTCTCTCATACAGCTCAGCGCAGGACATGCCGGGGTAAGGGGTGGCACCTGCAGTAAACCCAATCAAAACATTTAACGCAAAACGAATCCAAAGATATGGAAAATATGAACATGTATGCCCTTGGCTGTAACAATTAATGCAACTTTTTCTGTTACTCATTTTCAAATAAACCACACAGGGAAACTAACTAGGTGCATTTAATAATTTACAGATTGAACGTTGTTTCCCAGGTTTGTAGCATTGCTCATCTAGCTAGCATCTTGACTTTGGGCATGACCCCTGGCTACATGCTGGTTTATGGCTTCTGACTAGCGCCCTTTGAACAAAGACATTGACAAATTGGGGAACTTTAACATAGGGCTGGATAGCTCAGTTGGTAGAGCACCGGAACGGCAATATGGAGGTCGCAGATTCAAACCCCGCTCCAGTAAAGTTTCTCTGTTAGACTTTAAAAATATTTTTGATATTGATGGAAACATTCACGTCATTTCTGGCAAACGTCCATACTCAGCCACTGACACTTTCAGTTTAAGCACGCTCACTTAAAAAGTGGCCACGCACAATCCCTGAAACTTCATATCTGCGAGGCATAATGACATTCAAGTTTCGAAATCTCTACTGAAGATGGTTCGCGTATTCAGCTGCAGAAATTTCACTGACAAAACCCCCACAAAAGACCAATAGAGGGCTCAATTCTGACCACTGATTTCAGAAACTTTTGAAAATAAGTGCTAAGTATTCTAAATATGTATTTTATAAATAAAGGGACCTATCATTTGTCGAATTCTGTTAGTGTCTGAAAAGAAACTTCAAGATCAATGGCACAGCTAGAGGGGTGGGGTGTATGATTTTCACACCCCTCCCCTTTTATTTGTGGTCACACCCACTGTATAAATTTGTCTAGGCCACACCCACAATCAGGATATTGTCAACTTACCGAGAGAGACAACTTCCCAAAGCAGAATTCCAAAGGACCACCTGCAAGACACAACAAAACCGATTAGGAAAATCAATAATTCCTACAAATTCATTATTACATCAGAAGACCTTTCGTTAACAGTGAGGTGATATCATGATCCCTTCAAAGTGAGAAGCTTTTAGTAAACTTTTGTGAAATGTTTTCAATGTGGGGAGTCAGGTTGGCGCAGACGTTTTTTTTCTTTCTGTCTTTCGCTCTTTCGTCGGAGAATAGTCAGGTCAGGGAACCAGACTAGCTGGCTTGCACCCGTTCACGGATGTGTAACCAATTGCAAACAAAATGTGGGCTAACTAAATTTGGTAAATTGAGGGCAGTTCTTGTAAAAACACATTTTTTTCCAATGATGGTCAGCTGAGCATCATTGGAAATTGATATAAAAATTCCACTTTTCTTGAAAATGACAGCACACCAGGTGCCATGATTTCACAGGATGCTTGACACTAATATTCACTTACAGTCAATTAAGCTATTTCATAATAATTTGGTTGTTTTGTTTTTTGATGTTTGCAAATGTTATATAATCACCTTTAAACCTCAATGAAACTAAACAAGTGTAACTTACACATCACTTTTGGTGGTGTAGACACTGTAGTTCAAGGACTCAATAGCCATCCAGCGGACGGGAAGTCGACCCTACGACCAACCAAAAAAATTGTCGGTAAAAATGGGGAATCTTTAAAACAAATCAGGATTGCAATCATCATTGGGAAGGAACAGACGTTGCACCAGGTCACTGCAATAGGATTTAACACCTGTTAAAACCATGTACACCTTGTTTTTAGCTGTGGAAAGCAGTTCAAGAAATGATCAAGTCTCTCTGTTGATTAGTAACAAACTTCAGTAAATGCCTTTTTTGGCAATCAATCACCTTGTCCCTTAGGCCCTCGCAACAACACGTGTTTCAGGTCTCCACTGACCAGAGCTACCAATTTATTGCAGTCGTGGAAAATTGGGTCACGAAGTCACTCATTTCGCATTGGGGCTAGCACTGTACTGCACACAAATCCGGTGTTCCACATGCTATAAAACGCTCCATGCACCAACTGACGTTCAACAAACTAATGGGAATCCTTTTTAATTGACAGTCACGACCATGTGAGTAGTTGTGCATTATAAGAACAGACTTTTACATCATGTACATGACTAACATTATAGGCTACAGCAGGTCTACATTTGGGCCGCAGCTTCCGAGATCACTTCGAGCTTGTTACCAAGGCCTGTTGTGCTAATTTGTTTGTTTATTAGTTTGTTTGGGGCGTTGGGGTGTTTGTTTGTTTGCTCTTTTCAGCTACTGCACATTTCCATATTCATGAGCAAATCTTCATGTGACATCATCTCAATGAGCAGAAGCTCATGCCTACTTAAGAAATATATTTTGACAGACAAACTCTCAAAATGTTGCTAGATTTTTTCCTTTTAGCGATAATTGTCAAAACATCTATTTTTCTCTTCTTTTTGGGGTCTGTTACAGTCAACTTCATTTTGGGCTCATAATTTTTGCCGAAAATCCCTCAATTGGTGAATAAATGCATAAAGGCGAAATATAATTTTGTAAAATGTGATGCGATCAAACTAAATGAGTCGTTTGTCAGGAACTTTCATTTGGAGATTCAGGCCAAAATAGGGCCACTTCATCACATCACTTCATCACATCTCTTGGTGTTCTGACTTCCATATATTTTAACTAAAGATGGTACCAGCATGCGGTTTTCACAGCAGTAATGCTGAGATTGTGCTTTTTTTAATCTGTTAAAAAAAAATGACCAGGGTCGACAAACAACTCATTAAGCTTGATCGCATCACAAATGTGGAGAAAAGCATACTCTTTTTAAATAATATAAAAACCAAAACGTTTTACCCCTTTTTCATTCAGTTAAAAGTTACAGACAAAAAGTGTAAAATTGTTTTCATTGCCCCTTTTGTTCCTTTCGAATTCCTTTCATTGTCAATTTTCAGAATTTTCAGTCACTCATCAAAGAACTTACAGCCGTGGTCTTGACGTACACTTCGTCACTGCGGGACAGTCCAAAGTCAGTCACCTTGCACACCAAGTTGTCGCAGACGAGAACGTTGCGCGCTGCCAAGTCACGGTGCACACACTGCAGAAACAGGCATGAAATGGCGACTCGTGAAAAAAGTGACAAACACACAATCGGTTTCATAGCTGAGAGTCTAGGAACTAGTCTGCGGTACTATGTCCCTGGTACTACGGTTCCCGTGGCATAAAATGACTGAGAATTTTTCTATTCCCGCTGGATGGGCGCCAGTCTATTGCAGGTTAATCCCCAGCTAATACCAGTGTCATATGAAAATCCGCCTCCTGTGAAAATCGGACTCCTTTTCCCTTTTATTGGTTAATCCCTCGCACGTGACCATTCACTCTCCTAATTATCATACTCACGCATGCGCGATACTACCGACGAATCCATATTTCATGGAGTTGGATATTCACGCTACACCGGTACACATTTATACTCCTGGGTGGAGAGAGGCAAGTGGGGGTGAAGTGGCTTGCCCAAGGACACATGACCAGCAGCTGGATTCGAACCTTGACCCTCTAATCACAAGTCACGAACCCTTACAAGGCCACACTCCACACCCCAGTGGATCAACAGCTAATAAAGAGGTGTGTCCTGCTTATGAATATTCATTAGGTAAAATAAAACACTTCTTTACCCCATGCAGGCCTGTCTCTAACAAGTGCTGCATGCTCCTAGCCATGTCTACGGCGAATCCGAGCAGCTGTCCCCTTACTAGGCCTCACTCCACACCCCAGTGGAGCGACAACCAATAAAAAGTGTGTCCTGCTTATGAATATTTATAAGGTAAAATAAAACACTACTTACCCCTGTCTCTGACAGGTGCTGCATGCCCCTAGCCACGTCCACGGCGAATCCGAGCAACTGTTCCGAGGTGAAGCCGCCTTCCTCCCCTCGTCCGCTGGGGCTGGGGCTGGCCGCCGCCGCCCCTTGGTTGCTGTACACCTGGTTCCCGGCATCCGGTAACCGGCTCTGTCGTAGGAAGTTCAGCAAGTTGCCGTGTGTGGCAAACTCCGTGGCCACGTACAAGATTCCTGCCGGGGCGAGAGTAATCAAAAGACATTTTAGCCATTCACACGACAACGTAACGTGCATTGGTTTGGAAATTGGTGCAATTCGATTTTGAACAACAACTGTAGAATAGCACCCCAACAACTTGGGGCGCTGTGGTCCAATGGTTACGGTGTTCGATGTGTGTGCTGAGGTGCATGGGTTCGAACCCTGACAGGAAACATGATGCTTGTGTTCTTGGGCAAGGCACTTTACTTCTCTCCACCCAGGAGTATAAATGGGTACCTACGAAGGTAGAGACCATATTGCGCAGATCTGGAGCTGCTGCAGTGTCTCATTCCTGATGAACAGGGATAATAATTGTGATGCGCATTTGATTGTATTCTTATGGAATTTGCACAATAAATTATTGTTATTATTATTAACAACCAGATTTCACACAACAGGAGAGTGTGATAACATTTATGTCAACAAAATATAAGGGCCCTTTTGTTTTTCTTCAGAAAAATCTGACCACATCATCTGCCGAAACTGAACCAGATGAATTAAGTCTTTCAGAATATAAAATTTGATCGTCTTTATTTATTTCCATTTTTTTAAAATTGTCCCTCGGACTTTTTTATTTGGCTTGCCTGAAAATACATAAAATGTGCATAAAGGTAAGAAAAGAAAACAACTTTCAAAACTTTGCGTCAACTGGTTCATCTCTGCTAAGCAACTCTCGATAAAGAAAATAACTAAGGCAAACAAAAAAAAGTCTCCGGTTTCTGGTATGGAGCTTGCCCAAAAAGTGGTGTGGCGACGCGGCTTTTTTTTTTTTTACCTGATTTTTTTGCTTCAAATGTCGGCTGATGACTGCAAATGGTGCCCGACTAAACTTAGTGCAAATATATGGGAGTCCAGAGAGGCCACATAAAGCTGATTCTCGACCATAACCCAATCTAAAAACACGTTAAAATTGTGCAGCAATAGGATTCCAGTCAAACCAGTGAGTTTGGCGGTTTTGAGACATCATCTTTCATTGAAAAAAAAACTTTTTCATTTTGCCGACGCGCATAGCTACGGCGACGCGCGCGCATACCAGAAACCGGGACTTTTTATTTTTGGCCTAAAGTTGAAATTGTCAGAACGAGCCCTTACCCATGTACTCTGTTGCGCCGATCAGATTGACGATGTTGGGATGGTTCCCGACCTTGCACATGATATCCAGCTCGCCCATAAAATCACGCCGGTCCGCATCAGTGGCACCAGCTGAAAACAGAAAGAGATTGTAAGATTCTCTTGTTTGGAGGGGAAGGGGGAGGGTGAGACACATGGCACAAAATTAAAAATACTGCAAGTAAAACTTGCGTGATCCCCTTGCAAACTTTCTGTCCATGTTACGTACATAGCACTGTGAGCATAAATATCTTGTCAAATTTTCCTGGAAAGACTTCATTAAAAGCACAATCCTCAACAATGGGTGAGAATGTACAAGTGAAAAAAAAGGACAAACAACTTGTCATTATTATTCTGCTTCATTTTCCAATCCTATGTCACACCTTTGTACCCCTTTAGTGTGGAAAGGCCCACATGTTGGAGTCATTAGTAATACTGAGCTGGGCTCTCCAGAGACCTCGTAAATATCCATATTGGAAAGGATTTTTTTTTTTTACGTCGGCCTTCTCTCTACAGACCACCTTTCAGGTTTGGTTGAAATTGATGACTGAACTTACAGTGAAACTAACCAAAATAGCACACACACACACATACAAGTGCGCACAGTCGTGTTTTACTATACGCCTGAGTACAACCTATTGGGTTTCCCTTTGTCCCTGTACTTTAACACGTTTCCATAGGCTAAGCACGTAAACGTACGATCGAGGACAGTTTCGAACAAAAGCACTGTCATTCGAGGAATTGAAAGGATCTTTTGTTATCCTTTTGTGGGTCTGTCCTCAATCGTAATGCCATACAAGAGCGTATTTGCCTGCAATTGGGGACCCCCTATTGTCCCTCTTTTGTTTGTACTCTTGTTAGGAAGACCTCCCATATGTTTTCTACACGATCGAAAATTGGGGACCTTCGGAAATTGGGGACCCTATTGTCCTCTATTGTTCAACGTCCCCTATTGAATGCAGAAACAAACTCGCACACACAGAAGGAATACGCGATCGCAATATCCCCGTCTGGCTTGAAAGCCAGGGGGATAAAAAGATTTCTGTGGCAGTACAAGGATAGGAATTGAGCAAATTTGCACAGAGTATACGCAACATTTCAGCGGGAGAGGAACAAAGCTGCACATGGGCGCATGGAGGCAATGACAACGTTTCTACCACCGAGTGCCGAGCCGTGCACAAAGACCACACCCCTACCTTTCAGAGTCTTGACCGCCGCCTCCAAAGCCACGCCCTCTTTCTTGATGACCGCCTTGACCACCTGGCCAAAGTTGCCCTCGGCGATGACGATGTTCTCCATGACGATGCTATTCCAGGGGATGTACCAGTAGGACGGGATACCGGGGGACTGAGGCGAGGTGGGCGAGCGGGGGGACGTTGGGGAGAAAGTGGACTGAAACGTTGGGGAGAGCGGGCCTGGCATGGCCAGGGGGGACAGCAGGGTCTGTCCCGTGCCGTCGTCATACTCGTTGGAGAGCGATCGCTGCCGGAGTAACTGTACAAGACACACACACAGAAGAAATTTAGGGGTTAGTATTTATAGAAAATATTGTTACAACTACTTGTTTGACGTTTTGGGTCCGTAGATGCTGGAAAAACCACGAAAAACAATCATTTTCTTGCAGTCTGGTTCCCCGACCCTACTTAAGGTGGGACGGAGCAATTTATGAAGTTGGGGAATTGTAGGTCAGGGAATCAGTCTGCCAGGCTTGTACCCTTTCACAGGTGTGTAATCAATTGCAAAGAAGATGTGGACTATTAAACTAAATATGAAAAATTGGGAGGAGCATTTGAAAAAAAAAACCCAGTTTTTTTTATAAAAAAATACCGCTTTTCTTGAAAATGTCAGCACACTAGGAGCTATGATTTTTCAGGATGCTTTGCACTGTCATTCACTAACAGTCCAATAAGGTATTTTGTAATAATTTGGTGCTTTTGTTGTTTGATGTTTGCAAATGTTGTATATCCCCTTTAACGTTATCCCTGGCAAGTATTGGTTTCATTTTCAAAGGGGTTTCAAATGATTGGTGTTCATATAACGGCATGTCAAAAACAAACTCAAACAATTTCAAGGAAAATCAATCATGCACATTTTTTCTAATGTGGAAATGCTTCATTATGTTCATGATGTGACGATCTCGTTGCCCTTTACTTTCTTTGTTTCCTTTTCTTTTTGATCCACGTAGATTACACCTTAAATCATTTCTTTGTTTCAAGTTCAATTTTGAAATTCACGTGCAAGTATGTACCTATTCAAAAAGCGCACTCAAAGTGTGACTCGTGTTTGCATCTAATGTACCGCATCAACGATTTTCGTTGTAATTGGTTGAGTTTGTTTTCGACATGCCTTTATTTCACTTGAATATGAATAATTCTAAAAAAAACCTTGTAAATATCAAACCAATACTCGCTAGGTATAAAGTTAAGATTCTAAGCTTTAAAATGATTAGTAACGGTACGTGTTTCCATGCCAACGCTAGAGCCTTGCAAAAGAAAAAGTTGCGGGTATTTTCGGAGGCCACGTTATATTATCAACAAATATGAACTGACCAATTGCTTCTAGCCTGCTCAGTGATAAAGTTAAGTCTTCTGCACATTAATACCAAGAGGTTTTAGTCTGAAAGTGGATTTTTAAAATAGGGCAAATATGTAGTAATTTACAAAAAAAAAGCATATTCAAGAATTCATCATTGTACATGTAAATGTATGCATGATACATGTAATGGTTTCAATGGTTTCAGTTTCCTGATTATGTAAGTAAGTTATAATTTTGGCCTCACTAAGCATTTGCTCAAATAGTTACCCTCATAAAATGTTCCATAAAAAAATAAATTCTAACACAAGATCGTTAGGCCTGTACGATACTCGATAGAGAGCAGCAGGTACAATGTACAAGTACTGGGCGTATGTACACAACAGTCAACAAAATGATAAGGGGAATTTCCAACTATGAGAAATTGTGTTCATGAGGAAACATGCAGGCCAACTAGTGACGTCACAATATGCAGTGGGTGTGTACTTGACTGTGGTATCCAGGCACTATTGAGTTCAGTATTGAACACTCTGTGGACAGTAGTGCTGTAATACACCTATGGTCTGGCTGATTCTGCTGACAGAGTGCATACAGGAAAAGCCGTCCAAACTGTACCAATAAAATTAAAACAACTACTGTACATTGTAGGTAAGTGGACGATGATGATGCATCTAGTACATACAGCAGAAATGTAATAAATGGCGACATGGGACCCCTATGGAAATAAACTAATTGGCTTTTGGGCCCCAATGTACGCAAGAATAAATTGACTGTCCTTTGATTCCTTATCTGTTAGGCCTTCAGCCTGGGGGTTTGGTCGGTATCAAATCAGGGCATAAATGATTATAGTGTGCATGCGCAAGGTGTACCGCCCCTAGAGTGGTAACAAGCATTTTGATGGACATTTTGAAAAAAAAAAGGGTGATAACACCTAAAAAGCTGCCACCGCTGCAATGCTATCACATATTTTCCAACTCTGGAGGTGTACACCTTGACAAAAAAAATTGCTATGACGATTATTCCCCTCCTTTGATACCGGTGGCCAAAACTTTGGACCGAGGCTGGTGGCCTGTTTGTATTATGTGCAGTACAAGCATGTTGTTGATTTGATCTGCATAAAACGGACGTGAATTGAGTACATTTTCATGTATGTAAACTGTTAGTTGACTCACTGAACACAATCTCAGTACAAGTTACCGTAAGGCCCCCAAAAAAATAAGTCTCCGGTTTCTGGCATAGAGCTTGCCCAAAAAGTGGTGCGGCGATGCGGCGTATTTTTTTTTTTTTTAACCTGATATTTTTGGCCTCAAATGTCGGCTGATGACTGCAAATGGTGCCCGACTAAACTTAGTGCAAATATATGGGAGTCCAGAGAGGCCACATAAAGCTTATTCTCGATCATAACGCCATCTAAAAACATGTTAAAATTGTGCAGCAGCAGGATTCCAATCAAACCAGTGAGTTTGGCGGTTTTGAGACATCATCTTTCATTGGATAAAAAACTTTTTCATTTTGCCGATGCGCATGGCTACGGCGACGCGCGCGCATACCAGAAACCGGAGACTTTTTTTTTTGGCCTAATGCATTAACGTAAATGTTTTTTTCGTTGTTTTTCCAGGAGAGTACAACTGAGCAAGATGGCAGAAGGAGGTGTGACTGATCTAGTCTTGGATGAGACTCAGAAGGAACTTCAAGAATGTCCCATCTGTTGCACTGAGTTCAAGGATCCTAGGATGCTAAACTGCTCACACAGCTTCTGCCTGAAATGTCTCCAAGAACTCAGACTGACACAAACTAAGGACGACAAGAATATTGTCTGTCCGTTGTGTCGAAAGGAAACTGCCCTGACTGAAGCTGGCGTGGACATGCTACCTGGAGGATCAAAGAATGTCAATCAACAGGATCAGACTGAAGGTCAGGGGTTAATAGTCACGTGTCAGGCATGCGATGAGGAGAACGAAGCCATTTCTCGATGCCTGGATTGTAAGCATTATCTCTGTAAGGAATGCCTGAAGGCACACAATCGATTGGCATCACTGAGGGCTCACAAGATTGTAGATTTGACAGAGCTACCTGTTGAGTCCCAAGAAATAACTGACACTGAACTCAAGAAAGTTCCCAAGTGTTTCAAGCATCCAGATCAAGATCTCTGTCTGTATTGTAACTCATGTGAAGTCCTCATATGCATTGAATGCACAAACAGTGATCACAAACAATCCATGCATTCTCACGTCAGCATCGACCAGGCGTTTAGCAGATGTAAACAAGAAGTACATCGATCCATAGCTATAACAGAAAGGTACATTAAAGCATTCACTTCTGCCAATCCCGTTTCAGTAGATCAGATGCGTTACAGACTTGACAAGATGCTGGCAAAAACTGACTCTCAAATAACACTGAAAGCAGAAAAAGAAATCGCCAAAATCAGAGAGAAAGAAAAACAACTCAAAAAAGAGGCCAGGGACATTGTCATTAAACGAGACAGAGAGTTTGCATGTGCAGCAACACCACAGCAGACTGTGAGTAAAGTGAAAGCAGTGATGACTACAGCGACGTGCTATGAGATCCTGGAGTCCAAGAAGAAAATGCTGTGGGAATTGAATGAGCAGGTGAGAGTGCATAGGAGGTTGGATATCAAGCATGGGAAGTCATTCCTTGGCTTTAAGGAGAGTGAAGAGGATGGTCAGCTTGGGACTCTGCTCTTGGAGGAGAAATGGGAGAGAGATGAGACCTGTTCACCATTTATTAACGATCCCCAACATCTTGCAGTATACTCCACAAGTGAATTGGTTGTGGCATGCAGTAATAAACTGCTTACTTTGAATCCAGAGGGGAAGGTGATTTCTAAAAAGTACTACAAATCTGTCCCAGATAAACCAAATGAACCCCATGACCCTAATGACATACAGAAAGCAACAGCTCTAGCCATCAACAAGGATGACCACCTTCTGATCCTAGACAATCCTGCAGTCAAGATCTTCAACAACGAATACCAGCTCCTTCATCAGTTCCTACTGGGTAAAGAGGCCGGCGTGGACGGCACGCCGACGTGCCTGGCAGTGGACAGCAGCAATCTGATAGCAGTGGGTTACAAGGACAAGGAACAGATATCTCTACACAACCCAGATGGTTCCCTCGTCAGAACACTGCCTGCTCCAAAGATTGATAGGCATTTGATCTTCAGCAACAAGCATTTTATTTACATCAACAGTAATGAGGATTTGCTGATGGCTGTTGACTTACATGGCAACAAACTGTTTAATCAAAGCTGTATGTATCCTCGTGGGCTGTGTTGTGATGATGCAGGTGATATTTACCTGTGTGCCTCACCTGGAATTTGCCATTTCAGTGCAGATGGCAAGCACATTGAGTTGATGCATGATAGGAATCCGTGTTTTCCCAAAGAGAGTATCGGTACATGCAAATACACAACTGCACATAAATTAGTAGTCACAACAATGGTTGAAGGGCGCATGAACATCTCCATGTATCACTTGGTTTAAAGACAATGGTTGAAGGGCGCATGAACATCTCCATGTATCACTTGGTTTAAAGACAATGGTTGAAGGGCGCATGAACATCTTCAGGTATCACTTGGTTTAAAGACATCAACCAACATGAAATTCTAAATTCAGGCAACTGACCTAATTCTTCATTTCAAAATTGCTATCAGGATAATAACTGTGTAAATTTCTGAGTGTAACTTTGCAGATAGGACAGGCTTAACAATTTTGGAACCAGATTTGCATGGGATTGTAAGAATATCATGTTTGTATACCATAGTATCTAATACATACATGTATGTATACGCATTGTATTTTGTCCCCGACATAAACCGTATATGTGAAATGTATATTGTGACGGAAAGTGTGTGAGCTTAGAGCCAGTTTAATTGACGTCATACCATAGCACTAACGCTTAATTCACTGTGTGTTAGTGACTGGGCGGAGCTTAGGAGCTCTGTGAGTTGCTGCATGTACGCGATTGGTTAGCCAAGTGCCATAGGCTCTATTGCGCCATTGGTGTAGTGCATGTACGTGTATGCGCGTAGTCGTGAGGGCTATACTCACGTGATTACGGGGAGTTGACTTTGCGGACAGCGAGCAAGCAAGAGGTGAATTGCTTTTGCTCTGCGTTTTTGGGAAATGCTTATGCATGATTGTACATAGTCGTGTGAGCTGTGCTGGGGTTATGCTGGCATGTATAGCTGATGTGTAGCAAATACAATTAAGGCTGTATACATGAAATTGAGATCCTAGAATGTTGTTTTGCTCGAAAAATACAGCTGAAGCTGAGCTGAAACTTCATCAGGTTAGTTGTTCAGCACCCTTCTTTAGATTTTGAACAGTTTTGTTGCTTCAAACGAACAAAATGCACAAATTACAAATGATGGACTATACCTTTAAGGCTGTATACATGTAGATGCACATTGCTGACTGGCTTGCATGCTCGATGCGTAGCGGGTATAAGGCTCTGCTACTGTAGGTTGCTTAAATACTATTGTACATTGTTTATGCTGTTGTAAATTGCCTGTGCAGTTGTAAATTGCTGACGCTTGGGCGCATTGTAGACATTGTGATGCATTGCTGACATTGCGGTGCATTGCTGACATTGCGGTGCATTGCTGATATTGCGTGTGCATTGCTGACATTGTGATGCATTGCTGACATTGCGTGTACATGCATTGCTGACATTGCGGTGCATTGCTGACATTGCGTGTGCATTGCTGACATTGTTGTGCATTCTGGATGCTGTTGCGCATTGCTGCTGCGTGCAGTGGACTTGCCTCATTCTCTCCAATAGTTAAAGGACCCAATAATTGCTGTACATGATTATTGTTGAATAAATTATGATCATTGTTGTGTGAGATTACCGACAATTCAGTTTCAGGTGTCTCTGTTACAGGTTCATTGTGCAATTAACAGGGTAATTAACAATCTTATGATACGATAGGCTTATATATTGGAATGCTTTTTGCAGGCTATGCTGAGCCACGGAATAATATACTTTAAAACTATTTTACAATTGACTGCTGTACTCAATTTGCAGTCCTCCCACTTTCACCTGCATGCTATGTGGAATGCTGTGAAGCTCGCATGCTATTTGGAATGCTATTTTCATTTTGCATGCTATCGAGAATGCTATATGGACTGTTAAAGTTAGCAGTCATCAAGTCATCATCATCTGTGAATGCTATGTGAATGCTATAATAGCATTCACATGCTGTTGCAATGCTATTGGAATGCTATTATAGCAGACTAGTTTGGTAAGGGAACTTCCACATTTGACTCGAAGCAAAAATTCAGTTTGGGAATTTTTTTTTTTTTTTGGGGGGTGGAAACTTACGTCGCTGAATCGCATGATGAAATTGGGGTCGTTGGTGTCCAAGTCCACGTTTCGTCTCTTATTCTTGAAGTACGATGTGTAGACGGCGACCGCCAGGGCAGCCACTAGGACCATGCCTACAACGACCGCGGCGATAATCATGGCTAGGCCTGCCCCATCCAAACCACCGGCCACGGCCCCCGTCTCACCTACAGAGGAAACACGGGCACAAATATGGGAATAAATGTGTGCTCGGAAGGTTTTAATCTTTCTGTTTAAGACTGCTTGGAGTCTGGGTGCTGATAATTACCCGAGCCGAATCCCATTCATAAATACCTTTTGGGTCAAAAACATCTAAACTTTTCGGTCAAAAAACCTGATTTTGTTCAACAAGTTCACTTCATGTTTTTTTAAACAACCCTCTAGCTAAATAATGGAGTGTCCAGCTGGCGAGTAAATGTAAACAACTTTGAAATTTTTCGGTTGTGCAGATACTCCTAAGCCTTGGCCTCAACCCCTACGAGTTTCATTTAATTTCAGTCACGCATCACTACAGAATGGTCAATTGATCACAACAACATTTGGACCCTGTGACCAAGTTCCTTGCCTTAATCACTTTCAGTGCTGTGTTAAGTAAGCTGTGTAAAATCCTTCATGTTAGAAAAAAGGCTGCAGTTGGGATTGGAATCATTTGCCTGGCTATCAGTCATCACGGCAAGACATCAGTTTAATGCTCAAGAGCAAATGATTCCAATCCCAAACCACGTCAGCCTCAATCAATGAAAGTCTTTCAAAGTCCTACAAAATCCTGCAAAACCCATGAAGGATTTTGCAGGTTCAGTGAGGGAAAATTTTGATGGTGACCATGAAAGTGCCACGTAAAAGTGCACAAGGCAGGGCGCCAGCATCCTCAATCCTTCAAAATCCTTTGAAGTCCTACAAAATCCTCCAAAAACCCATGAAGGATTTTGAAGGTTCGGGGACGGTTAGGGTTAATTACTGAGGTTTGTTTCAGGGAAATACTTACCTCCAGCGGACTGTCCTGGTATAACTGCTTTTGGCGCGGTAGTGCGGGGCGGTTTGGTGGTCACGATCACATCTATAGTTCAGGAGAATTCACAGTGATAAAGACCCTGTTAATTGCGGAGCGACATATTTTATGAGACATTGACTCAATGGGCCTTATTCATGAGTCGGCCATATTGGATTGAGAGTGAGGTAAAATCTTCAGTGGCGCACCCAGGCTTTGGGGGTTTTTTTCAAAAAATTTTCCCCAAATTTTCCCCAAGGCCAATTGTACTAGGAGTCAGATATTTCACACAAAGTGAAACTGTCGAAGTTTTTTTTAACGTTCAATTACACGTATAAATTATATAACATTCTCTTGGAGACTTTCTTGGCCAGTTGCCCATAAAAATTCTTAAGGCTAATTTAGGAAAATCCAAAGATTTTGGCGCTGTAAGTGGGACTCAGGTTTCTACCAACTGTTTGCTGTTGAAGCAAAATGAATGAAAACTGTCCAGCTAAATACTGATAAAAAAAGTTTTCTTAGGCCAAAAAAAATAAATAAGTGGGTCTCTGGTCAGCGCGCGCGTCGATTTTAATCATGCGCGTCAATCTTTTTTTTTCCCAAAATGTTCCGCGGTAGCTCCAACAGCGCCCTCTATTGCCGCTCCTCCTCAATTTTTTTTACCAAAGAGCACCAAGGAATGGGAAATTGCACCACTTGAAGCAAATGATCGAGAGCACCAAGGTACATTATGGAGGACACCAATGTACATGAGGACACCAAAAAAGCAAAATAGTACCCCACCTTGTCTGTACAATCCAAGCTTGAAAAAAAAACCCCAAAACAAAAAAAAGCCGCGTTGCCGCGTCAATTCCGGAACTTTGGTCTGACCAGAGACCGAATATTTTATTTTTTTGGGCCTTATCTCCGTTACCTGCTTCAAGCGTCTGCTCCCGGAACTCAGGGCAGTATGGACCGGGGCCGACCGCCGTGTAGGCCCGCACGCGGAACTCGTACAGCACCTTGCGCTGCAACCCGCTGACCACCACCCGCGTGTCCGTCGAGTTGCCGTGCTGAGATCGGTCCGTGCCGTCAGGGCTGACGCAGATGTACTCGTACTGGACGATCACGCCGTTGCGTTGATCGGCCACGGGAGGTTCCCAGACGAACTCGATGCTGGTGGCCATGACGCGTCCCGACTGGGGCGAAATGGGTGGGCCGGAGGGTTCTTGAACGGGCAAAAACAGGAAATTCATATTAAATCTGTCGTACTGAAGAAAATGGACTCTACGTGGATACTGCAAACGACAATGTCAATCGCGATTGTTGGAAATCACCAACATTTCTAGTTTTCTTCTAAATAGCAGCAAGCCAGACGGAATACTTTCACGAGGTGGTTTGCACCAGTACGATCTTTGATTCAAGTGAGCTTTTTGGATAATAATTGGACAGGCTTCTTCTGACAAATATAAATGATCCTATACAGGATGAGTAAAAAAACCAAAAACCAAATGTTGGACCATTGTTTCAGGGAAGTTCTGCATGTAGCATTTACAAAGTCTAGAATATGAAAGCCCAATTCATAAGCTTTCGTTTAGTACAAGAATCATTCAAATCACTCATGTACTTTTCAAGTTGCGGAGTTTTAAACACAGCCGCCGTTTTAAGGTTCTGTCCAGGGATAGCAAAAACAGTTCAGTGTTCTTTCAGCAAAACGAAAACTAATCACATAGGGATGTGTGTGAATTGTTTTCGTTTTGCTGAAAGAGCGCACACCTTTTTGGTGATCCGTGGACAGAACCTTAAAACGGTGGTTGTGTTTAAAATTCCGTAACTTGAAAAGTACACGAGTGATTTGAATGATTCTTGTACTAAAAGAAAGCTTATGAATTGGGCTTTCATATCCTAGATTTTGAAAGTGCTACATGTAGAACTTCAATATAACAATAGTCCCGACATTTGGGTTTCGGTTTTTTTTTTTACTCAACCTGTATGCCCTTCAAGAAACACTTACTGTCTTCTAAAGTCTGAACGGTTCTGGACTCCACTTCCCCCTTTGTCACCGTTACTGCAACTACCTCGATGATGTAGGTAGTGTATGGCCTCAGGCCGTCCAGGACCAACTCGGTGTTTGGCGGATGGACCCGGGTGACCGTGGGCTCGTTCTCTTGGGAACTACTGACGAACTCCAAGGAGCTGACTTCGTAGTACCTGATATCGCCGTTGGCTTCGGCCGGGGTGCCCCAGTCTACCGAGATACTGTCATGGGACCGGACTTCCACTATCAAATTGGAGACTTTGCTCGGGGCTACACAGACACGGAAAAAAAATTTAAACATCTGTGAGACGTTCTGGAAAAAAAGAGATGGAACTGGGCACAGGCTGTAGTGGAGAAAAATGAAAACAAAATGAAGGGGGTGGCATTTTTCGATTTTTCAATTAATAGATATTGGGGAAAAAATGGTATGAACATTTGAAATGTGTTTTTAAGGAAAAACAATTGGCATCTTTCAATACAAAAAAACCCTGTCAAAACTTTAAAGGCCTTTTTTAAAGTGTTTTACTTTCATGACGACAATGATGATAAATGCAAATTCTAAACAGCCATAACTTGGCAACGGACTGCCCAATTGAAGAGCAACAAACGGTATTGTAAAGAGAGAGTTATTCTTTTGCCTAATACCTGCAAACCCTCCTTTTCAACCTCTGCCCAATAGACCTTTATCATGCTGCCACCATTTTAGTCATGTTCCCTGTATCCAATAACAGTATTGAATAATACTGTTTTCTGTGCAAAAAGGAACCAGACTATTTTTTCCTTCTAGCCTCGCTTCGGTTATGTTGATTTAAATGGGCAAAAATTGAGATGGCCGCAACATGATTATGGTCTATACCTTCTTATTTTGCCGGAATGCCTCACATTTATGTTTTGGCTTGCGCTTGCCGCAACTGCCGGTCCTTTGCAGACTCGCAGGGTGCGTTCGTTAAGCTCACCTGGGTCGACACGGGTCAGCCCCGTGCCGTTCGATTAGCTCTGACGTCATTCTTGGGGCTCACCCGGGTCAGCCACCACAGACCCTGCTCGCGGAGCAGAGTCAGTGGTGGAAATACGACACGCATGAGTTGTTCATTCCACGAAACTGTTAAATATGGCGGCCCGACGGCGGAAATCTCAAGTGGACTTAAAAGAATAACTTTATTTGAAGTCTAAAAGTAATCGTTTATTGAGTTCACTGCGACCTTTGAGGCTATAATCCAGCCAACTTTTTTGAGTTTCGCAACTGACTGAAAAGCTGTTAATTCTCAAATTAAAACCCAATCCGAAACGGGCGTTTTTTTCGTGGCTATGGCCATGAGGGTTGTTGCTACGGGCCTCACGTGAGGATTGTGCACGGCCCGCGGTTGAATATTTGACTAGCCCGGCTGTCGTGGCTAACTCGTCTGCCTTTACCCGAGTCGATCCGGGTGAGCTATAACAAACGCCCCCTATATGTGGATGACAGAAGTTGACAGCAGGTGGGCATGTCTGGTTCCTTGACTCACCTCCCTCGTTAGTCGTTAGTGTTCTTCGTGCGCTGAACCGGCCCCCGCCTTGGCAGTTGACAAACTGCATGCGGACCGAGTAGACGGTGAATGGCCGGAGTCCTTCCAAGAGGGCGCTAGACTCTGAGAGGTCGTTGACCGGCAACTGCTGGGTGTTGTCATCTCCGGAGATTGTGTACTCAATGAGGGCGCTGTCTATTTCATCTGTCGGTGGTATAGATGCCTAAGGGGGGAAATGTTGAAAACGAGAGCATCAGCAGACCGTTTCGTTAGGCGTCGCAACTGCACACGTCTGGCACGCTCTAGATGCGCACGTCATTTACGAGTGCACGTATTTCGGACATTTGGGCACGCATGCTGGACTTGAATCACAACTGTGATTGGCCAATGCCTCACGGGGTGGGGTTTAGCGAATCGGCCGAATTGGAGCAGAATCTTAAAGGGAATATGCAATATTTGCTTTTGCTGTAATTTTCGGAAATGAATGGATTTTGAGGGTTAGTCTATGCTGTTGGAAGTTTTGTGTTCATACTCATAGATGCTGGAAAAACCACGAAAAACAATCATATTTTTAAAGTCTGGTTCCCTGACCCCACTTAAGATGAAACAGAGCAATTTATAGACGCTGAGGAATTGTAAGGTAAGGGAACCAGTTTATCTGGCTTGTTCCCATCCATAGGTATGTAATTGATTGCAAACAAAATGCGGAATAACTAAATAATGGTAAACTGGGGGCAGTATTTGAAAAAAGCCAGTTGAAAATTGATACAAAACTACCACTTTTCTTGAAAATGTCAGCACACCAGGTGCCATGATTTTACAAAATGCTCTGGACTGTCAGTCACTAACAGTCCAGTAAGGTATTTCCTAATCATTTGGTAGTTTTGATTTAAGATGTTTGCAAATATATTGTTGTATATATTCCTTTGAAAGATTTCTAGCTCACATCCCTCCCGAGTACAATTCCTTGTCTTTTTTTAAGAAGTTCTCTCGGGCGGTGAGGATCAAATTTTGCTCAATGCAAGCAAAAACATCTGAAAATAAGTCGGTCTCAAGTCAGCGCGCGCGTCGATTTTAAGCATGCGCGTCGATCTTTTTTTTTCCCAAAATGTTCCACGGTAGCTCCAACAGCGCCTTCTATTTCCGCACCTCCTCAATTTTTTTTTACCAAAGAGCACCAAGGAATGGGAAATTGCACCAAGGCAAATGATCGAAAGCACCAAGGCAAATTATGGAGGACACCAATGTACACGAGGACACCAAAAAAGCAAAATAGTACCCACCTTGTCTGTACAATCCAAGCTTGAAGAAAAAAAAAAAAAAGCAAAAAAAAAAAAAAGCCGCGTGGCCGCGTCAATTCCGGAACTTTGGTCTGACCAGAGACCGAATATTTTTTTGGGGGGGCCTTAAACAAAGTATTAACTCACACTCCAGGAAACTCGAAGCACTGTCGAGACGTCATCTTCAGTAGAAACCGTGATGGAAGGACGGGCGCTGGGGGCTGTGGAAGACGGGAGAACAAAGCCCCAAAAACTTTATGATTTCTTGAAAAAACGTGACGTACTTCATTATTAAAAGGTGACTTCAGAAACATCGAGCAGTTCCACTTTATGGTTTTATCAAGCGTCGATCTCGTCAGGATTTGAAATAGTGTAAGAATGTGCTACTGCCTATGATGACATCACCGTTTCACTCATGAATATGCATATTTCATATAAAAACCAACGAACCATGCAACATCCTCAGAAATGATAATTAAAAGACTGACAATAAATAACAGGCATGCAACTAGGTAGTCACAAAAACAAATCTTTCCAAGACTTTGTACAGTGTTTTTCTATTTTTAATGGCATCAGCTGATCCGAGGAAAAGTTGCATGCCTGTAAATAAATGTAAATGCCGCAATGAAGAATATTGCTAAAAGAATTCTGGGTTTTTCCTTCTGTAAAATATTTTTTCTTTTCTATTTTTTGGGGGGGGGGCATTAACCCTAACCACCCCAACCCTTCAAAATCCAACTGCATGTTTTGTTGGAATCTGTTGGAGTGAGTACTGCACTTGTAAACTCATTATGCTTCTCATGGGGTTAGGCAAACCACCATAATTAGAGTCCAACAGTTTGGGTGTAGAGTTCCCCATATGGTGTTGGAGTTTGCAAGAGTGAAGAAGGTTCCTAGTAAATCACTGAAGGGGTTCGAGTTCAAGATCTTTAAATCTTACCGCTATGGTCTGTGAAAAAAGAGGCGGGATCTCCAGGACTTCCTCGCCCACTTGTAGGAGACCCCTCGCCTGGCCTGATCAGCACCACTCTGACGTTGTAACGGGTTTGGCCCCTCAGTCCGGAGAGGATCACGGTGTCGTCGCTTGGAACGCTTTCCTCGTCTCTGGGAGTCCAGGCCGACTCGTCCGATCGCTTGTACTCCAAGGAATACCTAACGATTGGTCCGTCGCCCGTGAAAGAGCCGGCGTTGAGTCGGATGGTGGCGGTGTGGCAGGTCACGGCCGTCACCTCTGGTGACAGACTGGGCCGAGGTTGCTCTGAAGTGGGCAAAAAAGAGAGGAAACGTAATTTAACATTGGCAATGTTAGACCAGCGTTCATGTAAGTGGAAGGATGTTACTGTATTATCGACTCGGCGCGACACTCACGTTTAACCTGCAGCTGAGCTTGGCCGGTAGCCACTCCACCGGCCCCGCTAGCCCGGCACGTATAGTCACCCGCCATGTCCAGCGTTGTGTCGTCGATGTAGAACAAAAACACGGCACCGGTGCCCGACGGGTAATGTGTCCCGGGGGCCTTGGCGGAGGTCGGGTTGGCGTTAGGGAACAGACGCACGGTGACGTCATTGGGGTTGACGTTGCCCACATCGCAGTGGAAGGTGGCCGTCGCACCGACGTTGACTCCCACATCGTCCACCGAAACCACGGGCAAGTTCTCTGCAGGATAAAAGCAAGACAAGTATAGTTTTTTTCAATTTACAAAGGCGATTCATTGCGATTCTCACCAACCAACCACTTAGCTTTTCAGGATCAGCTAGCCAAATAAACTCAGTTACGGCATTAAAGCAACAACCATTGTATAAATCTATTATGATATTTATAATTATTTCTTTCTGGCAATGAAACCAAGGATTCCTCAAAAGCGCCCTAGGCACTGTAGCTCGCAAGCCTGAAGAAACCTGTGGAAAGAAGACAATGAGAAGAAATTACAGTTTTAGAGTTGGGATGAAAACCCCAGAAGAATATTCTGGGCAAAGCCCACGGAATTAGGTAGGGACTGAAAACCCAATTCACATATTGGCCCAGGCGGATTCGAACCCGGGCCACAGCGGCGGAAGGCCAGGAAAGTACCGCTACGCCAACCTGACTCCCTAAACAGAGGGCCCCTCTTTGTCAGCAACTTAAAGAGCAAATTCCTGCACCCTAATACCACCATAAAATACCACCTGAGGTACATGGAACATACCGATTGCAGTGATGTTGACGAAATACTCGAAAACCGGAGCGGGGTTGATTCCCAACGTACACTTGAAGACCCAGGGCCCGCTGATCGAGTAAGGGGTGAAGAGCAGCCTGTTCTGATTTCTGTCCGGGAAATCTATGGCCCTGTCGGACTTGGGCGGCAGAGCACTCGGCTCGACACTCTTGAAAGAAAGAAAGAAAAAAAGAAAACGGTGGAGATTTCAAAGGTGTTTTCAGGCTTTCTTTACCCTAGATCTAAAAAAGGAACTGCAAGCTAACTCGCCAACACTTTTGTTTAGGTCCTTAAGCCCTTAGGACTTGATGTTCCCCTACGCAAAACACGAAACTATTTGGAGGCCTGGTCTTCTGGTCACTGGCCTAGGATCTCTGGAGGCCAAACTCAGCGACGGAGTCAAGGACCAGAAGAAAAGCCTCTTATAGAAAATGCATACCTCAATAAAGATGGCTGGACAGTCGGTGACTGACGATTGACAGCCGCAGACTAGAGCGACTCGGATACCACTGCCCAATGTCACCGTAGTCACGTTGGCCAAAAAGAAGTATTCTGTAAAATAAAGAGAGAATAAAAGGGAATCAGAAGAAGTTGCAAAAGTTGAAGATGTTACGCTGTTCAAGTATTAGGCCAAAAAAAAAATAAGTCGGTCTCTGGTCAGCGCGCGCGTCGATTTTAATCATGCGCGTCAATCTTTTTTTTTTCCAAAATGTTCCGCGGTAGCTCCAACAGCGCCCTCTATTGCCGCACCTCCTCAATTTTTTTTTACCAAAGAGCACCAAGGAATGGGAAATTGAACCAAGGCAAATGATCGAGAGCACCAAGGCAAATTATGGAGGACACCAATGTACATGAGGACACCAAAAAAGCAAAATAGTACCCCACCTTGTCTGTACAATCCAAGCTTGAAGAAACAAAAAAAAGCCGCGTCGCCGCGTCATTTTCGGAACTTTGGTCTGACCAGAGACCAACTATTATTTTTTTTTGGTCTTAGGCTCACAAGTATCATGCAATGATTTCGTTTCCTTTTTGATACAGCTGAGAATCTGTTTCTCCTACGTCCTTTTGAAAGAGTGTGTGCGTGGATTTTTGAAGATTTTGCCTGGCTTAAAAGCGACTTTAGTTGACCCAAAGTGAAAATGGTTTCAGACAGGCAAATGTTCAGGTGAAAATTTTACAGTGACTAGGCCTAGTAGCGTTTCAAACCTAAATGTTTCAAACCCTGAATTTTTTTTTGTTTATCTAATTCAAATTTTTGGTTTGAGGTTCACAAAATGATCACCGAGACTGATTGTCTTTCAAGATCAAGCGCGATTTTGTAAGAGATCATGTAAGAGATTTTGTAAGGAAGACCAATCTGAAATGATTGTTACTAAATGTACTTACTGTCGTCTTCACATGTGGGTCCCATTTTCGCAGGAGGGCACTGGCATTCACCGGTAAATTGGTCACACGGGATACCGGGCGGACAGCTGCAGATTTCTCTACAGCCTGCTCCATACAATCCTTCTGCACAGGCTGCAACAATGAACGGAAAAATCAGGCATGTTGGAGAAATGTATGAAAATGAATGAGACGAGAGAATGAATCCTGAACTCACATTTATACTTTGACCCCAACCACCTTAAAGGGAATAAACAACATTTGCAAACACCGAAAAATAAAACTACCAAGTTTTTACGAAATACCTTACTAGGATGTTGGTAAATGACAGTCTAAAGCATCCTGTAAAATCATGGCACCTGGTGTCGAGTCATTATCAAGAAAATGGTATTTTTGTATTCATTTCCAACGGTGGTCGGCCGACCACCGTTGGAAAAACCTAACTATTTTTCAACTACTGCTCCAAATTTGCAATTTTTTTTCAGTCCAAATTTTGTTTGCTATTGGTTACATGTTCATGAACGGGTGCAGGCCAGCTAGACTGGTTCCCTTACCTTACAATTTTCCCGACATCTATAAATTGATCCATTTGATATTTAGTGGAGTCAGGGAACCAGACTACTCAAACATTTTTGTTTTTCTTGGTTTTTCAAGCATTTTCGAACACAAAACTTCAAACATGTCAGTGTAACAATATTTGATCTATTATACTAACCCCTCAAATAGTTCATTTCTGAAAATTAGAGCAAAGACTTTGTGAACATATTCCTTACTGTTCTCACGTGAAGGTATACCCTGAGGTAGGCCTACAACAAGATAAGCAAAATAAAATGTGTTTTTTTTTCTGTTTCGAAAGTGGCGCCAGGTTCCATTATTTTTTCCAATGTCGCAACCTGACGCCACTGTTTTCTTCATAGTTATCTTTAAAAAAAAAAGGTTATTTATTGTAAAAATAATGTGTTATGATGAATCTGGGACTGAGAAACATTTTCAATCTTGTTACTACTAATACTGTTAGGGCATGTAGGGCCGCCGCGCCTATACGTTAGCAAATACTTAGACATTTTTTTTGACTGTAATAGCTTGAGTAACTCCAGCTAACATGCTCATACCATGGAGCTATAAAACATAGCTCCATGCTCGTAGTGAGTCGTACCATGGACATGATGGAGCTATAAACACAGGAATTTACAAGTGAATTCCTAGCTGGAGTTCAAGCTAACTCTCCATAGACTGTGTACACAATCGCAAAAGTGGCGTCCGGTTGCTACATTTCCCCCCCCCCCCCAACAATAGATGTGTTCTTAACTACACGATGACCTTTTATTGTAAGGCATAATCATGAAGGAATTTAAAAATGTTAAATAATGACACCTCCTTCTGAGCTGACCAGCCGCGACAGTGTGTCGATGTCATGGGTGTTGCATTTTTTTGTGTTGCCCGCCCGTGAGAAATGGCGCCACCAAGAGGGCCACTGTACGTACGTGCAGTCGAATCGTTAGACTTGATTTCAAGTCGGTATTATTCATAGATTGGTATTGTGGACTCGACTCTGTTTATGGGATTTTGGATTTTGTTTGTATGATCCGTTAAGAATGTGACTACAAAGTACAATAATGGAGAACTAAATAAGCGTTGATCTCGATACGAGGTGATTACTAGAACTTTCACAGTGTCTCGTCAACATACCTATAGGCCTAAGTGTAATTTCATCGAGCGAGCGGGCGAGTGAACATTCCCGCCCCTAAACGTTGAGTTGAAACAACTGAAGAAATGTTATTTTGCCGTGATTTTCTGATTTTCGCTTGAAGTGCACAATAACATTATTATAAGCGTTGATCTGGAGTCAAAACGATTTCTAGAACAAGCTAGGGGGAAACAAGTGCGAGTGCGCAATAAGCTCTTGCGAAAAAGACGCCGATGGCACATTATAGAACACCATACTTTTCGTCAATTTTAATTTCCTCCTTCTGGATATCGTCCAACAACTACAGAAAATACCACGTGACTATTACAATACTGCACATAATCTTGCCTCCATTTACAAATTTTTCATAATCAACTTTATTTCTTACGAACAATGTTTAGGGTGCATTTACCACTCTGATGACGGCAAGGCATATTATTTTGCTCAATATTTGTAAAATATTTTTGGTCAATTATACATTTTTCGGCGACCGACCGATACCCAAGTGTAGATTGGCTCCTGCCAGAGCACACAAAAAAGAGACATCTGCTGGTTCAGCAGCATTGAGCTACCTGAAGCAAGTTCCCATTGTCACCTACACACATCGAACCAGGAACTACTTTTGTCCGGTCGTGTTTCCTGGTAGTAGCTGTGGTCTGTTCGAGATAAGGCCGATAAACAGATAGCCCCTCAGACTGACTTTTGTTGACGTTGAAAAGTCTTCCAGGTACGCAAAAGGGTACAGAGTTAGTTCAAGGATCATCTCTGGGCTCGACTTGAAGCTATAATTCCACACACAATTTGGTTTCGAGACGGAAGTTGATAGCGAGTTCAGTAAGAGAACGCCCGAATATTACACTAAAACAATTCTGATGTGACTTCTTTTTTTGTTGGAATCTATCACAGAAATATCGTATCTTTTTGTTAGAATTTGTCACAGAAATATCAGCTTTGGTCAGACTACTACCGGTGTACGGGACATGGCCGTGATATAAGTCGAACTTTCTGCATTGTCACTCACTGCGCGGGTCAAAACACGTAGCATGCACCATGGCAAAGTTTTGCAGTTCTAAACTAGGCTGTTTCACTTTTCTCATCCAAAAGAACACATTTTAAGAGTGTACTTTTTTTGTTGACAAAATGTCATACCCAATTTCCAAGGAACGAAAAATCACAACAAAAGTGTAACTACATGTATTAGGAGGGGCGTGGTTACCTGTGCTCACTGTTATTGCGCAGTTATTTTGGCAGGAGACGACCAATCAATCAAGTTTTAGAAACGTCAGAGAATAATTTGCATACACTTAACTTCCACACTGTGACGGTTTCTTCCCCCCCCCCCCTTGTAATACTTTTTTATCAAATTAATACTAAAGGTACAAACTGGTAACGATTTTCGACCTTCACAAACATGAATTGTTTAGGAAATAACTGAATGTTTCGAGAATGCACAGAGTTCGGAGAGTACATTGAATGGCTTTTTAGGTTACTGGACCGGACCATAGTTATTTCGCAGAAAAGTTTGAAACCACACACAAGGGAAATCCTGGTTCGATGATGAAACACCGGACGATACACCTTTCAATGACTGCACAGCACCACTGTCCTTCACGTACCGCCAAAAGGGCAAGGTTTGTATGCATGTAGGGGCGTGGCATTCCGATGGGGGGGGGGGAAGGGGCAGCATGAAGCCTTGTGATGACTCCCCTTTATTTTAGTTAGTGACGGTGAACATAGGTTATATGTGTCGAAACGTTGAGAATACCTCTGATTTAATTTGAAAAACTGGTGTTGGCTTGTCGCCAAAAAATATGACTGTGCTCCGTATCCAGTTACCGAACCGAAACTACAAAGTGACTTGAGTCACGTCCACCAAATTGTTACTGCGTAGAATAACAATAATGCAATAATGTGGTGCTTATATAGCGCTTTAATATAGCAAAGGTTTCAAAGCGCCTCACCATTATTACCCCTGTTCATCAGGCCGTGAGACCAGTTTTTGTAGCAACTCGAGATCAGCGCATTCTGGTCTCTACCTTCACAGGTACCCATTTATACTCTTGGGTGGAGAGAGGCAATTGTGGTAAAGTGTCCTGCCCAAGAACACAAGCACTATGTTCCCGTCAGGGTTCAAACCCACGTACCACGGCACGTTAGTCGAACACCGTTACCACTGGACCACAGCGGTTCAGTCTAGGACTGTTTTCATTGGATGGAGTTCAGGTGAGGTCTTGATTTGTGTCAACTCTAGTCTGATTCCCTGACCTGAGCATCACCTGACGTACACCTTAGAATCTTTTGGCCTTGGAACCAGACTATATCAACTCCGACGAACGCGGCCTCGCAAGGCCGGCCACGTGTCGGGAGATTTGCGACAACTTGGACACAAAATGACTTAGTCTTTGAAGTTCACATTACAGCTTGTACACACTGAGATTTCATGTTGTGCCCAGAAAATTCACACAATGCTTGTCACGGCTTATATAAACCATCATCAGCTCTAGTTGTTATTTCCTTTCGACCTTGTTTACAAGATAACAGAGGAAAAAGCCCCGGACGATATCAAATGAACATTGTTTTTTGTTTGTTTACTACAATCGTTTCCCTTCGCCTCTTCCTTCGCACTCCTGAATTCAAAGTGTTTACAACTTGCTCATGATGGATTTTTTCCCATCCTATAAGTTTGTCCGATAATAGTAGCACTGCAATGGTATTAGTCAAGGGTTAGTTTATAGGGCTATGCTGTTGTGCTTGAAGGGGTGACTTTTATTTGCGTATTTTCAATTATTCAAACCATCAATGACGACGATCTCTACAACGATCAGAGCATACTGATCGGAACGTCGAGTTTCACATCCAACCGGTTCTTTTCAGGACCACACCTCTTCTCAAAAGAGATTATTTCACACGGTGTTACCGCAAACCTCACTAGTATACACTACCCCCATGCACATTTTCAAATCTTATTTATTCAAAACCAGTTGATCTTTTTAAATAAAGTTGATAGCGAACAGCATATGTTTTCCCCCATGGTCACTACCAATAGTAAAGTAAAGCCTGTCACGAGACAATGTGGCCAATCAGGCCGGCGTTTATCTCTGGTTTCAGTGGCATGAAACGACTGAGAATATTTCTATTACCCCTGGATGGGATGCTAGTCCATCGCAGGTTACTCCCCGGCTAATGCCGGTACCCATTTATACTCCTGGGTGGAGAGAGGCCAGTAGGGGTGAAGTGGCTTGCTCAACTTCGGGACACAACATTATGACCAGCAGCTGGATTCGAACCCCTTACCCTCTGATCATGAGTCACGAACCCTAACCACTAGGTTACACTCCCCACCATAATTACTTCCACCACTACCAATAAGCCAACCTAAAATGTTCAGCTTTTATTTAGTCAGATTTTAAACCTAGGCCTAGACCTATCTATTTTTTTGCCAGACAAACTTTTCGGTTGTATTGTTCTCTCTTTAATAAAATAATGGGAAAAATCTCAAAAAAGCCGAAAAAAATTCTTGCAGTTATCTAGAATTGGTTTTTTCCCCCGACACTCGTAATTTCTGGAAAACGGGGGCCTACATGCAGTACACATGCGATACTCAACCCGTTTCAGGTTTCAAATCGGAAAAAAATTATTTGTTTTGGAACGAATCCAAATTTCCCAAAATTGTCAGCAAGTGCCTGGATGTTTCTGGCATTGGCGTCGCCTGGTACGGTGTTCAAAACATAGAAAAACAAAGTCATGTCATAATTGTGTTTTCTTGTCTCGTTTCAAATTGTGGGTTTTTTTTACCACGTTTCCCTGAAGCCACATTTATTTTTATAATTGGGAGAATTTGAAGAATTTTTTTCTAATTTTTTTTTAAAACATCTTCCTGTTTGCATTATTAATGTTTAACCTGTTCCATATAATTCTAATCTGTCATCGATAGTATGGATTAGCTGGCGATTTTAAAAATAATAATAATAATTGTCCATGGCATCCAAAGTTTGTGCCATAATTTTGTTACAAAATGATATATCTCTGCCGATTCTGACTTTTTTCTGCGTTGCTTATTTTTCCCCCAGAGATTTAACCCTTTTGATTAACATTTTGAAAACGTTGTTATTAGTCATTGCCACTTGTCAGTAAAAGACGATTTTAGTGTTATATGAACAGAGGACAAATTGATCAATACAAGAGTTGTTAAAAAGACAAAAGGCGGTGCAAACGAAAGAGCAGCTATACTTACGCAGATCGCAGACCAGGCCGCTCCAGCCGGTTGCGCAGGAGCTGCCGTAGGGGTCGGGTAGGGTGAAGTGCATGTGTTGACAACTATCTGCTTTGCATTGCCGTTGGCAGGTCGGACCAAACTTGTTGCCACCGCAAGCTGTTTCAAAAAAACCCAAAGTGGTTGAGAAATCATTTCATGATTACAAATCGGGGAAATGATTTTGGTAGAAATATTTGTTTGTTAAAAACCCTTGGCAGTAACTTTTTTCTCTCTGGTGATCAGTCGCGATCTAAAAGTTTGGTTTCGTCTTGTTTATCATCTGCATGTTGTTTTTGTTTGTCATTATCCTCCAATGTTATTATATTCCTTGTCTTTAAGAATAGCGTCTGGATGATTAATTATAGGAAATGAAAATAAAAAGTTTCAATCGAATGGCTGTGCCCTGAAAAGCATTGTGGGTGATTCCGCCATGATGACCGACATGTCGTGCGCATGCGTCAGTGGTGACCCAGGGTCACCGGTCAAACAATATCGAGTCAAAGACAAAGAAAGAAATTAGGGGTGTAACCCATTACATGGGCAAAAAATCCGTCCGCCGAGCTCATGAATAAAAGTTACACACTCAAATTATTCTATATTAGAGAGTTCTGAGAGCCATGGAATTAGGAAATTGAAGACATGGCACTGCACCTTTGGCCTGGACGTGGGGCTTCCACCTCCGAGCATTTCGGATGTAATTGGGGCCGAAAGCGGCGCTATTTAGCCATGTTGTGGAGGGATCCTTTTTTTTTTTCAAGATGGCTACTTTTCCGCTTTGGGGAAAATAGGGGTCGTCTTCTTTGGGTGGGAATATCTCAAAAGTCAATGGTCAACCCACCAAAAAATGAAAAGAAAATGAAGATGACACATTGATCATCCTTTTTCTGTGCAGCTTGAATACCTGTGAGAGTTCTGAGTATTTTTAAAATAATTTTGAAGTATGCGCATTCAGCACTAGTGTCTATGGGAATTTTATTGCAGGGTTGCACCCTTGGGGACCAGTGAAATACCAGCGTATAGCGCCCTCAATGAGTAGACGGCACCGAAAAGTGATGCACCTAATACCTGGATGTTCCAATTACATAAATGGCCTCGTCTTGATAGGTTTTATTTAAACAGAAGGAGAAATAGGAGATGCTTCAGGCACAAACGTCCTTTTGGGTAAATGAAATGTTTCGAAATTCCTCAAAGTTTCTCACCGATTTCACACTGGTCGCCCATGAATCCCGGAGGGCAGATGCAAGCACCGGTCCGGTCGTGGCAAACCCCGCCGTGCTGACACGGCAGGCAATTCTGCTGGCAGTCGCTACCATACTTGCCTTCTTGACACGCTGCCGAAGAGGAAAATTAGTAAAAGAAAATGACATCAGTTAAAATTGAATAAAAGTCACTGATTTAGAGCAGTACATGAACATTACATAATGGAGGGGGATACCGGATTTTCCAAATGGGGGTAGCTAGCGTTGGTTCGGGGCGTGGGGTACGGGTCGGTGAGGCATTGCAGTCATAACAATATAAAAGGCCTAGGCCTATAGTGACGAGTCAATAACTTGAGCAATATTGAGTGATTATGTTCTTCGAGGAACTTAAGGTTTTTTTACCCATAATGTATACAATGATTAACCTTGGTCAGTCTGGGGTGGGGTGTGGGCGGGCCGTCGCGACGACGTGTCGCGACGGGGAAGTTTTCATTGTTGGGCAAATTAGGACCGAGTTATGGGGACTTTCTGCTGTCCCCACATCATCTTCAGTCCCCCTAGTACTACAGGACAAACTCGTGTGTAGTCCCCACAACTACTGAACAAGCAAGGGTGTGTATGTGCACATGACTTTACAGAGAACAAAATATCTTGTCATTCCTCGAGCGTTGGGTCTTTTGTTGAAAACGGTCCTCGATCGTACGGTTATGTCCTTTGTGTATGGGAGAGTGTTATATTACAGGGACAAAGGACATCACACAGACCATTGTCCTCGGGCGTATAGATATCTCACGACTGTGTGCGTTTGTTTATGGTGTAAATCGAGGACATACACATGCAACATCATCGATGAATCGAGTTCAGAAACCAAATCGAGGACTCTTCGGTTGGAAAGCGTGTACAAATCCAACGAGAGCTGTTGCGAAAAAGTTACAAAGGAGAAGGGAAGAGGAACAAAAGAAAATCCTCGATACAAATAAACCCTAAACAAACGAGTGTGGGTGTGGGTGTGTGTGTGTATTTGGGGGGGGGGGGGGGCTGTTAGCCATCCCATCACCATAATAATATTTTGATCCGCCCTTTATTTGCTTTAGATATTTTTAGGACATAATAAATCAATATTATTGCTCGAGATGTGAACAAAATATCCTGGAGCTTTTGACTGCGGCGGCGTTATTTCCTTGATGAATATCAACCGCCAAATCCCGTTCATGTTTACACAACGTCAACCGAAAACTGAAAGTGTTTGAGAGAGCCATATTAATGGGTTTTATGAACTTGTTCAGAGTTCAGGCCAGTCACATTAAAGCTGCGCGATTTCAGAGAGTCGCAAAAACGTTGTAAAATCAGGAGGTGTTACGTTAAAAAAAATCAGAAATATCGATTAAATCTGTCGCTCAGTACCAGTCAATTTGAGGTATCAGTGGTGTCCTTTCGTTGGTGACCCTTTTTTTGGCTCAGCACCATGTATGGCTCTATAAAGTCTATAAGACAAAGAAAAGCCAACGTACTTTCATAAATGGCAACATATTTGCTGTAATGATAACACAATCATTACATTGTAGCATAATGTAACTTTCGGCAAGTTACTATTTCAGTAAACAACACAAGAACAACATTGCGATTTGCGAACAAAGTACCATGCTGCGCCGAGTACAAACGGAAGAAACTTGGGCCTGGTGTTATTGTGGGCCATTTTGAACAGTCATATACCGTCCAATTCCCGGGGGCACGAGCTTTTGTTTTGACTCAAACTTGTTTACAAGCAGGCTGCCCAACCGACTTCCAAAGTTTCGACGCGAAGCGTAGAGGGAAATGATGGGTACGTACACGGTGCGCCAACTTGCCCTGGCACGCGCTGCCCAGGGTTCACTCAAATGATCATAACAAAAACAAAAACAGGGTATGGCTAGCGTGCCAATAACAGGAAGTCTCCATCATTTACTTATAACCCTCCATTGTTACTGCTAGTCCTCGGGGCTACATATAGAACCGCATTCAATGGACCGATATACCATGCACTTGTTTTGGGTGTAAGAAAGAGCGATCCTTGACTCCCATGTTGCCCTTCACTTCCGGTTTTTGTGTATATTTGCGACCCAATAGCCACCCGAGTTAAAAACAAACTTTAGTGGAGGTCGTTTGTACTATGGTTGGTAGTTAATTGAAGAAACATGTTATGTGTTACGCTTGTCGGATCACTGCCAGAAAAATACCTTGGCCTGATATCATGAACCTATACTAATAATAAACTACTGCCTATAGCAATGCGTGTATAGACAGGGCAAACGTATCTTAAATGCAGATACAGCAGATCGTTAATAATGATAAAATCATTACAGCAGATACTATGTTGCATTTTAAGATACGTTGGCTTTTTGTATTATGGCAACTTTGTCTTTAAAAGTTACACATTAACTTACTATCTTATACGTTATGATGATCTTGCATTTATGGAACCGGCAAGCGCAAAATTAGTACAAGCACATACATTATCGTGGTGCATGCATTCTGCTTGCGACTGGCTCTCAGGTAAATCTTATGCCTAATTAGCAGATTAAAGCTCCGCCCAATGTGTTTTGACCAATCACAGCCGTGAGTATAATGCCCGACACGCGTGCACGCGCGCGTACGGCACGCGCGGATTGAACACATGCAAGCAGTGTGGCACTGTGATTGGTGCATGCAAGTCATGTTGTTGCCGGACCCACGTGTGCAGTGGGCGGGGCCACCTGGGTCGGTTATTAATTTGCAAAATGGTTTTGTAATTAGTAGCCTTGAAACTGTTCCATTGCAAAACCAATCACAATATACCATTATCATGTTGTGGCCAAATTCACTTTCAAATCAACGAAACCAAGGCGAGGCTGGAAGGAAAAAATAGTCTGGTTCCTTTTTGCCGCCAAAACATTATCATTCATTCAGTACTGTTATTGGATACTGGGAACATGACTGAAATGGTGGCAGCATGATAAAGGTCTATCCGCCAAGTTGCGCGACACGTGGCAACACGCAAAGGCCCATACCGGCTTTTTGGGCGCGTCCAGGTCCCTAGTAATCTACCAGCTACAGACTCGGCGTCTGATGATCTAAAGTAGTCCTTGAACAAGTAAAACTTTGTCCCATGGTAAGACAAAATATGGCCGGTCAAACGGGCAGACGTTTCCTGTTTCCCTGGTAAAACGTGGGGCTGTGTCTGTGCACCAACGAAGGTTGGTCGAAGGTTTCATGATAGGATAATCATCAATGCAAATCCTTGCTAGAATCCATTCAACTCAAGGTTCAATAAGTTATCGGTGACGTGTAACTCTATGGTAAAAGCACATGGGGTAAAGATGCATCAGTTCGTGCTCAATCCAAATTATACCAACTTGTTGTTTCCTCTGCCCTTTGCCAACAATTCAGCAGACGGTTATTTTATGAACATTTTAATATGCATGAAAACAAGAATAAAATAATATAGCGAAACAAAGCTTATTCGGCTACAACGAGTAGAGTTTAACTGCACTCCCAATATCACACCGCTTATAACCAATATAGCACATTCAATTTAACGTCAATGATGAAGTCAAACCAAAATGGCCGCCGGGCAAAGGGACTCATTCGGGATCGGTCGCTTGGTGGCAGCACATAAGCAGCTCTGCGAGTGCATGTAATGATGTAATCAGTTGAATTGGTTCAGTTTGGTAAGTCTGGCATCAAAATATTCAGATACTTCTACTGGCCCACAAGACAAAGGAATATGTTATAATAAACGACAGAATATTGCACAAAACAAGTGGTAAAAAGTTTCTAAGTTAAGTAAACAATCAAATCTTCCTTGAGACTCACCTCTAACAATGAGGCGAACGAAACCCCCAAGGGACCGGTTGGAGGTCGGGTAAGCCTCGTAGATGCCCGCATCCGCCAGACTGACGTTGGGGATCTCGTAGATTTCCTCCCCGGGCGGCAGCGAGGAGATGTTGGGCGAGGCCGGATCGACGTCCGCCCCGTTGAACGTCCAGCGGGCCGTGTCCGATGCCGGCCGCCGTCCCTTGTTGACCATGGTCAGGCGGGCGGTCTCGCCGAGACTTGCCGTCACCGTCAATCGCTCGGGTTGGATCAGGGCTGGAAAACAAATTAAGAGAAGTAGAATAATTACAATCTTTTTCTTAACTTATGGAAAACCTATCAGAACAAAAGGATGTAACTGGGTGTTCAGTCCGAGCTGTAGACAAATTTTAGTTATTACTACTACACTCTAAAAAGTCGAGGGTCACATTAAATACTAAATCCGGGTCCTATGGGGCCTGACAAGTTTCCGGGAAAAGCACGCGTCAAGAATATTCAAAATGTCTTGTTTTCAAAAAGTGATACCAAAATAAGTAGGAATCATCTATGAATATGCATGAGCTGTGATGATGTGGGATGTTCTACATAAGAGACTATCATTAATTTGCCTATATAATATGCAAGCAGTTTCGGCCATTTACTATGCTTGAAAGACTGCGTCTTGACCTCGAGATTCTGACCATTCAGCGGGCGCTTTCTATATCGAGTCTTCGGTTACGCGTTGTTGTGTAACAAAAAGAAGGCATCCAAATTGACCGCTCAACAGCTTAGTCCACATATCTGATCAGAATGGCGTCACAGTTTCTAAAGTCGACTCCGATTGGCTCCCGCGCAGGTCGCATACAAGTTGCAGTGCTCACATCAGACGAATACGGAGAGGCCTCCGTTGGACGACGGGTGATACTCAGACTAGGTACGGCCTACATCAATAATGTGTTTGTCTCAATCGTGCGGAAACAAGCCGCGTTATTTCCAGGCACTTCTACGTGATCGACCCAGTTTTAGAAAGTGCAAACAAAACAAACAAAAAACGCCCCAAAATAATGATAACCAAAAGAAAGTTTTCAAGTCGGGGAATGGATGTTGTTGCTGCATGCACGCCCTACTTACTTCGATAAGGAAGTCGTGCGCTACATTGTTTTATCTCGTTACATCAGCTACATACTGGTTGCCATGCGACAATGAAAGATTGAACATTGTGCTCGGGCGACGACCCCGAGGGCGTTCTTATACTTCCTCGTTTTCCCCTCAATCCTCAACCGAACTTCACATGTGCGCGTAAAATGGCATCAAAACGTGAGCGCATGCGCATTACCAGGGCAAGTAAATTCATCACTGGGTAAGTCCATATCATTATACTCAAGTATGATAATTAAAACCATGTGGGCGGGACGAAATTCTTTGCCACAGACCATTTTCATACTTGCGCACTTTTCACTACTATTATACTCATTTGCATTTTACAAGTTCAAAACAGCACAGGAATTAATTGAGCTGAACATTTTTAATTGACACCTGCAATGGTTTGCGACTTTATTTTGCCAAACATTATAAAGAAAACGCCCCCACACTGAGCGCCTTGATTGACTTCAAGTGAGGAATGACGCCAGTTGACAACTAACCAAAGCAGTTCATATACGACTTGAATCAAGTCTATCCGCATATTGTCCTAGTTGACAATGTTCGAAAAATGTTTTAAGGCTTATTTTGTTTCGATTTCTACTTTCGATATGAGCCATATGTGTGCTTCCTCCCAGTGTCCCAAACTTTAATTGGTTTCGTTTGAGTTTCCTTTTTTCGAATCTAGTCATACTTGGAGCATATTGTGTTGTGTGTGGGCAAGCAATATGTCTTAGGGGACACGCCCCCTTCCCCTCAAAAACATTCTGCGGGAATTCGAAAAGACATTTAAATAAATTCGTTTGTTTGAAAACATCGGGTGGTGAATCTTAGCAATTCAACATAACAAGTTTGTTTGTATAAATTATCTGTCAAAGAGGGATAGGTTATTATTTTGAATACATAAAATTCCTGCCATTTGTTGTTAAAACCGAAACTATACACACAAAGCAGAACGTCTTTTCTGTGGCGTTTTAGCCGTTTAAGTTTGTCCATATACATGTAGGTCATTATCATGTTGCGGCCATCTTGATTTGTTGCCATTCAAATCAACGTAACCAAAGCGAGGCTGGAAGGAAAAATAGTCTGGTTCCTTTTTGCACAAAAAAATATGTCATTCAGTACTGTTACTGGATACAGGGAGCATGACTGAAATGGTGGCACCATGGTATATTCCGGTATCTGAAATTGATGATGACAATGTATTTTGATGTTTGTTTTTTTAATGATCGAACGTTCATATGTTTTGCACAAAGTTGCAATCTTTGTTAGATAAAAAAGGGGATTTTTTAGAATTTCTTCGAATCGTGAAAGTGTTTTACAGTCACTCCCCAAAACTGTTTCTGGAATTCCTAGTTTTTTCCTTGTTACGATGAATTATTTTGTTGTTTGTCTGGGCCTGTCAAAACAGACCAGGTGACCGTGATATACCGGGAAACTCTTGCTGGTAATTTGATAGCCGGGGTCCTGTAACGAGGGTCGCGTGTCGCGGGGAGATAAGCGCGAGGGGCAGGCGGGGCTGCGATCTCTCGCCCGCTATAGAGCGATATTCCGTATGGTGCACGTACCAGTGCATGACATACTAAACAAATTGAGCATGTCAAGATTTGGCTCCCTTGTTCGACACTTCTGAGGTGCTATCCTTCCTTATCTACGAAATGAATTCACTGAAGAGACTCTGAACACCAGACATTTTTTTTATGTAACTCGAGCAAGGAACGCAATATAACGTATACAGGGTGAGTAAAAAAACGAAACCCAAATGTTGGGACCATTGTTCAAGTTCTGCATGCAGCACTTTCAAAATCTAGGATATGAAAGCCCAATTCATAAGCTTTCTTTTACAAGAATCATTCAAATCACTCATGTACTTTTCAAGTTACGGAGTTTTAAACACAACCACCGTTTTATTAAATTTTAAAGCTCTGTCCACGGATCACACACAAAAAAGGTGTGTGTTCTTTCAGCAAAACGAAAACAATTCACACACATCCTTATGTGATTCATTTTCGATTTGCTGAAAGAACACTGAACTTTTTTGTGATCCGTGGACAGAACCTTACAACGGAGGTTATGTTTAAATCTCCGTAACTTGAAATGAAAAGTACATCATGAATGATTCTTGAACTAAAAGAACGCTTATGAATTGGGCTTTCATATCCTAGATTTTGAAAGTGCTGCATGCAGAACTTCACTAAAACAATGGTCCCGACATTTGGGTTTCTTTTTTTTTTACTCACCCTGTATGTAATGCGTATTTCGCCAACCGCCAGTCAAACAGTGGTTTATATTTGGATCAAACATTCCTACGAAAGCCCTTAAGTGTCATTTAAAGTATAGCCTATGTTTCCTACAGCAGGCCTGGAATGGCACCAACGGTGCAGTGTCAAAGCTTTCGGTGTAATTTGAAGAAAATTATTCCCTGGATTCTCACCAGGAAAAAGGACACTGACATATCGAAAGAATAATATATCAGGAATACGCTTATGGGAATATCACAGGTGGTTATACATTCGCCGAACGCGGGTACTTTCATTTTCATGGAACAGGTCCCAATCCGGGTTTGTTTATTTTAATGTATTTAACAGTTGTGACCGATTTGAGGGTTTAGATTCGATACCCGAATAACGTTACAACCTTGTAATCGAAAGTAGTGTTGATCAAAACTGGGAACCGGTTACAGGGGTATTACTCAACAGGGCATACTTATGGGACATGTGAACCAAGTCAAAGTCAATATAAATCTTTGAACCAGGAACTGTGTTGGTTGTTTTTACCCTCTTGAGTTATTTCACCCTTGACCCTTGGCCTTGAAGCTGCAATTCCCGACGGTGTGTTCCATTTGGCGATATCTCTGTGTTTCGAGTTCGACAAGACGCCTGAACTTCCCAAGTGTTGTTCAGCGCCGCATTGCATGAGAACGCAGTGTACACGTCCAACTCGGCAGCGATCGTTTTATGGGTATAGAGGCACGCAATTCGGGCCGCATAAAATGTCACTCGATGTACTAAGGATGCACCCAAGTTTAAAAAAAAAATCCCGTAGGCACCAGTGATAAATCCCCATACTTCAAAATTCTTTTTAAAATACTCAAAACTCTCACAGGTGTTCAGGCTGCACAGAGAAATGATGACCAACATGTCATCTTTCATTTTCTTTCAAATTTTTGGTAGGTTGAACATTGACGTTTCGAGAAATTCTCACCCAAAGATGACAACCATAAAGCGAATAATGGCCAAACAGGAAAAGTAGCCATTAAAAAAAAAAAGATCCCTCCACAACATGGCTAAATAGCACCACTTTCGGACCCAATTGCATCCGAAATGCTCGGAGGTGGAAGCCCCAATTCCAGGCCAGAGGTACAGTGTCATAATGTCTTCAATTTCCCAATTCCATGGCTCTCAGAACTCTCTAACATAGAAACATTTGAGTGTATAACTTTTATGCATGAGCTCGGCGGACGGATTTTTGGCCTTTTAACTGGGGTGTCCCCCTAAAAGCTTGCGTTTCCTTTACAATTTTCTGTGAAAGTGATTAGCGACCAGGCGATGGGTCAGTGGGGACTAGCGAGGGGCTTATGTAGGAAATGTGGCCCTGGCGATTGTCCAAACTTGCACTAGCCTACAAGGAAAGGAGGTGGGTTTTTTTTTGGGGGGGGTAGGTTTTTTTTTGGGGGTAGGGGTGTGGGGGGACCCGGAACTTGCCATAACTTAGGCCTGTCCTAGTTTGTTTTGTTTTTATCTTATCGGCTTTCCTGTTCTATTTCTACCAGATTTCCCCCTTTTTTGTTTCCGCTTCCGGTGTTGGATGGAGATAAGGGGCACAAAGTCTTAAAGGGAAAATACAACATTTGCAAACATCTAAAAATAAAACTACCAAATCATTTTGAAATACCTTGCTGGACTGTTAGTGAATGACAGTGTAAAGCATCCTGTAAAATCATGGCACCTGGTATACTGTCATTTTCAAGAAAAGTGGTATTTTTGTATCAATTTCCAACGCTGGTCGGCCGACCAGCGTTGGAAAACACTGGCTTTTTTCAAATACTGGCCCCAATCGACCATCACACTTGTTTGCAATCGATTACACACCTATGAACGGGTACAAGCCAGCCAGACTGGTTCCCCAACCTTACAATTCCCCAATGTATGTAAACTGCTCCGTTTCTTCTTATATGGAGTCAGGGAACCAGACTACAGGAAAATGATTTTTTTTCTTGGTTTTTATAGCATTTTCGAACCCAAAACCTCAAAAAAGTCAGTGTAACTATATTTGCTATATATTTCCAACCCCCCAATTCCATCCATTTCTGAAAATTACAGCAAAAGCAAATGATGTATATTCCCTTTAACACTTTGTGAAAACCTCAAGGCCGCTGGGTGAAAAAGGTACCGGAACGATTTTACAAAAAAAATCCAGTCAACGTTGGAGTCTTTCCAGCCGAAATTAACCAGGAAGTGCGGCACAGTAACTCGAAAACAACCCGTGTACTACAGTGGCCCTACGCCACATCCGGACATTGTCTGAAGAAACATTCAACAAACAAAACAACTCACCCAAGTTTATCTGGTAGTCACAGTAACCTTTTAAACATTAAAATATTCTGTATCCGAATGTAAAATTGTTAAATGCAATCATGACATATTTCAGTCAACGAGGAATTCGAGGCCATCCTTGTCCCCAACAAAACATCCCATCCCAGACAAAAGTGAAGACAAATACTCTTACTTATTATTTTTTTTATGGTGAACTAAATTAGTATTGCGATTCTCTATGAAGAGTATGATTGGAATAGATGCACAACTGAAATGCGTGGATTATATATATTTAGAACATTATTTCAATGCTACCATTCATTTAGTTTTTACGAGTTTCCAAGGTCAGCTTCCAAAAAACAAAACAAAAACAAACAAATGTTTCTTCTTCAAATGTTCACTCATCTCCTCTGACTCACCTTCTTTGTACGTCTTGAAGGTAATCACTTTGTCTTCTCGGTCGGACCCGGCGCAGAAGAACGCCCCACGCCGGCTGTCTCCGAGTTCGCTGCCCCAGCGGGCTTCCAGCTGATCCCCCTCCCCGTTGACCGCCGCGCTGTCCCCGCCGGGCAGTGGCGTCTCTTGGCCGGTGGCAGTCAGACCGAGAAGAGTGAGCTGAGTCGGTGGGAGGGGAGCTGCGACGGCCGCATCAAGGCACGACAACAAGGTTTCTCCGTTGGACACCAGGGGCGTGGAGTTAATCACGGTTATATCTTCAGCACCTGAAGTCAAGAAATTAATTTAAATTTCAAAATAATTTTCCAACCTGTACTTGTCAGCCTGAAATCAAAGAGCTTGGAAATTAGAACCAGTTTTTAATATGGATCAATTGCTAAAAAAACAATGGATTTTTTGGGTGTAAATTCACGGCTATATACATGTTAAATTTTTCAAAAATAAAAGTAAAGCATATCCTTCAAAGTTGGTTATTAAATTGCCCGCATTTCAATCGGGATGATCATTTTCACATACGAAGACATCAATTTATTAATCGAAATGCATAGAGAAATTGATCAAAATGATCGGGCACTTACCGATGTGGCGATTAGTCAGAAGAAACAGTACTGTAAGCAGTGTGGACACGCTACTGCACATCGCCATCATGTTGCTTGCCCACGCGACAAGTGCAGCGATCAAATGTCATTAAATTGTATCCGCAAACGAAGTATGACTGTCACAAATCTTCAGGGACTAGCCGGGAATACAAACACAACGGCACAAGTCTTCACAGAAAGTTACAGTTGTCCACGCGCTACGGAGTCTGCGGTTGGAATGCGATATGCGCTCAAGTCTATGTGCGATATGTGCCAGCTGATCGGAGGAGTGTTGCCAACTCGCACGCACTACCGGAAAAACGTAGCAGAAATGCAACAGCCTTTGGCCCACTGATAGTGAGTGAATACAAAAGTCTTTTTTTCCTGTACGTGATAACACAATGCAGTGGCCGCAGTAAACCCATACATCATCCACACCACTCACCAGTGGCTGTAAATGCTAATATCCGGCCCCGCAACGGCCGCCAGGGGTTCATAGGAGTTGGAGTTAGTCGTGTGTCCGTGCATGGAGGAAGTGCACGAGTTTCTGTCCATACGTAGTCTTAGAAGTGGCTGAACGGCCTAAGCTCCATCCATTGAGACTTGCAGTGGCAATAAACTATGCTGTACCACAAAACTCTAGGCCTCTGGAATGACAGCTACTTTGTCGCTATTGCGTCAGAGCATACAACTCCTTATCCCGCCATTGTCACGTTGCTCTTTCACATTCGGGATGGCGGGACAACAGGGATCTCAAACGCAAAAGTGATCCTCATGATCTTCACACGGTCGAGGAGTGAGAACTAGTTTATCAAGTTGGCAGCCAATCGAATACCTTAAGCAGTGTGACGTCAGTACACTGTGTAAAGTCTGTCAGTCGCTTATTGGTTGCCTCAAGTTAGCCGCCATTTTGAAAAAAAGAGTTTCATGCGGCAGTATCTGCAAAGTTAAAACTCTGAAAACAATTATATTCTTAAAAACTTCTTAATTTAAGTCCAATTTCCCCCGACTTCTTCCCCCTTCACTTTCTTAACCTCACCCCTAACAACCCCACTTCTATAATATATATTTACACCCGACGGTTAGATATCACAGAACCGTACGGGAAGAAATAAACGAGTTTGATAACTCGCAACTGTGCGATGAAATTTGAGACGCCGCCGTGAAACAAATTCTGGGGAATAAGTGCCAGAAATTTGACTATTTTGTCATACAGTGAAACGATATATGGCCTCAGACACCTTAAAACGATGACATGATACAGGATGAGTTAAAAAAAACCACGAAAACCCAAATGGTGCCCCCTATTTTTTAAAGAATTTCTGCATGTAGCACTTTCCAGATCTAGGATATGAAAGCCCAATTAATAAGCTTTCTTTTAGTACAAGAGTCATTCTAATCGCTCATGTACTTTTTGAGTTATGAATTTTCAACACAAACACCATGTTTTTTAAAACCTTGTCCACAGATCACGTTTAACGTACATGATTCAGTACATGTTCAGTAAAAATGAAACCATGTCGTGTCCTGAAAATGATATCAAAATAATCACATAAGTCCTCGGGTAGCCAAGTAGAGCAGGGCAAGACTATAAACTCACGAGTCCTGACATCGTATAAAATGTTATTTTAACATTGGAAGCAGCTAGCAGATATTTAAATAAATGTTATGGTAAGTGCTAGTTATCATGGTTATGAGAGTGTTCTGATGTGTTTTTGGATATGTGAATAGTTTCCGTTTTGCTGAAATATCACTTACCTTTATTGTTATCCGTGGACAGGGTCAAAAAACGGTGTTTGTGTTCAAAATTCCATACCTGGAAAAAACAACATGAGCAATTTGAATGATTCTTTCACTAAAAGAAAGCTTATTAGGCGGGCTTTCATATACTAGACCTGGAAAGCGCTACATGCAGAACGTCTTTTAAAAAAATAGGGGCACCATTTGGGTTCTTCTTTTTTTTGGCTTCAGGCAATTAAAAAGATAACACAATACAGTGCGGTTTGGAGTGAAGGGAATTAAATATTGCAACATCGTGACATTTATTTGAGAGAAAATTATAATAGGTACAGATAAGAAAAAGGAAGGTGGTCTGTACACTCATTATCAGCTGTGTTTGGAGGCCTCATCCACCCACTACGGTACGGTAGGTGGACGGTACGGAAGACAACATTTCCGCATCAGTAATGATTCACCGTGAGTGAATCCCTGACACGAAATGGCCACGAAAGGAAAAAACAAACAAAATCAAACTCATCAAAGTAATTTTTGACATTGAAGGTTAAAAAATATACTGTCCAAACATGATCTTAAAAAAAATGCATAACTACATATCACATGACGCAGGGTGAGTAAAAAAAAGCGAAACCCAAATGTTGGGACTATTGTTTAATTGAAGTTCTGCATGTTGCCCTTTCAAAATCTAGGATACGAAAGCCCAATTCATCATGGCTTTCTTACCCAAGAATCATTCAAATTACTCATGCACTTTTCAAGTTACGGAATTTTAAACACAACCGCCGTTTTTAAGTTCTGTCCACGGATCACAAGAAGGTATATGTTCTTTCAGCAAAACGAAAACAAATCACACAGGGACGTGTGTGAATTGTTTTCGTTTTGCTGATCCGTGGACAGAACTTTAAAACGGTGGTTGTGTTTGATATTCCATAACTTAAAAAGTGCGCGAGTGATTTGAATGATTCTTGCACTAAAAGAAAGCTTATGAATTGGGCTTTCATATCTTAGATTTTCAAAGTACTACGTGCAGAACTTCACTAAAACAATAGTCCCGACATTTGGGTTTCGCTTTTTTTGACTCACCCTGTAAACTGGCACCCTGCTCGATTTTGTTTTCATCGTTGACATGATGACGCAAGCGGGACGAAACTTACAGGCAGTCAGGCTATCAGACTGAATCGATGTAACTTTGTGGAAGTAAATGAAAAGTAAATGTAGTTGATTGAGTATAATGATTATTTCCATATCAGGAAGTACTTCAGTAATGTTTTGCCTAAATCTATTTTCCTTTCAATTTTTCTTTCAATTTTGTTTTTCTTTATTCATTTTGTGTTTTTTTAAAACTCCGACGACGATTTGTTGTACTAGACAATACTGTTGGTCATGAAGTTGTGTTTTACTAATTGCTCAAGGTCAGGGGGTCAGGAAACCGCAAAGTTACAATCACAGGATGCTACCATCCTTCGTATTTCCCCTAAAATCCTGACTCCACTCACCACAGAAGTAAATAGTTGTACCATGTCCATTATAGGCCTACTTATTGAACAGACTGGAAATAACTAAGCGTGAATAAAGGGAATGAACAACATTTGCTTTTGCTGCAATTTTCAGAAATAAATGGATTTGGAGGATTAGTATGTTATACAAAATATTGTTAAAATGACTTGTTTCACGTTTTGGGCGGCTTGTAGATGCTGGAAAAACCAAGAAAACCAATCATGTTCATGTAGTCTGGTTCCCTGGCACCAATTAAGATGAAACGGATCAATTTATAGACTTTGGGGAATTGTAAGGTCAGAGAATCAGTCTCGCAGGCTTGTACCCCTTCACAGGTGTGTAATCAGTTGCAAAGAAATGCGGAATAACTAAATATGACAAAGTAGGAGCAGTTTTTAAGAGAAAAAAACAGGTTTCTCCAACGCTGGTCGGTCGACCTGAGTGTTTGAAAATACACATTTTCTTGAAAATGTCAACACACCAGGAGCCACGATTTTACAGGATGCTATAGACTGTCATTCCCTAACAAGCATTAGACTGTCATTCCCCTAACAATCCATTTATCATTTCGTTTTCTGGTGTTTGCAAATGTTGTATCTTCCCTTTAAATTATTTCGTCATTTCTGCCAGTTGAGTGGGTTTCCACACTTAATTTTCAAGGGGAAAAAATGCAATACGAGACAAATCACTCAATGTCATCTGCCGGTTGCTCATTAAACAAGCAATGTGTCAAAAGCAACACCTGGTGCCAAGTCTTTAATGAAGTATAAATTATTCTCTGCCTGATATGTCACCAGACTATAGTGTGTAGCGAACGTACAGATGACGTCATAGACCACGTGAACAATTCGTAAGACGGTGACATGCACACAGAATGATACGCGTTTGCCATCATAAATCAATGTAGTCACGTGACAGCACCTTTTTCTACTGAAAGGGTCATCTTCTCAACAACAAAAACACATAGTGACATACCTATCTAGATTTAAGCTCGAAATTTCAGTTCCTAAAATTGGTTTCACTATCGTGTCCAAAAAGGTGAATAAAACTCTAGTGAGATGTTTAACAATGTACACTGTAGCTGAAAACTTTAACTGAAAATTTGGGACCATGCTACTGATAAAAATATTCACTATCAACGTCTAGGATAAGCCAAGCAGACCCGGAAGTAACTACAGTACATATAGTCTTCGTCCAAGTCTTTATTTTGGATAAAACTTTCCCCAACTCCTTCCCACACCTAGTCTCTTTCCGGCAAGCGTAGCCAAGCAGCTATAGATAGATGATGCAAGGGGAAGATAATCTAAATTCAGACTTGGCACCAAGACTAACCCGGAACTTTGCGACCAGATTACTTCTGTAGGTTTTGGCAAGGATAAGGAACACTATAGATAGCAAAGTTTATGACCAGTCGGCGAGTCTGTATGAGATGGATACTGGGTCTCGCTTCCTGTCAAACAATCACAATGTTTGGAGTAAAAACATCTATTGGTGATCAGTAAAAGTACATTTTAGTCGGGGACAATGAGTGGGAAACTCCCCACAACAAGGATGTTTAATATCAGTAATAATCTGTAAACAATACAATAATTAGACAGGACAGCTATTGAACTGGAAGGATTATGTGACGTTAAAGTCACCATGCAATGTCATTTTTTTTTAGTGCAATCCTTGAAAATGCACCTTTGTGTCCCATTTTACCTTATCAACAATTTTATTTTGCCATTTTCAGGGGTGTTTTGGTGCCCTTTTGGTTTTTATGCTAATGTGAATTTCCATAACGTGTGATGTCATTTCAGGCATAAACCTTAATGTTACAGTTATTTCAGCAACAAAAGTTGCCAGAATTTGGAATAATATATTTTGCTGTTGTAAAATGCTTTTCTTTGGTGATTCGTTGTTGTGTCAGTACATGGCAGTAAGCCAGTGAGCAAACTTTTCTCACCGATGTTTTCAATGAGCAAATGTTTGGGTTCACAATTTGAAAAGAAAACTCCTAAACTGAACAATGTCTTCCTGAAATGATATCCCAGCAACATCGCCCTCAGTGGTCCAGAAAAGCATGGAAAACGTACAGGTTTAAAGAAGTGCACTTTTGAATAAAATTAACCAAAAAAAGATGGCAAATAGTTTTCGTACATTTAAGAGGAGTACAAAAATGTGCAAAAGATGTTCCTGAGAAAAACTTATTTCACGAACCCTTCAAAGGAAAATAATAATTATTCATGATAACTATGCCAATTCGGCACTACATTAATACCAGAGATTAGACCATTGTGCCTTATTGACGGCTCTGTCATTATTTTGCATTTCAACTGAGAAAACAGCTGTATCGAATGTACTATTTATATTCCTCTATGTTACAGAGATGAATTTTCTCCAATAAGTCAGAAAAATGAGCTTCATTCTTTTGGTATCAAAGTGACATACAGCCAGGCCGTCAACAGAGGGCGCTAGTAAAGGTTACCAGTCTGCTGCACCTGGAGATAAATTCTTCCCAACAATGATACATTAGCATTTCAATGCCCCCAAATTAACAAAACCATGAATCGGGCTTTTGCAAACTGTGCTTGTCACGTCAAGAGTGCACGTGCTTGCCACACAGGCACTGTGTGTTTGTTGGCCTCATTTTCGTAAAAAAAGTACGAGTATACATCTTTTTAATGTATTTTTGACATCATTTTCACATGCTACAGTACAGACCTGTATGCGAGGAGCCATGTTCTGATGAGGTCGATTTCCCCCGTTTTTTTGCGGACTATTTACATCAGCAGCGATGATAGGCGCCCACCACCATGACCAGCAGAGACGGGCTCGGGCCGGGTCTTTCGACCGCTTCATCCCCGTCAGGGACGGGGTGAGCCTCGCTGCCGCCTCCTTCAAGTTTTCCTCCCGGAGAAGCGATGATGTTGGAGCGACCTCAGCGCAAGATGTCCTCGATGGGTCTGTGGGTGAAGCCGGTGAGGCTAACAATAATGACTCGCCCTACAAACAGTACAGGGAGGTAAGTTATGTAAGGGGCGGGTCCAGAAGACAAACGGGAGGGGTGGGCTGACCTTTAAAACTAATGCTGCATAATCAATCGTAATCAAGTCAGCATTCCAGAGCCACATTTTGTCAAAGACATGGGAAGGGGCTAATCAGGCAAAATTAGAAGGGGGTCCTTACCACTTAGACGACCGCTGGATATGGCAATTTGTGTTTAACCTATAGGCAGGTTTTAACAAATAATGCTGACAATAATAGATTCAATTTTTGTGAGAGGGAGAAAAAGAGAACCAGTTTCTTTTGGTTGGGGGGGGGGTAGGCTAGAAGAGTTTGAATAGTCAAAGCAGAAATATGACCATTATTGTTTTGTGTTTTGATCACTTGTTTTCTAGTCTTCGAGCGATTACCTTCAACGGATGACTCTTCTGACGGAAAGGGTCACGGAGGATAGCATTCTCCCCTTCCGACCCCGACAGCGAAGCGGCAGCTGGAGCGGTAAACACAAACTAATTTGCAAACCTTTGCGCAGTGTGTTTCTAGTCTGCACATAGCTTGATATCTGTGATCCGGATATAAAGTCCGAAAACGACCATCGCGTTGATGTTCTTATGACCCGTGGTGTGGGGTCAACTTCATTTATATATCCACGCGCGCGCGAATACGCGCACTGCGTTGTTCCGCGCGTACGCGCACTTGTGAATAAAGTAGGCCAATCAGACAGCATCGCCAATAATGCGCAAAGCAATAGTCCAGTTCGTTAGTGACTTCGTCATACTTGTACACGCGCATGCACCACTGATTACAAGCGCCCATTGGATAAAACGCTCAAGCTGAGTTATAACTTCCGATGCCGATGGTTCAATCATGCATTATCATTCAGTAGTGCAGCGTGATAAAGGTATACTACTTAATTGTGTCTAGTGGGCGTGGTTAGAACCTTTGCGCAGTGTGTTTCTAGTCTGAACGTAGTCTTTATATCCGGATCACAGATCACGAACCGGACACGTCTCATTACGCCCCGCCCCATGTAATATTTCGACCAATTACAGGCTAATTTTGTGGGCTCCTTCCTTGAATGACTTCATGAAGTTAGCTTAAATATGTGTATAACATCAGCCACGTTATATGTCCCGAAGGCCCAATCTACTGAGAAATTCTCCTTTTGAGCAAGTTGAAATATCTTTTGAATTGACATGATTTTAGTGGTTAATCAATTTACCATTATTATGATTTTGAAAAATCCCGTACAACAGGTTACAGAGACGCAGAGACATCCAAGCAACCGTGCCGTCAGTTACCGTCGTCGCCTGCACAAACTTTTTACGTCACCGGTCTCAACGGAACAAGCGGTAAGCGTGCGACAGGCGACAGTCGACAAAGCCGCCTCCTATCTGTCTCATTGTTTTGGTAGTATGGCGGATGTCAAATGGAATTGTTTACTACAGTGTGTATAAAAAAAAATGATACATTTAGAGAATTTTTTTTTAAATGCTAGCTCCTATTTTGTTTAACAATAACCAAGTTACCAACAGTCACATCATAATTCAATCAAGCACTGTGACTAGTCGAATTCAGTCAAGCAGGCAAGTGGTAAGCACAGCTGGCTTATCAATCACCTACGATTAAAGAGTAGCTGTATCAAGTTACATAAAGAGTCACAGCCAGTCACTTCTGCTTTGTGTATGCTGGGAGTTCTTAACTGTTAAAGTCACCTGATGGATTTTGACTGAAAGGACAACTTTGTGTAGAATGTATATTTGCATATGGGTACAAAATAGGAGCTATCTATTTTTCTCTAAAATTTGTATCATTTTTTTTATACACACTGTATACCTAATTTTTGCTCCTCTAAACAGGTGAATGTTCACGACTCTTCGACATTAACTGCCACGGCCAGCTTGCCATACCGCAGGGTGACGCCATCCACATCAAAGAGCTCACCCGGCCCGACCAGACGTTCGAACCGTTCAGTCTCCACATCACCAAGCCAGTTACCGGACGGGACGCGGGCCAGCTCCACCGCCAACGCCGGTGGTGCGTGCAATGGAGCTCTACGGGCCATACGCTGGCTGTCGGCGGCCCAGCTTTAATGGTGGAATGGTTTTTTTCAATTTTTTTTCTCAAGTTGTTCAAGTTTTATCACTTAACAATTATTGGCTGCCTTGATGTGGGATATTCGCGTCGGGTGCTATGCGCCCTCGGGTGTTCGAAATGATATCCCACATCACAGCAGTCAACAACAACTCTGTCTTGGATTCTTTGGATTTTGATGTAAAAATCACGTAAAAAACCCAGCAGTAAACACAACAGTCGTGACAATCGAACGTAAACTTACATGCATGTCGCGTGCTCGAAACAGCTGATCGTCTGCTAGTTCGCTGCTCCCACTCTGTGTGAAAACCTATGATGAAAATAGCGTGGGTACCAACGATACAAGAGTTTCACACCGTACGTGCAAAGTCATAGCACACTCCCTGTACCACAGGGAGAGTGACATGACTTTTTACAAACTTAACACGTGATCGTTCTAGGCCAATGAAAATACAGTACGGGTATAACAATGGTACGGGCACCGACCATGTCCCCAATGCCACCATCTATACTATGACCAACTCAAACCCTCTTGTGGAGCGTGTAAGAACTCGGCAGCTCGCATGCCAGACGATGAGCCTGCAAAGTGTATGCCCTTTATACACGAAGACAACGCACATCATACCTGACTTATATTCAACGCTTGCTTGGAGATAGTGATGGCATGCTGCGACCAGACCAAATCGCAACACTTGCCCAAGATCGCAGTAAATGGAAGAAGCTTGTAGTCGACTGCTCCGCAGCCGAAGGATGATGATGATAACAATGATTTGTAATCGTGGGATTTCGAGCGGAGGAACTTACTCAACGGCGACAAACGACAACAGCGACCAAATAAACGAACAAAAAGTTACAATTTATTTCCCCGTAAAATCAAGTATATAGGAACAGAACACTCCTAATTCAAAATTGAAAGTTGGGGAATGCTACACCCAAAAAGCACGGATATTAAACCCTCATAAAGAAGATTAGGGCATTAAAGGCTGGCACTCTGATTTTTGTTGTTGTTTACAGCTGATAGACGCCACGCTTGGAGACGTCACCGCATCCATCATGACGTCGTCACCGCCATCTTGCCTGGACTGGAGCCGGCACTGCTTATCAGCGTAAGTTGGACAAGGAATCATCACCATAGGAAAAGCCGTGAAATGGAGTTTGATTCATAGATTCACATGAAAGCATAACGATCGCGCTACAAATAAAATTGTCTCCTCACTTGAGATGGCAAGCTGCCACTCGAAAGCACAATTTGGTGCCCCGCTCGCAACATTGAAATTGTGCCCCCTCTCAAGATGGAAAACTGGCCCCTAAAAAATAATAGTGCACTTCAGATGCAGACGAATAAAATGGTCACTGAACAGGCCATCGAAAGCATCAGTGCCCCTCTTGCGAAAAAAACCCAAATGTTCTCTCTACATAACTGGGTAAAAGAAACACAAAGAGCGAAATAAACGGACCATATCCCTTTCCTCTACTTTCACACCGACGGAAGGTGCCCCTTTTTCTGAGCAAGTACCCCTTTTTGGTGTTGCCCCGCCGCCCGTGGAAAAGCGTTCCACCGCCACTGTGTCTAAGGGTTAATTTGCAAATGTGGACATATTTTTTAATCTGGTATGAAACTTGTGACCGACACTTGAGTAGAATTTTTCGACTTCTGAAATCTTAGGGGTTTTCTGGACGGATCAGTCCAGGCGTATGACACCCGGATTGGCCTGGGTACCGTCGGGTCCTTCATCTGTACTAGCCGGCACAGCAGCCCCATCACCACGCTACGTTACTCCGTCGACGGGGGACTGTTGGCCTGTGGAACGGCGGACGGTAAGCTGGTCATCTGGGACACCAGACAACGCCAGAAACCCCAGCACGAGATGGAGGCACACAGCGATGGTGTCGGGGTCAGTTCTTTTTTCTTCACCATACCAAAGTTTATACCAATTTTTTTTTAAAGATTCTATAGGTACGTTCTTATGAGTGTGCCATTTTCCCCTTTAAGGCGATGACCTGGTGCCCGTGGAAACCGTGGTACGTCACAACAGGTGGGAAGGCAAGCGACCAGACTATCCGCACATGGAATGCATACAGCGGCGTTATGAGTAAGAACATCATGGTCGGATCTGAGGTAAGCCCTATAATTTGGTAGTATATGGAATATAAAATATACGAGCAGATTCGGCAATTTATTATGCAAAACAAGACTGCGTCTTGACCTCGAAATTCTGACCATTCAGCGGGCGCCTTGTATATCGGGTCGCCTTTCGTAACAAGTTAGCTGTTGTATTACAAACATGTCAGCCAAATTAACCAATCAACAGCTTGAATAGTCCACATTGCTGATCGAATGACGCCACAATTTCTAGAGTCGTCTCCGATTGGCTGGCACGCGGGATCCAATACAAAATTTGCATGATGCTGTACGATATCATGAGACGTTCGTTCCGTGGCTCTGCACACGTGAATAGCTGATCCAAACTTGGTGCATGCAGTAATAGTTCTAATTCGTTATAAAATTATTGTCGTTTCTTTAAATCTTTTTTTAATTTTTTTTAAAATTTTTTTTTTATGAAGGTGACTTCGCTGGCGTGGTGCGAACAGTCGTCGGAATTGGTGTCCAGCCACGCCAACCCCAGCGGCGAGGCCAACATCCGGGTCTGGAAATCCCCCAAGATGCGCATGATCGTGGAGTTGAAACGTCACGAGGGCCCGGTTTTGCAAGTGGGGCTGACGCCGGGGGGCGACAAACTCGGTGAGTGTTCCCGAGTTGTGTTGACCCAATGTCAAAACCAGTCATAGTGTTTCATTAAAAATGGCGGTGCAAAAAGAAGCAAACCCACTTTTGACCGGAATGTTAACCTACTTACTTAACTTAGGCCTATATGTGAACTGTTTTTGTTTGTTTGTATAATGTAGTCAAGAAAAGTTCAACCATACATGGTGAAAAAATCTTTACAAACATCGCAAGAACAGTGTTATCATGCTAATTTAAATACAAGTCCCCAAAAGCACTGTTGTCCACGTGTTTAAGTGTTTTTGTCTTTAAACCAACCTCCGGAGCTCAGTTAATTAAGCGGGTGGAATAAAGCCGTCCGTGGACAAACAGGTTTGGCACATGACATTTTTAAACTACCATATCTCAGTTAATAACAAGCGGATGTAATAAGGCCGTCCGAGGACAAACAGTATTGGCACATGGAATTTTTCAACTACCATATCTCAGAAACAAAACATGCATTTGCAATCATTTTTTCGTCTCTTATGTTTAAAGATCCAAGTTTAATACCATTCAATTGAAATTTTGAAATATGCTCAGCAAGTAGGTGAAAATTGCTGTCAAAAGTGGGTTTCCTTCTTTTTGCACCGTCCTGTTGTTTATCTGCACCGACAAGGTGTTCGACAAGTCGCTTCCGTTATATCGTGCACGTTCATGGGGCTTACACAAAAGAGAACAATGTGTTGGTAACCATCGAATCGGATAATACGAAATTCGGATAATACGAACATTTTGACTGGGTCCCGCGGATTTCGTAATAACGGAAGTCGACTGCATATGGGTTTTAAAAGCTGCTTCACAACAAACCTTTAAATCTTGTCTAAATTTCTCACCCCCCACGCACCCTCTCCTCTCTCCAGCTTCCGTTGGGAGTGAGGATCCGGTGATGCTATGCATCTGGGACTTCTCTTCCGGCTACCTCCTGTCCTCCCAAGGAGCGTCCTCCAACCCCAGAAGACGCTCCTCCACCTTCAACTCCCCCGGCAAGAGCCCCGGGCCGATCGCCTCGCCTCTCGCTCTGGGGGGAATCCGGTGAGATTGCCGGTCGAGAGGGAGACACTAGTGATCCGCAAAGACCGAGGTGATCTCCATGAAGAGCTTAAGCACAAAACATTGGAAACTTAGCAAACTTATGAGCTAAGCGAAAAAGATGATTTGTGGATCGGACCTGCCACAAGCAACAACTATGGCTGGTAACCAAATTTTGACAATGTATTTTGTGACATCTTTAGCACCTTCTTTTGGCCACACTACTGAGAGCCAAATTTATAGAGTTAATAAACACGATGTTTGGCTAAGCGAAGACAGCATTTGCTAATCATAAACAGGTTTAATACCAGCTACTAGTAACTAGCTAGGAAATGCATGTACATGTATATAGCTGGTTTCCAACTATGTGCTGTCAACCAGAATATTTGCCAAGTATAATAAATACATTTTTTTGTGGTAAGCGGTCTTTTTCAAATGGCTGCTTATATATTTGAAATTAATTATTCATGTTATATTATTTTCGTAATATAATAATAATTAAAACAAATTGACAGGTTTACCGAGCTGTTTGTTTCGTTTTGGATGCTTTTCGTTTTGTTTGCTTAGGTTTCGTTTTTGATATAACCCGAACTCTAACCCATACATAAGTAAACTGGATTACCTTTAATCGTTCATTTTTGTCGGATTTTGGGAAGATTTGTATTGTAACTCAGGAAGTTACAGAAAATTTTACGGCAACTTATTACTTTATATTTATATATTTATTCCTTCTCCTATTGTATGCATGGCCTAATTATCCTAAATGCAAATGATGTTGACCTTAAGACAAACTAAAAATAAAAACAAAGCTTATCGTTTTCTAAACTAGACAATGTTGTCCTCTTGTGATGCACTTTACGTTTTGCGCCTATTGGGAAAAATAAATCAATCAAATATTTACAAAGATCAATTTTCCAATATACAAGTTTTCTTTATTTCTGCAGCAACGACTTTGTGGTTTATAAATACATGATTATTATCATAATGTTATACACGACAACCTTCCGTTTCAATACGTAAGCCATAATTTCGCATAAGTTACATTGTATACAAGGGGTGGTGTGGTCAAACACATATTAAAACCCAAAATCGATTAATGAATGATGATGTTTAAATAAGTTTATATAAGTGTTACTTTAATGGGAAAAAATGTGAGCTTGGCCGGTTTTAAACACTATGTTTAAGACCGGTTGGTGTACGTGTCTGAATGCTGATAACAGGGTAATTATCAGCATAATTATTCCCATTCATAAATACCTTTTCGGTCTTTTATCAACCGTTTAAAATCGGCCACGTGACGGGCTCTCGACCAATTGGAATGGGTAAACTGTTTTATAGGCCAACCAAATGCGGGATTCGGTTACGGTGCTATAAGCATGCATTTCCGACACCATTAATGTCAACGCTGGTCTTACTGTTTTGAAATTCTGTCTGAATCTGGGGAATTAAAGCATGATTTATGAACCAAACACGGACACGGTGGATTCGCCACACTTGCACACACGAAACTATGACAACCGCATTTTGATACGAAACCAATGCATCCGGCCCTAAATCTCTGTCGTGAAATTCAACGAAACTGAAATAATACTTTCAAGTTTCAAGTTTACTCTGTTTAATTACATTCATATTACAAAAGAAAACGGCTATACAGCGAAGCGCAATGAGTTCTTTGCATAGATTGTGAAATACAAAACTTCTCTCCAGAATCCATGCCACTTTAGAACAAAACTCGTGCCCTTCGACACTGTGAAAGGAAAAAGACTACAATATTACTACATAACTACTGGTCAATACAAGAAAAAAAACGTAAACTATTTATAGGTTTTTGTACAAATGACTGAATATACACTCTGATATTCGTGTTTGTTTTCAACTTACCTTTGATTGAACTCCCCTATAGACTTGTTAAGCTATATCACTAAAGTCTAGGACGAAATCATCAATAGTGTTTAAAAACAAATTTTCCCTTTTAAAAATGGCGTCGATTAAAGAATGGCGCGACTGTTTTTGTTTTTTCTTTGACCTTTACTTTGGAAAACTAAAATGAGTGGACCCAAATGCGATTGACAAAATCTCCAAAATACTGAAATGCCAAACTTTCATGATCTTAGGGGGTTTAACCCCTAAATGAAGTGCAGTGCTCGGGCAGCTGGGGGCGCTACAGTAACAGGCAGGGCGGTTTCGGGCGCTGCTGTCATAAACACCAAATCAGAACGCGCATACTGAAATTTGTATCCTTGTGGAGTCATTTTTGTGTTCTCATGTACTTAAGTTTTCGAGTTTGAAAGTATACTTTCAAAATGCTCCTATTTTAATCAGAATTATTTGCCTTGGCTGAAATTTGGACTTAATATCCCTTACATAAAATACTTCAATTTGTGACGGATCAACACACCTTGGAAATTCCTAGTTTTTGAGTAAAATCCATATTTCCATTTCGTGATAACCTAATGGAGACGTATTCACCTATAGAAATTGCCCTGTGGAGACGTATACAATCTTATGTTCCCTATGGTGCACATGTCTCCAGAGGGTACCGTGTAACAGATCTACAAGTACAGTGATTGTGTGCAACACACGGTCAATTTTGCAGCATTTTTTGATATCCAATAAAATAAATCTGATTACAGAATGGAAGTACGTTTTCAATTATCTTACACGTAAGCCTATAATTTGCCTTACCATGGCCGAACCTTGTCATGGCTTAATAATTATGTACAAAAAAAGTACCTCGCGAGCTGTGGAAACAACATTCCTCAAACTATTCTCAAAACTTAATACCGTCGCAATCAGCCAGCTAACGAAAACAGAAGAAAAATAAAACATAAAATAATGAGGCTTTTCAGGAGACTTTTCTTTGCATCAATTGAACAATTAATTTGCATATATGCAAATTAAACGCCACCATATTCAAGTCATGTTTTTTGGTCTCCGTTAGGTATACGATGCAAGTGATATAAAGCACAAAAGAATTTTCAGAACTTCGCTGAGAATTTCGTCAAAACTTATAATTGGTAGCTCTTTTGTCTTTCAATAAATTTTTCCATTTTGGCATATTGATACCATTCGAAAACAAATAAACTTAGAAATTAGGTTCCAAAAGAATATTTTTCCTTCTTCAGAACGTAGTGAATCATTGAACCTAAAGGTTTTAGTTGCATTGTAATGGCTCGTCTGCAGCATGCTATTGATAAGTGAAATCGAAGCATTAATAGTCTCATTTCGTCTGCGAGGTACCCGAGCTAGACGTCTTCGCAGCCGTCTTGTTGGCGCTCGTGCTGGCGCTACCGCTGGCGGCGCTCTTTGCGCTCTTGCTGGCCTTGCTGGCCGCTGCGCCGTTCGGCTTGCATCCGTGTTTGCAGAAGAGCTGGAGCCTCATCACGTGGTTGTAGATCTTGAGGGCGGGGCCTAGCTTGAGTGACAGGCCCGTCAGCACGTCGAGGCGCTTCATGAGGAGGAGGGACTTGCCGTCAATCTCCTGAGATAATTGACAGATAGTTTATAAAGGGCGTGTCTAGTTGTATCTTTCTTTTCAAATCGAATGAGTCCCGACGGCTAAATTGAATTATAGAAATTATTGAATAGCAGTCACTGGATGACTGAAACTATCAAGTTGATATAAACACCACACTCACTGGGCTCATAATTTTGAATCCGATCGTCTTAAAAAGTATTTTCAAAACTTGTCCAAACCATACCTGTTCTTGGAAGGCGGCACTCTGCTCCGGGAATCCGTGGACTGCGAAGTACCGCACCACTTCCTCGATGGACCACTCGGCGGGGTCGGTCAGCGGGAAGTCCGGGTGGCTGCCAGCCGAGGCTGACTGCTCGGGAAGACGGGCGGCGTTGGACAGGCTTGGCGTGGCAACATCCGGACTGACCTTGCCCGGAGTGGAGCTGTTTAAAATTTCACGGCAGGATTAAAACCCTCCTATGCAAACATACATTCTGTGCCAAGTAGGCCTTTCAGTCAAAATAAAACAAGTGACTGTTGCCAACAGTTAAGAATTCCCAGCTTAGGATTGACTGGCTGGGACTGTGTAAGTAACTTGATACAGCTATGCTTTGACTCGGAGTGAGTGATAAAACAGCTGTGACCACAACTTGCCTGCTTTGTCTGTTGACCCAGTTTGACTAGTCACAGTGCTTGCTTGACATAATTATGATCTGACTGCTGGTGACTTGCCTTTGTTAAAAGTCTTGGGAAGTGGAAGTGAATTTTGACTGTCTGTGACTGTTTAAACAGCAGGAGACAATTATAGTGGAGCTGCTAAGCGAAAAATCGTGCACTTTGTGGTAAAAGCATGAAATTTGGCATGTGGGGTCAAAATGGGCTAAAAATCATTTTAAGATCGGGACCCATCCTGGATCTTGCCCATTTTGGGGGCGGAGCTTGATTTTTCAAAAAAGGGGGTGCAAACAATACAAACTCATGAAAACTGTATTTAACATCAAATTTCCTTGGTTTTTTACGCTTTGAAATAAACTTAAACATGAAATAAGACATTCTAGCATTCTAACACCTGTTATTTTCCACCCATTTTGTGGGCGTGGTCTAAATGGTAAAAGAGGCGGTATATCTTAGCAGTTTGGTTCTAATATGGAAAACATCATTCAGTTTGGTGGTAAAATTCTGAAAATTGGCATGTCCAATTGAAATGGGCTGAACATAATTTTTAGAGGTGAACGCATCTTGGATCTTGCCCATTTGGGGGGCGGAGCTTGATTTTTCAAAAAGGGGAGTGCAAAAATAGAAAACTCAGAAAACTGTATTTTACATCCACTTTGTTTCTCATGCTTTGAAACAAAGTGGATGTAAATTCTAACATTCTAACACGTGTTATTTTCACCCTTTTGCGGGCGATGCCTAAATATGTAACGAGGCGGTACATTAGAGCAGCTTGATTCAAACGAGGGAAAATCATCTTTCTTCTCATTGTCTTCTCTATACGGGTTTTTTTCGGGGTTTGCGAGCTACAGTGCCTGGGGCATGCACTTTTGAGAAATCCTTGGTTTCATTACCAGAAAAAATTATTTATCATTTATACTTCGTTTCGTATGAATAAAAAGGAGTAAATGCTTCAGATTTCAAATATGCACTTGTCATTCACAAGGCTGGGTTGGGGCAACCTTGAAATTATAAAGCAAATAATTATATGTTAATCGCGTAAAATTAATATTAACTAAGTTCATAGGGTACAAATGATACCATGTTCGTATGAATAAAACATGGCATTTGCTTTTACTTCCAATTTTGAAGCATTTACTCGCATCTGTATGAATGAAAATTAAGCAAACACTTTTACTCAAAACCATTTGCTAAAATCTGAAAATAATTAGTTTTTACCTTTTAGGTTTTGCTACACTATAAGCGTTTACTAGTATGAATATAAAAGAAGTAAATGCTATTAATGCTTCAGATTTCAAATATTTACTTGTCATATTTCTGAAGTCCTTTATCTACAGAACTGTAAGTCCGATTGGGTTGAAACTTGGTATGTGGCCAGACCGGGATGTGTTATAGGTAAACAAAAATGAAGTGACGTCATGATGACGCCATCCTGAGATTTTATATGAATATTTGAATTTTTGGACCGTTTAGCCATATCTCACGAACGCAACATGCAAAGTTAAAAATTCTTTTTTGTATTTGGTTTGTTAGGTAATAGGTATTTGCACAACATTTTTGAAAAACTTGGGTAGGTAGATAATGGTACTAGTATGCAAAGTCCGAAGTGACGTCACGATGACGTCATCATTTCATTTTTTTAATGATTATTTAAATATTTATGATTTTATTTTGCTTCCAAAATTGCACACTTTCTTTCATCGGATTGACATTAAACTTGGTTCAAACCAAGACCACAATGACAAAATGTGTATTGAGAAGGGTTTTAAAGATGACGTCATTGCAGGGCATGTGACGTCATGTGATAAAATTATATTTTAGGAATTATTCTAAGCATTTGAACAACCTTTAACTGCATGAAGCACTATGACAAGTGACTGCAAAAGGACCAACGAAACATAAACATTTGTAAAATGCGAAAAGCCCTGTGTTCTGTTTGCAAACAGACATGGTGTCTTTTTTTTATTTCATCTTTTTATTTTTAATATGACGTCACGTGACATGTGACGCCATATTAAAATTGCATATTTTGAAGGCCAATATCTACAGAACCACTGGTCCGATTGGGTTGAAAGTTGGTATGTACCTAGACCAGGATGTGTTATAGATGAAAATTGAAGTGACGTCATGATGACGTCATATTGGGTTACGTGACGTCTCGTTAGAGATGAATAGATTTGATCTTTAAAAATCAATATAAAAAAAAATCAATATAAAATCAATATGATTTTCGTGGGATATGATAGAATTATCGAGGGTCTTCATTTTTTATATTATGTGCAAAATATTATTTTGTAATAACGTTTTGCATGAAGTAATAACGTTTTGCATGAGCAAATGGTTTTTAGTAGAAGTGTTTGCTTAATTTTCATTCATACAGATGCGAGTAAATGCTTCGAGGTGGTAGAAAAAGCAAATGCCATGCTTTATTCATACAAACATATGGTATCATTTGTACTTTATGAACTTTAATAAATGCAGTAGTTTATGCGCAGAATTATTTTGCTTTATAATTTCAAGGTTGCCCCAACCCAGCCTTGTAAATGACAAGTGCATATTTGAAATCTGAAGCATTTACTCCTTTATATTCATACGAAACGAAGTAAACGATTATTAGGCCAAACAAGGCTCTGGTTTCTGGTATGCGCGCGCGTCGCCATAGCCATGCGCGTCGGCAATGTAAGATGATGTCTTTCAATGTAAGATGATGTCTCAAACCACCAAACTCACTGGTTCGACTGGAATCCTGCTGCTGCACAATTTTAATGTGTTATTTCTCATAAAGTTATTTCTCACGTCTAAGTTTATTTCAAGCATGAAGAACAAAGGAAAATGGATGTTAAATACAGTTTTTCTGAGTTTTTTATTTTTTGCACTCCCCTTTTTGAAAAATCAAGCTCTGCCCCCCAAAATTGTGCAAGATCCAAGATGTGTTCACCTCTTAAAATTATTTTCAGCCCATTTTAACTGGACCTGCCAATTTTCAGGATTTTACTACCAAACCGAATAATGTTTTCCATATTAGAACCGAACTGCTGATATATACCGCCTCTTTTGTACATTTAGGCCACGCCCACAAAATGGGTGGAAAGTAACTGGTGTTCGAATGCTAGAATGTTATATTTTATGTTTAAGTTTATTTCAAACCATAGAAAATCAAGGAAAATGGATGTTAAATACAGTTTTTATGAGTTTGTATTGTTTGCACCCCCTTTAAAAAAAAATCAAGCTCCGCCCCCAAAATGGGCAAGATCCAGGATGGGTCCCGATCTTAAAATGAATTCTAGCCCATTTTGACCCCATTTGCCAAATTTCATGCTTTTACCACAAAGTGCACGATTTGGGCCAAAAAAGGACCTAAGCAGCTCCACTATTATGAGTTGTTTGAGATGGAGTGAAGCTTTGAATGTGAAGAATAAAACTGAAGATACTTTTAATATCTAGATCGACAAAAAAGATACATTCCACACAAAAAAATTACTCGAGTGAGACGCCATACAAGGAAAGAAAGAAATATCACAACAATACAGGTGAAGATTAATGAACTTTAATCAATGCTGAACCTTTTGAAATCGTCCATGTTTGTATGCCATTCAAAGCAACATGTAGACTGCTGATTCGCAGGTATGTTTACTTTTTGCCTTGGGCTCTGAGAAAAAGAGGACTCTTTACCATTATACCAAAAACATGTAGATGTTAGTTTCTCACTTGTAATTTTATACCAACTTAAGCTGATTTTAAAACTTATCTTGGATAATTTTACCTCATTTCTCTCGAAGCATCATTCAGTGGAGGTGCTGTGCCCGTTTCGGAAGGTGAAGACTGCATACTGTAGAAATCTATACCAATTGCAATACAAAATATTGTGAATGGTACGAAATACATGTACGACTAATGGACTGATCTATTAAGCTCCCCCTCGCCTTTTTAACCAATCACACCCGTGTCCGACGTGCGTGTAACTGCGTATGACGCGCGCGTCTGGAACATGCAGTGTGGCATTGGATTGGACAGGCGCACGCGTTGTTGCCCGCGTGCACCGTGGGCGTGGCCTAACGGATCCTCGGAACAGTCTCTTTGCATAATTAAAACCTGTATTACATTGTATTTATTACCTGATTAATCCACGAAACAAGAGTGTTCGGGTATTTTGGGGGTGGTGAAGGGACTAACAGAACAAAGACGGGCGTAGTTCAGAGGACACTTCACGTACTGTGAAAATGAAAGTTTTAACCCTCAAAATTAATTTGTAACTTGATACAAATACGACTTTGAAAAACATTTTTGAGCTGTACAATCATGTCAAAAACTTACCTTCGTTGCTGGAGAGTACGGCGCTGCCATCGCTGGAATAATACTCCATTTCTTCGTCCCTCTCGCAAGTGAAACATACCCACTTCCCTGCCACGTGACAACGGCGATAAAAAAAAAACAAATCCGAAATTGAAAACTAAAATCAACTGAATGACATATTATGCCTATCAAAGTTTAATCGTTCGTTTCGTTGCCGACATGGCCTTGTGATGAATGAAAACGTTCACGTTTAATCGCAAATCCTGATATTTCTATAAACAAGACGGATGATGTTCTGTTGTATACCGTCATTGTAAGACAGATGGAATAAAAATGAATGGTAGGCCTACAACTTTGTCGATTACTTTTTCTGTAAACAGTCAAACCCCTTCTTTTTCCACGTTCAAGTCTCCAGTTTCTCTCGCCAAAACCATGACCACGTGGTTGGTAATAGATCATGCTGCCACCATTTCAGTCATATTCCCTGTACCTAATAACAGTACTGAATGCTAATGTTTTTTGTGCAAAAAGGAACCAGACTATTTTCCCTTCCAGCCTCACTTTGGTTACACTGATTTGAATGGGAAAAAATCGAATGGCTGCAACATGATAATGGTCTATAGCAGGCTAATTGGTAAAACTCTGCACTTCTTAACAGCCGAGTCTATAAAAAATGGTGTAATATCTTTGTTCTTACATGTGTCAACTTCACTTTTTTGTCACTTTCTCTAGGATTAATTTGGCAAAGCGTAGCTTTTTTGGTTGTGAGAATAACTGATACCAAATATTGAAACATCCGTCAGTCTTCTTGGCTGATTTGTTTTCGACCAGGAGCATAACTTAATATACAGGGTGGTCCAAAAAAACCTGAACGGCATACTTCCACTACCTTGAGACTCAAACCACAAAAATAAACCAACTGATGGAGAATCGTTTTAGAAGAATAATTTTATGATACCAAAATATCCCGATTCGGTCCAGTAGTTTTAGCTGCAGAGCCTGTTTTGTGAAGCACACATATAACAATATCTCTATCAATCTAAGTCAAATTCCCGGGCGCGGTTTAGTAATTCATCGGGACAAAAATGACCCCACCTCGCTTCACAAAATAGGCTCTAGAACAAAAACTACTGGACCGAATCGGGCGAGCTTGGTTTCGTTTTTCTTCTAAAAAGATCTCCATGCATTGGTATATGTGGTTTAAGCCTGAGGGTAGTGGAAGTATGCCATTTCGTTTTTTGAACCACCCTGTACAGCCTATAGGCACTCTTGTGAATGGTAAACTCACCTTCTGGCTTTTTAAATACCGGAGGGAGGTGGCAGGCCATGTGATACCCCTTGTCGCACGAGTCACAAAACAGCAGTTTGTCCTGTATAATCGAAATAACAAAATCACGAAATGTTTACACTTCGTCCCAACTGCTGTTGCATGTAGTCAACATAAATTGTTTTTTTTGTCATCGGGCATTTTGTTAATGTTTTACGGGGGAACAAGAGACTGTTTCGAGGCTTACGCTTGGTGGCGCCCTGGTGTATAAATCGCTCCTTTTGAATGTATTTAGAGTTGGCATGTGATTCAAATTTGGGTTCAAATGGAACATTTTTCGCAGTTTAAAAACCTTAATGTCATAAAAATGTAAAGCTTTGTTATATTCGGTATTTCAAAAAAAAAAGGAAAAAAGAGGCCAATTTACCCGCTCGAGTCAGACCGAACGCTCCAGGTTCCCTTTTTGTTACATTTTGTGGTCAACCATTTTTACCCATCATACCTTGGACGCGGAGGGGTACACTGTACTTACAGCGTCTCCGGACTCGTTGCACACCAAACACGTCTTGCAATCCATGCACTGCCACGGCGACAGACGAGATCGCTCCGCCAATTCGGCCGAGTACCGCATGCATGATGGGTGAACTACACGTTGAAAAAAGAAAACCAGAAAGCAAAACTGAGTTAATGTCTGCGTATACAGAGTATCACATAGGCCTGCTTAAGTGCCTCAAGCTCTTCGATGCAGGGTCAGATGAGGACCATATACTGTCAAGACATCCTTTTGCCCTTTTGAATTCTGACATTGGGTGACTTAATTTTAAATAACACACCCGCACGGAATAGGTACTGCGTCCCGCCCACGTCGCAACTTGTACTTGCGTGCGTGCCGCTCAAAATTGACGACTTGAAATAAGGTTGAGCAGAGTTATCAGCATCTCAAACTCGTTCATTGACAGTTTGCTTCAAACTTTACTGGAATTATTAAAGGGCACATGTAATGTAATTTTTTTTAATACAATTCTTGAAAATGCCCCTTTGTGTCCCATTTAACCTTGTTATCAATTTTCGTTTTGTCATTTGTAAGGGTATTTTTGTATCTCTTTTGTTTTTATGCATGCTAATGAATATTTCCATATTGCTGACCAAAAATTGTGATGTCATTCCGGGCAGAAACCTCAATGTTGCAGATGTTTCAGCACAAAAAGTTGCTAGAATTTTGGATATTTTCCTGTCGTAGTTTTTCTTTTTGCTGATTCGTTGTTGTGTAAGTACATGGCAGTAGGCCAATGAGGAACGCTTTCTCACAATTTTTTAATGTCTTCAATGAGCAAATTTTTGGTTCACAATTTGAACAGAAAACCGCTGAACTGAACAGTGTCTTCCTGAAATGACATCATAGCAACAGCGCCCTTAGTTGTCCGGAAAAGCACGGAACATTAATTGTTTTCAATAAGATTAACCAAAAAGGGAATTCAAGTACTTTTCATATATTTAAGAGGAGTAGAAAGTTGCACAAAATATGTTTCTACGAACAATTCATCGCATGAACCCTTTAATGACACAATTATTTATCATAAAATTAGTAAACGGTTAAAATCTTTTCAATGATGCAATAGACATATATCATGTCTTCAATGTTTTGAGGGAGATCTGTCCTATTATTACGTACAATGAATCGTTACTTCTACAAAAACAATGTTGTGATTTTTACCTTTCAAACTGCAATCTTTGCAGACGAGTAACTCCTCAGCATCCCCGAATTTGTTGCAGTTGGCGCTGTAGGAACAGTAGTCGCACCGCTGGTCGTACGACGGCTGCTTGCAGAGCGGCTCATGCTCGAAATCGGGCCCGTGTGTCTTGCGGATGCGCTGCGAGGAACAAAAGGTATTCAAATGGTATGGTTATTTTATTAATTCTGGTAATGACACCAATGATTCCTCTAGGTACTGTTCTGAGCTTGCAAGGCTGAAGAAACCTGAGAAGAAGAAAAATAAGATGATAAAGGAGCAAAACCCCACCGAATCAGGTAGGGACTGAAAACCCAATCATGTGGACCAGGCAGGAATCGAACCCGGGCCATAGAGGCGGAAGGCGAGGAATTCGGAAAGAACCACTGCGCAAGCCCGACTCCGTTGAATTTCTGGTATAGCTTTTCCCGGCTATTTAAAACATTTTTCATTCAAATTCACCAACTTAAACATTCAATTTCGCCCGAGAAAAAAATATCCACACGCTTTTACCAGGTTCCAGGGCACGTGTGGTCTAGCGGTATAGAGCACAGGGTTCATGATCGTGATGTTGTGGGTTCGAGCCCCGCCGTGACCATGCGTGTTGTGCCCTTGAGTAAGGCGCTTTACCTCAATTACTCCTCTCAACCCAGGTGTTAAATGGGTACCGGCATTATTCAATGCTGGGAAGGTAACAGACTCGCTGTGGAGGAGGTGTGGCGATCCCCCCCACAGCAGCATATGAGTCTGGCCCAATCGCTAATGAAAGAGAGATGGGCACTCCGTTCCTGTGAACACAGGTTCGCCCCCTTTACCTTTACCTTTTTCTTTTACCCAAACCAATTTAATCATTTCCCATTCAATTTTAAAGTTTGGTAACCCTCCTTAGTCACCGGGTCTAGAATATTCGTCATTGTAGATCAAATTCGTCTAAGCTGTTGCCGAATTCGTCATATATAAATCAATTAGACGAATTTGATTTCTGAATAACAAGGATTGGCGGGGACGAGACGAAATTGAATACTCTGGGACGGAAACGCGTGCTCATTGTTTGAGTTTGCTGCAACTAAAATTTGAAAATAAATTGTCTGACAAAAAAGACGAAATTAAACAGTGCACTAAATCGATGTTGATGCATGGACGAATTTGAATATTACAAACGGTGCATTCGAATGGTACACGTTTTAAAATAGCCGGGAAAACCTATATTTAAAGGAAACACTTAACAATAGAAAATGAAGTGGTTACAGGCATTATATACACATCTGATGGACATGCATGTGCGCATGCGTCTGAAACTTGATGACAGCCTCGATCCTAACTCTGAGAAATCCTGTATTATAAAGTGTGCAGGTCTCCCACAGCACTGGCACTGAAGTTGCAGAACTTTTTGCCTTGCATTTAAATTTTGGCGAAATTAATGAATTCGATTTGCACACAATGTTGAAACAAATACAAAGCAATACAAAGACTGTTTCGCGTTTCTGGGTATAACTACGGTGTAATCAATTGGCCGAAACTTACCAATACGACCTTCTTTCAACTTAATCGTACAAAGGGCTAAAGCCCAGTTTATATACTTCACGCGAAAGCATGTGCGAAGCGAAATTCATGTCGTCAACAATGGTGGACGCGCTTCGAATGTATTGTTGACGTCACGAATTTCGCTTCGCTTTCGCTTTCGCGTGAAGTATGAGCCGGGCTTAACTTGAGCCATTATCATCAGACGTCATTATACTCGTTTCGCATTCACATCGAGTTGCGTTTGGTATGAAAATCGGTGCATATGAAGGCTACTCCGTGCACGTACATCATTATAATCTTATAATATGGACATCGTGCGAATAACGATTGCAGCCAGTTAATAAATTACAAGACCACAGGTTGATATGAACTGATCGGCAGTCCCACGGCGCGGATATCGAAGTGCAATGACAGACTCGGATATAATAGGTTTGTCACTATCGGACGTTGACGCGCCATGTCGACTTGCCGTTACCTGCTGAGCGTGTAACGCTCTGCGAGCTTTCTCGTACCATGGAGGTAGAATGATCGTACATTGTATTATCCAGGCGACTTTACCATTCGTCAGAGCAATGTATATGCAAAACTTGTCGACTGTAAGCTATATTTAAAAAACATAAGATGTGCCATCAGTTGTCGTTTATACCCGAGCCCATAATTTAAAAATCCTCATCTAAATCTACATAATGATTTACAGATTTAGTTCATGCTTTGAAGACAAACTTAACTTGAACGCACTCAGAGAGCGCAAACCTCCGCCAAGGCTTAACAATCCCACGCATATTGTCAGTACACCCAAAAGAAATACTCGCATAAATGGTGAAGAATCCTTTAAAAAAATCCTGCACCCAGACCCAGATCACTTCCAAAATCTAATCGATTTGTACTTGTACCAAGGACCACCCCTGAAATGTTTTAATGAAAATCCGTCCATAACTTTTTGAGTTATCCTGTTCACAGACAAACCAACCAACAAACAAACAAACTAACGCCGATGAAAATATAACCTCCTTGGCGGAGGTAATGTAACACACGCGCGCTTATCGTTATACGCGCCTTTCCAAGATTCGATTTCCCCCACCCCTCAGTTTTCAAACAAAAACGCTATTTCTATGGCATCCTAACTCAGATAGGCCTATAACACGGTGTTGTTATTATAACGAGAAGTAATAATGGCCAACGAAATGTATAGAAAAACTCACCTTGAGGTACAAACATTTTTTTTTTTAAATCCCGCGCCCAATTTATGCCTTGTTAAGATACATTATGTTGTTCATTTCCTTCTGATTATTGTTCCCATTCCTTACAGCTTCCGTTTTAATAAATTGATACGTATGACGTATTCCTCGATTTTAATTTCATGCAATTACCTATAGCCCACTCCTTCTATATGTAACAACGATTAGTACACGCAGGAGACGAGAAAGAACGCCGGGCTGGCGTAATTATACCAAGCAGGCTATTAATTTTGTCGAGTGTCATCATTTTTCGATCATTTTGTTGCCAAGAAACCCTTTTTTTGCCAAGTTCTTATATAATTATGACAGGTTCGTATAATTATGCTTCAGTACAGTCACAGCAGTCGAGTGCAGAAAAAAAATCTCTCTAGTGAGTCCGTGTGAGCGGCTCGGGCGAAACATATCACCGCGCGTGTGTGTGTGGCGCGCGATCAATATCCATGATCTATACCAAAATGCTATGAAATTTCAGTGATGGACATTTTGTACAGAAAAAACCCTGGTTGGGGTGCCAGAGATGTTTAACACGGAATTTGTTCTGAACACGGAAATTCGGTAAACTGTAAATATTAATTCAGCGAAAACAGGTTACCAGTCAAAATGTAACGCATTCTTATGTAATAACTGGTTCCCAAGTGATAGGCGCTTAGCAAGGAAATTCGATGAGTAATATTTTCTGGTTAAGGTTAAGCAGACCATCATCTAGGCTTAGTATAATATCAGCCGTTGTTCAACGGAGTGAGCCCTCTTCGTTACCAACGTCTGATATAATTATATGCGCATGCAAATTGTATGCAACCCCACGCGCCAGCCAATCGGAGTCGACTTAAGAAACTGCGACGTCATTTTGATCAGACATACGGACTACTCTGTTGATTGGTCAATTTGACTGCCATGTTCTTGTAAAACAACAACGGATTACCGAAGACCCCATTATAGAAGGCGCCCCCTGAATGGTCAGAATCTCAAGCCGCAGTCTTGGTTTTTTTGCATAATTATTAATTCATCGCCCAATCTGCTGGCATATCATAGACCCTTGCTGTGCAAGGGGATATTAAATAGAATAACAGGCCTTGGTTTGTTTTTCCTTTTCCCCGTGATTTAAAAAAAATGAAAACTTTGTCTGATGATTATGTTTACTAGAGGTTAATAACTTGAATGGGGATAAAAGTCTACATCAATGAAAACGGTGCAAAATTGCCGATATTAATTAGATTTTCCTCTTCTTTCCTCAGAAAAAAATCAGTATGCAGAACATGTAAAGTGATAAACCAGGCAAGCGTATATGCATCAAAATATACTGCATGTATAACTCTACTGCAAACGGCCACAACGATAGGCACAGTACTATCAATCGTAATATATACACAAACTATCATGTCCGTTGTTTTTGAATCATTTTCAGTTCAATGCGGAAGGCCTTGAAATGTTGCATGATTCATTCGTACGAAATTTAGTGTGAAATATATCGAGTGCAATTGGGCCCGATCTCTTTGATAAACTGTGGACAGTTTGTACGCAGAAATTGCGCGCGTATATTACTGTAAAAAGAAACACCTCGAAAACCTCTATTTTGTTGTTAATGTTGGAAGAGTTACATGTGTTGAGTAAACCACGCATTACATGCATGCACTTTGGATATTCTTCAGCGATTGACAGAAAAGAGTTTCGCGACATTCGGGTGCAGTCCATAAGCACTGTGCACGTATTCTTCTTGCGATCGCCCGTATAATATAAACGCGCCTATAATCTGTGTCATATCCAAGCAGAGAACTACTCATTAGCATATTGCGCTCTGTCACGTCTATGGGCCGCTGCATGCACCGTGTGCGCCGAAGGCCAACCAGCCGCTTGCAACCAACGGCGCGGGTGATTATGTGTGTGCGGAGGTCGTAAGGTTTTTTTTTTCTACCTCGTGACGTGCGAAACAACGCAACACAAAGTTGTGTGGGTTTCGTTTTATGTGCTGATAGAAAAAAGGCTGCCGTCAACAATTATTTATTGTGAACGATAGCAATATTCTACGGGCGATACTTTTTGGGACTTATAAAGGGTAAAACTGCATCGATGGGGCTAAAGCGCATCGCAGCACTAGCGACAAAGTGAAAACTGAAAACATGCAGTGACGCTGTGCGCTGATAAACTGCAAAGACTTGACTGATCTTTGTAAATACAGAAAGTATGGCTGACCGCGTGAAAAAAAACACACGAAGAAATCGCGTGTTTCTACACTGCATGTACTGGCATTAAAGTGTGCGTTGAATGGTTAAGCACTGTTTTCTCCGTAGCGCCCAGGCAGAAAAACAGGGGAAAATCAACCGACTACTCTTTAAAACAGCTTTGAAATCGCACTCGCGCACGTACTGTTCGTGTGTGACACGTCAAGCAAAATTATTCACGATAGATCGTCATGATGTGGAACTACTTTATGGAAAACGACTGGCACTTTCAAGTCGCGCAACCACGCGGCATATTTCACACGCACTATTACCATCCTCCGTTTTATTAAGAGTTTGGCCAGAAGTGCGGAGGGATACCTAATACTAATCATCGTTAACACATAGACTGAGCGCGGACCCGATAGATCGGGTATCCTGTACTGGATTTTAACCGCGTGTCGTTCGCATGCAGGCGCGGCCCGGTGCGACAGATCTCTGCGATCATTAAAAATGGCGTCGGTCTATAATAGCTTTTGCCCTTTCTTTCAGTTAATCTGCGCGCAGTGACCCATCATATTTTTTTCGAGCGGATGTGTGCAGGCACATGCGTTTGTTTCCACTGCAAGGGATCTCTTTCACGACTAAACACGTTTTTCTTTGTCAGAAAACGCATGGAATAAAAAACACGAACAATTCTACTCCATAAAAAGTGTGGTTCGAACAACAGAATGCTCCTTGCAAGCGTGGGACATTCGTATGTACGCTAAATTCAACGGGTTTTGTTTCAGAAAAGTAGGGCATTATTGTGTGGGCAGACATAATATATCTTCGAAAAACGTGACTCTTCTGTTGTTTGAGTAATTCTTGAAGGTTTTGAGTCCATCTTTGAACCAATGTTATTTTTGAACCCTAGGAAATAAGTTCTTTCTGATTAAAAATGTGACGGGAACGTTTGGATGTGGACAATGTTATACTGCTCACCCGAAATGCGCGTGCAAGGGCGCGGGGTCAAGGTCTTATACGCTGGGATTTTCACGAAAGGTATGGCCACAATAATAGGGCATATCGGTGTTGCGGAAACACCGAAGCCATGGTGAAACTTCGACTCATTGAGGATGCGCATGCGCTGTAGACACATATGCGCCTGAGGTCATATATTAAAGAGGTGAAGTGGGGATTTTGGTCGGGGTGTAAGCCTTAGTGCAAATGGGTTCAGTGACATTGATAAGATAGGAATGGCATAAGGAAAGGGTTGATTAAAGTCAATTAACTCAGCAATTAATTATAACTTATTTCCACCTGCGTGTTTTCAATCACGCGTTCAAGCGCAATCTTCGGCGCGAAAATAAAAAAGTAATTAAATCCATTTTATTCTAGAATTCATATTTTTGTAACAAAATTTTACACTAAATGTTCTCCTTTTTTCTGATTCAGTGAACCTGATGTCCATTTTTATAAAAAGTACAAGGTTGACATAATTTCTCCAAGCAAAAGCTTTTGTTAACGGTTACACTAGACTTTTTTGAAATAGGCACAATTTCAAAGTTTACAATCTTTTTGCAGACTAATGTTGAATGAATAATTCCAAATTGTAAAATGTCCGGGAGTTAAGCGGATTCTCTGTAACTTATGTGCGTTTTAGTCCGTCCTGTGTCCGAAAGAAAAACCTTATCAAGAAAGAAAACGTACTTCAAGAAGTTGAATAATAAGGATGACCACCTTTATTTATCAGCAATGTTGTGTCGAACAATTTGCGCACGTAGGCCTACATACACAGTATCCATGCGATCAAAGTCTAATTCGTTATTTTGGCTTTTCCATGGTCCACTGCACGCAGATAAAAGTACGCAACGTACTGTACATACACAAACGGTTGCGTACATGAAGCTGGCTGGCCGGATTGAGGAAATGACCCCTATGAATATTCATGAGGTACGCTGTGACACCAGGTGTGGCAAACAATACACGAGGCGGGCATCGGAATTGTGTATACATACAAACGACACGTAGTGCTTTGTTGTTGCAACAGGCATGCTGCCAATAACGTTTGTGGTGCTGTGAGCCGCATCCATTAACTTCAAAAACATCCCATTACAAAATCCCAAAGCGGGCGAACGCATATTGCATATGGGCCTAAAATACCATGAACAAGTTAAGGAAAAACAAGGTAAACACTGCAAACACCACTATTAGGAGAAATAAATTTGAAACTTCGAGACGAAAAGCGGTTTTTGTGCGTGTTTTTTTTATATCAAAATAATCATTGAAGGCATCGTTTTTTACCTTTCGTTTCTTGACGCGATCCACTTTCTTAAACGCCCTTGCCGGATTTGCTTGTTCCTCCGCGGGCGGGGGCAGCGCGTACACCCCTTTGCTGACTTTGGCCAGTCGCCCGCTGTATACCTCCCGGTCTAGAGCAATCTGCAGTCGCATCTTAGCGGTCAGTTTGGTATCGGGGTCAAGGGTCATCAAGTAGCGTTCAATGTCTTCGATTTGAACCGCTTCCCCCCGCCGGCTCCCCCCACCACCGTCTGGTGGACGGACTGCGTCAGTAGTAGTCGATCTTGCATCTTTGCTGACTCTGCTCAGTTCTTCCACGGCTGCCAAGAGTAAGCGAGTGGAATCGGCCGAGTTGAGCCTGTTACCACTGAGGTGACTTTGCTTCCATTTGCTGGCGTTGCGATAGCTCGTGCTACCTTTGTACTCCACTTTGAACACGACTTCGTCGTCTACTAAGCGCTCCAACTCGCATTCAACTTCGGCTGCACTCACGCCATATTTACGCTCGACCATGTGGCATATTCGCTCGAGATCGGGCCGGGCTTTGCGGCGCCGCAGCGAGTCGATCGTTTCCAATATCACTTCCTGGTTGGTCCTGGTACCCATTTGCATGTGTGCGGAGGGACTTCGGCGGGTTTTCTGCCGAAAAATTCTCGAAAATGTTCGCCGGTTTGGACGCGCAAAATTATTGTGCCGTTGTGTTGAAACGGCAGCCCGCGAATCTAGATGATGCGCATGCGCACTCCGTGAGCTCAAATACCAACGGCTGTTGTATGTAGTATATTGTGCAGAAGGGTCGATGAATGTACATAAAGCCTACATTTTAAATTATTTATAACTATCCCCGGCAGTAGAACTATAAATAAAACATTTATGAATTAAACTAATCATAAAATAGATCACAAGTTTGTAAATCTACTTTTGACGAGAAATCACGTTAAGAATTAAAATGTACCTCATTATCACGACAGAAGTGTCGATAGTTTCAAAATATCTGAGTATCACAGCTACAGAAAATTGTCAAATAATCTAATGATAAGTTCGGTATTCCTGGAAATAAATATCTGTAAATCGTCTTTGTGTTGGTTTTTACATTAAAAAAAAACTTGCGGTGGAAGAAACAACTGACACTTAAACACTTTGGCAAATCAGCAAGCAGTTGGAAATAATCATAAAACAGTCGTCGTACCAACATCCTGTTCGGTTATTAGGTCACTGTTGAGTTTCTCTTTTCAAAGTTCTCACAAAAACTCACGTCTCGAAATCGCAATCTATTAAATAATGTTGCTGTCAAACACTACACACAAATTAATAATGTCAAACACACGGTCGGTTTTGTTGAACCGCGTACAAAAAACCCCTATACTTATTACTTTTCCAACAAACAATAAACGTTTACAATGGTAAACATTTTCTGAATTTTGATCAGTCGTGAACGTCCGCAATCTGTCTATGGTGGCCTCGAAAGAACATACAGTCGTGAATTGTCGATCATTTCCTCATAAAAACATCTTGGTTCACTTTTATGGTATATTGCTTGCCGATTAGCAGAATACTTTATGTTCACTTTGGCGCACTTATACAAAAAAACCGCCAAAAGCGTGTGCGCGCTTGGAATTTCAGTTGCATAAGGTATGGTATTTCAAAGCAAATTCCAAATCAGGGCGTCTCTTTTATAATATGCTCAAACCCTATTAGCTTTTGTACCTTTCACTAAACACCAGTGTTCCTATAACAATCGAAAGCTGTTAGAGAATACCACCGCGACATCGTCAAGCATCATGAATATTCCAATTCTTGTTTTCAAAAAGTGATACCAAAGTCAGTAAGAATCATATTTGAATATGCATGAGCTGTGACAATCTTGCAGCCTACCATTAATAAGTGTATGGAATATTCCCTTGCACAGAAAGGGTCTATGATAATATTCGGCGATGAATTATGCAAAACAAGACTGCGTCTTGACCTCCAGTTTCTGACCATTCAACGGGCGCCTTCTATATCCGTTGTTGTACATTACAAAAACATAATCCAAATAGACCAATCAACAGCTTAGTCCGCATTTCTAACCAAAATGACGTCACAGTTTCTAAAGTCGATTCCGATTGGCTGGCGCACGGGGCCGCATAGAATTTGCATGTTCCGATACTTGCTCGACCGTTGCTCTGCACACGCGAATGTGTGATCCTCAGACTAACCATTCGCTGTACACTCATGGCAATCGAACTGATTAAAACATTGAAAGGCCCAGATCCAGACAAGCGCTTAAAATTATCAACTCGCGCTGTATTTTACAGCCGAAAGCGGTATCGACCATGATCATCAAAAATCTTATAACTATAGAACTACTGGACCGATTGGTCTCAAATTTATTTTACTGGGCCGTCGAATTCATCACGTGGAGTATTCTCCTTCGTCGCTGACCCAAATTCTAGGAATTCCATCCGGTCCCGTGTTGGTAGTTTCAACATCGCATAATGATGACATTTTCATGTCGAGTTTGAAAATGCACTACTCATGCGTGTGCGAATATAAAACTTCTTAGCTTTTTTGTTGAGGACAGAAAAGATAATAAGCCTATAATGCTCGTGTTATTTGTAATTACCTCCGCCAATAATTACAAATGTTTTCATCGGCGTGTGTTTGATGGTCGGTTGGTCTGTTAACAAGATAACTCAATTAGTTATGGACGGATTTGCATGAATTTTTTTAGGGGTGGTCCTTGGTACAAGTGCAAATCGATTAGATTTTGAAAGTGATCCGGATCTGGGTCTGGATCCAGGATTTTTTTTTTAATGACATTCGCCATTTATGTGAGTATTTCTTTTGGGTGTACTGACAATATGGCGGGGAAAAGTTTAGCCTTGGCGGAGGTTTGCGCTCTCTGAGTGTTTTTTATTCTAGTTTTGAAATTAGTAAAGTAAATGTTTTTTTCTTTTGCTTAAAGCTGGTTAATGATAATGAACAAGAATCATGTGCATGCCGACATATTGTTTGTTTATGACGTTCCATTTTAAGCGCCAAACGTCGATTTGTGTTTTCCAAATCAATCATTCAAAATCATGTTAATCAAATCAACAAAATATCAAACAAACTGCGCATTTCATTGTGAAGTTATTACCAAAATGACGCATTTTATCTCTAATCGGTATTTCTATTTTGATTCGAATTCCTCTCACGCTGATCCCAAAAGAAATGTCACACACCAAAAAAAAGTATTGGTGAATACTTTTTCTTCATTATAAAAAAATGAATCAAAAAGCACAGGACGATTCACATTATAGGGTGAGTCAAAAATCCCTATCCCTATGTGAATTGTTATTGTTTTGCTGAAAGAACACTTACCTTTTTGGAGATCCGTGGACAGAACTTTATAACGGTGTTTGTGCTCAAAATTCCGTAACTTGAAAAGTACATGAGTGATTTGAATGACTCTTGTGCTAAAATGAAGTTTAATAATTGGGCTTCCTTATCCTAGATTTTGAAAGTGCTACATGCAGAACTTCATTTAATAATAAATGCCATTTGGGTTTCCTTTTTTTGACACACCCTGTATAGCCATAGGCCTATTCACTTAAAGTGTTGCTGTTGTAAATTTTTCTTAGGAACATTTTTCTGTACAACTTTCTGCTCCTCTTATATAAAAACTATTTCACATCCCTTTTTGTTTTATTTTTTATTGAAAAGTGCCATTCTTTAAACATTATTAAAAAAAATCCATACTTTGCCAGATAACTGAGGGGCGTGAGGGCGCTGTTGCTGCGATGTCGTTTCCGGAAGACACTTCAGTTTAGGGGGTTTTAGGTAAAATTGTGAACGCAAAAAGTTGCTCATTGAAAACATCTGTGAGAAAAGTTTGCTCATTGGCTTACTGCCATGTACTGACACAACGAATCACCACAGAAAAGAAACTATACGACAGCAAAATATCCTAAATTATTTCTGGCAAAACTTTTGGTGCTGAAAAAACTGTAACACAAAGTGCCTGACATGACATTACATTTTTGCTCTTAAATATGAAAATTTGCCTTAGGCCAAAAAAACAAAATAGTTCTGCTTCCGATTACATGACATTTGAAATAGGTAGGTAGGGATTAGTATTTTTTTGGCCATTTTTTTGTCTACGATCATAATTATGTTGAGGCGTCTGCGTGCAATCAAGGGTAAAAGGTAGAAATTGATAGTTTTTGGTGTTTTTTTTCTCCTCATTTTACCCACAATAGGGGCTGTCAGAATAGGGTAGGTAGGGAAACCGGAAGCAGAACTATTTTTTTTGGCCTTAGCATAAAAAGCACCAAAACATTCTTGAAGATGGCAAGACAAAAGTTGAAAATAAAGCTAAATGGGACACAAAGGTGCATTTTCAAGGACTTCATTTAATAGAACATCGCATAGGCCTTTTAACTCTCCAACAAGTGCGAGTGCACAATAAGCTCTGGCCGTCTTGCATGAAATCTATCAAAGTGACCCCTGCCAGAGCTTAAAAATGCGAGGCTCCAAAAGGCGACGCCGATGAAACATTAACACCATACTTTAGATTTATACCTAGATTTATAGCGACTTGTGATAAATACCGCGCGACTAAAACATTTACTGCACATAAGTGCGCCATTTACAAACTTTTTATAAACATCTCTCCGAAATGTTACCAAATATTTTTTTTCTAAGTATTTAATTTATTCCGTTTGCTTTTTTTTGAAAATAAATATTTGACGGTTACATTTTATTGGAAACTTTACTTAGGGTGCTTGTTTTGGTCAATTTTCCGGGGACAGACAGACCGACCGACCAACCACCAAGTGACATGTAGAAGTTCCTGCCAGAGCTTAAAAACGGTAAAAACAACAACAGAAGGTATATGTTTTGTGGTCATAATTATTTACCGCTTGATTCGTATTAAAGTAAAAAGATGGTTAATTTTCAGCAGCATAGGCCGCACGTGCACGCCCACCTCTTTATGTAACACGCGTGTACTCAAAATGTGTTTGCAAAAGTGATCATCTATAGCTTTCTTAAGCAAACGTTTCGCTTAAAGTTTTACTCAAGAAAAGTTTACAGTTGGTGCATTCTGCATTCTACATGTAATACTAGTGTCTTGTGCACAATGGGGATTTAGCACTATATGTGGCCTGCACTGCCGTGCAAAAAGCGTACGAAAGCACCATGCTTGGTGTTTCTACGGATCCTTAACGACTGTTCTGAGCTCTAGTACAAAATGCACTGAGCGGACTTGCCTTAATTGGTTAGACGCGTGATAACGGGCATTAATACCCGTTGGCGCGTAATGCGCGAATTTTCCAGATGTGCCATTGTGTTGGGTTTTTGCACGACATCCAAAACGGAAATATTCATAAAACTGTAAGTAAAACTACTTCTTATTTAAGATATAATAATTGTTCCAAATTATTTAAAAAATAAATACTTCAGGATATAACAGATGGTATCGTGCAGTTTTTGTCGTCATAGATGAAGTAGTTACCCGGGAAATGAACGTCAAATTTCGAGGAGAACACCGTTTACCCAAATTTCGTTTTTAATTAGGCTTTTATTAAAAAGTTTTAGAGAGATAGGATGCTGAACCGATGAAACAAAAGCGACATTTCAATGTTCATCTTAAAGCTAAAGATATTGTGCTCGACATTACCGTGGTTATGTAGTTATCACTTATCAGAATTCAATAATAAAGACCAAAAACGTAGACTCATGAATTTTCAAAAATATAATTCGCTGGCTTGACAGACTTCGAGGCCAGATCGGGGAAGAGCCTTGCAAATCTGAAAGCCAAAGCGCGCAGTGGTCTTTGTTGAAAAGTATTCATGGTATTTGCCACCAGTACAGGCCGTTATCACGCGTCTAACCAGGAGTTGGGGCCGAGTCGTTCATCCTTGTGTGTAGGATCCGAGGTGTTTCAAAACATATCGCGCGTGACACACCAATATGGGGGAGACTTTGAAATGCAGAACAAGTCACGTGACATACAAAATGACTGTGAACCGAATGAACCGTAGCGGCATGACTGCTGCGGTCAATATTGTTTGCAGCACTATAGCACTGTGCACAAGTCACGTATAATATATACTTCCGTGATAGGTAGTCGCGGCTTTATTATCAGCACTGAGTATTGATTTTATCTGCCGACTCGAAATTTCGCCGTGCATACTGTACTCCGTAGACAAGCTGTGTGATGTGTGACAGGCCGGCCGCGTACGTCGCGCACGCGCATATTATTATATATCAATACGTACCCGATCGAACTGATAGAACCTACATGGAGGAATTCCTCCATAGACCATGCATGGTAGACCTACTACGTATCGTTTCGCGTTATCAAGGAGATGACAAGCGTTTCAATGACAGGCCTATATAAAAAAAAGTACTTGTTTTACATTCTGCAACGGCTCACGCGTTCATCCCATACATGTTAACCTCTATCACATAATTACATAGCAAGTTTTATGCGTTGTCTTCGGGTTGTGATGATAAACATACAAACTTTGGTTTTACAATTAATTACCTTTCGTTTCTTGACGCGATCCACTTTCTTAAACGCCCTTGCCGGATTTGCTTGTTCCTCCGCGGGCGGGGGAAGCGCGTACACCCCTTTGCTGACTTTGGCCAGTCGCCCGCTGTACACCTCCCGGTCCAGAGCAATCTGCAGTCGCATCTTAACGGTCAGTTTGGTATCGGGGTCAAGGGTCATCAAGTAGCGTTCAATGTCTTCGATTTGAACCGCTTCCCCCCGCCGGCTCCCCCCACCACCGTCTGGTGGACGGACTGCGTCAGTAGTAGTCGATCTTGCATCTTTGCTGACTCTGCTGAGTTCTTCCACGGCTGCCAATAGTAAGCGACTGGAATCGGCCGAGTTGAGCCTGTTACCACTGAGGTGACTTTGCTTCCATTTGCTGGCGTTGCGATAGCTCGTGCTACCTTTGTACTCCACTTTGAACACGACTTCGTCGTCTACTAAGCGCTCCAACTCGCATTCAACTTCGGCTGCACTCACGCCATATTTACGCTCGACCATGTGGCATATTCGCTCGAGATCGGGCCGGGCTTTGCGGCGCCGCAGCGAGTCGATCGTTTCCAATATCACTTCCTGGTTGGTCCTGGTACCCATTTGTGTCCGTCTGGAACGAATTCGCTGTGTTTTTCGACAAGAAATTCGCGGTAATTCGTTCGTTTTTATAAGCGCAAATACGGCGCGTCTCTCCAACTACACAGTGGTGTGGCCACAACAGACGAATGCAGTTTACAGCGCATGCGCCTTCATTCAATACGTTGACAATACTACGGCTGTTGCATGGCGATATGGAACTATTTGCAGATAACTATAAATGCGTGTGTATATTACGTAAGGTACAGCATAGGCATGCCATTGTGAGTAACATTTCCAACCAACAACCGCAAGTTTTTTAATTGTCAATACAATAGTTTGCACCATGGGCGAAAAAAAAAAAAGGAACAAAAATAAGAAAGAAAAAAAGAGAGAAATAGGCGCGAAGACAAAGTGGTGTAGATTTAATGAGATGGGGGGGGGGGGGGGGAATGTCCCTGCCCCCCTCTAAAACTGATAAATCGAGAATGTGTTGAGAAATACAAGCATTTTTTGGCAAAAAAAGTTTTGCCCCCCTCTAGAAAAAATCCTGGCGACGCCCATGGTTTGCACAGTAAAATCAGTAATGTTCTCGGCACAGATGGATGACGTTGCAAAATATTGATTAATCCAGATGTGCGTTTTCACAGCGTTTGACCCGAAATCTTGGCAATGCTGCACGGAGTACGCCAGTGTTCAAAGGATCTAGGAATGTTATCCAATACTATAGGAGTCGCCAGCCAATCAGAGTCAACTTTGGAAACTATAATGTCATTTCGATAAATAAAAATGTGGATTAAGAGTTGATTGGTCAATTTGGATGCCATGTTTTTTTTCTATAAAACAACGGGTTACCGAAGACCCGATAGAAGGCGCCCGCTCAATGGTCAGAATCTCGAGGTCAAGACGCAATATTTAATCACCGAATCTGCATGCTCGCATAATATTATAGACCCTTGCTGTGCAAGGGGATATCCCATAGACTAGTAAGAAAAAGGCGGACATCTGCAGTGGCGGCGCCAGACTCATTTTTTTTTTGGGGGGGGGGGCAATTGGGGGCCAAGGAAATATTTTTTGGGGCAGTCAAAATAAAATCTGACGATCACCTGATGATATCCCAAATCTAAGGGGAAATACAAGCGTGTGGACGCGCGGGCGTGCCGTGCCCATTGTCAATCCGGTTCGTTAGTAAAACGTCATACATGCACGCGCAACATGCACTGCATACTAGCGCCCATTGGATAAACGCTAGAGCTGCGTTAACTTCCGGTTCCATAATTTGTATACTATGCTACACCGATGTGAAGTACGCATGGTAAAGTTGAGATGACGTCATACTAACGAACCGGATGGTCCGGAAATAAGCCTCTAGAGTAACTTAGAAGTGTAGTCGTTTTTATGAATGAGAAATGTATCAAACCGCAGAATGGTATATAACAAATGTATAACAAAATGTACAAAGACGTTGGCTGCACACTATCTACGGCCGTATAAATTCATATGTAGCGTGTTTTGTCTTTCATTGGCCCAAAATGTGTCCACAGAACTGATGATTCACTCTCTACTTTCAACTTGTTATGAATATTTGATGTGGCGGCCGCCACATAAAAAAGTGTGAATATATTTTTTTGAACGTGCTGAAATATTTTTTTGTGGCAACGGCCGCCACTTATTATGTGGCGGCCGCCAGATGATAAGTGGCGGCCGCCACATAATAAGCGGCGGCCGCCACATAATAAGAGGCGGCCGCCACATAATAAGTGGCGGCCGCTGTACAAAAAAATATTTTCACACGCACCAAAAATATATATATTCACACTCATTGAGTGGCACTATCCGTCTTCCGTATAAAATCCTTTTCCTGACCTGCGTCATTATCTCGGTAACTGAATTCAACTTTTTTTTTCAAGGCCTTTTAAGGCTTGGTCTTTGTGAGTTGGCCTTCAGAACCACGCTTTGGAAAATCCGCGTTAATTGGAAACTTTCGACCGGAACAAATCATACAAAATGTCGCCGGATACCGGAAACTCCGGGTCGGGTGATGTTTATGATGCACACAACAGCCGTTGGATCCTGGCCGAATTTTAATGTGCATGCCGAGCGCGTCCACATGTATACTCGCTGCATGCGTGAATCATCATTCGGATAAAGTATGCGTGTTACGTGATAAAGGTAGCGGGAAGTTTCTGCGTGCGCAACAGCGCAAGGACCTAATCTAGTCCTCCCTTTTTTTAGCCGAGATGTTTTAGCTGATAACCCACTTGATTGCAAGGTTAATACAATGTAACTAAATCGATTAACTTGTGGTTGATCTGCGATTGATTAATCGACTTTTATGACCGATATGATTGATTGATCGATTTTTTTGTACGGCGGCCAGATGGGTCATTATTCGCGCGCCTTTGAAGTGTTTATCATTAACTGCGCGCATGCCCTGCATTTTATGAGCCTTTACATTGTGCCTAACAAAGGTTGTTTGTAAACTTTCTCACGTAGAAACTAAACAATTCCTCCATAAAAAAACAGTTCATTTTTGTACCCAAATAATTAGGCAGTGCTGAACTTTCTTATACGATTGCGAACAAACAAGCGGAGGGAGTCAGGTTGTAGCGGTACTTTCCTCGCCTTCCACCGCCGTGACCCAGGTTCAATTTCTGCCTGGGCCAATATGTGGATTGGGTTTTTCCTTGCTGTATACATGTACCTCAGATTATCATTCTGGGCTTTTCCTCCCACCTCTTAAACTTTAATTCCTTCTCATTGTCTCCTCTTCTATGTAGGTTTCTTCAGGCTGATACGGTGCCCATATATAGGGCACTTTCGCCTTGGTTTCATTACCAGAAATGATTAATAATAATATTAATAACGCATTTTCTTGGTTTGGGTAAAAAACTTACAGCAGGAATTTGAAATCTTGCAATTCAAAACTGAGTGATGACGATAATAATTAAATACCACGTGTCCGCTAGGGCTTTTGTCCCTAAGGCTAAAGACAAATTTAATAGACCCAAGGAAATACCATAACCGAAAAACGTCGAAAAACGTCGGTTTGTTTTAACTCACCCCGATGATGATTGTCTTTTCGCAAATTATAAACTTTACAGATTGGCATACCTAATTTCAGTCAACTCACAAAGTCATTAACAACAGGGCAAACAGACTAAAGCGGAACAATAATCATTTTATTTTATTTGACATGAAATGCACATTCAAAAAGTTTCATTAATTTAAAGTGACAAAATTCTCACTGTAATATTCTTGCACAATTAATCCACTAATAAAAAAAACAACTGTTTTTTTTTGTAATCTAAAACAGTATTTAAGCACTGAGTCTACCTTCTGAGCACAAATAATTTCAGAATTGGTTGTAACATAAATTACTGCTGATTAAAATTTAAAAGGGAAAGAATGTTGCAACCTGACGCTGCTTTCTTCTTCATTTAGCATCTCAATGAAGGTCAGTCATTGCAAAAATGATGATAAGACATAAATCTGGGACTGAGAAACATTTCCAATTTTGTCAGGAAATTTTCTAGACTCTCCATACACTTTGTACACAACTGAAGTGGCGTCAGGTTGCAACATTCTTTCTTTTAAAAGATGCATATGTTCAGTGTGTAGGTGGCACAAGGAAAATATGGCAAAGTAGCCGTTGGGGGTGGGGGCATACGGAGGACATGTATCTATCTACAAATGCTTGATCCATTCATTCAGATCAGTTCATGGTCATCACATTCCAGTCTTGATGGAGTTTTTCCGGTTTCGTCACCAGAACTTGAGCTTCATTCCTTTGATGTGCAGCCCGATGGCTATCAGACACAAGCCCAGCATGTACAGGCCCAGCACCGACATGCTGACGGGCGTCGGCTGGCTGACGGTATCCATGGACACATTGACCACGCCCGTCAGGAGATTGCAGAGAAGGAAGACGAGGAGGAGGTTCGGCCGAAGCGCCGAGACGAGAATGGAGTCCGGGAGCAAGGGATGCTTGGCGACTGTAAATGAGAAGGAATTTTAAGGAAGTTTTCACTCTCACACTCTTTTGTCCGTTCCCACTCCCTGTGACCTTTGATCCTTTCCCCTTTCTGGTCCCTCCCCTGTTTACACCAGACCCCTTGTGGTTTGCCATCTCCCTTTGTTCCTTTGTTCTCTCATCCACCCTCCCCTGCATCTTTCCACACCTTTCACACCTAATCCTCCTTTTGTGTTTCTTCTTTCAGCCCTGCATGTTTGTGTGCACCTCCATGTTAATGTATGTACCTCTGTCATTTCTGTTTTAGCCTCTGAAGAAGAACTTGCTAAGTTCGCAACGTCAGGCCACATTAATTTTAGGAATTTAAAAAGATTCAACTCTAAAAATGGATGGAAAACTGAAAAAAATCTTTATCTTTGACAATTGAGTTATACCAGGCATACAACTGGGAAGTAATTAAAAAAAAGAGAAAATGCCAAACTTTACATAGGGAGTTTTTCAATTTTTAATGGCAAAGGTGCTAAGTGAAAAAAAAAACAACCAAGGAAATCGGCTGAATTTGAGGAAAAGTTGAATGATTTGATTTTTGATTTCATGTATTTCCATTCAACAAAATTATAATAATGAGCATTTCAAATTAACAGACTTTACAAAACAAATGCGCTGAATGGCCTCCTATAAGTACTCGTTAAGAGAAATTAAGTTGCTCAATAAAAAAAAAATTGTAAAAAAAATTTAATTGTCAATAAATAAGTCATAAAATGCTTGATGTTCATAAGTTTCCTGCACTTCGGCCATTGACGGTGCTTGAAAAATTTGATGAAGTATGGTCTAAGAAGTGATATTTGCTCCGCCAAGACTGTCATAAAAATGCCCACGAAACTTAAGGCCTTTTCACACTATCTCCGTTTCGAACCGTGTTGAAACCTACCCGGATCCAACCCGGTTCAGCCCGAGTATTTTTCGACACGGATCGGAGAGACGCGACGTTCACACTGTCCTTTACGGGAACGGCCGCTACGTGAACCGTGTAACGTTCAATCCGGCTACGGTCCCTGTGAATTCACACTACAAATTCTCGACACGGATCGCATTTGGCACAGGGCGCTGCGATGATTTTCTCAATCCCATAATGCATTGCGACGCACGCGGCTGCTGCCCGTGCACGAGGCTTACGGACAGGCCGGTGTGCAGCGTGAATTTACTACTCTGTGAAATACGGACTCATTGGTAGTATTGCGCATGCCTATTAGGAGAAGGACCCGTCACGTGAAAGGGTTTGACCAATAATAAGAGAGTAAACGAATCCGATTTGGGAGTCCGATTTTTGTACGACACCAGCGCAGCTGTGTGCAATAATTTCCAAAATGGCTCCGGTCATTTCGTTAGACGATTCGTTCTATTTAACATTAGAAATGTACATTTTTGGGGTACATTTTGCGGACCTAATACAAGCCCAGACTAGGTAAAGGATGCTCCATACACCGATACATTATTGGATGATAATTATAGGGAGCAATTGTTTCGTGATCGGTGTTGTGACGGCGATAGTGGTGGAGGGAAATATTATGCACGGCGTGTCAGATTTTCGGTAAAATGTCGGCCTCAACTCAAAACGGATCGGCCGTCAGTGACTCAACCCGGGGCGGTTCACACTATCATTTTCGACACGGTTCACGCCGAAAAATGCAATTTCGATCCGGGTTGAGATTTTCAACCCTGGTCCCTCCCAGGGTTGATTTCGATCCGGCTAGAGCCCGCTACCCGGGTCGGAAACGGGTTGAAATTTTAGAAGTGGGAAAAGGGTTGGAAAAAATCTCGGGGTTGGAACCGGTTCCAACCCGGAGATTTTGGACAGTGTGAAAATGCCTTAACTCCTGGCGCGATCTAAAGTTGGATAAGGGACATTGGTTGGATATGTTTGACAATGAACTTTCAAAAACAAGTGAGGCAATTCCCACTTTTTTTAAAAGTATTTTTTTCACGGCTGGAGGTTCTCAAGAGATGAAAAATGAACAAACTCACCTTTGTTTGCTGACGACTTGTAAGGAGATTTCCAGATAAACTCTTTTCCTAACGCCAACACAATATCGACCAACATGTAGGACACTAGCAGCTGAATGCAAAACGACAACTGAAAAATAAAGAAAATTATATAAACAATGAATATTCAATTCCAAGCGATCATACTTGTGTTTTTTTATTATTATTATTATTATTATTAATTATCAATCATTTCTGGTAATGAAACCAAGGATTCCTCAAAAGTGCCCTAGGCACTGTAGCTCGCAAGCCTGAAGAAACCTGTGGAGAGAAGACAATGAGAAGAAATTACAGTTTTAGAGTTTGGAGGAAAATATTCTAGGGAAAACCCATGGAATCCAGCAGGGACTGAAAACCCAATCCACATATTGGCTCAGGTGGATTCGAACCCAGGTCACAGCGATGGAAGGCGAGGAAAGTACCGCTACGCCAACCTGACTCCCCATTGTCTGTTTGCCGGCACTAAATCTCTTTTCATTATCATAAAAGCGTTCTTCGTTACGATGTTATGATCCCTTTGATTTTAAACTGTCAAAGTTATAACAAAGCCTGTACGTTTGGTTGATTATCTGCAAAAGGGCGTTTTCGTCCTGTGACTTAAGTTCTTTCAGTTTAGTTGGAGCAATTACGAGAGTTAGGCTCACCGTCCAAATGATGTAGGGCAGATTAGCCGTGCGCCTACAGACAGGCTCAATGTACACGGATGTCGCTTCAAGAAGTATCCACAACAGAACGTTGACCACGTTCAGTAGTAGGAAGGCGAGCCACCAATCAAAGAACAGGGTCCTAGATGTAAGGGGAAAAACAATAGTTCTTTTTTTTGTAGGGATGGCTGCAAATGTTTTCCTTTAGGCAAAAGGAGTTGCAGTTATTTGTATTGAAATCCACCAGAAGTCTTGAAGACTTTGGAGTTGGACCGTTCTCCTACCTTCTTATGAGGAGGAATTTTCCAGCACACACCCCGGCAAAGTAGATGGCCACGTACCCCAGGCAGGATACCAGTCCCTCTCGGTTGGCGTCCAGCAGACCCTCCCGGCTCCCTCGGCCGTCGCTGCCTGTTAGGACAAACTGTCCCAGGCCACGATTGGTCAGGAGGTGCTGGTAGCCCACGGCGATGGCCAATGAGAGCGGGCCGCTCAGACTGGTCGGGATGAAGAGCAGGCAGGCTGACGAACCTACCTGGGCAAAATTGAAGACGAAAGACAATTTCTTTTACAACATAGGTGATTTTCTGATTTCGGAACTGAAAGATATCTGGCTACCATCTCACCTTTTTCAAACTCAAGACAACATTGATCATGAAATTTTATTTTCAACAGAAATGCATCAAATGTGATGATCTGATACACCGTGCCCTCTGGAGACATGCACACAATAGGGAACAAAAGATTGTATACGTCTCCACAGGGCAATTTCTATAGAGGAATACGTCTCCTCAAGGTTTTCAGGAAATAGATATATGGATTTTACTCAAAAACTAGGAATTTCCAAAGTGGGTTGATTTGTCGCAAATGGACGTGTTTTAGAAAAGGGATATTAAGTCCAAATTTCAGCCAAGGAAATTAATTCTTGTAAAAATGAGAGCATTTTGGAACTACAGTTTCAAACACGAAAACTTTACTACACGAGAACAAAGAAATGTCTCCACAAGGATACAAATTTCAGTATCCATGAATATTATCAAGGAAGTGTTTGTATTTGCTACCAAGTTTTCGTATCATGAAATTAACCCCAAAATATGATTTAACCCTGCTATGCAAACATATACATTTTGTGCCAAGTTGTCCTTTCAGTCAAAATCAATCAAGTGACTGTTTTTAACAGTTAAGAGCTTCAGCCTACATAAAGCACGATTGACTGGCTGTGACTGTTCATGTAACTTGACACAGCTTTGCTTTGACCGTAGGCGATTGATAAGCCAGCTGTGCCTACCACTTGTCTGCTTTTGTCCGTTGACTGAATTTGACTAGTCACAGTGTTTGCTTGAAATATGATCTGAGTGTTAGTGACTAGCCTGTGTAAAAGGCATGGCAGGGGAAGAGGGTTGAATTGTTTTACTTGTATGAGACTGTTCAGATAGCAGGAGAGTTATAAACAAAATAGGACGGAGATAAATGATACGTCACTCGAAATTCAACCTCCCCCCCCCCAATAAAAATGGTAGGATCCTTACAATAACAACGGCCAATGTGAAGAAGAAGTTCCAGTGCACACCGTACTCGGAAACGTGCTCGTGGTAGCCTGAACTCTTAACACTGATGAGGCGGACTATTCCAAGTAGAAACAGGGGGAGGGCAGATACCACCGTCTTTGTGAGGGACTTCACAGCTCCTGATATCCCACAGCTATTGAGAAAAGAGACCAGGAAGGGTCAAAATTACCCACACACCCCCCTCTTTGGCTAATAGATTGCATCTTAAAGGGAATATACAACATTTGCAAACATCGAAAAATAAAACTACCAAGTTTTTACGAAATACCTTACTAGGATGTTGGTAAATGACAGTTTCAAGCATCCTGTAAAATTATGGCACCTGGTGTGAAGTCATTTTCAAGAAAATTGTATTTTTGTATACATTTCCAACGGCAGTCGGCCGACCACCGTTGGAAAAACCTAACTATTTTTCAACTGCTGCTCCAAACTTACCTTTTTTTTCAGTCCAAATTTTGTTTGCTATTAGTTACATGTTCATGAACGGGTGCAGGCCAGCTACACTGGTTCCCTTACCTTACAATTTTCTGACATCTATAAATTGATCCATTTTACCTTTAGTGGAGTCAGGGAATTAGACTACTTGAACATTTTTGTTTTTCCAGCATTTTCGAACACAAAACATGTCAGTGTAACAATATTTGATCTATTATACTAACCCCTCAAATAGTTCATTTCTGAAAATTACAGCAAAAGCCAATGATGTACATTCCCTTTAAGCTACGAGACAAACAAAACAATATTTCACAGACTAAGTAGGTACCTGAAAATATTTTGGTGTTTTCCGCGTGCTTCTTTGGACACGAGTGCATTCATGAACATGAAGGCCCCCACAGCTACATCCATCATTCCAGTGCCGTACGTCTCCGTCTTGCCGAACCGATGCGGAAAGACTGGGAAATCAACAGCCAGGATCGCAATGGCCGAGGCCACCATTCCGTGCACCCGAAACATGGTCATGAAGAGCGGCTGTTCCGATTCCATGGGGAGTTCCCAGAGCGGCCTAGACGCGGCCACTGTCTTGGCCTTGGAAGGGCGTTTCACCCTCTGGGCTTTCATCGGCTGGAGGAGGTAGGCCGCTAAGAGGAGCGTTGCCGAGGTGGCCAGGAGGACGACTAAGAAACGCTGAAGGAAATCGCTCCAGACGGTGAAGGCAAGGAGAAGTGGGATAACTAGGGTGATGAAGTCCAGAACGAAGCCCAACCTAAACACAGAAAGCAAACGATTCCACAAACTCAAACATCTTAAAGACTTGATTCAACATTACATGTATATTTCTTCTCCATGATTTGCAAACCACGGCCCAATATCATAGCGCTTAACAGCAAGCAGAAAAGTTACTTACTTACTTAGTTGCTTACTGTTGCAGAAAATTATGCTAACTTTGAGCACCATTTCATGGCACGGAAGTGCACGTGCATACAGATTTTCATTGTTACGTCACTACTTTTTAGCAACGTTTTCCTCTAAGTACGCATGACTTACTGTATGCTTAATGCTTAAGATCTATGTGAAATAGAGGTTCTGTTAGCAGAAAATCGTGTGCTTAGCAGCGCAATGAAATTTGGCCAAGAGTGTGGCCTAGTGGTTAGGATTTGTGACCCATGATCAGAGGGTCAGGGGTTCAAATCCAGCTGCTGGTCATATGTTGTGTCCTTGGGCAAGCCACTTCACCTCACTTGCCCTTCTCCACCCAGGAGTATAAATGGGTACCGGCATTAGCTGGGGAGTAACCTGCGATGGACTAGAGTCCCATCCAGGGGGAGTAGAAATATTCTCAGTCATTTCATGCTACTGAAACTGGAGATAAATGCCTGCCTGATGGGCCACAATGGCTCGTGACAGACTTTGCCTTTTTTTTTAAACTGAACTAAACAAAACTGGGGGGGGGGGGAGGTAGGAGGAATGCTCCTTGCACCTGATCTATCACCAATTTTTTTTTTCAAATGATTAAACATACCACTTGTTTTTGACCACGCTCCCAAACAACATGACCAGAATTGGGATGAGGGTCCATCGCAGCAACTCGGAGGCTGGTCCAACGGCAACGGCAAGGGAGATCTCAAACGGCGTGGTCCCCGTCAGATTGGTGTAAAAGGCCTCCTTGGCACGTTGAGAGGCCATGACTACGTCGTCTGTCACTTCTGTACCTTGTATCTGTGAATGAATATTCTACATAACATCAGGTAAGCCCTGAAAGCCAATTAAATAGAGGTTGTTGGTACTTTTTTTCAAATTTGGAAATTTGTTCATTCCTAGGATCAGGAATAGTCAGAATCTTTTGGTCTGAAAACCGGACTACCACTGGGCCTGCGGCGTGCGTCCTGCACGCGTGATTGACAGGTGAACGATCTGCGCGAGGGCATTGTTCAGTTGGACCGGTGGAGATAGCTCCATGCATTGGACCATGTGCCGACCAAGTTGCCAAGAAGGCTCCAGAAAATGTCGTAAATTACGCAGCAGCTGGGCAACTGACACTGGCAGCAGGTTCTCATTTTGTTATTAAGAGGGTAAGTGTACTTTTAAAGCATAAATGAACTGGGTCTGAAGTCGCAATGTGGAAATCACTTTCAAATTTTCGCCGAGTCAGTTTCCCATACGGTCAGTGTGTGGCCTATGTTTACGGAGGCAGTCCAGTAAACTGGCCACATTTATGGGGCTATAAAATGACATGCACTTCCGTTATTAGGCCTTAGGGTTAATGAATAATAATGGCTTCATCATTGGCCCCAAATTTTATGAATCTATTCTTAACACTAATTTAACAGCGAAGAAAATGAACATCATGCCTAATTAATAATCTACTTAATGGGGGTGGGGGATGCACCCCATGCCCCCCCCCCGCCCACCCCAGCCATGGCATGCCACTGCCCGCCATGCGCCGCCACATTCAATCCATCCATTAAATTTAAATCGTTCGTCATTATCGACTAAAATTATGCATATTAACTACAATATGACAAATCAAAAGTACCGTATAAACGAATGATTCCTTCTCCTGATCCTCCTACGAGTCCTAGCTCTCGCTGCTGTAGTAGCTTGCATAAGCACACTCGACGAGTTTTTGTTTTCTTTGGACAACTCAGTTTTGGACAGGGCGCAGCCATGACAGATAAATAGCGCCCTCAATGACACCAGTTACGCCCCTTTCATTCGCGGAAGAGGGGCCCAGAGAATCCACCTGAAAGCAAGAAGTATCACAGAAATAAAAATGTTATCCAGCAAATGCTTGCCAAATAACAAGTAGATCTTATTAAAACTTTGTTATTAATTTTGAGTCGATTTATATTCGCAAAATTTAACTTTAAGTCATTTGGGTAAAACAGGTAAATCATTTTTCGACGCAATCCTACCTTTTGGAAAAATGATAGGTGCCATTAAAATTGTGCTTTTTCAAGGTTCATGGAACAGCCGTAGATGTATGACGATGAAGACTCGATCTCGAAGAGCATGCAAAAAAGACAATCAGTTTTGTTGTTCTTTACCAGCGGCTTTAAGCTACGCGGGGGTGCCAATTTAATAATATAAAAATGGTACTTGATAGTTGGCAACTTAGCATGTAATCTTACTATAGATCCATTTATCTCTATGGATCTTTAGTCGGAAAAAAAATGTTGCAATCTGACGCCACTTCAGCGGTTGTATACAATGTCTATGGAGAGTCAAGACAATTTTCTATATCATCTAGGGCCTAGGCCTAGGCCTATGTATTTTATTTTCTAACAAAATTGGAAATGTTTCTCAGTCCCAGATTCATGTTTAATCATCATTTTTGTAATGAATGACCTTCATTGAGATTATATGTGAAGAGAAAAGCTGCGTCAGGTTGCAGGCATCGCGCTTTGCGGTAGCATGAGCATGATTACTTCTGATCAAGCTGCATCGCCAAATTCTCACTCTCAGCTCTTACTCAAAGTTGACAGCCCTGCATAATGATGATTCTTTTGTAATACTAGTGATAAAAATAAGACATTTCATTTGCGCCCCATACCCACAGGTTGAAGCTGGACCAGCACAGTTGATAAAAGAGCTCTTCTCTCTCCAGGAAGAAAGAATCAAAATTTACAAAAAGTTGGACCAGTAAGTCTAAGTATTTTCCTTCGTCCATGGTTAGCCTCACTCGATGCACACTAGTCCTAGTAATTGTTAGTTTAGTACTCTACAAATCGCCTTTTTAAACATTTTTCAACATGGACATGGTCGGGCGCTATTATTGATCGACCATGTCCAAAAGTAAAAAAAGGCGATTCGTAGAGTCCTAGTTTAATACTCAACTTACTAGGACTAGATGCACGCTGCCTTCCTTCTGCTAGACACGCTATAACTTTAAAGTAGCATGACTAGACCTACTTGAGTACCTTACTTGTGCTTGTATTGGCTATGATGAGTATGAATGTCAAAGTAATCAAACCGAAATTAAAGACTTGTTGCTTCCGCATCTTTTCTCTTGCTACACATATTTTCTTCTTCATTTTCGAGAGGGGGGGGGGGGGGGGCTGGGTAGTTGCAACTCCCATTTTTTTGTTTCCATCATTGTTTTTTTCTCCTCCATTTTCCAGGGCTCACATTGTGTATCTTGACACATCTCCAGACTATGACTTCCCAGTCTTCCGCCAAGTTGTCCACGATTGCACGGAGGAGTTCTCCAGAGTTTCCAAGCGGGTCATCGCGATCGAGGAGCAGTTCCGGGAGGCGTTGCACAAAACTGAGATTGCCAGATTGATCCGAGACGTGCAAGAGAATGAACAAAGCAAATTAGAATTGGTAAGGAAAAAACCGGTATTAGAAGAGAGTTAAAGGAAAAAAGTTTATCATCCGGTTTTTTTTTTAACAGAAGGAGGCGGCCGTTTTCTCTCCCCAAGATGATGGAATTTCCAAGATGGCTGATATCAATGGATTCTTCAATTTTCTTGCTGATGCTTTTGTGTCCAAAGGAGTCGTTACGCTGTCTAACTTCATTCATTAACCTTAACCTTCCCAAATCCTCCTTGAATAAGTGGAGGATTTCGAAGAATTGGGGCAAAGATGTGTGGCTGATTTTGGAAGATGCACCTTGTCAAGGTCTTAGGCCGGACCTTGTGTTGTTTTAATGCTCAGCGGTGCATATTAATTCAGGCCTATTATACTTGAAATCCTCCGCACTGCTCCAGGATGTCACTGGCTCTGCCTCAACATATTGACAGTGATTGCTGGAGGATTTTGCAGGATTGAGGCAGTGGTCAACCCCTTCAAGGAGCACATTCAAGAAATAAGGATGATTTTAGAGGATTGAAGCTGTATGCAATTTTTACATGGAGACAGTTGGACGGAGGATTTTGCAGTCTGAGGTTGCATCCTAGCAAAAATGCCTAGGGAGTTGGGAATAATAATGAAAGTACTGTTGTGTTTACTCATGGAAACGGCATCAAGGGCAGGGAAAGTGTTTGGTAGTTGGACAGAGAAACTTGGCAACTGTAAAGAGGAGGGTGTGGCTGTGATAAGGGTGTGGTCATAGGGTGTGGTCATGTGTCTTGCTATTTCTCATCACCAGTGTCCTTCGATTAAAGACGAGGGCGTGGCTGTGATAAGGGTGTGGTTATAGGGTATGGTCATGTGTCTTGCTATTTCTCATCACCAGTGTCCTTTGATTACAGACGAGGGCATGGCTGTGATTAGGGTGTGGCCATAGGGTGTGGTCATGTGTCTTGCTATTTCTCGTCACCAGTGTCCTTTGATTACATACGAGGGCGTGGCTGTGATAAGGGTGTGGTCATAGGGTGTGGTCATGTGTGTAGCTTTTTCTCATCACCTGTGTCTTTTTATTACAGACGTGGGCGTGGCTGTGATAAGGGTGTGGTCATTGGGTGTGGTCTTGTGTCTTGCTATTTCTCATCACCAGTGTCCTTTGATTACTGACGAGGGCGTGGCTGTGATTAGGGTGTGGTCATAGGACGTGGTCATGCTTATTGATATCGCTCATCATCATCGTCTTTTTATTACAGACGGGGCTGCTTCAGATAGCCAAGCAGAGACTCCAAGATGATCCTGGAGACATGATCCAAGATGAAGTCACTCAACTAAAACACAAGTAAATATTCGTTTACAATTGGAACTTTGGACATCTTAGTTGACATCAAGAAAAAAAAAATTGGGGGGGGGATCTTCTATATTTGTTTGTTTAATTATCTATTAAACACAATTCAAATTTATGAAAATTTAAACACAATTCAAATTTATGAAAATTAAAAAAAAACCCTGTTCTCAAACCCTGACTTACTGAATGTTCATGTTAATAATCATAGTAACTTATATTACGCAATTCCATAAGAATATGATTAAATGCGCATCACAATTATTATCCCTGTTCATCAGGAATGAGACCCTGCAGCAGCTCGAGATCTCTCGAGATATGGTCTCTACCTTCACAGGTACCCATTTATACTCCTGGGTGGAGAGGCAATTGTAGTAAAGTGCCTTGCCCAAGAACACAAGCATCAGTGCAATCTTGTCTCTACCTTCACAGGTACCCATTTATACTCCTGGGTGGAGAGAGGCAATCGTAGTAAAGTGTCTTGCCCAAGAACACAAGCACCATGTTCCCTGTCAGGGTTTGAACCCATGTACCACGGCACACGAGTCAAACGCGGTAACCATTGGACCACAGCACAACCCTGGCCCCCTTATTATGCGTCCACTTCTAACACTGCACTTTGTGACAGATGTGTTCTAGTCCTCACAAGTCGATCAAAATTTATCCAGTCTTATAGTGACAAGTTATAAGAAAAATGACCAGCAATTATTGTGACGAAGGCATTCTTCTGTCAATTCTTCATTTGCTGTGACTTGTCACCTGATATGTTCTTTTGTCCCAGACGCAACGCGACCATCTCACAAATCGCCGAACTGTTGCAGGACATCCGATACGAAGCCGAGGACTTTCTGACATGACTATGGTCACATGATCCCTCCAAGACATCTGTTCTCGGATTGGATGCGGACCGCAAAGGGAGCGAGTGCATCAGCTGGAGAACTATGGTCAGTAGAGGGCGGCAGGCACTATTTCCGGCAACGGATAGATTACCGGAAATGTACATGACAATTTGGGTGGTTCGGTCATTTTTATGTGCCTTTTAATGAACGCAGGATGTGCTGTTAGTGATCTCTACATGGAAATGCTGGAACCAAGTTATTTTGTCCTAATATGGAAAACAGCTGAAGTGTATTAACCAGTTTGCGCCGGATGACGTGTAAACCCGCAAAGGTTTTGCGGTATTCGAAACGGATGACGGATAAACACGCAGGGAGCAAGGCCGGAAATATCTGTCAGCGACCCGCTCGCAGCGAGCGAGGCCGGAAACATGAGTGTGCTGCCCCAGGGTGATGACTTCAACCCGCCTGGCTTGAAGTCGAGTGAAAAGTAATCCCACGCCTCGTTCCATTCTTGTCCAAAAAATATCCGGCGTGAACTGGTTAAAAATCATATAGCAGATTGTGTACCGATCATGTTCTATAATAATCCCAGTGGGAATATGGACTTTGTAAATAACCTCATAGTTCTTACATTTTATGGGATGTAGTTTAAACAAAATGATCTTCAATCAGTGGTTAACTAGGGTCATATTTGCAAGGGAAGAGGCAACTCGGGGACCCCATCTTTTTAGGAAGGGGTTCTTAGTAGGTTGGGCATATTTTCTAACAAAAGCAAGATGTTTTCTCCAAAATCTCAAGGGGCACAAGTGAGGGGGGGGGGGGGAACAGACAGTCTAATCTGTCATGAACATGGAGCTGGGAATTAATTTGAACGAAATTTGAAAATAGTCCAAATAAATTGTGTCATTCGTTTGTTTTTAATTCTGGCGCTTTCTCATATTGGCTCAGTTATTGCCCAGCGAGATTCCAATGACGTTTGCCACAGAATGCAAACCATAGAGCTATATTAAATTATGAGAGTTGCTGACTCCATGTACAAAGTGATGCCTGCTGGGCGCATCCATGTTTGTGCACAAACCTATGGGAAAACTCGAAATTTTGTACAGCTTTTGTACGGCTATTTGCACAACTGCATTGGTGTTCTATATACATGTAGGTGCGCTATCGAAGCCGGTACGCCCAAAACCGAAATGCACAATCGCGTATATGCAGATGATTTTTTGCTGCGACATTTTTTAACCGTCATGACACGCTTAAGTTGTTTGTGTATGTTGTACTTGCTCGTTGCATTTAGAGTACACTTTCAAAATTCACTTCATCTAATTTCATGATGTTCTACCAACACGCACATGATTTCAAAATGTCTGCGCCCAGAGTGGCTTCAAAGCGTCTCCGCGTAAGCACGAGGAGTTAACACTCTAGTAATTTAATATAGCTCTACGATGCAAACATCATAATCTCTGTATGGAGGAAAAGAAATTTGACTTCACAAAACTTGCAACTTGTGATATTTGAAGAAGCCGTCCCGATGACATTTATTTCACGTTCCAAATCGTGCCGTCCAACATGTCTTATGTAAAGACCCAACTTTTTGTTAGTTAACAGAATAAGGATCTGGGGAAACGGAACGACAGGAACATCCAGTGTCAATGATGATGTTACGCCCCAACACGACCACAGTCTCAACTTTAGCTGGTACTGTCCCAACTTACGTGTTCCATGTAGAACACTCTATTTGGGACCGTCCAAACTGAAGTTGGGACTGATGTTCTATTTGGGACGTTACAAAATAGTTTATACAATGTATACAACAAAACAGGTCAGTTTTACAATTCAACTGGCCGCAATCACATTCTGGAAGTTGTTAGCGAGTAACTGAAATTGCGGCATTTCTACCGTAACACTACAAGTAAATCTGGCCAGCAAAACACGGCTCTTCTGAGGAGACAAGAACTCACAAGTGAAATTCTTTACTTGCTGCTGGCAAATGGTTCAGCTCCGACGGAGAATAAGCCTCTGTACTGACGACGTCACACTTTGTTTGCGTGTGTGCTTTCCTATGGTGCTCAGTGGACCGTGGGCCCCCACTGGCTCCATAGGAAAGTGCACATGTAAACAACGTGTGACGTCATCAGTACAGTGGCTTATCAGACTTTGCATAAAGCGAATTTCAATGTGAGAACCATTTTGCACTGCACCGATAACCTGTGAACGTACAATTTGTTAATGCCCTACGGAAGAAGATAAGGACTAGCACGCCCTCATCTCAAGCTCAGAAAGCAGGCATTTCAGCAAAGATTGTTTACATCTCAGTGTAAAATGTTAAAACCACCCCCCTCTTCATTTTTTTTTTTCATACAAAAATGTTGAAGTGTCCGGGCTGTGATGTTAAACTACAACACATAAGCACATATCAATTCACGTGTATTCGTTTGAATATATCTGTATGAACACTTTTACAATCAAAGTACTTATATTATCTTAAAGCTTTTTTAGAGAGAAAACAAAATTTTTTTTTTGATAACGGAAAATGCCAACTCTGTCCGTATCAACTGGCCTCGATCTTGCTGGAGGAAAAAATCTTTGATCGTTCGAGGAAAAGATTTCCAAACAAAGACCTTATTCACGAAGCAGCCATTTTTGAACGCGTTCCCTGAATTATATTTACACATACGCAATTTTGTTGCGAATTTTTATATATACGCACAAATTATTGAGTGCGTTTATATTTACGCGACAAAGTTGTGCGTCTTAACATGCTAATTTCAAAAATCGCGCAACATATCGCGTATTTGTTCGTTCACACACATGTGCAACATTGCCGCGCCACATGGTCGTTGCGACAAAATCACGTATGTGTAAGTAAGCCTTGTAAACTGTTCAATGGGATGGCGCCAGACTATTTATGCTTTCAAAGCCTCACTTTCAATTTTTTTTTTTAAATGTGGCTTAAAATATTAGCGTATAATAAATCACCAATTTTAAATTATTCATCAGAGCACGCTGGTGTTAATTTGTAATTAACTTTATTTCATTACTTTTATTTCTATTCGCAAGTTGCAAAAATGAACATTTTACCTCGCTTTCAATTGAATATGGCCGACTCGTGAATGAAGCCTATGCGCGCAAACCAGTGCGCATACGCAGTGTGTCTTTCCTGCGAGAGCTCACAAAGAGCCCTCTACTGTTTTTTTGCATGGAGTCCATACGGAGTTACAGGTTTAGCTTACATTACCATACAGAATTTGGAAGAACAAATTACTTTAATAAAGACAAAACAAATTCATTAGGTAGGCTATAATAAACAAAGAAAAATCTTGAAAACAACATGGCTTCAGACAGAAACATAAAACAATTTTTATGTCCGAATCCACATTGGATGTGGGTATTAAACAAACCTACAAAAAAAATGAGCTATTTATATAAAAACAAATTGTAAATAAAAATAACACATTCCCTTTAGGCGGCGCCGGTTTACAAGAAAGGTCAATTTCAAAGAACTGTCGTGCAGAAAAAAGTCACCCTGAAGTAATGTACCCGCTACGCAACGTAATGCAACCCACAAGTTGAACAGGTAAATAATGCTCGCCACTGCAACGTGTTATTTGATTTTCCCCCAAAGTCTGCACGGCAGACCAATAATGCTGACCTACTGTGAACTTTCTATTGCCGTCACACGAATGCAGTCAAGCTATGTCATCCTCATGACAGCTGGTTTGTTTTTTCTCAAGCTAATGGGTTTTGTGGATCCTGGATGCTTGAATTCCAACGGTGTGAAGTGGTAGACGGGAACCTAGGATTCTTCCTTGGAGGGTGCATCAAAATCCTCTACTAAATCTGCGAGAGGGAAAGCAAGAAACAAAAAGAAATATTAAAAAAGATCCAGGTTTTTGAAACTGTTCCTGGAAGTCTTCGAGCTTAAAGGGAAAATACAACATTTGCAAACATCAAAAAATAAAACTACCAAATCATTTTGAAATACCTTGCTGGACCGTTAGTGAATGACAGTGTAAAGCATCCTGTAAAATCATGGCACGTTGTATACTGTCATTTTCAAGAAAAGTGGTATTTTTGTATCAATTTCCAACGCTAATCGGCCGACCAGCGTTGGACAAAAAACTGGCTTTTTTTCAAATACTGGCCCCAGTTGACCATCGCACTTGTTTGCAATCGATTACACACCTATGAACGGGTACAAGCCAGCTAGACTGGTCCCCTGACCTTACAATTCCCCAATATATGTAAACTGCTCTGTTTCTTCTTAAATGGAGTCTTAAATGGAGTCTTTCTTGGTTTTTATAGCATTTTCGAACCCAAAACCTCAAAAAAGTCAGTATAACTATATTTGCTATATATTTCCAGCCCCCCAATTCCATCCATTTCTGAAAATTACAGCAAAAGCAAATTATGTATATTCCCTTTGAAGCTTGTAGTCAAGTAGTCTATGGAACGAGTGCTTGCAAGTGCTGTGGCCTCGTGGTTTAATAAGGGCATTGGATTCGTGGTCTGCGGATAAAGCTGCAGGTTGTGGGTTCGAGTCCAGCCTAGGGTCATGGTGCGTGTGCCCTTGGGCAAGGTATTTTGTTACTCATTGCTTCTCTCCACACAGGAGTAAATGGGTACCTGTGAGGGCAGAGATGGTTATTGTGGTTGAATTAGTTTCCTTGTGCCTAAAAGCCGCACCGATGTGGTAGTATTATCATGCGGACCTTTATGAACAATCTGAACAGCAACTTCCCAGATTTGATTTTTTGGCTGGGGTTTCTTTAACGGGTACCCGGGTACCCGTATTTTTTTCAATAGGGTATCCGGTTCCTGTACCACCCGTAAATGCACACCCCTACTGGCTTGGCACTAGTAGTCAAGCAGGATTTTCTCGAAATTCAAGACCACTGCCTGACCTGACCCGACCTCTTACCTGGCACGTGTTCATCGTCCTCATCGATGGTGTCCGGCTTGGTACCTGCCTTCATGGCGTCCTGCATGCTGGGCATCTTTGCCGTAAATTGACGCAGACTGTCCTGGTTATCCTGCGTTGAAAGTGATGAATGGCCCTGAATCAGTAGGGTGCAGAAATTCAAACGCACATTTTCAATGCGCTTCTGGGTCATTCTATAAATTTGGGGACCCAAAGTGTGACATTTTTCCCATCCCTGTTACCTTGGTACTTTGTCATTTGCCATTCAAGCATCATTAAAAGTGACTTCAAAAGATTGTTTATTTGTTGGGTAGGTAGTTTGCTATTCACAATCACTCTTGGAGGATGACTGCATTAAGGAGTGCAACAGAATTATACAATCATAGATGTCAGATGTAACAGGGACGGGAAAAAAGTGGACCCCAAATTTATAGAATGACCCTTCTGTCAAGCTGTTCTGAAGCAGCAATGACTCGTAACAGTGACTCTGCTAGATCTAATAGAAGCGCTATCGTTGGATTTGAGGATTTCCATAAGACAATTCTTGTTCACAAATGCAAGTACAATTATCAGCAGGCAACTCGTAACTTTTATTGACTTATTAACCCTAACCGCCCAGAATCCTTCAAAATCCTCTTGGATTCCGCCAAAATGGAGGATTGAGGGTACATGGCAAAAGTGCGTTACTGATTTCGTAGGATGCACTTTGTCAAGGTCTTCGTCCGGACCTTTTGTTGTTTTTGCTCAGCCATGCATAAATATTGGCCTGGATTATGCTTGAAATCCTCCGCACTGCTCAAGGATGGCACTGGCCAAGCCTCAACATATTGACAGTCACTGCCGCAGGATTTTGCAGGATTCGGGCAGTGATCACCCCTCCACGGACCATATTCAAGAAAAAATGGAGGAATTTGCAGGCTTGAGGCTATATGCTATTTTCCCATGAGGTAAATTGGAGGATTTTGCAGGATTGAGGCTACATCCTAGCAAAAAGGCCTAGGGAGTTAGGGTTTAAGGTAGATGCAGACAGCAAGAAATGTCTTCATCAAGGCCCTTTACTATTTTATGAAAACTGTTTGGCTTATAATGAGGAAATGATATAGTGGTCAAATTACTTGCACTACAGTATGTCCCCAAAAAGTATCCGTCTGGCAATTTTTGAAATAACTACAAAACCAACGCTGTTACATATCCCACTCCACACCTTCTCTTTAACAACATCCAAACTCACCAACTGGTTGAGGATTCCGGGCAGCATTTCTGTGAGTGATTTGGTCTCGCAGAGCCCACTGACGGCAAACGTGTTTGCTGCTAGAGACGCCTGCACCTTGGGGTTGTTGAAGTGGATGACCATGTTGTCGGCTCTAATCATGTTCACCTGAACCATACAAAAAAGAAAGAACTTGAAATTTGGAAGAGACATCAGCAGGCCAACCTGCCTCAGAGTCTGTGGTCGCCGACTGCAGCAGGATACAGCTGTGGCATTGTTCAATGGGACTAGCGCTCATTGTCTCAGAATTGGCTGTTTAAGCACTGGTGTTGGTGGCTCAATGCAGCAAGGTCCCACAGACTTTTCCACCTGATGCAATCCGTTGTGTGTGGAAAGTTTAGGGTTAAACTTTGCCACAAATGGAAATTTGTTTCTGAATTTAGTCAAAGTTCTCTGCACCAGTCATTTTTTAATCGTAAATTTTAATGAGAGTTAGTCAAACAAACCTCCTCGATGCCTTGGATTGTGTTGACGCCCAGCTTCTTGAGCTGGGTCTGCACCTTCCTCTCGTCGGAGGCCGAGGTTCTGTGGACCACCTTCTTTTTTCTCCTTGCCGTCCCCTTACCGCCTATCCGTACTTGGTCCACTTGCTTCTTCAACTTCTCGGCTGTGTTCATGATGGGTTGTTTCTGTAGCACACTTTAGACCTGGAAGAATGAAAAACAAATTCCACATTTATGAATAGTTTGGTTGCAGTACCCACGCTGTTGTCAGGTTTTAACCAGTAAAGGTTTTGCGATATTCGGAACGGATGACGGATAAACACGCAACGAGCGAGGCCGGAAAAATCTGTCAGCGATCCGCTCGCAGCGAGCGAGGCCGGAAATAATAACAATTTGGGAGGCTAATCATCCCTACTGGCAGCTGGGATGCTGAATTGCGAAGGACGCGGCTACAACGTGGTTGGGCCGCTGGCACGTAAAGGCGCCTATGGCTGCCGGCCACATCGACCCATATATGACCACAGAGCACAGCCTGAGATCGAAAGTGATTGATTTTCCCGGAGGGAGAAAACCGGAGGGCCCGGAGAAAAACCCTCGTGGCACATGAGAGAACCAACGCACAACTCTACTCACATGTGATCCGCGGCCAGACCAGGATCCGCGGCCAGGATTCGAACCGGGGTCACCTTGGTGAGAGGCGAGCGCTTTACGCACAAACCACCCATGCCATCCAAAGTATCAGGGTGTGCTACCCGCAGATGAAGGCCTGAACTGTGTGGCATTGAGGTTTGTGAAAACAATCCCCCGCCTGGGTCCAGGTATATCAAAATAATCCCGGCACGGCTGGTAAACGGTTACCCAGCCAGCCAACCCCGGCAAGCTTTTAGGTCACGTGGTAAGACATCTGCACTAGCATGACTCGTAAGCAGGAGGTCGTGAGTTCGAGTCACACCTGAGTGACTCGTCAGGTTTGTGATTTTTTTCCTCAATCAAGTATACAATACAGTGTTTATAAAAAAAAATTGAATTCTGTTTCTGTAGGTGTCAAGTTATCCTGTAATTTTCAGGTGAACTTTGGGAAAGAATGTTGCATCCTGATGCCACATTTTTTCACCATATATAATCTCAATGAAGGTCAGTCATCACAAAAAATGTGGAAAAGACATGAATCTGGGACTGAGAAACATTTCCAATTTTGTTACAAAATTCTTAAAAAATGCATGCAACTCCCCACAGATTTTGTACACAATCAACATCACCTAATAAGTGGTGTCTGGATACTACATTATTTCTGAACGTCTTTAAAGCGAGTTCGTCAAAAAAAACGGCAGTAATTTTGTCTGGGTCACAGGTCATGTTCACTTGGCGTTTTGATTTTCCAATTTTATTCCACAGCTCAGGGTCTACAGTGAATATCAAGACAGACATTATCAAGTGCAAAAACAGTCCTGATTTCGATTTCCTAAAAATCAAGTTTTTCCCCCCACACAGCTATCACCACTGTGTGGCTCCATGGAGGTAATTTGAGCCACATTTACGGGGCAAATCTAGTCCGAAAATTTGGGACTCTCAATACTGTGTATGAGAGTCCCAAAACTTAAGGTATTGAAAACATGCAATACAAGAACATAGACTGGCACCTAAAACAACCAGTCCAACACTGCTTCAGTAGTGCATCAATCAACTGTGCCAACAGAAACATGTGGCAAGTTAGGAACTAGTCTCTTTTTACTTCACATTTCTCCATAGTCAGTCACCGGACTAATGACACTGAATGAAGAGGTCAGTCTTTTCAAACAGCTGGACCATGGTTGGACATGTACCAGTCTAGTCTTTAGCCTCATTTTGAAATCCCTTGACTTCCCTCTCATGAGCAACATATTGAGAAATGTCTCCTTTAAAAATTGAATTGAGTCTGCAAACTTGGTTGGTGAAATACTGAGGACCGTTTCTTTGCCCTAAGACGATTTTGGAGAAAATGTGGTTGGTTGAGTGTAGAATTTAACGTTTCGGACAGTGTGCTCTGTCCTGAGACATGCATGTATATGTTTTGTGTAATATGTTGCCTATGGTGTTCCTGAATGACTTATTTATCAAAGTTTACCAAAATGGCCAAATAATGGTGCGTTGACATTGAAGAGAGAATTCAATATAAATGTACTCCCCGCGGGACTGCAGTGTGAGATCCTCCCGCGGTCGGACAGAGCACACTGTCCGAAACGTCGAGTTCTACACTCAACCACACTTCTTCCAAGAAGAGATTTCTTTCCACATAGTGTTAACCTAAAATTTCCTCTATTTTAACAATAAAATAATAACATGCAGTTTTTTTAGGGAAATTTTGAGGTAAAATATAACTAAAATTGACAATAACAAAATGCAACACGAAAACAAAGACAGCGATCACCACGATGTACCATGAACGTGAAAGGCACACTGAATGATGAATCACACGACAACCCTAAATAAAAAGTAAAACTGCATACGAAAATCCTAATCCCCTGAAAGTGAAGTGAAGCTGTTCAAAATCATGAAAATTATAAAAAATGTGTTTTAGAATTGAGACAAGCCTGCTTTAGGTTCAAAAAATCTTTTGGATATGATAAAAACACTATATTGAACCTAATTCCTGTAATTTGATCGAAACTAAATAGGGGCCCGTAACTACACGATCGCGCTTGGTATGCATACTGATACACGTGTTCTTTACATTGCATGCGCATTCACCGAACATTTTTGCCCACACACACATCATACGAGCATGACGAGTACGAGTACGAAGTTTAATAAAATATACATGACAACTGGAAACACAAGACACAAAGATATACACTCATTTGTACCACGTGAAAAGCAGATTTAATAAATACCAAAACCATAGCTTGAAAATCATCCAACTTACTGCTAAGAACAAAATTCTTTTTTTCTTTCTGATCGAAGTTCGTCCACGAGGGTCCGCGGCTCGAAACGTACATGCGCAAATATGGCGGCCTGAGATGTGACGTCACGATTAAAAAATTCACACGCATGCAACAGTCGTCGGATATAAATTCTTTTGTCTAAAAACACTGGCAATAAAAACACAATCATACACCTCATATTCTTATCAAATTAATACTTTTTAATTTAAATATATAAAGTGATAATTTGAAAGAATATTTGTTCATTCATTGAGATTAAATTGTGGCCGAATAGTGACATTTTACTAAAGATATCTGTCGAACAATGGGGATATTTGAGGGAGTAGGTCATCTTAATAGAATAGCCATCTGCCTTCAAAGCAATTTCCCGCGAAATCATTGCATATCTGGTTCAGTGACAGCACACAGTGTGTGGAGTGATTGTGTTCGACAGCGAATTGTGCTACGCAAGAAAACCCTCGAAATGTCTGAACCCGGTGCAAGCACTTCTCAGTCCGAAGCAAGGTGAATGCTTCTCGAGTTTATTCAAACGTTGGTGTATAAAAAGTGAAAATGATTGGTGAAGTAGAGGGGCTGTTTTTGGCAATTTGTCAGTTGTTTATAAATTACACATCCATTGTGGCGTCCACGTTAACCTGGTTCAGCAATCTGCAGCGTTGCATGTATTTGTGGTATGGCATGATTTTCATTGTTCGCACGTGGCTCAGTCTTTCTTTGTACTATTTAACACGAATGCGCTTTTTTTTAACAAATCATGGCTATTTCATTTTATTGCTTCCCCAGCGTCACATCTTGTAAAGTAAACTGGTAAAATGTGTATTTAGATTGGTAATTCTGACCATTTTTTAAAGAATTGTTATAGAATTTTAGAAAAATGAAAGGCCGTGCATGATGAAGGCAGTGTAGGCCCTAGGCCTAGCTATATTTGACCGTGAACAGGTCCATGGATTGTTCTCTGTGTTGTACCGGCACGGCAACGAACATGCGCAGTGACTGTTTTATGGACTTTTTACATGTACCTCGACGCCTGTCAGACTGTCCGTCTGGTCATATTGGTTTCTACTCCTAGAACTATGAGGCTCCACGTATGGAGCCTCATACTAGTTCTAGGAGTAACATTGTTGTTGTGACTAACTTTGTGTTTTAAAACCGCTAACAGATGGGCGTGATGGGAATTTATAGACCTCGGCCTAATTTATTATAAGTATAACTAGATACAATTTCGTACTTTATTTCCCTTTATTTTCCAGGAATCAGGAAAAAAAGAAAGAATATTCTGCAATTAAATGTAGGATCCGATTTAACACGTTTAAAAGAAAACAAATCAACAATGGTCTAGGCCCAGGCCTATTAGGCTATTGCTTTTTGGGGAGATTGACAAACAAATTCAACATGAGTACGACGGAGATTTGAACCGCATCATTGTGATTCTGAGTCGAGCGCGCCATTCATTACGCCACAAGATCACTCGGGTTGGGATGGAAAATTTATACCTCATATGGGGTAGGCCCACTTGTATATTACGTGCACATGAGGGCGCTATGAACGGAAAAAGTGCGGGACTGGTTTACAGTAATATTTCACTTCAAAAATGAAATGAAGCAATACAACTAACATGACTAAGGGAACAACTGTCGAACTGAACTCGGAAAACCAATTAAAACATTGGCAGTGGGTATTTGGAAGATGTCGGTTTTATAGGGAATGTCATTTTTATAGAGGCTTTCTCTGATAGGCTGGAAGATAGTTCGGCCATACGTCATTGGCTGCACTGGAGTTCTTTAACCAGATTGCGCCGGGTGACGTGTATACCTGTAAAGGTTTCGCGGTATTCGGAATGGATGACGGATAAACATGCAGGGGGCGAGGCCGGAAATATCTGTCAGCGACCCGCTCTCAGCGAGCGAACCCGGAAATATGAGTGTGCTGCTGCGAGGGTGATGGCTTCAACCCGCCTGACATGAGGTCGAATGGAATGTAGTCTCGCGCCTCGTTCCGTTCTTGTCAAAATAATCCCAGCGTGACCTGGTTAAGCAAATGCTAGTTTGTCAGAGGAATCAAACACAACCTCCGGCAAACTAACGTTTTGGCCTGACATTACTGAAAGAAATCTGGTGCCGCCAAATATCAACTGCCTCAAATTTACCAACATTTTAATTGTGGTTGTCTTTCTGTAGTTCGGACATTGATGTGGAGGCAGCCACTCTGTTGTCTCAAGGCCGACGGAATCTGCTCGTCGGCGATCCACCCAGCGCCGTACAGAGTCTTCAGGAGGCTTGCGAGCTACTGTAAGTGTTTTTGCACCGATGAAATGCCCCCCCCCCTTCCCACTGCCCTAGGTCCGATGTCAGGGTTTGGTTATGTTTTTCATGCCTCCGGTGTCACTCAAAAACATTGTTACCGTTGGCGTACTTCATGGAAAGGCAATCACTAGTGCTCCCCATGTATGTCGGCCAGAGATTGTCACTTAACCCTAACAGAATTCAACCCATCAAACCCCAATGGCAGGTTTTGTTGGAATCTGTCAGGATGGGTACAGTACCCCTAAACTGACAGTCTTTTACATTGGGTTGGCACACCTCCAGAATCAAAGTCAAAAAGATGTCTGTGCAGTTTCCCATATGGTGTTGGAATTTGCCAGGACGGGTATGGTTCCTAGTAATCATGCTACTGAGTTAGGGTTCAGTTTTGCCCGAGAGGTGGGAATTTTGTCAATTAAAAATGTCTTGGGTTGGGCAGCCAGGGGGAGGGGGGGGGACAATTGAAAGGCACATTAGCATTGTAACTTCATCCCTACTATGACATAAGGAAGGTCCTGTTATGCAGGAATGATACCCTAGGTTTGGGTGAAGAAAAACCTGGAGTGCAGGAAAACAAGCAAAACACAATTCAGGCCAACTGTACTCACTCTTTAGCTGACAAAATTGTCCAACATTTTCATGAGGCAGAGACATGGTCCTCTGTATTTTACCAACCAAGTGGGAAGTCTCCATTCGATTGTTTAACCCTAACTTCCCTGAATCCATCAAATCTACACCCCTGTTTTCGGGGGATTTCGGCGGATTCAGGATACCTCAATATTGAAAAAGTTGGGAGATTGTGATGGATTCAGCACTTGAAGCCCTAGCGGTAAGTACTGCAGGATTTTGATGGATTCAGTATACCTCCATATTGAGCAATTGGGGGACTTTGATGGATTCAGGATCTCAACAGATTTTCTCCCGGCTAACTGGTGGATTCTGATGGACTCACTGGCCACCGCATTTTTTTGCATGGCAAAATTGATGGATTTTGGTGGATTCAGGATACTTTCTAGTAAATATACCTAAGGGATTAGGGTTAAGGATATTTTCTGCAACATTTTGCACCTGACAGTGGAGCCAAGCAATTTCGAGACAGGTAGCTGAAGGAGGTGAAATCAGATTTTAACCGTATTGGTTTGAAAAAAAAATAGGATAACCGGAGTTTGAAATCTGCGATTTCTCCCAACAATCCTGTCGTTGCAGTGGCGCCAAGTATGGCGAGCTGGCCAATGAGTGTGGGGAGAGCTATTACTACTACGGCTGGGCCCTGCTGGAGATGGCTCGCATGGAGACGGGGGTCCTAGGCAACGCCTTGCAAGGAGTGCCGGAGGAGGAGGACACCGAAGGAGAGGCGGAGGGGGAAAAAATAGAAGGTAAGTGGATTATCTGTTGGTTGGTTGATCTCATTGTGTGGCTGTGGGGCAGAGCGAGGAAATAGACTGTTTAGGTCTCGTTCAAGTGACGTCATTTCCTACAGACCAGCTACGTGCATCGGCATTTTGAGCGTCGACTTGCATAACGCGCGTCGGCTGCGTCGTATTTCGAACACATTTTGAGCAACAAGCGCGCGTGTTTGGAACATTTTCAACACTGCGCAATGCGTGCTTGATTGCGTAAAATAGGCAGTTGCAGTTCTCCTGCAGAGATGGCTGTCATTGAGCGAGCCCTAGTGGGAAACACTTTGCTTTGAATTGAAAAGGGTTGTCCCTGAATATGGGCCATTCTATTAATTTGGGGTCCATTTTTTCCCCGTCTGTGGTACATGTGATTTTATAGTTGTAGATACACTCCTCAATGCAGTCGTCCTCCAAGAGTGATTATGACTAGCAAACTACCTACCCAATAAATAAAGATTGTTTGAAGTTTGTTCTTCACCCTAACTCCCAAGCCATTTTTGCTAGGATGCAACCCCACTCCTGCAAAATCCTCCAACCGCCTCCATGTTCAAATTGCATACAGCCTCAATCCTGCAAATTCCTCCATTATTTCTTGAATATGGTCTGTGGAGGGGTGACCACTGCCTGAATCCTGCAAAATCCTGCCGCAGTGACTGTCAATATGTTGAGGCTTGGCCAGTGACGTCCTGGAGCAGTGTGGAGGATTTTGAATATAATATAGGTCTAAATTTATGCACGGATGAGCATAAACAACACAAGGTCCGGCCTAAGACCTTGGCATAGTGCATCCTCCAAATTCAACCACACACATTTGCCATATAGCCTCAATCCGGCAAAATCCTCCTTTTTTCAAAGAAAATTTTGGAGGATTTGGGAAGGTTAGGGTCAATGATACTTGAATGGTACACTACAAAAAACCCAAGGTAACAGGGACAGGAAAAAATGTCACTCTTTGGACCCTAAATTTATAGAATGACCCATATTTTAAGAATGACTACTTTGCCTTGAATTGGGAAGGGTTATCTCAGAATGGTCTTCCAAAAGATATTGGCTATTTGTGTTTGTCTGCCATGTGTCTGTTTGTTGGTTTGTCTATCATGTCTGCATGTCTGCTTCTTGTGCTTCTTGCCTTACCAGCTTTTTATTATCACAGTCTCTTTTTTTCACATCCTAGTAGTTAGACTCCTTATCTTTCTTAATATCTTTTTTTTGCTAGATCAGAAACGCTCTAGTTTTTACAGACCATAAATCCATGAGTTTTGCTAGAACTTAGAAGGAAAAATTAGTGTTATTTTAAGAGTTGTGGGGCAAAAGAAATGCTCCGAATTAAACACAAATTCTCCCCAGAGGAAGAAAGGGAGAAGATCTTCCGCGAGGTACAGGAAGCCTTGGAGGACAAGAAGGACGAGGCGAAAGGTGAAGAGAGCGAAACGGACAAGGAGAACGCGTCCAAGAAGGATGACGCTAAAACGGAATCCGAAAAAGAGGAGCCCGAAGCAGCTAGCGAGGGAGAAAAGGCTGGGGATAAGCCCTCCCCCGACGATGAGAAGAAAAAAGAGGAGGGAATTGAAGATAAGGGAAATAGAGAGGAGAATAAAGAGGAGGAGGGAGCTAAAGATGGAGACAAGGCTGAGCAGAAAGCAATGGAGGTCGACGATGCAGGGAAGACGGATTCTAAGAAAGACGACGATGAAGATGACAAAGCCAAGAAAGAAGGGAAAGGTAGCCTCACCGACGATTGCATGCCCGCATTCTCAGTTCCGCAAATTTTTATTTTCAACACGCACAGTTTTTCTTTATTTTGTTAACAGGGAAACGTGCTGCAAAGTATAAGCTATGTACAGCAGTCGGAAGCCATCTTGGACTTACGTATTATTATTTGAATTCGATTGATTAACATTCCGTCGCATAAAAGCATTGTCCACTGAGATCTATTTATGTTAATTTCAGTGTTAAAAAGTTACACTATTTTGTTTTGAATACTTCTATTTTTAGAAAATGTATTCTTTTTGTTTACTATTCACATTTTACTTTCTGCAATTTCTTTTTCCTTTCTCTGTTGATTTCATTTTGTTATGTTTGTTTTTATTTTATTTTGCATGTTTTTGTGTTTTTTTTTGTATATGACATTAAGCTTAGTATTAACATTCACTTGATCATTGTTCCCAGTCAATTTTATTTTGAGTTCTACTAATAACTAATAATTTTAGCTCTAAATAGTTCATAAAACACTGCCATTTTTGTTTATTGTGAGGCTTAATAATGAAGGCACTTTACAAGATTTTGTTACCCGGAGCATTCGGCACTTAAAGGTAATATACAACATTTGCAAACATCAAAAAACAAAACTACCAAATTATTATGAAATACCTTACTTGACTGTAAGTGAATAATAGTCTCAAGCATCCTGTGAAATCATGGCACCTGGTGTGCTGTCATTTTCAAGAAAAGTGAAATTTTTGTATCAATTTCCAACGATGGTCAGCCAACCATAGTTGGAAAAAGCCCTTTTTTTCAAATACTGCCCCCAATTTACCAAATTTAGTTAGTCTACAATTTGGTTGCAATCTGTTAAACATCCCTGAATGGGTGCAAGCCAGCTAGTCTGGTTCCCTGACCTGACAATTCCCCGATGTCTGTAAATTGCTCTGTTTCATCTGAAGTAGGGTCAGGGAACCAGACTACAAGAACAGCATTTTTTCTTGGTTTTTCCAGCATCTATGAACACAAAACTTTAAACAGGTCAGTGTAACAATATTTGCTATAAAATACTAACCCCCAAATCCATCCATTTCTGAAAATTACAGCAAAAGCAAATGTTGTATATTACCTATAACTCCCAGGGAAGCGCATAGGCGCTGTGGTCTTGCTGCAGGATTGAGGCAGATTCCAGAAGACGACCGGCAGAAATCAAAGAGGAATTGTGCTTAAATTAACAGTCCAGACCGGTACGAGAAGGGTGATTCATTCCCTGTTACTGTTTATTCTGTTTCTCTGACAGACGAAGGGGCGGAGCCTAGTAAGGATGCCGAAGGGGTAGAGGAGGATGCAGCAGAGGAGGATGCGGCAGAAGAAGACGAGGATGAGGAGGAAGGCGGGGCCAAGGCCGCCGGGGAGGAAACAAAAGTGAGCCAATCAAAATGAAGCTAAGATACCAAGAGCGGAATAATTACCATGTGTTTTTGAAATCTGGGTTTCGTTTCCAGCTTTGGCTTAAAAAGCCCATGTAGAATAATAATTTTTTAATGCAGTCCTTGAAAATGCACCTTTGTGTCCTATTTAGCTCCATTTTCAATCGTTTTGCCATTTTCAAGGATTTGTTTTAGTGCCTTTTTGGTTTTTATGCTAATGCAAATTTCCATATTTATGAGCAAGAATGTGATGTCATTTTAGGCAGAAACCTAAGTGTGACAGCTATTTCAACACCAAAAGTTGCCAGGACATTGGATATTGTGCTGTCGTCAAGTTTCCATTTTGGGCGATTCGTTGTTTCAATAGGTGACAGCAAGTCAACTAATCGAACTTTTCTCAAACATCTTTTCAAAGAGCAGATTTTTGGGTTCACAATTTGAACAGAAAACCCCTAAACTGAAGAAGAGAGTGTTCCTAAAATGACATTGCATCAACAGCGCCCTCAGTTGTCAGGAAGAGAATGAACAATTTTAAACATTCAAAGAAGTGCACTTTTCAATAAAATTATCCAAAAAGGGAAGTCAAATAGTTTTCATCCAATAAGAGGAGTAGAAAGTGGCACAAAACATATTCCCAAGTAAAATTCATGTCATGGGCCCTTAAACCCTATAACTCCCGACTGTTTTTTACTAAGTACTGGACCAAGTCCGCCAAAATCCATCAATCACACTGCTTCCAATGCATGCTTTGCTTAATGGGCCTCCAGGCCCTAGTCCATCATACTCCCATCAGTATGAAGTCAAAGCAGGCCTGCAGGACCAAGTCCCCCAAAATCCACCAAAATTGGGGATGATTTTGATGGAGTTGAGTGGTTAGAGTTAAGGAGATTTGAGGCTCCAGAAAATACACGCAGTCTTTTTCAGAGAAGTTTCTTGCTGACCATGATTTCTCTTCCACTCCAGGATGAAGACGTGTCCAATTTTCAGCTGAGCTGGGAGATGCTAGAGCTTGCCAGAATCATCTTTTCAAGGTACACCCCCCCCTTCTGATCTTGGCATTTCTGAAAATGTTTACCGAGTCAAACCAGTGAGTTTGGCAGTTTTGAGACATCATCTTACAGTGAAAAAAACCCCTTTTTTCATTTTGCCGACATGGATGGCTACGGCGACGCGAGCGCAAACCAGAAACCGGAGACTTTTTATTTTTTGGGCCTTAGTGTTAAATTTTTTTTTTATTATTTAATCAGACAAGAAGGCGAAGAGTTCAAACTGAAAGTATCACAAGTCTACCTGAAGCTTGGGGAGTTGGGTCTGGAGACGGGGAACTACCCACAGAGCGTGGAGGACTTCACCCAATGCTTGACAAGACAGAAGGAATTGCTCAGCAACGACAGCCGATTACTGGCCGAAACGTATCCTTGCCTTCCAAACAAATCAACACTTTATTTATTTTATTCATAAGATGGAATTTGCGTTGGGGTGATGTAAATTAGTATTAGGTTTTGCCCTTCACCGACGTATAGGGGCCTAAACACTGTATACTTTAAGTGTCAAATCAGATATCCTATTCGAACCAGCCAACTGATCTCGTTAGCTCGGTGGTCGAGTGGTAAGACATCTGCACTAGAAAGCAGGAGGTCGTCGGTTCGAGTCCCACCCGAGTGATTTTTTCCAACTTTCACTCGGGAGGTAACACACTGAGTATACAGTGTTTAAACGTCGGTGAAGGTCAAAACCTAATATTGATTTACATCACCCCGACGCAAATTCCATCTTATGAATAGGTTAATGTGGTACCCGCTAGGCTTGGGACGGTATTGCATTTACTATACCGCGGTATCCAGTGACAAAAAAACCGCGGTATTCACTAAAACCGCGGTACTATGTTAAGTGGGGTATTAGTTACGTCATTATCAGAAGAAAAAATAACTAACCACCAAACACGTACACCACGTGCCGAGTTGATAAGCCGCCGGCGCAGCATAAATCACGCAAATGCTTCACGCCGCAAATCTCCTACACTAAAAGTGTCTTGGTTTCAAACTTTCATTATCAGTCCATTTGTTTGTAAAAACAACATATCATTGTAACAGATTATTAAACACGAGAATTTTACTTTTTGTATATTTATTTTTCGAATTTGTAAGTCATTGACTTGACAAGGTCCACTAAAAACTAATGCAGAGATGCCAGAGGCCCCGGCCCCGAATCCTAGCGAACGTATGCTTTTCAGTTGGTATCCATTGTGAGTGACTCAAAAGGCTCATGCAATTTATGCCGGTCACCAGCGACTCCTTGCGTGCTTCGCGGTGTCATGTGAAAATCGGACTCTACAAAAATATCGTACTCCTTCTCACGTGATCGGTCCGTGATTGATAATAGTAAACATCACAATATTACGCATGCAATTGTGGACGCTGTAATATGAAGTTGTCGGTGCCGCGACCTTCATAACGAACGGACCAATCATTCCAAAACATGAATGGAAAATGTTTTGAGCGCAGGCCAATCAGCTTGATCCACACAGTGCGTGGGAAAAAGCATGTGCAATTGTGCTTGTGGGCCCAGCAGGACGGGCGTAGCTTTACGTGTTATCGGGCATTACAATCGAACCGAAACATGAATGAATAAAAATTGTTCAGCGTGGATTTAGATGGCCAATCAGATTCTTTTAAAAGGGTGTTTGACCATTTTTCATCTCACCATGTCTCGTAAAACCTTCCAAAAAAATGCAGTCTACACTAGATCGATAAATGCAGTGGGTGAAAAACACGTGTTGTATCATGCACTGGCATGACGCACATGCGGCTCGTAAAAGTGTACGCTTCCAGACCGTACAAAAGTTTTTACCTACGTTAAGAAATCATTCGTTGGAAAAAAAATTCTTAATTTTCCCGGACGGTTCACACCGCTGCCTCGTATATTCAGGCGAGTCCAGATTTTTGTTTTCCTTTTGCCGACACTGCTTGATTGTACATTTATTCCCAAGGCCCATGATAAGACATCATGATGGCTTTGATATTGCTTTCCTTGAAATATTTGTTTCTCATTTTCCCGGATCGGACGGCTCAGCATCGCATGGAAATAACCACGGAGAAACAATTAAGACCAGTTTTTGTCACGACCGTCAAAACATTCCCATGTGTAAAACATTGTTTGAACTTTCAGCAGAGACACTTTACACAGAAAACAAAAAACACGGCGGCACGGCGCGTTAGCAGAACTTCTTTTGTGGTATTGCAGCTGGTATCAGGTTTTCGACAATTGTGTTCAATCTGTCAACGGTAATTGACAATGCAGACATGAAACTTTCTGGGAAGAATAGCGCGGTCTTTACATTCCATACCGAGTTTACAGGTGTTTCTGTAGTCATGATTCATTAGTCGGTGTTAGTCGGTTATTAAAAAACCTTGAATATTAATAATCGGCCGAATGCCCGCCCTCTAGTACGCCCATCAGATTCGATTCAGCCAAGCCAACTGATCCCGCAAGCTTGGTGGTCGAGTAGTTAAGACGTCTGCACTAGAAAGCAGGAGGTCGTGGGTTCGAGTGCCAACCAAGTTTGCTCTCGGTTAACGCTGTAAAAATGCATGTAAATTGATGTCAAGTGGAGGGCAAAACCTGCTTTTAAAATTCATATTTCTGATGCAGTTTTTTTTAGATGATTTCCATAACTAATTGTCCATCTAAACCAGTTACTACAACTTGGCCTTGGCGTATTCTTTTGACCAGAAGTTTGACAAAGCTATTGAGGTAAGATCTACAAACCTTTTTGTCGTTTTTCTAGTACAGTGTTAACTTGTACCCTTGAGAATCTATCAAAATCTATCAGTTGCTTTGGCTGGATTTTGATGGAAGCATTTTGATGCACAGGGCTTTTCATCCAATTTGTCAGTGTAGAAAATGTGCCACCGGTTTTACTGTACTCTCAACGGGAGTTGGGTTTAAAATTCATAAACAAAATTATGAAGTCTTTGGTTTATGTGTTGCATGTAAAAGCATTTGCTGTTGAATGCAGAAGTACACAGGCATGCAACATTTCCTCGGATCAGCTGATTTCCTCTCTTTTTACTTCCCATGTGTGCCATTGAAAATAGAAAAACACTGTACAAAGTCTGGGAAAAATTTGAATTTCCTCTTTTTTTGTTTTTTTTCCCAGTTGCATGCCTGAGTACAGATCAATTATTTTAATGAACTTTTAATTAACTCTGACTATTTTCGCTGTTCTAAGGCCAACAAAAAGTATCCAGTTTCTGGTGTGGAGCTTGCCCCAAAAGTGGTGCGGCGACGCGGTTTTTTTTTACCCCTACTTTTTTTCTTCTTCAAACGTCGGCTGATGTTGCAGATGACGCTTCGATTCCCTTAAAACTCTCAAAAATATCCTTTAGAGTGGCGTTTGAGGTGACCTCAGTCAGGCCGTAAGGCTTGAGAATTCTGCACCCACTTATGATCTCAACCGACACGAACTTCGGGAAATTTGGATAGTCAAGAGAAAAATCAAACATGTCAGAAAAAACGGTAACGTCAGACCATACAGCAGACCAGAAACCGGAGACTTTTTCACAATGGTTTGAAAAGATGAATGATACTTATTATCGACATTCTGTGTTTTTACCTCTAGAACTTTGGGCAGTCTACAGTCGTGATTGACAACAGAATAGCAACCCTCAGCAAAAAGTTAGAGACAGGTAAAACTGATAAGAATGGGACAGCTTACCTAATTTTCTTCGAACCACAAAACAAAATCTGACTTAAATTGCAACCTTCAATAAAAAAACTATTATTGCAAAAGGCATACTATTTGTTGCTTCGATTAAATTGTTTTCCCGTAAAGGAATGTGAAAAATAAGTTTCACTTTTTAAAAACTTTGCTGACGTCACCTCTCGACTGCGCACTGGGTTGTGAATTGATTTCATTAATTCCATTTTTTGCTCTTTTTTTTTGGACAGAAAAACCTGCATCTGAGGAGGACATGCTGCAAGACCAGAAAGAAATCAAGGAGCTAAAGGCTCTCATCCCTGAAATCAAAGCAAAGGTAGATTTAATTGTTTCCATGGTGATAGCACTCTTTTAAAAAAAAATATTAAAACATTTAAAAATTTACTGTAAACAAAAGGTCTTATAATTTCTGAAGCTTTTTGTGTATAGCAACCGTTCAATCTCTGGGCACTGAAAAAGCTTTCCTTAGTGAGTGGTTGACATTTTCCGATTACACGCAGTAGATCTATCATGTTTATTGAACCACTTCACGCCGGGATTTTTTTTGCTGAAAAATTTGATTTTCGCAAAAGGCAACATTTTTCAGCCAACTTCTGATATACAGCCAAACGCCACACATACTGATTCGCAAGAGTCATTTCAACAGTATTTGTATGAAATTTCTTACCGAAACCTCATTTTTCAATAATCCGGGGTGTGCACTGGAGAGTAAATTGTACAATAGGCCGTGCACAACGGCCAATTCAAGATCAACACACGGTCTGCCTCCACAGACTTCACAGACTTTGTGTGTGTGTACAAAAGGCACGAGGGATTAGCATGTTTAGACGTCACCCGGAGGCGAGTTGAGGCAATCTTGACGTCTTAACCCGTCAGCTGTTCCTGTGTATAAAAACAGCCAGTGCATGTTATCACGTCCTCCGACGCAAATTAAATTATGTTATCCGATGTTAAATTATAGCATGCAATCTCATGTCAATCAATTTTAATTCAGGTATGTTTGTGTCTGAAAGTGGCGTCATAGCATCATCATTTGTTTAAAAAAAAATTGCAAATTCCTTTTCTTTTTTGTAAACAACAGATCGAAGACGCCAAAGCGGAGAAGAACACAGCGGAGAATGCGGTCGGACAAGCCATGCGCTCAGCGGCTGCCGAATTTGTAAGTCTTTGGAAAAACGTCATCGAGCAGGTCACGATTAGCGGTAGCCCGTTAGCCAAATGCTGGTCAAAACAGCGGCGGGCTAGTCAAACTATTCCTTAAGTAGCCCGGCTGGCGAGTCAAAAATTATCGGGCTACAGCAAAGATGAAAGGACAGGAAGAATTAAATCATTAAATTCAGAAAGAAAACCTGTATCAATTTGTGTCTAATTTTATGAACTGTTTAGGGTTAAATTATTAGATCTGTTTATCAAAAACACTGACAAGATTGCCTCACATAATACACGTTTTACATGTATGCACATTGTTGTTTATGAGACACTCTATAAGAGGGAAACATGTGGGCTAGTGAAAATGCTCGCGGGCTAGTTAAGAGTCTGTTTCAGTAGCCCGGCTGGCTAGTGAAAAATAAAGTTAAGTTCGAACCCTGAGTTAATTTACAAATAACAGTGCCGCTTGTCATCTGAAGAAATTACATGGGGCTGTTAAATGTAATGGACACTATTTGCGAAAAGAAGTGTTTTTTTTTACCAATTAATGGAAAACTAACCTGTCGAAAGCTCAGCTCAGTAGAAAAAATTGTGAAAATGCAAGGCATGGGGTTTCTGTTGAAAGTATGATGGTTTGGTCCAAACGATCGTGAGAAAATTATGGTAATTGCTCTTTCCTCAAATGACACCATACTAGGATCAACAATTTCACAGGATGCTTGATCCTTTATTTGCTTACAATTTGAAGTAGGCTATTTCATATTTTGACAGTTTCGTTTATGAAATGGTGTCAATTTAACTTTAAGCTGTGTTATAGGGAAAAAAAACAAGATATCAGACAAAAAATTGCATGATTTGTTAATTCTTTCTGAGTAGTTTTAGCCACTTTTTCAGCACATGAACTGCCAAGTATTGTATCTGCTTATTGATAGTTTTATTTATTTGTTCAGTATGTTTTGGAAGACCGAGTTCTAATAGTTAATTATTTTCCCTCTTTTTTTTTACGTCACCGAAAATCCTTGCTTTCAGGGTCTTGGTTCGTCATCGTCCAGTGGCTTTCCCTCGAGCTCGTCCGGTGGCTTCCCTTCAAGCAGCGCCTCGGCCCCAGCCCAAACTGTGAGTCTCTTCTTGAAAATATATCGTTCTGGACAAATCAGAAAAGTTTGAATTTCTTAAGCCTTACTTTCTAACTTCTGAAATTCCTCACCCTCAGATTGCCGTGAGGAAGCCCACCGATCCAAAGCCAGACGACATCTCACATCTTGTGCACAGAAAGGTACGTTGGTATTGAAGATGTCTTCAGAAAACTCCCTCATTTTCTTTTAAGTGCAATCGATTAATTTCCGACAAGAGGGCTTCCGTAGCCTTCCCCGAAAAATTTAACCAGTTTGCGTCGGGATTATTTTGATAAGAACAGAATGGGGCGCGGGGTTACTCTTCACTCGACCTCAAGCGAGGCGGGTTGAAGCCATCACCCTCGGGCAGCACACTCATATTTCCGGCCTAGCTCGCTGCGAGCGGGTCGCTGACAGATATTTCCGGCCTCGCTCCCTGCGTGTTTATCTGTCATCCGTTCCGAATACCGCAAAAACCTTTGCGTGTACACACGTCATCCTGCGCGAACTGATTAATGTAGCCCTCTCCTGACCAACAATGATTCCCCCCCCCCCCCGGGGGGGAAAAATTCCTGTATTTAATTAAATTACATTTTATAGGGTTAAGATTTTTAAACTCAAATTGGGAATCAACCCTTAATATTGCTTGCTGTGGAAATAGCACTTGAATTAACGAAATATTGAGTGATATGATTACTTTAAAAGTTAAATTTCTTTGGAAAAAAAAGTATCATCAATTTTGGTTTCTTGTTACCCAGACTGTATTGATTAATTTGTTGAAATTAAAAAAAAAAAAAAATTTCGCCACCTTTTCTTGATTGATTCAAACCAGTTTTTATTAAGTTTAACCTTTGACCTTTGGGGTCATGACCCCAACTGACCCCACGTGTCCTTTTTGCTGTCAGCAGAGGAAGCCAGAGGAGGACGCAGAACAGGAGACGGCCGGGAAGAAGTCTCGTCAAGAAGAAGGGGGCGGGGACGCGGCCACCGCAAACGGCGTCAACGGGACGAACGGCGTGGAGCAAACGACCATGAACGGCGACGCCAAACAGTCGCCAGAAAAACCGGTAGGTTTGGGCAGACCGGGTTCATCCAGAAAATAGTGGGCGCCAACCCGGGGCCTAGTGTCACGGAGCCTGCTTAGCAAGAGAAAATTGCTTAGCATGTTTGTCTTGCTGAGAGCAAGATCAGCTGGTAACCACTCACGAGCAAATAGCTGTCGCGTGTTACTTAGGCTGGTAAACATTTTTTTGTCCAAGCAATTTGTATATTTTGTGCTTAGCCAATTTTTGTTTTAAGCATCAGTTTGAAATTACGGTGCCAAGTTTGTTTGTTGCCTGTAGCATGTCATAAGGCTTCTCAGGTTGTGTTTCTGAGCAAGATACTTTACTCCAAATGTTTCTCTCCCATGGAATAGTATACAAATATTGACTGGCTCAGAGTGAAATAAGAGGAATATTGGACTGCAAGTTCAGTTACAGCAGTGGTTTCGCTTTAATAAATTCTGTAGACCTTATTCACAGGGGAAGCCATTTTCGATCGTGTTCCCTAAATCTATTTTATAAATTGTAAACTGTTGGGATGGGATGGAGCCAGACTATTTTATGATCGGAGTGCGTACAAAGCCTCACTTTAAGTTCTTTTTTAAAATGTGGCTTAAAACATTAGGGTATGTTTAATCACGAATTTGAAATTGTTCATCATTATGCAGACAGGTATTTATGTGTAATGAACTTTTATTTCATTGCCTTCATTTCTACTCGCAAGTTCCAAAAATGAAAACTTTGCCTTGCTTTCAATTTAATATGGCCGACTGTTGTAACATTTTCAATGACCACCTTTATATTTTTATTCCTCAATATTTTTCCAAACAGGAAGTCAAAGTCAAACAAGTGGAGCAGAAGGCCAATGGCTCCACGGAGACTGCTGCCATGGAAACGTAAATTCCCACAATGCAACAGTCTCAAACAGGTTTTTTTTGGATCCGGAAGTTTTTGTACAGTAATGACTTACACCCCTGACCTTTTTTTCTAGATACCCACACAGAAAAAGGGAAAATTTAAAAAGAAATAAGCACAGTCAGCCAATTTTCTACAAATTTATTGATTCTTGTTCAGTATTTTTGTTTTTTTTATAGATATAGGTGTAACTTCCAGCTCAGGTATTCATGTTTTAAACATGCAAATTTTGATACCTTGACCAAATTAAAAATGACACTAGGGTTCTTTGTCTTTTACATAAACATTTTTCATTTTGAAAATCTCTTACGATGTTAGTGTTGAAATTGTGTCTTTTGAAAACTCAACTACCTAGATTTTTTTGTTTTGCCAGACAAAACACAGATATTTTTTTGAAGGGTATAGATATACAGGCGTAACATTCCACAAATACCTAGAAATTGTCCAAATCGGCCTAAACATATAAAAAAAATGTATAAACAAGATTGTGTATACGTTACACCCTAAATGTGGTTTTTGTTTTTGAGAAATATGTTTGTGTTTACAACACTTTAAAATCGTGCTCTATAGTATGTTTTTTTGTTAAACTTAAAAAAATAAAACTTTATTAAAATGGGTGGTTGCATGTGTTTAAGCTGATCGTTATGACGGTATCGATTTTGCGTGTTAGGAAATTTTTTGGAAAAAGTGTTCACTTTGTAATAAAGAGTTTTGTCCCACGATAGTTACAAGACTCAGTTTATTGTTGACTTGGGACTTCCTTGTTCTCATGTATGTTTTGTGTTTTGCATATATACTCAGATTTATGTATTCTAGAGCTTAAGATGCGACAAAAACTGGTTTTCAACAAATTTTGTAAAAATTGACATCCGATTGTTGGCCTTTGGTTGTGAAAACAGTAATAAAGTTAGCATGATTATAATCGTAAGATTGTGTGGTGTCGTTTTGTGTGTCCTTGACTTCAGGTAGAAACACCGACTTATTTATGGCAGGCCCGAGATCTTTCAGACTTAAAAAATGGAGGCCTTTGAATCATGAAAACGTTGTGTAACTTTGAGAAGAGTCTTGTCCAATTTTCAGACAATCAATTTATGAAATTGATGTTTGCCTGCAAGTGCAGATGAGCAATTTAGAGCTGTCCGGAATATTCAATCAACCGAATATTGGAAAAGCTTTTTGCGGCTTTGAATATTCAGAAACAAAACTTCGCACATACATACATACACGACTGTGATTTTACTTTATCAAAGTTGCGGCATTTTATTGTCGGGTGCCACTATTTTTGTCGATTTTTTTTGGCAGGGGCGTAAATCAGATTTACGCCACTGGTCAACGGCTGTTGTTTCCATCCTTTTATCATGTTAAAACCCTTGACGGCAAAAAACACTCATAACGATCACCGCGTGCAAATTTTAACTGGCTCGCTCTGCATGCAACTTTTGACCAGCGTGGCACGCATTTACAGCTGGCAGTTTTGAATATCCGAATATTCGGGCAAACACAGTTTCGAGTAATCGAATACTAAATTATTCGAAAATGGACAGCCCTAGGACAATTTTAATAATATAAAACAAATGTGTATTACAAATGTTTATATTATTAAAAACTAATTTATTTCTAATTTGACAAAAAATATTCCCAGAGTGGCCCTTGAATTGTTTTCTCTGGGGAAATGGCAACGAAGAGCAACTCTTGAATTCTGACAAACTTTTATCCTAACTTTGTTTCTCCGCAAGGATTCTTCCTTTATATGTTACTTTCCAGGAGCATCAAACCCCATGAGGAGTTACCGTGCCTTGGCTGTATGTAACTTTCTCAACCCTAAAATATCTTCCAAAATGATGGCTTTTGAAGGACCTGGATGTGTTAGAATTGAACATGTTCACCGTTAATTTCCGAGTTGCGTACTGGTGAAACTAAGAAGCTGTCATCCCAAGACTTTTCATCTTCTGCCTGTGGCTCTGCGAGGTCTTGGCAAATTTGCTCTTGGCGATCAACAGCGGCACCGCCTTGGCGCTCAGAAACAGTCGGTTACGGAACTCCGTCAGGCGGAAGGCCTCCACAAACTCCTGGCCTCCCTCCGTCTTGGCTGGCTGGGAGGGTCGGCTGTGTTGGCCCAGGGTGGTCGAGGCAAGAGTGGCCATGATGAAACCCGTCATGAAGGCATCGTACCCGGCCCTGTGGCCTCCAGTCTGCTTTGGCAGCCTCTGGGGGCTCGCTTCCTCCTGTTGCGTCAAGGAGGCCTTATTGTCACTACTTTCTCCGTTCACAGGCTTGGATGTAGTGTCTTCTGCTTGGACACTTGATTCTTCCTCCTTTAAGTCCTCTGCAGCATCTGCATTATCATCCCTCTCTGTATCACCATGGCAACTACCATCTTCATCTCCATCATCATCATCATCATCATCATCATCCTCTTTTTCCTTTTTTGCATTTGGGAACCCTTCATCGTTGGGGTCCTCATGCCGCTTTCGTCTCCGCTTCCGTTTCCTCCTCTGTCTCTGCTCGCGTCTCTCGTCGGCATCCTGGATGGCGTCCGGGTCATGTGACTTGGGGCACCTGATCCCATTCTTGCAGTGTCCATGTGCCTGAAAGAAAGAACATGAAGGTACACTTGATTAAAATGATTTGGCAAAACCTGTACTTCACAGATGTCAACTACTCTCATCAAAGGAATAACAAAGGACCAAAAGAACTTGCAAGAAGTGCGACCAAGTGTCAAGGCCTGGTAGTAAAAAATGTAGCTTGGCTCTACCCTCCGAAATCCTGCAACACATTTCTTTTGTGGAACTCACAGCATAGATTCCACACAGCTCGGCTGTCTGCTTTGCCCCTTCCCTAACTGCTCCTCCTTGGTCGGTAAACGATGACGGCAAACCGCACTGATGAAATCCCACAAAGGATGCGTCCTCCTGATACTTGCAGAACTCCACAGCAACATGTTGCTGCCCTCTGCTGGCTAAGCGGGCATTGGTTCTTTGGCTGGGTGGCGAGAAAAATTGGTTCAGATTAAATTTCGGATCAGGTACCAAGCAAACCTATTGGCGAAATGCCTCTGAAAATATTCACAGACACCAAGACATTTAAGTTTTGAACTCTATCAACTTGATCCTATTAGCATAGGATACTTAATTACATTTCCCTGTTTTGGGCTTTGAACATATCGTCACCATTTTCACGAACTGAAATGTGTGTAGATTTTGTGAGAGCCGTGTAATCAATAATTTCTTTTTCACGAACTGGCACGCGGGTGCGCGCGCGCTTCGTACACTGACTCGTTATAGAATAATTTTGGTTTTCACACACTGAAAATTGTGTGAAGAAATTCAAGAATGTATTTAACCTTTTTCTGAAAGCATACTCCAAATAAGATGCCTGCATGCGAGCCTCAAACTCCGCAAGGTACTTGGAGTCGAAGATGCCCCCGGGAAAAATCTCGCACAGATCCGAGATGAACTGGGAGAAGGAGGCCGGGAGCTCGGCGTAGAAGTTCTGGTAGAGGAACACCAGATCCACGAGGCCGTTGTGGAAGACCACAGGCTTAGAACTCCTGATTAGCTCACTAAAGAGCGCCCTCAGGGTTTGCGTGTCCTCCGATTCGGTCCCTTCCTTTTTCGAGGGTTGGAGGGGGGTGGAATGAAGGACAACTTTCTGATTTGATAAAATTATGATAAGATAATCTGAATATTTAACGGAAATTAAAATCAACCCTGAAATGTTAGGCCCTCTCATTTTGGTGATCTGTATCTGTATGGTTACATTGCAGAAACCTATTCAGGCATTAGCACAACGGAGTATAGGTACTCGAGGCACTGGAAGTTATGTCTATTGTTAGATAAAAGAAGTACATGAGAGATATGAGACCCATTATGTGGCACCAGGGTTTACAAGGTGCTCCCACTGCCAGAAACACCGGGGCGAACCCCTTCTCTTAGCGACAAGTGTTACTGGGTTCTTTAACGTGCATTACACAACACACGGGACCTACGGCTTTACGTCCCATCCGAAGGACGAAGCAATAGTGGTAAAGTGCCTTGCTCAAGAGCACAACCACCATATTGTCAATCTAGTGCAGTAAGCAGTCTGCAGCAGTTTTATTCATTTTCAATCCCGGTTTATACTAAACAGGGTAGTAAAAAAAAATGGAACCTCATACTTCCACTTCCCTGAGACTCAAACCACATATATATACCAATGCATGGAGAATCTTTTTAGAAGAAAACTGAAACCAAGATCACCCGATTCGGTCCAGTAGTTTTTGTTCTAGAGCCTATTTTGTGAAGCAAGGTGGGGGTCATTTTTGTCCTGATGAATTACTAAACCGTGCCCGGGAATTTGACTTACATTGTAATTGATAGAGGGATTATTATGTAATAATACCCACATGCAAGAAGTGTGCTTCACAAAATAGACTCTGCAGTAAAAACTACCAGACCGAATCGGGAGATATTGGTATCATAATTCTTCTAAAAGGATTCTCCATCTATTGGTACAGGGGGTTTGAGTCTCAAGGTAGTGGAAGTATGCCGTTCCATTTCTTTTGGACCTCCCTGTATAGCAATGCTTTTTCTCTAATTTGTTTTAAGAACCAATGTTTTTCTCAGGTGACTAATCTTTGAAGTGACATATATTTTGGTAAGCAACAAACAACCAACTTGCATCAAAGTCTGTCCTTTTTCCAAGATTCACGTTCCTAATTGACAGATTTGTCCAGATGAGTGTCATGGCCTCAGAGGCTAGCGGTTAAGAACACCGGACTCATGCTCTGGTGTTTCAGAAGCAACAGTGGCGTGGGTTTGAGCCCGCCGGGTGGACACTTGTGCCCTTGAGCAAGGCACTTAACCATTATTGCTTCGTCCTTCGGATGGGACGTAAAGCCGTAGGTCCCATGTGTTATGTAATCCAATGCACATAATAGAACCCAGTGACACTTATCGCTAAGAGAAGGGGTTTGCCCCGGTGTTTCTGGTCTCCTGTGTAAACCCCCACGCGGAGTATTTAGGAGATGAACCAACCAAGAACCAAGAGTGTATCCCAAGCCAAGCAAAATAAAAAAAAACAAATTCCAGGGGCTGGAATTTTTTAATTTAAATATCAGAAAGCCAATTAATTGGCTTTCTAATATTTAGATAAACAGGCATGCAACTGGGCACTCACAAAAAAAGAGGAAATTCCAATCTTTCCAAGACTTTGTACAGTGTTTTTCTATTTTGTTGCATGCCTGGATAAAGAATTAGCATGGATGAGAATTGAGATGCACTATCTCTTTGCTTTTTACTTGGTAGAATTGTCAATCCCAGTATTGATAGGCAGCGCAGGGCAATGCCAACATCAACATTTTTAATGTTGACTCAACTTTTTGGATTTGGATTTTGTAAACTAGTGACAAGTTTCATTGTCCACAATCACCTTATCCTGGCCTCTATGGTAAGGCACCCCAAACGCATACTGCTTGTTGAAATCAAAGCCATGATCAACCAGGAACTTGAGAGATCCCGGCTCCACGGTGTAATCTTCTGAGCACAGGGTCGTGATGTTGAAGGTCTGTGCAAGGAAGGGCAACCCTGCATCCTTGGTCTCCAGCGCAGACTGGTCCCCTGTTGGCTGCGACCTCACTTTGAAGCAAGAGATGCCCAGGGACAAGACTGATCTTGTCTTTGCCACACCTGCTAAGGATTGGTAACGATCCTCCATGGATCTATAAATAGAATTTTGTGCAAGAAATATCGTGATGGTTATAATTATTATTGAAAAGTTATTAAAATGATTAAATGGTTTACATAGTGAAATTGGCTTTTAACATAATCAGGATCCAATAGAACATATATATATAAGTGTTTTGCAAATCATTGAATACATGGATGTTTGCGAGAATTTTGTTGTCAAAACACTAACTTTTGTCAACTTTGAACATCATTTTGTATGACAAATTTAAGACCTTATTCCACTTTCCAGCAGGGAACCTTTGCCCTTAGGTACTTATTCAATTAAAAACACCAAGTCTTTTAAAGACTAATAAGTGAATACCTGGTCAACAAATTTTTCCGGTTCCCCAATCCACTCAGCTCAGCGTCCATAGCAACGAAACTGCACGACTTGATCGCCAAGATCAGACTCGGCCAAAGCGATTTGAAGTTTTCTCTGTGCACATCCACAACAGGAACGCTTGAAAAGAATGCCATTTTCAAAGCTTTTCAACAGCGATTTATAGCGACTCCTTTTCCCCCCGTCCTTAAGTTTTGTATTTTTCTATTAGTGAGATAATTGCTGCGAAAATTAGAGAGAAAAGTTTGTAGAGAGAAACGTAGATTTGTCGCAACTCATGGAGCGCGCCATCTTGGGTCAAAGGTTATTGCTGGAAATGCGCAGAAACAAATTTCTCAGTGGTGTACGATCACTGGAAGTCCATTTGTGCTGATGGAATAGATTACCAGCGGACGTCCTCGCGCATGTTGTTTACGTTTTTCATTGCGCGGGAAATGCGCACACGTGGGTTGCATAACATGTGTCAACTGGAGTTGGAGATGGTAATTTCTGCAGTTTTGTGTTCAGATGATCATCAGACGCCTTTGTGCTGAAATATTGCGTTTTGATCGTCGATTTCGTGAATGCTGTATCCGTCAGACGATGAAGAGGAAAAGAAAATCAGCTCGGTCCTCCGGTGAAGCTTGTTGTGGTGGGGAAGAATCGTCGAATTCAACCGAAGGCGAGGATGATGAAAAGAACGGGCAATGTGGTGTCGATTTCGGGACCGTAGACAAATCTCACACCACTGCCAAAATTACCAGCAAGAAAAGAAAGGTGCGAGATACAAGCACTAAAGGTGAGATTACATGCATTTCTCTGATAAAATAATGACATAGTCTAGTCTCAAATTTAAGTCAGATCATAAATCACCTCACGTCCTGCATACTAGTGGTTTATTTTTTTAATTTGATCAATGAGGCCTCTGCTTAGGCCTACTGCTAGAAAGTAGAATAAGTACATTTTGTTTGTTTTTATATTTCAGAAGAAGTTGACTGTCCCAACCCATTTCATTTCTTCACTGAAGAAAAGGACGTGAGGCAGTTCCGACAGGATCTGTTGCAGTGGTATGATGCAAACAAGCGAGACCTTCCGTGGAGAAAATGGGTAAAAAAAAAACCCCACATCTATGACATCAACACGATCACACTTACACAGTGTTCTCTATCTACTAGGCAGAATAATATATGGTGCTTTAATTCCACTGGGACAGGATTGAGTAATGTTATACTTGTTGAACATTGTTCAACAAGTATAACGCTGTACGTTGTTACAGTTTAAAAACCTCTTTGGTAGTTGCCATTCATAAGATCTATTGCTTTCTCTTTGGCATTTATATAACAATAGTATTTTAAGTCATTTTGAAAAACTTCCTAACTGCAGGCAAACCATCCGGACCCCGACCAGCGAGCCTACGGAGTCTGGGTTTCAGAGATCATGCTGCAACAGACCCAAGTAGCCACAGTCATAGACTACTACAACAGATGGATGGCGGTACGGAAAAAAAACGGGATGATCATTCTCAAATGTTAAAACTCCATATGGAGTATTTAGAAGAATCCTATCCAAGATGTCCAAATGTTTGTAAAAACATGGGTGGGGGAGGAGGGAGTTGGTCTGTGAAATCAGTGATGGATTTCTAGTGGATTCTTGAAAAGAGAAATTTCATGGTGTCTTGGGTTTTTGCACCATCAAATTGTCAATTGTAAATAATTTTCAAATGAACCACAAAGGGAATCTGACTAAGTGAATTATAACAATTTTTGAAAAATGGAACAAAGAACTTGACTGGAGCGGGGTTTGAACCTGTGACCTCCAGATGGCCGTTCCGGTGCTCTACCAACTGAACTATCCAGTCCTATATTGGCAGTTCCCCAATTTGTCAGTATCTTTGTTCAAGGGGGGGGGGGGGCTAGTTAAAAGCCAGGGGGTCGCAGGTTCCAGTCAATGTTTGTGTTTAACTTTTGAAATTTTTTATATTTAATCCTTTTTGAATTTGACCTTTATATTGTGATCACTGCGCACTTCAAGTTATTTCTTCATACTTCACCTTGCATTTTTATCATTTTGACTTTTTTAATTTATCGTGGAATTTATTATTTAATTTATATATTTTTTATCTCTTAACTTATTGCAGAAATGGCCCACCCTTGAAGATCTTGCACATTCTGCAACACCAGAGGTAAAATTACTTTCACTGTTTCGAAAAAAAATAAAAAAATAAAAGCCGCTTTGAGCATTGTAAAATCCAATTGTGAAAATGTAGTTACTAGAGTAAATGTGAAAATGGCCTCTTAATTACGTTGTTCTTTTTAATATGTCATGGTCTTCGTTTCACTGCAGGAAGTGAACGAGATGTGGGCGGGGCTAGGCTACTACTCTAGGGGGAGGAGATTGTACGAGGGAGCCAAGAAGGTCATGGAGGAGCTGTCTGGCAAGATGCCAAGAAATGCGGAATCGCTCATGAAACAACTGCCGGGGGTGGGACGGTACACGGCGGGGGCAATAGCCTCCATTGCATTCAAAGAGGTATGGAGTTTTATTACGGCCCAAGTAGACCAAGGTCCCAACTTAAGCTTTGAGTGCCCCAACTTCTGTGTTTCAGTTGGAACAGTCCAAAGTAAAGTTGGGACTGATGGTCAAGTTTGGAAATGGAAAATGGCAATTTAGATCACATTTAAAAAATATCAGTCAGTTTCATATGGCCCCCCAAAAAAGTCTCTGGTTCTGGTATGGAGCTTGCCCTAAAAGTGGTGCCGCGACGCCTTTTTTTTTCCCCCTACTTTTTTTCTTCTTCAAATGATGGCTGATGTTGCAGATTACACTTTGATCCCCTTAAAATTCTCAAAAATGTCCTTCAGGGTGGAGCTTGAGTGCCCTCAGTAAGGCCATAAGGCTTGAGAATTCTGCACCCACTAATGATCTCGACCGACACGAACATTCTTCGGGAAATTTGGATAGTCAAGAGAAAAATTTGAGAAAACGGTAACGTCGGACCATACAGCAACATCGTGCATGTACTGCCAGGCTGGTCATTAGTCTGCTCCCTTACATGTTGCGCTAATTAAAAAGTGTTTACAGGTTCCAGATACACGACCATCGCTCCCTCAGTCTGGCTTCCAGACACACAATTACAAAATTACAACACCGTCTGCAAATTGTGCCCGACTAAATTTAGTGCAAAATATATGGGAGCCCAGAGAGGCCACATAAAGCTTATATGCGATCATAACCCCATCTAAAACATGTGAAAATTGTTCAGCAGCAGGATTCCAGTCAAACCAGTGAGTTTGGCTGTTTTTAGACATCATCTTACATTGAAAAAAAAAATATGTAATTGCCGACGCGCATAGCTACGGCGATGTGCGCGCAGACCAGAAACCGGAGACCAATTTTGTTTGTCCTAAACTAAATAATTAAATTTTTCACACAATTCTGTTATATTGCAATCAATTTTGCAATTTTACCAGCTACTTCCCTACAATACTTTCCAATTTTTTTTGAGCCCAGGGCTCCAAAAGGTAGCCAACTTTCCTTCTTTCTTTTGTCCATCTGTCTAAAAGGAATAAAAACTAATTCAAGAAATACATCATCAAATAGAAGAGCTGTAACGAGCACAAAATTGCTAGTTCACGTTTTATGAGTTTTGTTTCCAAATTTTGACCTTTTTATTAATTCAGCCCACTGGAGTTGTTGACGGCAATGTCATCCGAGTGTTTTGCAGAGCTAGGGCCATCGGGGCCGACTCCACGAGCCAAACGGTCCAGACTGCTATTTGGTAAGAAGCCTAGCTGATAAATTGATGTCAGAAGGACAATAAACTAGGAGATTAATGTGCATCTCCCTTCCCCCTCCCCAACCCAACCCTCCGCTTCCCCTTCCCCAACCAACCCTGTTCCTCTAATGTAGATACTTTTATATTTTTCTTGGAGGTCCCTGGCAAATGCCTTGGTCGACTCGGAGCGTCCGGGTGATTTCAACCAAGCGTTGATGGAACTCGGCGCGACAGTGTGCATGCCGAAAGCGCCCTCTTGTGACAAGTGCCCAATCAGGAATCGCTGCAGGGCTTTTCAGCATGTGAGTTTTCCTTTTTCCTCTTTCTGAAGAAGTTAGTTTGCATGTTCCCAAAATTCCATTACTTGCAAAGGTTTTTATTGGCGATGTGTATTATTCACTCGGGTCCACTATAAGTTTTAGAAATTGAGTTCTCTCAAAACCAAATTATTGCAAATTTCATGGATAGAGAACATAACAACTAGTCATAGCTGTCAATGACAATAATTACCGTATCTTTTACAGGAATAATATGTTTGTCACTCAGTAGAAGTTTCGTATAATATGCTAGACTCAAGTTTAACAGTCGTTCACGATTTTTCCATCTTTCGCAGGAAGAAAAATTGAAGACAGCCAAAAAAGAAGGGCTTGAAAAAAATATTGCTGGGAAAGGTCCAGCCAAATCATATACCCTGCCAGACATTGAGTGCGGTGAGTGAACTTTGGTTTGTTGATTTTACTATCGCATTAATTGTCACTGCCAGTGCCAATTTCAAAACTTTTGGTTCATTTTGAAACGCAAAGTGGCAGGCTTTTCCTTACCATAGGCGACTTTAGTCGACCAGGAAACCACACACAGAACACCCTTAACACAGATTTATTCACTGCGTTTCAGAAAGGCGGCATGTTGATATGTTTGGCCGCCCATTCATCAACTATATACCAGCTGAAAGAGTGTTTTCGGATCGTTCTAATGGTGTAGTTTATTCACAGTGTTACCATTACAAAAAAATGAGAAAAGTGCTTCAGAAGTATCCACGCACAATTTGAGATATGGAGTGCCATTTGGTCATGTGGTGAAACGGCTTGCAGTTTGATAAATGGGACCAGACTAACAAAAAGAGCCAAGTCAATGAACAATGTGGTAATGAAAGGGTTAAACAAAAAGCTAGGACTCTGGCTACTTTGTTACCTTCAGATTTTTCCAAATTTGAGTGTCTGTGCGTTGGACTAGTGCATCTGATCATGAGGGTACAATGGTGAAGTTCTGATAACGGTTGGAATTTTATTGAGGACTGCGTAAGTACGCACGGAGACCAAAATGGGAACGCAGACTCCTGGACTATGATAATTTTGAAATTCTCTCTTAACAGCTGCTGACAACTGTCGGCTTTGCATACCAGCGGGCAGCGAGTGGGACATTGAGCAGGGGGTCATGAACTTCCCTCGTAAACCCAAAAAGAAACCCCCAAGACAAGAGAAGGTTAGACCTCACAAAGAGATTTCTAAACCCTAAGATTTTATCCATATTTTGACTTTTTGTTTCAGAATAATTGAAAAGCTGTTAATGTGCAAGTTAATAAGAGGCACTTTTCCCCTCAAATTACAGATATTAGTCTCTCTCAAATGACGTCATTTCCTACAGACCAGCTACGCGCATCGGCATTTTGAGCGTTAACTTGCATAACGCGCATCAGCTGCGTCGTATTTCGAACACATTTCGAGCAACAAGCGCACGTGTTTGGAACATTTTCAACACTGCATAATGCGTGCTTGATTGCGTAAAATACGCAGTTGCAGTTCTCCTACAGAGATGGCCGTCTTTGAGAGAGACCTATTAGTGCGGCCTGGTGGGTAGGGTTTGTGACTCATGATCAGAGGGTCAGGGGTTCAAATCCTGCCGCTGGTCATAGGTTGTGTCCTTGGGCAAGCCACTTTATGCCCATTTGCCTCTCTCCACCCAGGAGTAAAAACAGGTTCTGGCATTAGCTGTAGGGTAACCTGCGATGGACTGGCATCAAATTTAAATGCAGGGGAAAAGAAATATTCTCAGTTGTTTCATGCTAAAGAAACCAGAGATAAATGCTGCCTTGATAAGCCATATTCGCTCTCGACAGACTTTACTAATTACTTAACTCATAATTACAAAGCTTCTTTTAGACTGGACCGACAATAAATATTTTTTTTTCATATGCTTGTAGACCGCTGTCTGCATCGTTCAGAAAAAGTGCAAAGATGGAGTAACGTCAGAGTTTCTACTCGTCCAGAGGCCTGAAAAAGGTATACAAAAGTTTCCTTTTTTAATATCTAAGCAAGAATGGATTGCAGCTGGCCTTCAACTTTTATGAAGTGTCATGGCCTAGCGGTTTAGAACACCGGACTCATGCTCTGGTGTTTCAGAGGCAATGGTGGCGTGGGTTTTGAGCCCACGGATGGACACTTGTGCCCTTGAGCAAGGCACTTAACCATTATTGCTTCGTCCTTTGGATGGGATGTAAAGCCGTAGGTCCTGGGTATTGTGTAATGCAATGCATGTAAAAAAACCCAGTGACACTTATCGCTAAGAGAAGGGGTTTGCCTCGGTGTTTCTGGCCTCCTGTTAAAACTCCCACGCAGAGTATCTAGGAGAAGAACCAACTAAGAACCAAGAACCCTTTCATATAAGTCTCACTGAAATCTCTGATAGTCCTCAAAGCAAAATACGTCTTTAAAAGTAGAACCTATCAATGACAAAGTAATGGACGCCAGAGAGCTTGCTTCCCCGTCCCCCAAAACACCATAGACTTCAAAAAGGGGACAGGAACCTGTCTGTTTGTGTCTTGTAAAAGGCAGTATTTACAGCGAGGAAGTGCTTTTTTCACCATTGAGAGAGTGTGGCATTTGTGGTGCGAAGAACCATGTTTTCCCCTTTAAAATACCAACACAATATTTTTCAAAATGTTTTCCGCTTTCAGGCTTGCTGGCGGGATTGTGGGAATTCCCCAGCGTGAAGACGGACGATCATTGGTCGGCTGTCCAGAGGGTGAAAGCCATCGATGACTATCTTTCAGACGGACTTGGAATGAGGCTAGCCGAGAAACACGACAGACATGCAATAGGAGAGGTGACAATAAAAATATGAAGTTCAGGGAAAAAATCGTTGTTTTCGCCCCTTGTGAAGCCTCCCCTAGTGTTGTTCTATAGGCTCCGTGCGCAAACAAGAGGGGGCGCTTTTCTACCACTTGGACACCCAGTGGACGGGACATGCCGCATACGCATACTGGTTTGCGCACGTTTAGTTGGAAGTACGCACGACTTCACTGAATTTACACAAAGCCATAGTGTCTTCGCGTGAGGCGTCTTCGGAAATGCATTTGAATGTCTCTCCCAGTGGTCTCCCCCAACTCTCCCATTCTTACCGTTGAGGGGGTACTTGTCAACCTCGTCCCCAGTGTTACTTTATTTCCAACCTCGTTTCCAATAATAAGCCCTGGATAGGAAACTTTGTTCCTGTATCCTGATTCGATACCGCAATTTGCTAGTAATGGATTCTTACCGTGTAGTTGGTGTTGTTGTTTCCAACGTGCACTACGTGTTTTCATGATTATTCCGTCAACGCCTTCTCAAAAATACTCCTTCCTTTCTAGTTTGCTCATATTAATATGAAATGTGATACTGCATATTGGCGGGCCAGACTGTAACATTTTAGGTAAAAAAAATAACTTGTGTTTTCATAATTCACGGCGCGACAAATTAGTGCTGTTTTTACCCGGGCCCAGACACCTAATTCAAAAACCAACGCTAATTTAACGCACATGCAGGCACCAGACTATTCCTCATTTGCATAAGTGTTCAAAAATCTTGCACATGCAAATGATCCAATACCAGGGTGAGAGAGCAGGTAGTGGTGGGCGCGTACTGCTCGACACCCTGGGGACGAGGTTGGGGTACTTGATCACGGAGCACATAGTGCGTCCCACTCTCAACTATTTCATGACTTTTACAACTAAATGGTTCCATTTTGTTGTCAAGATAAAGTTTTTTAATCAGCACTTTGTGTTTTGGTTTGTGTACCCTAGGTGGTTCATATTTTCTCACACATCGAGCAGACCTACTGTGTTGAGACATTCAGCGTAAATGAAAATGACGTCTTAGAACAGACTACGGACAGCAGTCAACGATACAGGTGGCTTACGGCTGAAGATTTCGCCACGTCAGCTGTTTCCACGGCGATGAAAAAATGCTTTGGTGCTTATCAAAAATCGATCAATCCTCCAAAGGTAAAACGAGTGAATTATGCAGGCATGAGATTTTTGTCTGAAATCAGACTTTTTGAATCTGAGAGAAAGACATTATTAGTACAGAGTGATGTGCATTTTTCAGACATTTCCTCAATTTTCAGACTTTTTTTCAATTGACAATCTCATCTCTGATAATGGGTACCCTCAGTTGTGTATTTGTGCTGGCAATGTGTATATTGCTGCTAGCACTGAGTAACGTGGGGGGGGGGGGACATGGTTATGCCCCCTCCCTCTGCCCTCATTAAATTGAAAGAGTTAAAAACAAAGGTAGGGGTTCCACATCTTTGTTAACTTGCTGCAATGAAGACCACCACCTATTGTCCGATGGTATCAAATATTGTCTGTTTTGAACGACACCTCCAATAGTCAGATCGTGCCCAGCCTCACCCCCCCCCCCCCAATGGAAATTGCGATTTCTGATAAAAAGCGACTTTTTTGTGGTGGATTGCGCAAGATAGCAGTACAACTGCCATGAATATAGCATTGGTCAGAAAACTCTATTTTCATGGATACTGGTTTAAATTCCTTCTGTTTTCGTTTAGGTAACTCAGAAGAAAATCAAATTTGATTCCAGCGGCGCGGGAGACGGTAAAAAGCAGTCAGCACTGGACATTTTCTTCAAACCAGTGCCCAAGAAAAAAAGATGACCAAAGCAAAAATCGAACCTCGGACGAACAACTCGCCTGTCGTCAGTGGATGGAAAAAGGTCACACAATAAATTTAAATATCAAAAAATTATATTTGTGGTGTTTATTGCAAACGACCTGTTTTTGTGAAGTCTTTCCTTAAGGCCACTTCTTTCCAACCATGTTCCAACAAACCATCTGAAAGGGCGGTGCCGAATATTTGAATATTCGATCAAATTCAAGGTCGAATGTTTGAATAGTCAATTATTCGAATTGACTCAGCTCTACCTTTTGACTCAGAAATCCTGTAGTGTACAGATTTTATTAAACATTTTCTCATCTAAATCAATCTTTCCAAATTAATTATTAATATTCTTTGAACTGCAGCCTAAAATTAAGTAGTTTGTTTATGAAGGATAATCACTGAGATACAAATGTAAATATTGTTGGTGTTTTTTAACTTGAAGGTGTCTTCGGGAGACATGTCCACATTTTGACAAAAAGCAACTACGCATTCGAACAGGTAGGCCTAATGAATTAAGTATAACTTGTGTTTAGGGAAATTGGCATCAGGCTCTGTGATTATTCTGGTATTGCAACAGCAGACTCAGTAAGAAGTGTAATTGCAAATTATCATATTTAGAAAATCATTTTCTTAAGCGAGTTTTGTCGTGTATGCAACATTTAAATTAAACTGTACTTATCTGTAACGTATCTGTGCCATCATAAGCTAAGATATAACAGGCAAACTCGATCATTACATATGGAAAATTCTTTTGGGTTTAACATCTCAATGTGGGTCCTAGGTTGCTCAAATTCCCTCAATCATCCAAACCCACATTTCCAATTTTTAGATGTTTTGAACATTTTCCCAATTGTATCCCCCCCCCAATAAAAAAACACATTTTTATTTCGAAAAGTTCATTCTCATTCCCCCCCCCCCCCGAAATTCCACACAATTGTCTAAAGTTTCCACATTTGTAGGTCATCAAAAATTAAAGGATTTTTTTCAGGTGCAACCCCCCCCCCCCCACACACACACACACAATTTGTAGTCTAGAACCACGCCTATTTCTTGGGCATTGAAGGCGAGTGGCCACGCCTGGCAACAGAGGGCGCCCTTTATTGGCATAAGTTCAAATCATAGACATATAATAAATGTCTATGGTTCAAATCTGTCCGTCCGTCTTACTGGGTTTCTTCTGGTTGGTCATCAGTCTGCCCAGGGCCCCGTGCGGCTCAGCTAGAGGCCGGATGCCGATCTCACTCGGTGACGTTGTGTTGACAATGGTCCCGAATTCTGACCTACGTTTCCTGCCACCAAAAAAAAGGAAAGAAATTTGTAAAAGTTTAAGTTGGCAATGTCACTTTCAAAATGACATTGGTTATATATCGCGGGCATCACTTTTATCGTTTCAGTGCCGATTTAATGTTCAATTGATTTGAAGGCGGACAAAATGGTTAGGATGAGACTCGAAACAGTCGTCGAAATAAAACAGTTTGACGGCATCCTTGGTAGAAAATTTGCAACGGGCGGCTGTTTATTGCGAGGGAAATAAATTATCCATATGCTACGGACGCCGATTGGGGATTCCGTTAAAAAAAACATTGTTTTGCACTTCCGACTTTCGAATTCTTACTATAAAAATACAACCTTAGAAACTAACAGAATATTCTTGTTCAGTTCTTCCCACTTTCGTTTTGCAAAATAATTCGGATTTTTTTTGGTAAAATTTTGCGTGCAATTTCAAATAAAAAATCGACTGAAATATTCAAAAACTTTTCAAATACAAAAGAATAAAACAAAATAATGCATGTCTGTTGGGTGTGGTTACCTGAATGGGCGTGGCGGTACGGCCCCAGAGGGCGGTGTCCCCAAGCTGGATCGGCAGGCGTGGCTAGCGATCACCATGGTGACGAGACACAGGAGGAGTAGCCACCTGGATCCCATGCTGTGACGTCACTAAACCAACTTGAACTAGTAATGTCTTGATAGTAAACCCGGTTTGTCCTGTCCAGATGAAGTCCGTTCAAGACGAACGAAATGTTTTATAAATGCGAGAAGTTGTTGGCGGCCGCACAGGATGAACAAATTGTTTTTATAAATGCGAGAAGTTGTTGGCGGCCGTTACCACAGGATTAAACTGCGATTACTGGTCTAAATTGAAATTCCAAACAGCAAGCGACAAGTCCGAGCGACGGAGTTTGAAATGTCTTCGGCAGTGTAGGAAACGTTACAGCTCGCCTGGCCCCAACCGTTGGTTTTATACCCTCTCGATATCCGGAATGGACAGACGTGGAAAAATGTATCCTGAAAATATATCGTCATGTCGCCAGTTTGAATCAATGAAAAATTTAAGATAAAAACAGCCTTAAAAATTCCCCCACAAATCTTGCGGTTCATTGTGTAATGCTCACGAGTTCGTTGTTTTAAGGAAGTGTGGTGTTTATTTATGTGTTCCTGTTGGATCGTTGCCACCCCGGGAAAGCATACACCCACAGATCCGTGTAAATATCCTTAAATTGATATCTTAGTCAAAGTTAATTTCAAGGCATACACCCACAGATCCCTGTAAATATCCTCAAATTGATATCTTAGCCAAAGTTAATTTCAAGGCAATTTTGTCTATTCAAAACACTTAAGCCACTCTGACGGTTAATGTAGTTATTTTTTTTTTTACAGCTAATTAAACATGCACTTCCAGACGATATGCGTTAAATTTATTTTTCGGATGTTCCTCTGTCTATAAATGGTATAGTCCGGCGATCGTTTCAGTGGTGTATTAGTAATTATTTCTGGTATAATGAAACTAAGGATTCCTAAAAAAGTGCCCCAGGCACCGTAGCTCGCAAGCCTGAAGAAATTTGTAGGGAGAAGACAATGAAGAGAAAGTACAGTATAGGGGCTTTCACACTAGACGAATTCCCCGGCAATTCCCCCGGAAATTGCCGGGGAATTTCGGTCGGTCTGTTCACACTACAAAAAAATCCCCGGGGAATTCCCGGGGAAAAGGTTTTCCCCGGGAATTTTTTACCCCTGCTCGGGAGTAGGGTTTGAACTTACCCCACCTTTTTTTCACCTGTATCGATCGCATTTTGCGACACAATATTCAAGTGCTCCGAACTTTTTGAAATAAATCGCAACTTGCAAACGGTGTTCAGTTTGTCGATCGGGCCGTCGCGTGACTGAAATACAACTTCAGTTCGCAGCGCCTGGAAATGCAACTTTTATCCTCAAAACATAACCATTTTCCAGCAACATTTGAACTAACATGTAGGCATTATCCATGATAATTTTCCAACTGAAAGACTCCCAACTAATTCGCGTACGCTGCGCCTGGAAAATCTCACCCACTTTTATCCTCCAAAACAGACAACTGTCATCCAACAACGTACGTGTACATGCATTTTCCATGACAATTTCTTCGACGCACGTGCTGAGTTGCAGTACTGCAGTACTGCGTCACCAATGTGGATCACACCATTTACTTTAGGGGTGTACCATATTCTTTCTTTTTTTAAAGAATATTTACCAGCATTTCCAAAATTATACAAAATTCTCTTTATGAAGTTCGAAACATTTCAATGTTAGAAAAGAAGCTCCTCAACATCGCAATGTAATTTTTGTTAAGAATTTATTCGAGAAACGATGTAAAACTTTAAAAAGGGTATTAAAAGCACCCCTTTAGTTACGGTATCATTGGATGATCCGTCCATATGATGCGAGGCGAATTGCCGTATGTTTTCCGAAGAAAATTGCGATGGAAAAGTTGATTTTTTGACGTTGCAAAGTCGTTGCTAAATATAAAAATTTGATAAGATTGGTAGTAAAAAGAGGCCTGTTTGTTCTTATGGCATGCTCCCGACAATGCATGCGGGAACATTTCATCGGCCCGGCTCGGAAGAGCGGGTTAATTGGCCGGGCGCCGGGCCGGCTCCGTGTCCATCGCATATCGGGGGATAGGTAGGTAGCAATTCTCGATGCGAATTTCTCAACGTCATCATCAACGAGAAACTGAAAGTTTTCTCGAAATTAATGGCGGCCGACTGTCCGCCTGAAAACTTTTGCACAATTCCCGGGGTTTGATTGCGAGTGTGAAACGATCGTGCATATTCCCGGGAAATAGTGTCCCCGGGAGTTATCAAATGTGTCTAGTGTGAATGGTTGCTGGGGTGTTGGTGGGGTAAAAAATCCCCGGGAATTTCCCGGGGATTTATTTCCCGGGGATTGGCTGTGCAGTGTGAAAAGGCCTTATGAGATGTGGGAGGAAAATCCCAGAAGTTTATTTGGGGGAAAACCCACGGAATCAGGCAGGGACTGAAATCTCAATCCCCATATTGGCCCAGGCGGGAATCGAACCTGGGTCACGCGGTTGAAGGCGAGGGTTGCACCGAACTAATTCAATCCCCATTAACAGTGTAAAATAAACAAAGTTCAGGGCTATATAACATGCAAGCCGACATCACTGGGGTTTCTCAAACAAAAATTAAATCATTTTCTAGTCCTTCATCTTTCCATTTCCTTTAAATTGTTGGTGGGTTAACCAATTACATTTTTAAATCTTCAAACCAAACCAAACTCGCCTCCCGAACCCAAGCCCTCATGCGGCCATTTTACAAAGACATCCCTCGACTTTCTCGAGTCAGGCAAACAGGACCCATTTTTTTCGGCCGCAATTTTATCAAGTCTGCCCTCAGAATGGAAGCCCCAAAACCAGGGAGTTGTTCCTCGGCTATATTTACACAATTCCACCCTTTTTCAAGCCAAACGGTCTCCTTTAAAAAAAAAAATTGTGGGGGGGGGGGGCACTTTCATGTTAATGAGCTCGCGCAGAAATTCTCACTACAACTAATTAGCTCTGTGCACCCCGAGACCAGGAAAGTACCACTACGCCAACCTGACAACCTGATTGCTGCCCTCTTGCGGCAGCAATTATCCGGACAGGTGTACCAACTTCGTGAGGGCCAGTAAACAGGCCCAAAATGACGCGGGCCAAATCACAAAAAGAAGGGTGGAAGCCGTGATTAGGACTGCGACATTGTATTTCGGTGAAATTTGAATAAAATTAGGCCCTGGACTTTGCTCTATTTTGCAATGGAGCGTTGGCATAATTTTTCAAAATGGTGATGGGCTTCATGGCTATTTTTAGGGGTGATCATCTTTGGATGGAATTTTCTCCCAGAAGTCATCGGATTAAACCCCCACCCCCCGAAAATTGAAAGATGATGAAATAATCTTTAATTTGATGGGTGTCTCAAACACCTTGGAGAGTTGCGAGTACTTGTCCCGATCTTGAGAAGTGGGGTTATTTATTACTGAGGTCTGTGACACTTTGCGATGGTCTGCAACGTAACCTTGAAATACACTCGACATTTATTTCCTTGGATTGCATCATGCTCTATCTCTGAAGTTCTGTGACCTCTTTGCCTTTCAAGTGAACCAAACATAAATCGCTTGCTATCCTAAAAGATTTAAGAAAAAGTATTTTACAATATATCAGTCATGTCAATATGACAAAATGATGAATTTATTCAAAACAATTTCCAACTGTACCAATTAAACTTTACAACCTGATACAAACCGGTTGCTGATTGGCTTACGGAAATTACGTATGCACATTATTTGAATGAAATCGTATATTTTCAGAAGCCAAGACAAATAATATTTGCACTTAATTTATAAAGAGCGCCATCTGGTGACAACATTAAGTGTATAGCACAATAATACCACGTTACACACAAAACATTAATGTTCTGAAATATAAATATCCGTCTTCTTGCCCTGTGCTTTTCACGTGGAGCAATTCAAATACACAGGACTTTTATGGCCCCTTTTTGTAGAATAATCTATTTTTAAAAAAAAATCTTTTTAATTTTGTTGTTTGTTTAAAACCCCTTTAACTCAGTTCTTCATCAAAATACATGAGCCTGTAAGCATACTGGTGTAAATGACAAAACATTACAATCATTAAGTAATAATTATATAAAAAAATAATCTTCAAAGTTTAATTAGCATAGAACTAATTTGAAAATAAAATAAAAGTTTACATTATTTCATAGGAAAACATTTTCAAAGAAACTCAAAATGAGCCAAATTAATCTGAGGTTTTAGATACACCATTGCTGTGATTTCACAAACCCATTTTTCAGAACATTTTCCTTTCTTTAGTAATTTTAAGTGACTTTGTAAATATTAATTGATCTGGCGTAATGCGTTTTGATCTATTGTAAAAAAACACCACAAATGTGACATCAAAATCGGCCCGATTAACCTATACTGTTCATGAACACAAATAAATAATTTAAAACAAAATTGTATCCATGTAAAAGATTGATGTTTAACGGACGTCTCCCCAAAAATCGACTTCATTCAACCCATTGTGAGCATTAAAAAGAACGGAATAATTCTTTTAAATCTTAGACTTGCCGCATGCAATGTACATCGCGAACACGCAGGAAACAGAAGTCGGGTCTGTCCGATGCTTGCTCGCAAGGAACAGTCGTAGGGTTACGAACATCCAAATCGAGACCTAAAAATAGCAACGATAAACGAGACACATAAAACTTCATTTATTTCCATGCATACAGAGAAAATGCAAACGTGGCTGTATTAAAAGGCAATATTTTTCATCAAACATTTAAACTGACAAGACAAAACTACGAAACGTTAACGGCATGTTTTTGTTACTAACCTTTTTTTAATTATGGGGGTCTCACGACTTCGATGCCGCCAAAAACTCGTCAAATGACAGCACGTCATCATCTGAAAATTCAAAAATTCATATACAATGATGAACATTTTTCTTGATAATTTCACGCTATCATTTCCTTAAAAAAAAATTGTAGTCGTCTGAAGTATTCATTCCATTTTTGTTTTGTTTCACTTGTAGTACTTATGCTTTCGACGAAATAATAACAGGCTCATAAATATTGACCCTTGAAAAGTATGCCAGCTGAAAACAAAACTGTCTTTCAATAAAATGTAAGAATTCTTTTAGACAGAATTTTTTTTTCAATGAAAACGAAACAAAGTAAAAATGAAAGTTGCTGGAAACCACTTCCTATACTGAAAATGTAAACAAAAATAGAGTTAAAAGAGGGCGCATGGCGTTTCAATTGTAGCAGAATCCATTTCAGGTGAAATAGATCCCAGTTATTTTGACCAATCATGTTTTCATCTTAATTTTTTTCCAGAACATTTTTGTCCTAGCTTGTGAAGAATAAAACGGCCTACCATTTTTGTCGAATTCGGCCAGGACTTGTCTGTAGTCCTCGGCGTTACCCCTTCGTCTGACCCACTCCTCCGCGGTGACGCTCTGGTCGTCGTCTGCGTCCAACTCGTCAAACAGTCTCCTCATCATCTTGGACATGGCCTGGGACTGCAGCGTGAGGGCGCTGTTGTCGCTGTCGTCGTCCCTCCTCCGCCTAAAAGAGCCAATCACGTGACAGTGAATGAATGATTACCGCCCAATAATCGTAGGTCTTCATTTCTTTCAATTTGTTTTCAAATAATGACAGCAAGTTTGGAGTTGTATTTTTTTCCCGAATGAAGTTAACTGCTTTGTGCATTAAAACGTAGGCTATTTATGTGCACATTGAAGGCATAATAATTGGGATCATTGGCATTATCCCAAAAGTAACAGTTTGAAGAAATCGAAAGATGATATTCATTTGAAAGAAATCAAGAAATAATGCTATTGACGAAATATTGTGTCGTGATCAAAAGGTTGTAGGCCTACATGGTTTTTCAATGTTTTCTCGGAAAGTGTATATCCACTGAGCTGAAACTCCAGCAGGATTAGGTTTGCAACATTCTTCTTTTGATTGCGGATTTTGCATATTAATCGTACCTGAATGGGTGTGGCGGGACAGGGCCGGAGCCGGGGCCGTACGAGTTGTCGCCGTCGGCAGAGGGCGGTAGGGTGTTGCCGCCCGTCAAGCCGCCCTGGGACGCCTGGTTGCAGGCCTCGGAGATGACCAGCACGCACGCGAGGAGACTAAGGGTGATGACGATGCCGCTCATGGTGGATACGGTTGCCTTGGTAACGATTTTGATGCGAATCGGATGATTTCGTCTGCTGAAATGAAACCAAAGAAAATACCATCAGTGGTCGATCACGCTCACAATGTGCTCCTGTTACTTCGAATTATGCTTCAATTCATTCATCTTTTTTGTTGAAAATGTGAAACTAAAGGGCATCATGACGTACGAAAGTTAAGATCTGCATTTCATGTTAGCTGAAAACACTGCCATTTTTAGTCCCAGTTCTTAGTTCCCGGGTTGAGAGGAGTAATTGAGGTAAAGCGCCTTACTCAAGGGCACAACACGCATGACCACGGCGGGGCTCGAACCCACAATCTCACGATCATGAGGCCTGTGCCCTACCGCTAGACCACACGTGCCAACAACCCTTGGGTACCGGCATTAATTAATGCTGGGAAGGTATTAACAAACTGTGGAGGAGGTTTGGCGAATAGCATTTCATGGACTCGATCGAGTCTGGCCCAATCGCTTCGAAAGAGAGATGGACACTCCGTTCCCGTGAACACAGTTTCGTTCCTCCTTAATTCTACCCCAAACTGTTATTTTCACCAATGGAGATAATGTCAGAGTCGTCCTCGTCGACACGAATTGAAAGTTGTCTTTGACAATGTGCTTTCGATTTCAGAGACGTCCCAAGTCATTGTGCGAAGGGTTGTCTATAAAGTCTGATTAAGATTATTTGTTGAAAGTAAAGGCATGGAGCAATCGAATATGTAAACGATGCAGTGCAACCAAGCCAACATTTAAAAATAAAAGTACGTGTCAGAAATTCAGCAAAAGTTGAAGTTGAAGTAAAAAAACCCGGAGGTTTTGCAAAGAAACCTTACCTGACACCTGCAGAAGTCGCAGAAGAACTTGCAGTCGGGACAGAGCTCCTAACTTTCAAGACAAACTGTAGTACAAACTTCTTCGTTGGAAGATTGCAGTATTTGCGGTAATACTCGGCTGACTTTTCCCCACAAAGAAAAAGTTGGGATGAAAAAATTGACTAAGTCGGCGGAGCAGATGAGGTTGCAGATCGCTGTGGCTTTGGCGAGGGGATGTCTCGATGTCTTGCGGTCTCGGTGATGAATCGACCGCAGCAGGGAATCCCGACCGTCTTTTATAGCCTCAGCTGCGGAACACTCCACGCACGGGGTTCCCCTCAACAGCTGATCACCAGACCTCAGGTGATTCCTGTCTTGTGACGTCACCAGTGCGTGTCTTTGTATCCAGGGACCTGCCTCCTTTTGTAAGATGAATAATGAGAGGAGTTCCCCCGGGCCAGCTGTGGTTGCGCAATTCCTTGCCGGGATTTCAAAGCGGTCTCTGCCCGGCGCGATCGCATGGTCCTTCACCCTAGTTCGCATTCCTTTGCGTACGTGTACTGTACTTCGCGCAAGTTCTAGACAAGAATTCTGTCACGCACCTTCTCACAGCTGATGTGTGCTCATTTTCGGAGCAAGTGTTAGTGTTTGAGTAATAAAAAGTTAACTTTACTCCCCATAAGAAAGTGTTTAAACAGGGTGTCTCCAAAAAAAAAATGCAGTCAAACAACACTTGTTTTTCTGAGGTAACTACATCGTCTTTTATGAAAAAAAAAAGATTACCATGAGATAATAGAGTGTTTCTTTACCCTTGACGGGATTTTGGTTCTGTGTGATTTTGACCTTTTGTTAAAAAATTACGGCAAAGCTTGTAAAGGCTGTCAAAATCTGTTCGTGACCACTTTCTTCACCTTCTTGGTATGTGAATGCCTTTCATTAGATACCAAGTGGCCCAACAATTCAATTCCTTTCATTTAATTACAGGCATGCAACTGAAAAGTCACACACAAAAAGAGGAAGTTCAAAATCTTTCCAAGACTTTGTACAGTGTTTTTCTGTTTTTAATGGCACACATATAATGGGAAGTTAAAAAAGGAGGAAATCAGCTGATCCGAGGAAAGTTGCATGCCTGTTAACTAGCTGTATATCTGGACTGGGGTGTCCAAATGAGATGGGATAAAGATCATTGTGTAGAGTATTTACTACACCTTCAGACTCTATAGATAAATTTGCAAAAAGAGAGTGCTAGTTGGCCTATTTAAAAAAATAATAATATTGATTGACTGCTACATTTGTTTTGACACACCCTGTATCATTTATTTGCTCTACTCCAGTGAGAAGTATGCTAGGTACATAAACTACATTTCAAGTCCCATTTGATTGTTTTTTAATGGTGTTTTGATCCCTTAAAATAATTGCATAATTAGGAAATTGTGAGGCTTTTTTTTCGTTGAGGAGGCATGGCATACGTGCAATTTGGTAATTTGGAGGGGGTGTCGCAAATTGCGAAATCCCAGAGCTCGTGGTTAAACAAATTGAGAAGAATGATATAACAATGCTTTGTTAAATCATTGAATACGTCCTTCTAAGGAAAACCCCCGAAGGGACCATTCACTTCGTTAGAAAATAGTAAACCTCGGCATCGTACGATCCTCTGACGTCATAGAGTGGGCGGGGCCAGCCGTACCTCCCGGCCTCTGATTGGTCAAGACTGTATCCGGGGTTGCGAAGTTTTCTCAAGACGCGTGTACAGGGACTCGTAAATAGGACATTCACCTGATTACACCGACCCACCGGCAAGACGTTCGAAGGTTTCGCGGAGAAAATTCTGCAATTTACGCGTCCCATTTTTTTCTGTTTAAATCTACCCTGGGAAAATGTCATGAACACTTAACCTTATGACAGATAATGTCCTATATTGAAGTGGTAGTATTTTTTTAAGTGAGCAAATAAGTTTTGGTTTCTCCAAGACTTTGTTTTACCTTTAGCCGAATTATTTTTTGGACATGTATTGCAATTTGTAATGAAGATTAGGATGGGCGGAGACTCGGGGGCAGAGAAGTGTGTGGGGTGCTGCGACTCGACACTACATCTATCTACATTCTTGGGATGGAAAAACTATAGGGTCCAAATTGCAGTGGGCAAGGGGGGTCGTTTTTTGAAGGGGGAGCTCAAAGTATTTTTAACGACAAAAAGCTTTATGTTTGTCTTCCTCAGATTCTGAGGGGAGGGACAAAGGGGAAGGGGGGCACATAATGTTATACCCTTGTTTAGTTACGGCACTGATCCTTGTCAACACTTGGGCTAAAATTCTTGGATTCTCGTTTAGCCATGCAATAAAGAAATCATCCCAAATGAAAAAAAGGCAATCCTTGAAGAATAAATCTTTCTTTTGGGGGTTAATTTTAAAAGCTCTTTTTAAAGCAAAGTTTGTTAAAATCGAAATTGGAGTGGAATTGGAAGCTCGTAAAGTTTTAATCCCAAATCCTTGTTCTTCTATTATAACAGATGCATAAAAGTCGAGTACAAACTAGTGAGGAAGGTCCGGCAACGAAGGTTGTCTACTTCGTCTGCCCAGCTGACGTCCTGATCACCCCATAACCTGGTTGCCTCCAGCCTGGGCTTCCTGTCTGACGAACGACCCAGGAGAGACCGCTGACCTAGATCGCCATATCCCGCTGGAGGTTCAGGGAAACGATCAATCAATCACGGTAGGAAAAGCACCTGCTTCGGGTGGGGGGGGGGGGGGGCCATAGGTCGAAACTGCCCAACCCCACCCTTATCCCCACCCCAGTCCTAGAGGAATATCATCAGGAACTGAGGATTTCAACCCAAAAAAGAAGAAACTGAACATATCAAAAAACACCCGAGTAAGCTCAAGGGTGGATGGGGGGGGGGGGGGGGGGGAACGGGGGCCATGCCCCCCCCAAAAGAACCAAGTTTTTTTTTTTAAGTGACGTCGCAATAAAGGCAGGCAACTGCGTACACCACCATCTTTTCCTGAAACAGATTTAGTTAAAGTGGTCAGAAATTGCCTCAGATTGCACCACAAAGCATCTAGAATCCAAAAAAAAAATCGGGCCCTTAAGCGGGCCCCAACCCCTGAAACCGCCCTTCAGCAAGCTTGCGAGATCTCGGATAGTATAGGCCCATACATTTTATCGACGAACGGCAAAACCCAATGTTATAAACCTCTTCAAAGAGCTGTTGAAAAATCCTCGATGAACCTAATTTGATAAGCTTCGCCCTTCCGAAATGTTTATAGATGACCGTGCCTGTTTACTCCTTGCTTTTTGGGGGTGGAGGTCGGGGGGGGGGTGGAGTTGGTTTCGCCGCCTGCACCCCAATCAAAATGTACGCATAGCCTGTATGGTCTTGCCGTGGTCACATTTTGCACTGCAATTTACCCAGATCATTTATTTATTTATTGAAAAAGGTGACGACAAACCAAATTCTGGTTCTCTGTTTTATATTACTTCCATCCCTCTCTCGATCCTTATAGAGTAATTTGCTGATCAACCTTTAGGCAAAATGCAATAATTTTATACAGTGCTAAAAAGAATATGTTTGCATGAGCGCAGGTTCAAACCTACATCGGCTCCAAAATGACTCGCGCTGCAAGCATTTAGCTTGTCACACATCCATCGGTTGGTAAGACGTTTGACCCGTTTCGCACCCTCTCTGTGACCCCGTGTGACCCCGGACCCTGGACGCTACTGGGGGAGCTAGGTGCGGCACCGCCCGACATGGTGACCTCAAATGACTCGTCAGCTGTTCTTGAGAATTCCACACAGGCACGCGCGATCTACGGTCGCTTGGCGCAGCACGTCGACGGCTCGTGTGCGTTTTGTAAAAGCACTTTTTTTTGGGGGGGGGGATAATTGAACAAAGAAATCGCAGAGAAGGCTTCAATTCCTATTGATTGGAAGGTTCCACGATGTCTGAGCCCCACTTATTTTTCCAACCATCGTAACGCATTTTTGTCATGCAGAGCTTTAAACTAATTAGTTTCGTCTTATGTCTTGGACATTGTTATAATTATTGACATCAATATTTAAGTTTAAAAATAAAAAAGTGGTTGTACACTCTCGCGAAATGTTCTAATGCCACTAAACCAACATGAGGATTGCTTTCCGTCCCCCTGAAGTGTCTGAGCGATTCTTCACTATGTTCTCCACTTATCTGGCTATAGGCTTTCAAAAACCCTTGTTTAAATATACCTTAAATTAATGTTTGTGTATAAGTGCATGCTTTTTGGGTGTGGCATCTTGGAAAATAATTTTTTTAAATTAAATTGATAATTTCTAGCATTACCGTTCCAATGACACATCGCAAGAAAAAAAAAATCGGCCAACGACAAATAATCAATTAATTAACCTCGACTTTTGAATTAAGAGCGGGATGCTCCTAATTCGTTCTGACTAGTATGCGCAATTTCTGAACTGGAGCCCGCCATTTAAAACCACTTTTTAAAACTGTATAAAGGCCTGCGAAAACAAACAAGCAAATTTATTTGTTACAGGACATTACATTCCATTAAATTTTGTACGGAAAAGAAAATCGAAATAAAAAAACAAAAACACACGTACAAACCAACTTGAAATAATGAAAAATAGAAAGGAGTTTCGGAAAAAACCCAATAAACTGCTTCCCGCCTCAGTCAGACCAAAGTTTCCTGAGCGATAATAATCTGAAATTGTATTTTAGGGTTCGAGTCCTGCGTGGGAAAGATTTTGTCCACACGGTAAAATCGATTCCCCCCATCACAGTAGGACAAATATTTTCATTCGGGGGTCTTCATAAATGCCGTTGCTTCTACAAACAATTGTATTCATTCGGTCCTCCTCGCAATAAGCGAACAATTATTTAGTACACACCGAGTAAACAAAGCTATGAAATATATATTTTGTATATTATTAAACAAAATTATTCCCAAGGGGTGGTTCAACGTCCCCCGCCCTATGTCATTGTGATGATTTGGCGGCCCCTGCCCCACCCATAACCTACCCACTATCCACCTCCGCCCGGGGTATGGCAAGCGTTGGACGGTATGGCGTGATGCGAAAGCTACCAGATCGTCTCGTATTTATAGACCACTAACTGATATTCTAGAGATAACCCCATAACATACATGCCTGTCTGATTCATGGAATGCAGGGAAGAAAATAACTAAATGTTGTGTTTGCCAACATCATCGACTTCAGGTTGTGAGCCACCTCGCGTGATTTCAGCGTCCCTAAGGCCAGTGAACCCAACAATAACATTCAATTTTCTGATGTTTTCCCAAAGTTTTTGGTGGAGCTAAATTTTGTTTGTGAAATTTGGCCTACAGATCTTTTAAGATCCTTTTTATTGGTCTTCTTTGCCCTCCTCGCAGCTTTCTTCAGAGGTTGTGCGAAGAGAGTGATTATGGGGGGGGGGGGGGTACAGTTAAAGTATAAAAACCCTTACAACATGGCTGACGGCTGCCACTTGTTGCCATAGCAATAGTAGCTGTGAGGGGTATTGCACATGGACCCAAGAGCTGGATGCTCATAATAGTTACATGCTCGGCAAACACCTTTTTGTGTAATTAGAAAAAAGGATGTCAAGTTTCGTGTGAGTGGTACCGCCGGTTATTCTGCAGGTTGTGGGTTCGAATCCAGCCTGGGGTTATGGTGCGTGTGCCCTTGGGCAAGGCACTTTGTCACTCATTGCTTCTCCCCGTGCACCCAGGAGTAAATTGGGTATCTGTGAGGGCAGAGATGGTTATTGTGGTTGATTGTAGCTGCTTTGCGCCGAAATGGCAGCATCGAGCTGTATAATATTCCCCAGGGAGCTGAGATTGTCTTTGGAGTGTTTTATTGTCCCAACGAGCAGGGTAATAATGATGTAGCGCGTAGAGCACCAATAATGGTGGACATACGCGCGCTTTTTACTATAATCATATTGTAAGTTCTGTGATAAGGTCCCAACACTGAGGGAACGACGGGAAGAATTTAGAGGAATGCAAATAAGAGGTTTTAATGATCACCCCCTGCAGAAAACGAGGCTCCCTTAAGGCCCTCCTCCCCCTTAGAATCGCTTTTACGCCATAAGCCTTGTCTGCAGTATAATAGAGGTTGCTCTTCTGAGGCGCTGAGTCCAAAACGTAGTTTCTAACAAGAGGATCAACTTAACACTCTATAGAAATCCTGCATTTTTTGCTGATTCTCGAAGCCGGTTTGGACTGTACTATAGTTGACTCCAAATCGTTGCTTTGTATGAGGATTCTTAGGCCCCCTGCTTGGGCCCGCCTGGGGGAAGTCCACGCGCTGTGCATGTGACACGCATCGCGATAGATCTCAATCGGAGCTGAGAGTGATAGGGTTGGGGACCGGGAAAAACAACTATGACTTACGACCGAACGACCAGGCGGTGGGGTCGCTTGTTCGAGGAAAACGAGGCCAATGTCAAGGGTCAATGGCAAGGATGAGTTATGGGCTGCAGAAATCGAAACTTAGTTAGATTATTTGTGCTAGAGTTTCTGTAGGCCTAATAATTAGTTTATCTTGTTGTCATGGATTACATAAAAGTAATAAATCAGACTGAAATTTTGTTTCTGATTTATACCTAAGATATCTGCGTTGTGCCTATGCTTGCATCTTGCACTAGGTTTTTGCTTCAAATGTCCGAGTCGAGAGGATATAGGCCTACGTTCAAGTAACCGGAATAATAATATATAATATTTACCCCCCCAATATTTTGTGAAGACTGCCCTTAATTCAAGTGTCCTGTTTTCACTAGTGTTTAGCCCCCCCCCCCGCAATATTTGTAAAGAGTGCGTTTTTACAAGTGCCATTAAAAAACAAAAACAAGTGCCTTTAAAAAAAAAAATAAGTGCCTTTCTTTTTTACTGTCGGGCGGCTCGACTACGAGCTTTGCCTTTTTTGGAATTTCGCGCGTGTGTCGCCCTAAAAAAATATCATCTATAATTGTCCGATAGTGTGGATGATCGTCCGGGTTTAATAATAATAATAATAATAATGATAACAGGTTCTTATATAGCGCTTTTAACTAAGATCAAAGCGCTTTACATTATTATTACCCCTAATCATTGGGCCAATTAAACATTCCATATACCATCTCAGCTCCCTGGGGAGTGTACAGCTCGATGCAGCCGTTAGGCGCAAGGAAGCTAATTCAATCACAATAACCATCTCTGCCCTCACATGTACCCATTTACTCCTGGGTGGAGAGAAGCAATGAGTGACAAAGTGCCTTGCTCAAGGGCACACGCACCATGACCCCGCCAGGACTCGAACCCACGACCTGCAGCTTTACCCACAGACCACGAATCCGTGCCCTTAACCACGAGGCCACAGCGCTCACATTGGAAGATGGCGCTGTTCAAACCGGACGATCACACACTATTGGACAATTATATAGATGGCGTTTTTGAAATTACCATCTTTTGTTTTCTTCAAATCGACAACATGCCAGAAAGAATAATTTCACAGGGAGTTTAGTGCCATTACTATATCTTTAAACCATGCCAAGCAAGCTTTTCAGCAATAATTTCGTCAATTACTTTTTGGATAGCTGCAAATGATTTACTCTACCTTTAAACCTGTTTGTGACGTCACGCACTATATTCAGCAATGCGGGCGCATTTTCTGCGCATGGGCAGCTGCCTTTGCAATCACATCTATATTACCTAATGTTGTCTTGGCATTCGTTGAAATGAGGTTGCAACTATGGGACTTGAGATATCTGGTAAAAATTGAGCAAATAAAATACATCTTTTATAATATACCAGGAGGATGCTGCGCTTCGCGCGGCACCCATAGACATATAATAAAACTGGCGGCACCCGCTAGCTGGTCAGTGCGCCCTCTATTGACGTAATTTTTAGAAGGTGTTCTATGGTTTCGAAATCCAGATACATTTTTCAGTCATAGCGATTGTTGTAATATTTAACTATTCAAAGTCTAACCGCTAGCTTGTCAGTGCGCCCTCAATTGACGTAATTTTTAAGGGGTTCTATGGTTTCGAAATGCAGATACATTTTTCAGTGTTTTCATAGAGATTATGTTGTAATATATAATATATTTCCCTTGTAATGTTGGTGTTCAACAAGGTGCTGTTTTAAGTCCATTGTTGTTTTCTTTGTTTTTAAATGATATTGATACTGACCTGAGTAGGGCTCCATTCCATGGTGTCAATGTGGGTTCCCGTAATATTAGTACTTTACTTTACGCGGATGACATGATTATTTTATCTGATACATACGAAGGCTTTCAACTACTTCTTAAAAGATTGGAAGTTTATTGTAACAAATGGAGATTAACGGTTAATACTGATAAAACTAATGTTATGATCTTTAATAGTGATCTGTACCAAAAAAGTGATTCTAAGACTAATTTTTATTTTAATGGTGAGTGTATCAATGTTGTTGATATGCAATCATACTTGGGCATTATCTTCCAAACATCCGGATCGTTTAAATTCTCCATCAATAATCTGGTTAATAAGACCTCCAAGGTTGCAGGTTTATATCGTAAGAGTGTTGGTTACGATTTAGCTCCTAAATTATTGTTAAAGGTTTTCGACATTTTGTTTAAACCTATTATTTCTTATGGTTCTGAAATTATATGGAAAGGAGCTTGTAGGCGAGCTGAGGTTTTTCAATTGAAATGGTTTAAATTTGTTTTAAACGTTAACAGACGAACTTCGAATGATGCTGTGTTAGCAGAAGTAGGTCGATTCCCCTTATATATTGAGCACAGTGTTAATACTCTTAGATATTGGTTTCACTTGTCTGAAAAACCTGAGAGTTCTATTCTATACAATGCGTTTTGTGAAGACTCAGCGTTAGGAATTCGCCGTAAAACCTCGCTCTCTTTAAGGTTACGTAAGTGTTTTGACACAGTTCATTGGAATGTTCCAATAACAAGTACTTGCGGTAGTAATAAAAAGTCTGTATTGAGTACTCTTACTAATCTTATGCAAGACAGCTATATTAAACAGTGGAACGACAGACTGCATTGTGACCTTAGAAAACATAGTAACCAGAAAAACAAACTTCGTACTTACCGTATGTTTAAACAATTATACGAGTTTGAGCCATATTTATGCTACTTATTGGATTCTGGTTATAGATCTTGTTTCTCTCAATTTAGATGTTCATCTCACAAGTTAATGATTGAAGTTGGTAGATACACTGGTTTAGCTCTACATGAAAGGTTATGTCCACATTGTCTACTTGATGTTGAAACAGAAATGCATTTTCTTTTAGAATGTCCATTATATAATGATCTTCGAACTAACTTTCTTACTGACATTTGTAAAATGGAGCCTGGTTTTAATGGTTTAACAAAAAATGATAAATTCATTTTTCTGATGTCGTCGGCAGATAAACACACTATTATATGTGTGGCTAAGTTTATTTTCCAATGTACAAATCTTAAAGAGAGGCAAAGCATGACGTAACTTTAAAGCATATTCTTTGTTAACCCACCTGCCAAATAATTCAATGTTTAATTTCACTGCTGTAACCCTTCCCCAGGGTCATGGGGTTTGTTCCTATTTGTGGAATAAAACATAACATAACATATAACTATCCAACCGCTAGCTTGTCAGTGCGCCCTCAATTGACGTAATTTTTTTGAAGGGGTTCTATGGTTTCGAAATACAGATACAGTTTTCAGTGTTTTCATAGAGATAATGTATTTTTTTAATTATTCAAAGTCTCAAAGAAACGTTTTGGAGTGTTTTCATAGAAATAATGATGTAATATATAAGTATTCATAGTCTGAAAGAAACAAATTTAGGAAAACAAAACAAATACATCATTTGTTCATTTGCCTTAACTGTGACTTCAGAGGACAGTGAAATCGAGGCATATCAGAATTCTTTTAGGCCCTTTACAAAAAAACGTGACACACAGCCATCAGACAGGCAGACAGACATCAGACAGACAGCATTGGATCTTTTAATATAGGATATTTTTTTTTGCTTCATTTATTTCAAATCTCACACTTTAGTGGCTGGAACATGCATGAGCTGCTGAATCTAAATCTACTTTTTGGTTACATAATACATGCTGATTTTTACAGTAAACTTCATCTTGCTTTCTTGCAAAAGTATAAATGTTTATGAAGATAACACACTACCTTAATTAGGGAATAAATGTGTGCTTGGGAGGTGCTAAACACTATGTTTAAGACTGGTAGAAGGCTGGATGCTGATCATTACCCAAGCCCAAGGTAAAAAAAAAATCAAAACTTTCGGTTCAAACATGTCAAACATGAAAATTTTCCAACGATTTTGTTCAACAATATTACTTCATGTTTTTCGAAACACCCCTCTAGCTATATAATGGAGTGTCAGTGTCCAGCTCGCGAGTAAGACGTAAACAACTCCTTTTATGGAGATTGGCGAGCGTGTCGCGCGTACTGTGTGATGTCGCACAAGTACAACTGTGGCGAGTGAGTTGTGAATGGACCGATCCAGTAAGCACCGCCCCATGGTGTACTGACCAATCACAGCCGTGATTTATGTCCGACGTGCGTGCACAGAAGTCCGACATGCGTGCACGCGCGTATGATGCGCGCGGCAGGAAAATGCAGCGTGGCATTGGAGAGGAGCACGTGGTAATTTGCCCACGTGCGCAGTGGGCGGGGCTTACTGGATCGGTCCATTTAGGACTATGAAATACTAGCTGACACACTGGTATATTAACCTATCGCGGTAGAATCGCGTCAACGCACGCAGCTTGTAAAATATTGTCCAATTACATGATATACAAATGGACGCGCAAAATATGAGACAAACAAAACTTAACGTACAAAAAAAATCCATAGGGTTGTCTAAGGGGCGTGGCTGACTCTAAAATGGCGATAGGTCAATTGCGCATGGATACGTGATGATTGTGACATTTCAACCAATAAAACGGTAAAAGGCACTGGATTTCATAGGAGTACAAATTTCATGTGACAAGGGAAAAGTGTTTAAGACCAGCTCGCCATGTCTTTATCATCCGTTTAAGACCGGCCACGTGATGGGCTCTCGACCAATGGGAATGGCTAAGCTGTCTTATTTATGAATAGTGATTAAAGTGGTGCTAAATCACAGAATGTCTCCTGTTAAACTAAGTATTTATCGAACATGAAACCATAACACAATAAAAAAAAAACTTTAGTTAAATCAATAGGTTTCAATGAATGCATGCATTTTAAATTGGACGTGCAAAATGACAATATTTGTGTTTTTGAGCTAAAAATGTAATTATTTTACCAATGAAAAGCAAGATATGTTACAATGCAAAGCGTGCTTCTTGACATTTGCAAAAACAAAAATTGACAGCAAGTAACAATGTCAAGCATTTCACCTACGATACAATTCAATTCACTTTCTCACAATGTTCTTTTTTTTTACTAACGTACATGCAAATGAAGTTTGAAAAATGGAATAAGCCTATCAAGATCTTTGAGAAAATTATTTTAAAGATCACTAAGTAGAGAATGAACCCATGTAACTGTCAAGTCATCAATGTTCTCTAAGAAGATATTTCCGACCTTCCAAAAAGTGTGATACGATTGCAGTTACATACAGCTTACACCTGCGTCCTCGTTATGGACGCAGTTGTGCACGCCCACCGCAGGGTGAGTGCAGTCCCACAGAGAAGCCTCGCTACCGCTACAAGCCACGTCGTCCAGCCAGATGGACCCGCTGCCAGCACCCCAGGAGTGACCGAACCCTTGGTAGGCCACGCCGCCCGAGAGGCCCAGCTGACGGCAGGCCACCGCGGCGTCGTTGTCATCCCAGGAGTCGTCGCAGACCGTGCCCCACTCCCCGTTGTGGAAGATCTCCACCCGGCCTTCTGTGGCGCTCTGACTGCCTGCCAGGCGGATACCCGCCCCTGTTCCAAAATCAGTAAAATATGCATGGTTTTTGGGTACAAAGAAACATTGTGATTATCATTCAATCATTTGCTTCATTCAAATGCCATCAAAAGTCCTTAAAATGCTGTGTCTAAGCCCATAATTCATTGAATCAGGTCATGCGTGCCAAATGCAAGTAAAATATACATAGGTGATTTTATAAACATAGTAAAGAGAAACAGTTTGTGATCTCAATAGCTACATTCAATCATTACATTCAATCACAAGTGCTATAGAAAGTCATTCAAATGCTGTGTCCGCGATCCGAGCCCATAATTGATTGAATTAGGTCATGTACTTGCCAAATGGAAGTAGGCCTACATGTTGCACTGTCTATATTGGTAGCAAGCCCCCCCCCCCCCAAAAAAAACCCACCAATCTTTTACTGTTAACAAGCTTTCATTGGTCAAAATAGTACGTCAGTTTGGACCGGTAATCTATCTTTTATTTCCTGAAATTCTGCTCAGCTGGTCTTTCTCAAACCTACCATTAGAACACACCACACCGGCATCCTCTGAATGACCACAATTGTGGGTGCCGACTCCCCGATGCGGGCAGCTGAGGAGCTCGGTCTCGCGTCCCGTACAGCCTACATCGTCAAGGAAGATGCTACCGGTGCCGGCGCCGAAGCGTGCGTTTGTGGGTGCTTCCAGGGCGTTCCGGTAGCCCAGCTCACGGCAAACCACCTGAGCGTCCGATATTCCCCAGCCGTCATCGCACACCGTGCCCCACTGGCCGTTCACAAGGATCTCCACGCGGCCGTTCAAGGGCGAGGTGCCACCGACGAGACGAATGGCTGTTTTTATGGTCAGAACATTTCAAAAGTTACCCAACATTTATCAAATGATAGACAATTGCATTACGAGATTCTTTAATACATTAAAGTATCTGATGTATGTCTGATCAAAAAAGCGTCGTAAAACAACCCTAAAGGGTCTTTACAAGTTTTCTGTCCCCACAGGTTCCTATAGGATTCTACAGGATACCTCCTGGCCTACAGTCCTATCTTGTAACACATTTACAAAATGACCACCTATAGTTTTCCATGGGATGCGATATAGGACACCTCTGGTGTCTCCTTCATCAATGCCATAGACTCACCGTTCACGCTGCAGGTCACCCCGGCGTCCTCGTGGTGCCCGCAGTTGTGGGTTCCCAGTCCAGAGTGCAGACACTCCCCGAGAGAGTCCTCAGACCCCTCACACCGGACATCGTCCAGGAGAATCCGGCCCGTGCCGGCGCCGAAGTGGGCCGAGCTCCAGGCTGACTGGGCGGCAGGGTAGCCCAGCTGACGGCAGACGACGCGCGCGTCTTGCAAGTCCCAGTTATCGTCACAGACGGTGCCCCAATCGCCACGGTCGAACACCTCCACTCGCCCCTCGCTTGGACTGTTGCCTCCTTGCAGCCGAACTGTTTGATAGAAGGCCATCTTGTTTTTATACATTGATCCTTTTGCTTATTCAAGCCTCATACAAGCTATACTTTGGGCTTTTTCACCTCCATGACCTTTATCATACCTAGTATAAATGTTTTCGAAAATGAAGAAATCTGAAAATTAAATCATTCTCATTTGGGTCAAATTGCCAATGCCAATCTCTTTGAACAAAACAGTTGCACAAACACCATTCCCAATGACTAGTGAGTGGTGGGTGTATAAAACCAATGTCTACAAAACGAGTCATGAAGATTTATCATTTTCGGCATGACGGCACATATTGTCACAAATTATCACAAATTGTCACAGATTGTCATCGATTGTCATCGATTGTCACCGATTGTCACAGATTGTCACCTACTGGCAACAACGCAGGACACCCCAGCATCTTCCGAGTGACCGCAGTTGTTGATACCGATGCCATTATGTTGGCACAGCAGGATGTCCATCTCGTCCCCACGACACTGGACATCGTCCAGGAAGATGGGGCCTGTGCCCTGACCGTAGCCAGCCTGCTGGTGGGCGGCTGAGGCCTCGAAGAATCCCAGCTGGTGGCACACCACCTACGACAGCAAGGGACAAATTATCCAGACATGCCATCATCAATGACTCTGCGGACTGCCCAGTGCGCACAACTATACCGCCAACAAGGAATATGGGAATGAGCGTATATAAACCTTTCATTGCCAACCTGTGGTTGGCAAACTATGGACAGTCAACGTTGCCCCCCCCCCTCCAAAAAAAACACACACCCAGAAGAGTTATTAATGTTTCCAAACATAAGCCTACCATTGGATTGTTAAAATACAAAAGAACCAGCAAATGCTACCCAGGACTTTTTACATAGTGAGGGAGTTCAATTTTTGGCACAATATGTTACCAACCACGGCTTAAAAGAAAGGACCTCTGGGCGCCTCTGGGCGATTATTTAAACAATAAACGAGCTTCATGCACCAGCGATATGCTCTTCGAACGATCTTGTTGTTGTTACATGACAATATTTTATTATTAGTATTAAAGGCAATTATGGCCACGAATGTGACTTTACTTTCGGAACAGTTCTGAAGATCTTTCGAGAGCTCCTTTAAGTTGCCCACCTGTGCATCGTTGATGTCCCACTCATCGTCACAGATCGTCCCCCATACACCACCGTGCAAGATCTCCACCCTCCCCTGGTTAAAAGTTGGACCGCCCACCAAACGGAGTTGTGCTGAAAAGAAAATTACAAGATTCTGTTTATTATTCTGCGGGTATGATCTTGGACGGAACCATTTCGCTTTACTTTTTATGGACATGACATTCAATGTCCGGAAATTTCGCAACCCAGGTCTCACTACATTACATGTATTTTGCAGTGTGTGGTACTCGTCTACTGTGCCTATAATGGTAGTAGATCCCGTACACAACCACGCCCTCAGCGGTGAACATTCAAACGGTGATCACTATTGAAGGACACTTTAGCTCCACTGCCGTCGTTCGTCTAATCAAAGCTAGGTTTCTCGCATGCTAGATATGCTACGTGTGTATAATCTGTGCATATGCAATACGGGCGATTCCTAATAGTGCGCCTCCAAGAGTTTGCAACGCGTTGGCCAATCACAATGCGCAAAATCTGTCGACCCAATGCGCGTTTGGAAAAGGTCGACTGATTTCGCGCATTGTGATTGGCCAACGCGTTGCAAACTCTTAGAGGCGCACTATTGGGAATCGCCCGTATTTCAAGCACAAAATGCTTCAAATGTAGCACAGAGTCCACAGCTGTCGCTACCCGGAATGGCAACCATAATGCTAAAATATGTAACCAATTAGTTTGGTAAGTAATCACCTCGTGTGGAGCATACGACCCCTGCGTCCTCGTGATGACCGCAGTTGTGAGTCTGCGCGCGCGGACAGGATGTCAGCATAGCTTCGTCTCCGCTACACCCTACATCGTCAAGCCAGATGTCCCCCGTACCGGCACCGAACTCGGCCCCCGTGGTGGCCCGCTCGGCCCCCTCCGTGAAGCCCAGCTGACGGCAAGCCACGGCCGCGTCCACCATGTCCCAGTTGTCGTCACACACTGTGCCCCAGCGGCCGCTGTGGAAGATCTCGACCCGACCCTCGTAGGGCCCCGAACCGCCGACCAGGCGAATGTTCTCTAAAGATCAAACCAAAGGTAAAAAAATGCATGAGTTTTACTGATTGAAGTTTGGAAGTGAAGAATCAATCGCAAGTCAAATCACAAGTCAAATCACAAGAACATGAGAAATCAGGGAACAATGAGAGACTGCGTTTGTTTCAGTTCCGTCTAAGTAGCTGATAAGTTGACATGAGACTCACTGGACTTTACTGTGGATCGAACCAGCAGTAAAAAATGCATGAGTTTTTCTGACCGAAGTTTGGAAGAGGGCCAGAAGACCCAACCACAACTCTATCGTGATTCATATCACAAGTCAAATCAGCGTGAGAAATGAGCTAACAATGACGGGGGAATGTGTTTGTTGCAGTTTCTTCAAATTAAGCTTCACTCGAGACTCACGGGACTTTATGATGCAAGTTGTGATTAACTTGTGAAGTTGTCATTAACTGGTGATAACTTGATTAAACTGCAGAAGGGGGACTGACCACCGACATAACATGACAAACACGTGATATGAGAAAGGACATATAACAAGTTACGGTTTGAAACAGCAACAGCTATCCATACTTGGGCCCATATCCATACTTGGGCCCATTCTAAGCACAGAACATAGTTGCTTAGATTAGGAAAACCAGGTTACCAGTCAGAACTGTATGTGATGTATCATTGTCTTGTGTGACTGGTTTCCAGCTGAATTGTTTTCTTAGCACATAATCTTTGTTGAGCAATCCAGTCCAAGAAATTTGGCTGCTTGTCTTTTTACGAGATCCATGTCCCGCCTTACCTGCCACCCCATTGCAAACCACGCCGGCGTCCTCCCCGTGGTTACAGTTGTGCATGCCGATGCCGTTGTGCGAGCACTCCGTCAGCCGGTCCTCGCCCCCGCTACAACTGACATCGTCTAGCAGGATCTCCCCGGTCCCCGCGCCGAATCGAGCCGACATTGTGGCCTCCTGGGCGCTACTGAAGCCCAGCTGACGGCACACGACTCCTGCGTCGACTAGGCCCCACCCGTCGTCACATACCGTGCCCCAGTAACCGTTGGCGAAGAGCTCGACTCGTCCCTCGCTGGGCATTGAACCTTCGACCAGTCGGACTGCAGAATAAGTGACGAAAATTCTATATTTAAAGAAAATCCTAATTTAGTTTTGTCTGGCAGAACCTCCGGTCTGTGTGCGCGTACTAGGAATATCCAGACAACTTTAAAACTTCATCAGTTCAAGTTTATTTCTTTCCTTTGCTAGCTTTGGAACATTGGGGCTTTTGTTTTCATTACCTGCTACACCGCAGCGGACACCGGCGTCCTCGCTATGCCCGCAGTTGTGATTCCCCAGCCCGTTGTGTTGGCACATCAACAGCGTCTCCTCGTCACCCTGGCAGGCCAGTTCATCAAGGAGAATGTCCAGCCCGTGTCCCTGGCCGAAGGCGGCCTGTGGCAGGGCTTCGGCCATGCCTTGGAAGCCCAGCTCCCGGCATATGACGGTTGCATCGTCGTCATCCCAGCCGTCATCGCAGACCGTTCCCCAGGTGCCTTCAGAGAACACCTCCACGCGTCCCTCATTGGAGTTCGAACCTCCGACCAAACGAACTTGGGTAGAAGTAGGAAAATGAAAACAACAGACATTTTGTTTGAATTAGTTCTTGATGTATTTTGTTTAAGTCCATAAATCATAAAGAATCACCGATAAAATAAATGTCATATGTGAAGTAAACTTCAAAATAGAAACGGTTCTAAGGTCGAGCCAGAGATGTAATGTTTTGTGGCTCGTCTGTGATGTATTGGCATATTTTCCCGAAGATCAAAGACAAAGTATGAGCTATACAATTCTTAATATCTTTTATAAACAAGTTTTGATATGAGGAGGCTTTTAAGTATTACTTCGGAGAAACTAGAGTAGAAATGACCCCAATGTAAAACACCCATTATCAACAGATGTTGTTTAACGAAGCCGTCTTGTTTAGAAGATCTTTTTAGAGAATTTCTTTACCCGATGGCAAGCAAACCACGCCTGCATCCTCGTCATGGTTACAGTTATGGTTCCCGATACCAGCATGTTGGCAGCTGCTCAGGTCGGTCTCGTGTCCCACGCAGGCTACGTCATCCAGCAGAATCGGTCCCGTGCCGCTCCCGTAAGACGCGCCTGGCGTGGCGGCCAGAGCATTGGGGAAGCCGAGCTGAAGGCACGCTACTCTCGCATCCTGAAGTCCCCACGAGTCGTCGCAAACCGTGCCCCAGGCGCCGTTGAGGAAGATCTCCAGCCGCCCTTCGTTGCGAGAAATCCCGCCGACAAGACGAAGTCCAACTGTGGGAGGAAAGGAAGTCCTGCACTTTGAGAAACCTTCAGAATTTTTGCACCCAGTTACAAGCATGACCTCTATATTATTGGCAGACATTCGGAGGATCAACAACCAATGAGAATCCCTGTTTCATTGTCTCATCATTGTCTCATCATGCTCAGATCTAGCGACCGTGCTGCTATTACCATAATCGTTGCAACAACACTCCCGCTCGCTGCTTATGAAAAAATGCTGTGCTGCTTAAAATGTGTGCTTGAAATACTATTTAAATGATGCTAGTACTATTGTTTGAATCAACTGCTGCTGCTGATGTTGTTTCTGTAACTGCTGAACAGCAGCTAACATCGCTGTTGCTGTTACTGTTGTTGCCGTTGTTGCTGTTGTTAGGAAAATCGAGGCCTGACTTCTGATACCTTGGGAGTTGCAAACCACGCCCGCGTCCTCCCCGTGACCACAGTTGTGCTGCCCGATGCCGGAATGCTCGCAAGACATCAGCGTAGCTTCGCTCCCCGTACACTGCACATCATCCAGGTACACCGGGTCCACCCCCTGGCCGAAGTGGGCCCCGGTTGGCGCGGACTGGGCGCTCGTGAAGCCCAGCTGACGGCAGGCCACTGTGGCGTCATTCAGATCCCAGGAGTCGTCACAGACGGTGCCCCAGACGCCGTTGTAAAAAACCTCCACACGGCCCTCGCGATTGTTGTCTCCGCCACTCAGCCGAATCAAATCTTAAAAGGAACAATTCAATTCTACATGTTATTTTTGAAGAATTATTTAAAATTTTGATCTTGACAGGCTGAATATGTCTTCAGATTTATTCTGAAAGCAAAAGTTGGATTGAACATTTGAAAATACAACATGACATTTTCTTTAAAACTATACAATTCTACAGTTATGTGCAAGGTCTTGTAGGCCTACGCACTGCAAAATGAAGAGCTTGACTTTTGTGGAAATTGACTGAATACAATAAAATAATGATGATTAGCATTATTTTTGTTTTAATGCAGTTGGCAATAGTTTTTGTCCATTCTTCTGATGATGTGCAGTAATAAAAAGTTCGATAGGACGTGTGGCTATGAAAGTTGTTGTGACTTTATGTCCTGACTTGTCTGTGGTCATTACGATCGCATGGAGCCTAAGCCTTACGACTATTGTATCGGCTACCTTGTGTCTAACATAATATGAAGCCAGTGTCTTCCGATTTCATGCAAGTATGAGTCATATAAAGGGTTGGACATAGTAAGCACAAAGTACCCGCTTGCGAACATTACAATCGCATGGAACCTATACCTTACGACCACTCATCAGATACCTTGTGCTTGGCATATGACGCCAGCATCCTCCGAGTGCATGCAGTTATGGCTCCCGATGGGTAAGTGACTGCACTCCATCAGGGTATCCTCATTCCCAGAGCACCCAACGTCGTCCAGATAGATGTGCCCGGCTCCAGGCCCGAAACGAGCATTCTGAGTGGCTTCCTGGGCGTCCCCAAGGCCGAGCTCACGGCAGACCACGCGGGCATCGTCCAGCGACCATCCATCATCACAGACCGTGCCCCACTCGCCGTGGTAGTAGACCTCCACACGGCCTTCATTGCTGGACGCACCGTCAACCAGACGAACTGTTGGCGAATATATAGATATCAAATTTTCAAATTTCGGGATGCAGAAAGGAGTGAAACGTCAGTTTTGTCGGGGCCCCTCCTCAAATTACCCAAAGGTCTTGTGAATTTTCCATGACCCTCCCTCTACAGAGAGAGAGAGAAAGTAATGAAAGAGATTACATCACTAGTGCTTCAAATGTGTCATGAAGCTGCAATTTTGTTGTGGAAAACTGTACATTAGTTTGTAATAAAAAAGAAAAGCCCACAATTTTCCTTGTCCGTCCCTTATGTGTCATCTAGGTACCGGTACTCGGGAAATGAGTCATGACTGACTAGCGATCGACTTTATTACGACTATGGATCAGATCGTACCGTTCACCTTACAGATGACTCCAGCGTCCTCCCCATGATGACAGTCATGGTTTCCCAGCCCGCTGTGTGGACATCCGAAGAGGTCACTCTCCCATCCTAGACACCCCAACTGATCCAGTAGGATGTCCCCAGATCCAGGGCCGTAGCGAGCACCACCCACACTGGCCTTCGCTCCATAGTAACCCAGCTGACGACACACGATGCCAGCCTCATTGATGTCCCACTGGTCGTCACAGACTGTACCCCAAGCTCCTTCGTGGTACAGCTCTACCCGGCCTAGGTTGGGCCGATCCCCACCGGCGAGGCGAACTAGAGAAAGCACGAACACGGGGTTGAGTTGATAACCCTGTTTGAGTCCCACTGTGTGAGACTCTGTTTAAACAAAAGACCTCTGAATCACGCTAGTGATGTACAACCAAAATGCAGATACTGTAATACACATCTTTTCAGCTTTGAAGATATGAAATGCAAAAACGAAAACACAATACCGGTACCCATCCTTACGAAAAGGGGTTTGTGGAGTACTTGTATTGTTCTTCTTTTATTCCTCTTCTTAAGATTTTGTGTATAGGCTAATCATAATCCGGTTCGTAAGTGTGACTTCATTTTCAACTTAAACCACGCCCACTGCTCACGGTTTAGCATTGGAACCATTGGAGCTGGAAGAACATACAAAAGTGGTGTGTTGAGCCAAACAGTGGTGCTTGTATGCGCATGTATGACAGTCACTTACGAACTGGATAGGTCATGATTACAAAAAACGGTGAACGTAGTCGTAGGGCTTATACTTAGTGGCTGGCACACGACGCCCGCATCCTCGCTATGCTGACAGTTGTGGCTGTACCGATCCACGTAGGTGCATTTCAGCAGCGACTGCTCGGACCCGTCGCACTGCACGTCATCCAGGTAGATGTCACCGCTCCCCTGGCCAAAGAACGCGGCCCACCTCGCGGCTATTGCCCCGGGAAAGCCTAGCATACGACAGGCCACCTGTGCCTCCTCCATCCCCCATCCATCATCACAGACCGTGCCCCAGGTCCCACCGTTGAGGCTGATCTCTAGACGGCCTTCGTTGTCTGTCGTTCCGCCTTGGAGGCGCACTTGGACCACTGGATCTGAAATATTGGAGTTTCTTTCAGTGATTTTTAGGTCATAATTTTGGTGGAAAAATATAATCTGGAGTAATAACTAAGGGAATAAAAGTGGGATGAAATAAACATTTGGTCTAAATCCAAATCCGAAGCCCAGCTCAACCCTAACCAAACCCATGACAAACCGAAGTTAACACAGCCCTGCCCAGCCCAGCCCAGCCCAACCCATGCCCTACCAACCCAACTCAACCCAACCCAACTCAACTCAACCCAACCCAACCCAACCCAACCCAACCCACCTGCTTGAGTCAAACAATCCACGCCTACATCTTCATTATGGCCGCAGTTATGGGTTCCCACACCGTTATGCTGACAATCCTCCAGCCTCTGTTCCTGCCCGGTGCACCTCAGATCATCCAGCAGGATCGCCCCGGTACCGGCACCGTACCGCACCAGGGCCGAGCTAGCCCCGGGGTACCCCAGGGATCTACACACCACCACTGCATCTTGCATGTCCCACATGTCGTCACACACCGTGCCCCAAACACCGTTCAGCCGGATTTCAACACGACCGCTGTGGGAGTTTGGGCCGTTGACCAGTCTGACGTTGTCGTCCGTATCTTTAAAAAAAATCACAGAAGAATAACTTATTTTTTTTTCTTTATGAGGGGGGGGGATTACTGCCTATAGTAGGATTGTATCTGGGGGATAACTATAGATATATATCCACGAAAAAAACTAGGATTTTTGCATTTTATGTATAACGCCATCGCGACGGCTGTATATTAATTTGTGTAGAGTAATCACCTCCAGCATTTCAACTTATTGCCATAAAACAAAACAATTTGACAGCATTGGTGTGGGACTTTTTTATTTATTAATTTTTTTTTTGCAGCTTCGAGACGAGAACGCACAGCACCCTCGGCTTCGTTTCTCAAGTGCCATGCGTCTCTCGCTCGTGGGTAAAAAAACACAATTCTCACTACAGAGCAGTGAATCCCGTGGTTACCTCCTCCATTTGCAGGCGCCGAGCACTGCACCCCAGCATCCTCCGAGTGCCCACAGTTGTGCTGCTGTACCCCAGCATGCGAGCAGTCAAAGATAGAGCTCTCTTGCCCCGTGCATCCCAGATCGTCCAGTTGTATCGGTCCCACTCCGGGGCCGTACTGGGCGTGCGAGGCCGCCGTCAGGGCCGCTCCGAAGCCCAGCTCACGGCAGATCACGTTGGCGTCGTTCAGGTCCCAACTGTCGTCGCACACGGTGCCCCACTGGCCGTTGGCGTAGACCTCCACTCGGCCTTCGTAGATGGACCCTCCGTCTCGAAGACGAACTGCCGGATAGGCAATGGATATAAGCGTAACATTATGAATAGCCTTGATGTCGACTAGGCCTATTATAAAATGTATTTTATATAATACTCATATTATACTCATATTATTTTACCTTTTGGTTTACTTATGTTATTAGGATTTTATAATCAGGCTTAGGGTGGGGCTATTTAAAAAAAGAAATTCCCAGAAACGGTCCGGAAAAGTTTCAAAGAATCGTTTGGAAACTTTTGTGAAATATTTGACCGACTAGTATACTGGTAGCTGTAGGTCATAAAAGAGAAAACATTTGGTAAGGCTATAGAGATCGGCGATACAGTAGATCCCCGAGCAGATTTTTGCAGCTAAGTTTGATCACAATCAGTAAGCTTTAGAAGTTTCAATATACTAAGTCCATGAAAAATGAAGAAGATTCGGTACCGTTTGATGATCCTCCAGCCACTTTGACTCCAACGGCCAGCCAGGCGATCACCACGAGTAGTGCGCCCCACCGGGGCTTCACAAGGGTCTGCATCTGCACTGATGCTCGTCCCTCTTGCTGGATAAGTTTCGAAACCCAAAAGTTTTGGATACTTCTACAAGATGAAATGTGGCACATGCAGGCCGAATTAATATCGTGCGTCGAAAGCGGCAGTATACGGAGAAAACGACTCTGGCAAATTCAAATTGCAAGCAAAAGTTTGAAATTCGCAGACAAAAAAAAGAACGCTAACCGTTCAAACTGAATAAGATGTCTGAATAAAAAAAAAATCAGCCAAACAGTTTAGCTCGACTACTCTGCGGACAGGTTCGAACGCTGACTCGACAAAGCCGAAGACAAAAGCGAAAGTGAATATGGCAAAACGAAAGTACGTATTTATAGGCTTTAAGGCGCGCTACTTGAAAAGCAGTCGACTATCATAAGGCCAAAAAAAAAAAGTCTCCGGTTTCTGGTTTGCGCGCGCGTCGCTGTAGCCATGCGCGTCGGCAAAATGAAAAAGGTTTTTTTTTCGATGAAAGATGATGTCTCAAAACTGCCAAACTCACTGGTTTGACTGGAATCCTGCTGCTGCACAATTTTTTAGATGACTTATGGTCGAGAATAAGCTTTATGTGGCCTCTCTGGACTCCCAATCCCATATAGGCCTATTTGTACCAAGTTTAGTCGGGCACCATGCATTTGCAGTCATCAGCCGACATTTGAACCAAAAAAGTCGGGTAAAAAAAAAAAAAAAAGCCGCGTCGCCGCACCACTTTTTGGGCAAGCTCCATACCAGAAACCGGAGACTTTTTTTGTGGCCAAAACAACCGAGCCTCAAGATCTGTTTATAGACTCAGTCTAACTAAGTTCTACAGGTATACTTCATCTTCTTTTTGACCTGCTGTCAAGACGGTGTCAAGCGTTGCCATGGGATTGATACACACGACACGGCTCTGGCTACCTCTGTCTTGTAGGTTTTTATGGTGAGTCGGAGTCAGACCTTTTCGAGTCATTGGTTGAGCCATTTTGAATTGTGCCGTAACGTTGCATGGAAAAATAAACTTAATTTACAGGGAAGATTAGATTGATGTAAATGGCTCACCAAAAAAAGTGCATGCAGAAATACCACGATGACTTGGAAATTCATGACAAGTCATATTGTAACACATCTTCATAAATTAAGCGTGCATATATTCACCAGTGTTGGTGCTGAAGACGCCAGCGCTACAGCATTTACCCCATAATACGTTCCAAATACCATAAAGCAAGGACCTAGCTCTATGTTAAAACATGTTAAAACAATCCCAGCTTGTCCTGGGGAGTATAAGCTCGACAACCATTATTTTTGGTAAAGCAGCTAAAACCAACCACAGTTAACAGTGTCTACCCTCACAGGTACTCATCTTCTGTGTGGGAACTTAAGCAAGTATAGTTACAAAGTTTCTTGCTGAATGACACACGCACCATAGACATATGACCCCACAGACTGGATTCGACCCCACGACCTGCAGAATTACCCACAGACCTTGAACTTAAAGTTGGTATATCCGTGCTTTTTCAACATTTCGATTTTCTTTTCGGAACGATATTTAGAGGAATACAATGTCCTGTAACAAATACATTTGCTTGTTTGTTTTTGCAGGCTGTTTAACAGTTTTAAAAATTGGTTTTGAATGGCGCGCTCCACTGAGTTCAGAAATTGCGCACACTGTTCCGAGAACGAATTGCAGGAGCGTCCCGCTCTTAATTCAAAAGTTGAGATTAATTAATTGATTACTTGTCATAGGCCGATTTTTTTTCGTGCGATGTCTCATTGGAAAGCTCACAACAAGACAATGATCAATTCAATTTGAAAATTTATTTTTCAAGGTGCCACACTCAAAAAGCACGTATACACCAACTTTAATGCTCAATCAAGACAACGAGGCCACGACACTCACATTTTTCCCTATGTAGTTCTCACCGAAATTGAGAAACACATTTTCTGTTCCAACTTTCAAAGGACGAATTAACTAGTGTGTCAATCTTGAACAATATTGGTTAACATAACCAATCATTGGTTGAAATAAAAAAATGTGTCCAACCAACCGATTGGTTGGACACATATGTTGGTTATTTCAGCAATGATTGGTTATGTTAACCAATTTGTTTTTAATCTAAAAATTAATGTGGCCTGACGTTGCGAACTTAGCAAGTTCTTCTTCAGAGGCTACAACAGAAATGACAGAGGTACATACATTAACATGGGGGTGAACACAAACATGCAGGGCTGAAAGAAGAAACACAAAAGGAGGATTAGGCGGGAAAGGTGTGGAAAGATGCAGGGAGGGTGGATTTGTTTTTAGAGTGGTGTCAATAACCACATCAGTTGTTTTCAATTTAAGATTGTTCAGACTTTATCGAGTGAAGTCAGCATTTCCGTCGTTTAATCAAACCTTAACGCTTATTTCTCCTTTTCCCCCTTATTGAAGAAAAACGACAGACCCGGATTTAATCCGGACTGTTTTACGATGGAATTCCAACACCCTTACCTCCCGCTGGGGGAGGTAGAAATTCGGGGATTCCCGCTCGAAAAGGTCTGACCTCGATTCGCAATAAAAACCTTAAAGACAGAGGCAGCGGGGGCCGGGTCGTGTATCCGTCCCCATGGCAACGCTTGACATCATCTTGACACCAGGTCAAAAACAATACAAGTTGAAGTGCATGTAACCTAGACTGAGCCTGGAAACGGATCTTGAGGCTCGGTTGTTTACGGTAGTCGTCTGCTTTTAAGGCGCACGTAAGCCTAAATACTTTCGTTTTGCCGGATTCCTTTTCACTTTGGTCTCCGGCTTTGTCAGCGTTCGATTTTCACCGCAGCGTTGACGAGATAACTGTTTGGTTTGGGTTTTAGTTTTTCTTCAGACATAGAGAAGTTTTGTCTGTATACTGCCGCTCTTGACGCACGATATTAGGCCTGCGTGCGCTATCTCATCTTGTAGAACTATCCAAAAATTGGGGTTTCGAAACTTTTCCAGCAAGAGGGACGATCATCTGTAGGGATGAAGACCCTTGTGGAGCCCCGGTCAGTTGTGCTGCTCGTGGTGATCGCCTGGCTGGCCGTTGGAGTCCGGGTGGCTACAGCGAAGGGAATCGCAAACCTGCTAAGCAGACATCGGCGAGATGACGCCGGGGCGAGCGGCGGAGATGGGGGATCATCAAACGGTACCAACTCTTCTTCATTTTTGTATGGACTTATTTTAAAACTTCTTAAGTTAGGCTAATAGTTGTGGTGAAACTATAACGGCAGAAATCTGCTCGGGGCTCTAGCGTACCACCTATCTCTGTATAATTACCAAACATTGTCCCTTTCGTCATTTTTCACGGAATTTGCCCAACAAGTTATGCGAAAATTTCCGGGATTTAGCAGGGGCATCAATCGCTTCTCAAAAGTGAGGGGGGGGGGGACCTTGATCAGAACCAATGCAAGCAATGTTTTGAAACGGTGATCTGAATAGGCCTATCGTTTAAGCCTCAAAATTCATATTTTGTTACATTGTCTGAAAGCTGGGGTCTTCAATGACACGTTAATGTATGATTTTTATTGAACAAAATAACTATTTAATTAATGAGTTATCAAACTAATTAACCGTAAGTACACTTCGTGAAAACTCAAAAATCAGATAACGCTGTGTTCGAGTTTTCACGAAGTGACGCTTACCATGGGGATTGTGTATTAGCGCTATTTCGTGAAAACGCCAGAAGTGAGTCGCGCATATCACGTGACATTAATTAGTGTTACTTCGTGAAAACGCAAAACCCGTTTTTGACGCGTAGTGTGCAGGCAGTTTACACGCGAAAGAATGGTATAGGCCTAGTACACTTCGTGAAAACGCATTTTCCGGTTTTTACCATAATAATTTAGTTGCAACGTTAACTGTTAATTAATATTTTGACAAAACTAATTAACTCTGTAGTAACTTCTTGAGGTGGCACATTATGTGTAATTAATCACAACTTATGAAAAATATTGAAATCGCAAAATATCGAATTTTCGATGTTAGTGGTGCGATCTCAGGCAATTTCTGATCACTTTCACCATTTTTTTTGCTGAGGAAAAGATCATTATTAAACATCATTTGCGAGTTTGGAGTCACTGAATCAGCTATTCTGAGCTACAGAATCAAATAAAGGCTAAATTTTTATTCGGGGACGAAAGTGGAGGGGGTGCAAACGATATGATATCCCCCACTTAAAGTAGAGGGGACATGCCCCCCCCCCCCCAAGAAATAGTGATGTCACGCAGCTCGTTTCCCGTTTATTGTCTTCTACGAAAAATACGCAAAGATCCTCTTTATTGCTCATTGCAACTATAATATCCGTTGCCTATCCGTTGCCAGTTCGGCTACGTGACGGAGGGTCCATCTACGAAGGCCGAGTGGAGGTCTACGCCAACGGCCAGTGGGGTACCGTGTGCGACGACAGTTGGGACCTGAACGACGCCAACGTGATCTGCCGTGAGCTGGGCTTCGGAGCGGCCGTGACGGCGGCCTCGCACGCCCAGTACGGCGCCGGAGTGGGACCGATACAGCTGGACGATCTGGGATGCACGGGGCAAGAGAGCTCCATCTTTCACTGCTCGCATGCTGGGGTACAGCAGCACAATTGTGGGCACTCGGAGGATGCCGGGGTGCAGTGCTCGGAGCCTTCAAACGGAGGAGGTGAGACATGACTTTTTCCTCACGATGGCCTAGGGCCAGGGGACGCATAACACTTGAGATACAGCCGACGATGCAAAGTGTCTTTGATGTTGTAAAAAAAAGCCTAGCATAATTTTTTTTTTGTAATAGCAATAATGCCAAAAAAAAAAACTCTGCTTCCGATTACACGGCATTTGAAAATAGGGTAGGTAAGCGGGGATTTTTTTTTTGCCAAATTTTTTTTTGAGCGCGATCAATATGGAGGTGTCTGCGCGTTGTCAAGGGTAAAAGGTAGAAATTGATGGTTTTCGGGTTTTTCCCCTCATTTGGCCTATACAAAAATTAGTTTATGGGTGTCAGAAAAGGGCAGGTAGGGAAACCGGAAGCAGAACGATTTTTTTTGGCCTAAGTCAAGCGATGGAGGTAAAATACTTACTCTACACACGAAATAAAATGCAACTATCGCAATGTAACTTATGTGAACAGAAACTGATGATGGCTAGACGAATGCATGCATTTTCGTGGACATTTACCCCGCTCCAGATACAATCATACCAGACATGCCAGACCGTAACTCCCCCCCCCCCCAAAAAAAAAACACAACTTTTTAATATTCTTCTGTGATTTTTTGTTTGAAAGATGGTAAGGACGACAACGTCAGACTGGTCAACGGCCCAAACTCCCACAGCGGTCGCGTTGAAATCCGACTGAACGGTGTTTGGGGCACGGTGTGTGACGACATGTGGGACATGCAAGACGCAGTGGTGGTGTGTAGATCCCTGGGGTACCCCGGGGCTAGCTCGGCCCTGGTGCGGTACGGTGCCGGTACCGGGGCGATCCTGCTGGATGATCTGAGGTGCACCGGGCAGGAACAGAGGTTGGAGGATTGTCAGCACAACGGTGTGGGAACCCATAACTGCGGTCATTATGAAGATGTAGGCGTGGAGTGTTTGTCTCAAGCAGGTGAGTTCATGGTGTGGGTGGGTTAGGTATGGGTTGGGTTCACAGTTGGGTCTGGATGAGGTGGAATAGTTGGGTTATGTATTGGGTTGGGTTGACTGGGTTGCATTGGCCGGGCTGTGTTGGGTTACGTTGGGTTGGGTTGGATGGGAAGGGCATGGGTTTGGTTGGTTTGGATTAGGTTTGGTTAGGTTGGGTTGCATTTATGGCTTGGGTTGGGTTGGGTTGGGATGGGATGGGCTGGGCTGGGTTGGGTTGGGTTGGGTATGGGCTGGGTTGAGTAGGGTTGGGTTGGGTTGGGTTGGGTTGGGTTGGGTTAATGGTAAGGTTGGGTTAGTTGGGTTGGGTTGGGTTGTGTTGGAAGTTGTATGAGGGGAATATGGGTTAGGTTGGTGCGGTCTGGGTTGGACTAGGTTGGCTGATTGGGTTGGGCTTGGTTAGGTTGGGTTGATGGGCTGGGCTGGGACCGTTGGGTTGCCGTTTGGGTTGCCGTTTGGGTTGGGCAAATGGGTTGGTGTGGTGTGGGGCTGCATGGTTGGGTTGGGTTGTTGGGGTTGGGGTGGGGCCTCATGAGTTGAGTTGTGTTGTGATGGGTTTAGTTGGGTTGGTTGGGATTAAGATTAAGTTTGGCCGAATCTAGTTTAATTTGGGTATAGTTGGGTTTGTCAGCATTTGGGTTGTGCTGAGCATGCACTTAAGATTTGAATTAAGACCAAAATGATGCTTCATCCCACTTTCATTCCCTTAGTTATTACTCCAGATTATTTTGTCCACTAAAATGATGACCTTAAAAATCAGACACTCCAATATTTCAGATCCATTGGTCCAAGTGCGCCTCCAAGGTGGCACAACAGGCAACGAAGGCCGTCTGGAGATCAACCTCAACGGTGGGACCTGGGGCACGGTCTGTGACGACGGATGGGGGATGGAGGAGGCACAGGTGGCCTGTCGTATGCTAGGCTTCCCCGGGGCAATAGCCGCGAGGTGGGCCGCGTTCTTTGGCCAGGGGAGCGGTGACATCTACCTGGATGACGTGCAGTGTGACGGGTCTGAGCAGTCGCTGCTGAAATGCACCTACGTGGATCGGTACAGCCACAACTGTCAGCATAGCGAGGATGCGGGCGTCGTATGTCAGCCACTAGGTAGGTCCTATGTTTGCCGTTTCATAATCGTGACCAACTTGGTCCGAAGCGGGATAAAAAAGGACAACAGTACCCCACATACCCCTACCGTAAGGATGGGTGGATGATTTTGTTTTTGCTTTTCATTTTTACCAAAGTGATAAGGATGGGTACAGTACTAGCTTAGGTGGACTCCCTTTCCTCCCTACGTTACAGAGTCAAAATGCAATGAAGACTTTGTCCAACTTGGGCTAGGTACAGTACCTGCATTTTGGGTGTACATTTCTAGCGTGATTCAGATGTCTTGTTTGACACAGTGTCTCACACAGTGGAATTTAGACTTGTTAAACAGGGCTGTCAACTCAACCCTCTGTTCTTGCTTTCTCCTAGTTCGCCTCGCCGGTGGGGATCGGCCCAACCTAGGCCGGGTAGAGCTGTACCACGAAGGAGCTTGGGGTACAGTCTGTGACGACCAGTGGGACATCAATGACGCTGGCATCGTGTGTCGTCAGCTGGGTTACTATGGAGCGACGGCCAGTGTGGGTGGTGCTCGCTTCGGCCCGGGATCTGGGGACATCCTACTGGATCAGTTGGGGTGTCTAGGATGGGAGAGTGACCTCTTCGGATGTCCACACAGGGGGCTGGGAAACCATGACTGTCATCATGGGGAGGACGCTGGAGTCATTTGTAACGTGAACGGTAGGATTCTGATCCATAGGTCGATCGCGAGTCAGTCATGAGTCATTTTCCGAGTATAACTAGCCCAAGAAGAAATTCAAAACAGGAACATTCTTTGACACAAAAGGGATGAAAAAGGAAAATTGCCGGCGTTAGTATTTTATTACAAACTAATTTAAAGTTTTCCACAAAGAATTGCAGCTTTAGGACACATTTGAAGCTATGATGAGGAAAATTGTTGTGACTCTTTCATTACATTGTCTCTCTGTGGAGGGAGGTTCATGGAAAATTCGTAATAGTTTAGGGTTGTTTGAGGTGGGGCTCTGACAAAAATGACTGGGATCTCACCCCTTTACAAATACTGAAATGAAAAATTGATATCTATATATTCGCCAACAGTTCGTCTGGTTGGCGGTGCGTCCAGCAATGAAGGCCGTGTGGAGGTCTACTACCACGGCGAGTGGGGTACAGTCTGTGATGATGGATGGTCGCTGGACGATGCCCGCGTGGTCTGCCGTGAGCTCGGCCTTGGGGACGCCCAGGAAGCCACTCAGAATGCTCGTTTCGGTCCTGGAACTGGGTACATCTATCTGGACGACGTTGGGTGCTCTGGGAACGAGGATACCCTGATGGAGTGCAGTCACCTGCCCATCGGGATCCATAACTGCATGCACACGGAGGATGCTGGCGTCATATGCCAAGCACAAGGTATCTGATGAGTGATCGTAAGGTATAGGTTCCATGGGATCGTAATGATTTCCCAACCCTTTATGTGACTTATACTTGCATGAAATCGGAAGACACTGGCGTCATATTATGTTAGACACAAGGTAGCCGATACAATAGTCGTAAGGCTTAGGCTCCATGCGATCGTAATGACCACAGACAAGTCAGGACAATAAGTCACAACAACTTTCAGAGCCACATATCCTATCAAGCTAAGTATTACCCAAACAATCCAACCAATGGACACAAACTCTAGCTGCAATGACATGAAAATGAATGCAAATCTTTAAATTTTATTATATTCAATCAATTTCCAAAAGTGAAGCTCTTCACTTTCCACTGGGCACACAACCTTGGACATTACTAATACATGTATACCCAAAACTAGTTAAGAAAGTGTCGTGTTGGATTTTAAAATGTTCGATCCAAAGTTTGTTTTCTGAATAAATCCGAAGATATATATCCAACATGTCAAGATCAAAAATAAACTAAAAAAAAAATCTTCAAAAGTAACTTGCACGAATGGAATTCCTTTTAAAGATTCGATTCGGCTGAGTGGGGGAGATAACAATCGCGAGGGTCGTGTGGAGGTCTTCTACAACGGCGTCTGGGGCACCGTCTGTGACGACTCCTGGGATCTGAACGACGCCACGGTGGCCTGCCGTCAGCTGGGCTTCACGAGCGCCCAGTCTGCGCCGACCGGCGCCCACTTCGGCCAGGGGGTGGACCCGGTGTACCTGGATGATGTGCAGTGTACGGGGAGCGAAACTACGCTGATGTCTTGCGAGCATTCCGGCATCGGACAGCACAACTGCGGTCACGGGGAGGACGCTGGCGTGGTTTGCAACTCCCAAGGTATGAACTTAGAAAATAGAAGCAGTTTTCCTAACATTATCACTCAGAAGCAGCAACAGCAACTGCAATAACGATGCTAGCTGCAGTTCAGAAGTAATAAAAACGGCAACAGCCAGAATGAACGAGAGCATTCCCAACAATAATAGCAGCAATAATTTCAGTATAGTACTAACAACATTTAAATATAGAAGCTTTAATGAAAAGCAGCACAGCAAAATCTTAGCAGTAACTACTGTTGCCACAGATTCATCTGAAAGTTTTCGTTTTTCTTTAGGGTTAAAAAAATCTCATAAGAAGCTCACAGATTTGTCGTACAGATTCAAACGTTTCACAGGCCCAAATCTGATTTGAGCATAATGCATTCATCTCAGGCACAGCTGGCCAATGGTCTTGCTGCTTTGACGCAGTTTGTTATGTGAGACATAGAAAGGGTCTTCTCATTGGTTGATCCTCCGAATGTCTGGCAATATGGAGGCAATATCTGGCAAATGCTTGCACCAGGGTGCAAAAAAATCGGAAAGTTTCTCAAAGTGCAAGCCTTCATTTCCTCCCACAGTTGGACTCCGTCTTGTCAACGGGATTTCTCGCAATGAGGGTCGGCTGGAGATCTTCCTGAACGGCGCCTGGGGCACGGTTTGCGATGACTCGTGGGGACTGCAGGACGCCAAAGTAGCGTGCCTTCAGCTTGGCTTCCCCGACGCCCTGGCCGCCACGCCCGGCGCGTCTTTCGGGAGCGGCACGGGGCGGATTCTGCTGGATGACGTAGCCTGCGTGGGACACGAGACCGACCTGAGCAGCTGCCAACATGCTGCTATCGGGAACCATAACTGTAACCATGATGAGGATGCAGGCGTGGTTTGCTTGCCATCAGGTAAAAAAAATCCTCTAAACAAGACGGCTTGGTTAAAGCAACAATCTGTGTTTTATTGAGACATTTGGCTCATTTCTACTCTAGTTTGCAAAACAAAAAAGCCCCGTATCAAAACTTCTTCAACAAAAGAAATCAAGAATTGTTTACCTCATATTTTATTTTTAAACTTCGGGAAAATATGTGGATACATTACAGAAGAGCCGGAAAACATTCCATCTCTGGCTCTCTTTAGAACCGGTTCTCATTAGAGTTTCACATGGTGTTTGACTTCATCGGTGATTCTTTATGATTCACGAACTTAAACAAAATACAGCAAGAACTGTTTGATCAACTGGTGTTTTTTTTCTAATTATTCTACTTTACCAAAGTTCGTTTGGTCGGAGGTTCAAGCTCCAACGAAGGGCGCGTGGAGGTTTTCTCCGAAGGTGCCTGGGGAACCGTCTGTGATGACGGCTGGGACTCCAACGACGCGACTGTCGTCTGCCGGGAACTGGGCTTCCAAGGCATGGCCGAGGCCCTGCCACAGGCCGCCTTCGGCCAGGGAAACGGGCTGGACATTCTCCTGGACGATCTGGCCTGCCAGGGAGACGAGGAGATGCTGTTGAAGTGCCAACACAACGGGCTGGGGAACCACAACTGCGGGCATCACGAGGACGCCGGAGTTCGCTGTGGCGTAGCAGGTAATAAACAAAAAGCCCTAATGTTCTGAAGCTAGCCGCAAGAAAGAAGTAAACTTGAGTCTATGAAGTTTAAAAGTTGTCCAGATATTACCTCAAAGGGAATGGTAACATCTCCACCATTTTGGCCAATATATGAGTTAGGCCCTAAACGTTTTTGCTGACAATTGGTTCTATGAGACTGTAACGGAATCCACATTCCAAACAGCTTTCTAGGCATCTATTAACCATTTTATACACTATCAATAGTTCTAGCCCCGAGTGAAAATTGAGAGTGGTAGGCTTTCCTTCGAAATTTAAGGTGTTTCACTTAAATGCGGTCTTACAACTCTAAATATCTGTCAAGAATTAGACCGCCCTGCGGGTTCTGCCAGACAAAACTCAAATTTAGTTTTTCTAAAATCAAATCCCAGATAAAATTTGAATTTGATAAATTTGTATATTTTGACAGGTGTGTATCCAGGGTCCAGTTTGCATAAGGGTACTTGGACATCCTCTTTTTTTTTCAAGGGGTGGGAAAATTAATGAGATTGGTCAAAGTTTCAATAAATATAGAGCTTTCGTCACTTATTCTGGTCCTGCAGTCCGACTGGTCGAAGGTTCGATGCCCAGCGAGGGACGAGTTGAGCTCTTCGCCAACGGTTACTGGGGCACGGTATGTGACGACGGGTGGGGCCTAGTCGACGCAGGAGTCGTGTGCCGTCAGTTGGGCTTCAGTAGCGCCCAGGAGGCCACATTGTCAGCTCGATTCGGCGCGGGGACCGGTGAGATCCTGCTAGACGATGTCAGTTGTAGCGGGGGCGAGGAGCGGCTGACGGAGTGCTCGCACAACGGCATCGGCATGCATAACTGTAACCACGGGGAGGATGCCGGTGTGGTTTGCAATGGGGTGGCAGGTAAGGCGGGAGATGGATCTTGTAAAAAGACCAGCAACCAAATTCTTGGGCTGGATTGCTCAACAAAGATAATGTGCTAAGAAACAATTCAGCTGGGAACCAGTCACACAAGACAGTCATCACCTATAGTTCAGGGTTGAAACCTGACAACTTCACAAGTTAAGATCGCAACTCACATCGTAAAGTCCAGTGAGTCTCATGTCAACTTATCAGCTACTTAGACAGAACTGAAACAAACGCAGTCTCTCATTATTCCCTGATTTCTCATGTTCTTGTGATTTGACTTGTGATTTGACTTGCGATTTGATCTTTCGGGCTTCTGTCAAACTTCAATCAGTAAAACTAATGCATGTTTGTTACCTTTGGTTTGATCCTCAGAAAACATTCGCCTGGTCGGCGGGTCGGGGCCCTACGAGGGTCGGGTCGAGATCTTCCACAGCGGCCGCTGGGGCACAGTGTGTGACGACAACTGGGACATGGTGGACGCGGCCGTGGCTTGCCGTCAGCTGGGCTTCACTGAGGGGGCCGAGCAGGCCACCACAGGGGCCCAGTTCGGTGCCGGTACGGGGGACATCTGGCTTGACGACGTAGGGTGTAGCGGAGACGAAGCTATGCTGACATCCTGTCCGCGCGCGCAGACTCACAACTGCGGTCATCATGAGGACGCAGGGGTCGTATGCTCCACACGAGGTGATTACTTACCAAACTAATTGGTTACATATTTTAGCATTATGGTTGCCATTCCAGGTAGTGACAGCTGTAGACTGATCTGTGCTACATTTGAAGCATTTTGTGCTTAAAATTGCATATGAATGTGCACAGATTATAAACACATTGCATCTAGCGTGCGTCGGAACTGAGCTTCAATGACCAATGGCAGTGGGGCGAAAGTGTCCTTCGATAGCGATCACCATTTGCGTTTTTTTACCACTGAGGGCGTGGTTATGCATGGGATCCACTGCCAGTATAGGCACAGTAGATGTCAGTACCACACACTGCAAAATACATGTAATGTAGTGGGACGCGAGTTGCATAATTTCCTGGGACTTCAAATATCATGTCCACAGATCAAGTAAAGCGAAATGGTTCCATCAAGACCATAACCGCAGAATAATATGCCGAATCTTGTAATTTTCTTTTCAGTACAACTCCGTTTGGTGGGCGGTCCCACCTTTAACCAGGGGAGGGTGGAGATCATGCACGGTGGTGTATGGGGGACGATCTGTGACGATGAGTGGGACATCAACGATGCACAGGTGGGCAACTTAAGGGAGCTCTCGAAAGATCTTCAGAACTGTTCCGAAAGTAAAGTCGCATGCGTGGCCATAATTTCCTTTAACAACAGTAGAATGTTGTCATCTAGCAACAACGAGATTGTTTTGAAGAGCATATCGCTGGTGCATGAAGCTCGTTTATTGTTTAAATAATCGCCCAGAGGCGCCCAGAGGTCCTTTCTTTTAAGCCGTGGTTGGTAACTAGCGTGGCCATAATTTCCTTTAACAACAGTAGAATGTTGTCATCTAGCAACAACGAGATCGTTTGAAGAGTAGATCGCCTTTGCATGAAGCTCGTTTTATTGTTTAAATAATCTAGGTATACCAGCAGGCTGAAGTCAAGATGGTGCCCAGAGGTCCTTTCATTTGTGAACATTGAGCGTCAATATGTATTTGCTGCCACGAAGGCATACATTTTAAGCCCTGGTTGGCAACAGATTGCCATAAATTGCATATTTACACCCTCACTGTGTATAAGAAAGCGTCCTTTTTATTTAGTATAGTTTTTGGCAGCATTTGTTGGTTGTTTTGTGTTCTTAAAAATCTAACGAACAATCCAATGATAGGCCTTTCTTTGGCAACATTATCCTTTATTTTTGCAATGTTGACCTTTTATAGTTTGTCAACCCTTGGTTGGCAATGACAAAGAAAGGTTTATAATATACGCTCATTCTCATATTCCTCATTGGCGGTATAGTTGTGCGCATGAGCACTCCTCAGAGTCATTGATGATGGCATGTCTGGATAATTTGTCCCTTGCTGTCGTAGGTGGTGTGCCACCAGCTGGGATTCTTCGAGGCGTCAGCCGCCCACCAGCAGGCCGGCTACGGTCAGGGGACAGGCCCCATCTTCCTAGACAATGTCCAGTGTCGTGGGGACGAGATGGACATCTTGCTGTGCCAACACAATGGCATCGGTCTCAACAACTGTGGTCACTCGGAAGATGCTGGGGTGTCCTGTGTTGTTGCAAGTAGGTGACAATATTTGACAATCGGTGACAAACTGTCGACAATCGGTGACAATCTGTGACAATCTGTGACAATTTTTGACTATCTTTGGCAATCGGTGACAATCGGTGACAATTGATAAAACTTGGCTTCTGTGTTCTTTTAACAGGTTCCATAGTTCTTTCTGATTCTACTAGAAGTTCTTACTCAGTGTACCAGATATATCCTTATGACTTGTTCTTTTAGACATTTATTGAGTGTTTTATATACATACCACTCATTAGTCATTGCGAATGGTATTTGTGCAACTGTTTTGGCCTAAGCATTGGCAATGTGACCCACACAGTTCAATTTTCAGATTTCTTCATTTTCAAAAACATTTTTATATTAGGTACGATGAAGGTCAGGAAAAAGAAAACAAAAACAAAAGCATGGCTCGTATTTTTTTGTATGAGGATTGGTTAAGCCAAAGGATCGATTTTTTAAAACAAAATGGTCTTTTCTCAAACAGTTCGGCTGCAAGGAGGCAACAGTCCAAGCGAGGGGCGAGTGGAGGTGTTCGACCGTGGCGAGTGGGGCACCGTCTGTGACGATCACTGGGACTTGCAAGACGCGCGCGTCGTCTGCCGTCAGCTGGGCTACCCTGCCGCCCAGTCAGCCTGGAGCTCGGCCCACTTCGGCGCTGGCACGGGCCGGATTCTCCTGGACGATGTCCGGTGTGAGGGGTCTGAGGACGCACTCGGGGAGTGTCTGCACTCCGGACTGGGAACCCACAACTGCGGGCACCAAGAGGACGCTGGGGTGACCTGCAGTGTGAACGGTGAGTCTATGGCATTGATGAAGGAGACACCAGAGGTGTCCTATATAGGTGTTCATCGCATCCCATGGAAAACTATAGGTGACAATTCTGTAACTGTGGTTGGACTGTAGGCCAGGAGGTATCATATAGAATCCTAAAGGAACTTGTAGGGGACAGAAAACTATAAAGACCAAATAGGTTTCTTTTTTAATTTTTTGGTCAGACAGACATCAGTTTTCAAAAATATATTAAAGAATGTTGGAATGCAATTGCCTATCATTTGATTAATGTTCAGTAATTTTTGAAATGTTCTGACCATAAAACAGCCATTCGTCTCGTCGGTGGCACCTCACCCTTGAACGGCCGCGTGGAGATCCTTGTGAACGGCCAGTGGGGCACGGTGTGCGATGACGGCTGGGGAATATCGGACGCTCAGGTGGTATGCCGTGAGCTGGGCTACCGGAACGCCCTGGAAGCACCCACCAACGCACGCTTCGGCGCCGGCACCGGTAGCATCTTCCTTGACGATGTAGGCTGTACGGGACGCGAGACGGAGCTCATCAGCTGTCCGCATCGGGGAGTCGGCACCCACAATTGTGGTCACTCGGAGGATGCCGGTGTGGTGTGTTCTAATGGTAGGTTTAAGAAAGAAAGGGTAAAGACCAACTGGGCAAATTTTCAGGACATGAAAGATAGATTACCGGTCAAAACTTTTTTCCAATTACACAGTGGCACATTTTTTTGGATTTGGCAACTACAAGTCCTGATTCTACACTCTAAATAGTCCTCAGATTTGAGCTGATATCCACGTGATTTTCACCTGATACTTTTCCGGTTCAAAATGACCCGGAAAAGAATCAAGAGAAGTGTCATTATGACTTGGAAAAGTGTCATTTTGTCATTTTGACCTGGCAAAGTGTCAGTTTGACCCGGAAAAGTGTCATTTTGACTTCAAAAAAGTATTGTTTTTACCAAAAAAAGTGTAATTTTGACCTGGAAAAGTGTCAGGTCAATTATGCCTCAGATTCCTAGTCAGATCAGCTCTTCCGGGACTTTTTAGTGTGTATCAATTATGGGCTCGGACACATCCTGTTAAGGACTTTGAGGGCACTTGTGATTGACTGTAGCTGTTGAGATCAAAAATACTTTTTCTTTACCCATTCCATCGTCCTATATTTTACAAATTTTGTAACAGGGGTGAGCATCCGCCTGGCAGGCAGTCGGAGCGCCACGGAAGGCCGGGTGGAGATCTTGCACAACGGGGAGTGGGGCACGGTCTGCGACGACTCCTGGGACGACAACGACGCCGCGGTGGCCTGCCGTCAGCTGGGCCTCTCGGGCGGCGTGGCCTACCAAGGGTACGGTCACTCCTGGGGTGCTGGCAGCGGGTCCATCTGGCTGGACAACGTGGCTTGTAGCGGTAGCGAGGCTTCTCTGTGGGACTGCACTCACCCTGCGGTGGGCGTGCACAACTGCGGCCATAACGAGGACGCAGGTGTCAGTTGTAACAGCAATCGTATCACACTCTTTGGGAGGTCGGACATATCATCTTAGAGTGCATTGATGACTTAGTTCATTCTCTTCGAGAATTTTAAAAACGTTGGATTCGTGCTGTCAAGTTTTTGTGTGTGCAAATTTGAGGAAGAACGTTTTGCATTGAAACATCTTGCTTTTCATCTAAAAAACTGTAAATGTAAGCTAAAAAAACATAAGAAGTGTCATTTTGCATGTCTAATCTAATCATCCTGCAGCGGGCTAGCACAACTGCGGCCATAACGAGGATGCAGATGTCAGCTGTAATAGCAATCGTATCACACTTTTTGGGAGGTCGGTCATATCATCTTAGAGTGCATTGATGACTAAGTTCATTCTCTTCGAGAATTTTAAAATAGTTTCCTTAAAGATCTTGATAGGCTAATTCCTTTTTCAAACTTCTTTGCAGAAATTAGTAAAAAAATAAGCGTGAGAAAGTGAATTGAATTGTATGGTAGGTGAAATGCCGAGCCGTTGGATTCGTGCTGTCAAGTTTTTGTGTGTGCAAATTTGAAGAAGGACGCTTTGCATTGAAACATCTTGCTTTTCATCTAAAAAACTGTAAATTTAAGCTCAAAAACATAAGAAGTGTCATTTTGCACGTCTAATCTGAAATGCATCAATGCAGTTTACTAGTTCAGTTTGACACCATTGATTTTTTAAATAAAGTTTTGTTTTATTGTGTTATGGTGTCGTGTTGAATCAGTATTTAGTTTAAAAGTAGACATTTTGTGATTTAGTGGCATTGAGTATGATGATACCTTTTTAAATTTCAACTTTTTAAATGAACAGAAGATGAAAGAATATCTTAAAATAAAAAATAACCAAAAAGTTGATTTGGATTCGGCAGCTTTATATGCATGCTCCAGCCACTGAAGTGTGATTTGAATTAAATAAAAGTATTAAATTTTGAAAAATGTAGCCTCTTTACTCAAGTTTTATCATCCAAAAGAAGGAAACCCAAATGTAAATGTAAATTATAAAACATCTTATAAATATTTTAGATAAGTTAAAGACGGTGAAACACCAAAATGTTCTCTTTCCAATGATACCTTTATCGTGTGTCTGTGGCCACGGATGACTGAGCATTCGTTGTTATTCTGTCAAGGGTCAAAACCTGCACTGGGTCAAGTTTGTGCAAAAGGGTAACTGGTATTCTGGGCATTGTGGAACGGCTTAATTTAAAGAAAGAAGACATCCTTTTCTTTAGATCAACTTATTCAATTATGACACCGATTTAACCACTCTCATTGTTGAAGTTAACCCCTCATGGCCCAATGCCTTCAATGTGGCCACCACCTCTTTCCACACAAAGCTGTGCACGAAGTCTAGTCCATTTCAACCTTTGCATAACAAACTAGCCAGCAATCTTGAGCCAGGTAAAACTTTGCCCAGTATACGCTTTGACCCTTGACGGAATAACAACGAATGCTCAGTCGTCCGTGGCCACAGACACACAATCACGGTATCATTGGAAAGAGGACACATTGGCGTTTCACATTATCTCTAACTTATTTGAAAATATTTATGAGATTTTTATAATTTACATTTACATCTAGCTGGGTTTCCTTCTTTTTGGATACACCCTGCATATCTCAACTCCCATTGTCGTTTGAACTTCATGCCAACATTGTGGTATTAAATAAAGAGGCGCGCACATTTCAAATGCCCACGCACAGAAAATATCATTTGTATGACAGCTCTATGGATTTTGTGCCATATTTTATTGTATTTTTTGTGGTCATTATTTTGACGTCACAAAACAGGTTCTGTTTGTGAGGACACACCCACATGGCCGACGTTTTAGCATGACGTCACAGATGCGTTAACACGCTTGTCCAATCATTGGACATTATCTGTTCTCTATCAATGGAAAATGTTTGCTAGAGCGCGCGCTAATAATACGCGCGCGTCCGATTAACACAAACGGTGTTTGCGTATTGCATTCTGACGTCATGTTGGGTAATGTTTCCGTCGTTTCCACAACACAAACGCCCGGACGTGATAAATACCGTACGCTTTACGCATAGCGTTGACTTTCAAAATTCGCTTTTCAAGTGAGAAGGTCTCCATAACGATTGCTGCGGCAAAAGTTGTGTTCAAAGTGCGAAAATTGCGCGAAAATATTGACAATTTTTCGAATCGAGTTTATCATCGATTTGCTGATCGACCACTGAGGTGAAAATGTAAGTTGGTCATGATTACTTTGGATCATTTTGAAATGGTATTTTTTTAGTAGTGTGAATTTTATACAAAGATGAACTTTAATCAAACCAACATCCAGATAAAAAGGTTTGAAAAAAACGTTCAGTTAAGTTAGGCCTATGTGCATTTTATTGGCATGATTTTTTGTTCATCGACGTAAATAATTATTACTGTCATAATTTCTGGCGAATTGACTTTTATGCTAGAGGTATCTTGTCACTTTTTTATGTCCTTTTCAACTGAAAAAAAGTTCATTATTATGAACTTTTCATAAACTCCAATTACAAGGATTATTCCAAAATATTTATCTAAACCAACGCAGATCATTATGAACCGGAGAACGGATCGATATTTTCACGGGCCTACCGTGCCATCAAACCACCCATACAGCAGAGGGAAGAGCACGTGAGTTTTCTTCTTTTTTAGACTCGTGCCCTCTTTGTAGAAATCTCACTGACTTACCGAGTCACTAACTGACTGGCTGTCACGTGACCCGGCAGTGCTATCGTATTTGATTACCCCGTGACGCCAGCGAATGGGATGAATCCAGCCCGTTTGGGTACGGACCAGCTGCATGAAAAAGACTTCGACGGAACGGCCATTCCGGATCAATATTGTCTAGAATTGTGTGCGTTCTGATGCCAGCTTTACTTATATACTTGCCTTGTTTTATGTTGTTTTTGTTCAGCTTTGGGCGGCGTCTTTAAGATTCTGTAAACCTAACTATATGGCAGACTTGATCTTGCTCTACGAAATACCTTTGAAACGTGTTATCCTCGTCATACCTTGAGTGCCAATTTTTCACACGTTACCAAGTCAAGCACAGGCGAAGATGATACGCTTGTCTTGTGCCTTTAAGGTTTCACCGTGTCTTCACGCTGCCGCTGCGCCAGCTATTCCTCTGCTGCACCCCGGGCCATGACGAGCCCTACCAGCCCCAACCCAAACCCTCGGACTTCGGTAGACACCATCAACACGTGGCTGCGACCGAAAGTCCCCAGAGTAAGGATGGGACGAGACCCAGCAAACGCCTCTCTGGGCGCAAGGTGGCGCCTTACCCCGAGGGGTCGTCTCTTCTTTCTCGTCAGCCATTGGTCAAGTCTGACCAGGTAAAGACTACACATGAGACTAAAATCTTCCATTTCAGAGATTTACATATTTAAAGTTATTCTAAACACAATGAAGACTAGTGCATTAACTAAAAAAAAATCATTGAATGTACAAAGTAATTTTGTACCTAAAGTCAAGGGACGGCAAGACTAGTGTAATTTGAACAGGTTAACATGTATTCCAAAGTACAAGCCTATTGAAGTGTTAGCCCACAACTGTATTATTCATACACATAACAATTACCTCAATGTCAACAAACACCGGCAGGTTATTCGCTCCCACATCTGCATCTGCAGTGCTGTCTTTGGGGTAATTTATTTCATTGTTGAACATTATTTATTGACTCGTCATTTTGCCACACAGAGTACAACCAAACAGCAACGAGCGCAGCAAGACATCACACACGGTGCGCGTCCTTCTGCTAAGACCCCGAGCAGAAAACCCCACCGTGATGTCGATGATGTGTCGGTCCAGGATAAAGACCCTCAAGCATCTACGAGGAGTTCCAAGAGATACTGGGACCCTGAGCAAGTGGGCGTGAGCTTGCTCCGACACGAGCAGAAGACTACGTCATCTGAAGCAGCTAAGAAGCCAAGAAAGAGGTGAGACGCACGTTTTGCATATTCATGCTGTTGCATTATGCATACTGTTGCATATTAATGATGGTGCATATATATTCAACTTAGTTCCTGACGATATAATTCTGAGTAATGTTTCAGTAGCAACCGACCTGAAAGTAAAGATATCGCAAAAGTCCACGCAGAACTTGAGAATTTTTGAAACTGGCCACAAAATTAGTGAACATGTAGAGTCTGATTCTACCCCCAAATCTAGCCCAGAATTAAAATACTCCGTGTGCTCTTGAAGTGTATATGTCATTGCTGTTTTTGTTTGTCAACATATTATTGATCAATAGCAAAAAAGGCTCCAAGAAGCGAAAATCTGGGACGAAAGGCAAGATGAACCAGATTCGTCTATTGCCTCCTCTTCCGGTCACCATAGCAACCGCAACCGATGACAACCAGCCAGCAGGAAACCTGCCACTGGTTGACACTGGTGTCCGGCCAACACGCACCCAGGAACAAGGGAAAAAGGTAAGCATACCAGTGAGGGAGCATTTGAGTTTAAATTTCCCCAGGTGGACAACTATAGAACACGCAGTATCTTTCCAGCCAACTATACAGGCTTTTATTTCGACTGTTCAAAGAGCGTCCTTCCCTGAAAATGAAATCCCAAAACTCTACAGTGCAAACAACAATTGGCAATATTCCATTAAAAAAATCACACTTGTAGGTTTTCCACTTTTTGCAGGAGAAGCAAAAGTTCACCGACGAGTATCGGCAAAAACAAGCGCAAGCCTTGCCCGCCAATCGTGGCACTCGGACCGATGTTGTTGTGACCAAGATGATGCCCGCTAGGCAACATAGTCCCGTGGTGGACAACTTGACAACCAAGTATTCGGAGAGGATATATCAGGCGGGAAGACCCCTTCCAAAACTGAACAACAAAGATCTCCAAAATAAAGCAAAGGTATGCCAATTGTTTCCCTCTTTTTTGTAGATCGCAGTTGGTTCACCATTTTGCTGGACTATAATATCTTCATGTTGTTAAACTATTTTGTCTTCATGGGTATCTCAGATAAAATACTAAGACTCTTCAAAAGAAGATTATCTTCATGGAATTTGGAATCACAAAGTGAGTAAGTCTCTTTTTTCTCCACCATGTAGAAGTCAACTGGAGACGAGAACATTCCGATGCCTATGGTGGTGACTGTTAAACCGGCTCCCAAGCAGACCCAAAACTCACCACAGGCTCCACGGAGAGGACGTCAAAACGGCAACCCCGCCAACTTTGCCTGCCGACCGCTCCCGGCCCTTCCTCCCTCGGTTGCCGCTGAAAATGCCCGCAACCTTCTGCCAGTGAAACCTAAACCAATTCTTCAGACCGGTGTGCAGTTTCAACAGCCGAGGAAACCCAGGAGGTGTGCCGAGCCGGGGAGACTGACCCTGATTCCACTGACGACCAACGGCTTCACCAGAGAACTGAAGTGCACCGTGTACAGACCGTCCGATTTCGAAGCAATCACGGTCAACGGAGCGGCTGTCACACTCGGTCAGGGGACCTTCGGGGAAGTGAACCTGATGCGGCTGCTGAGCTCCAAGCGCCCTCTGGTAGCTGTCAAGTTCTGCAAATCGCATCTGGTTCAGGAAGGAGATGTATGGAGGGAGGTGGCCGCCATGCAGGCTGTTCAAGACCACTGGGCCTTCCCCAAGCTTTACGGGATCATCAGGAGCCAGAGGAGCCAAGATCTCTCCGCCATCGTAATGGAGTTCATCGGGAACACCAACTCCATGATGGGGTTGACTGTGGCAGACGCCATTCGCTCCAAGAAGTACATGCCTTTTAAACACAATTGGGTGTGGATTACCAACGATATCGCGAGGGGGCTTGCACATCTCCACTCGAAAGACTACCTGCACTGTGATTTGAAGACCAACAACGCCCTCTTGTGGCGTGACCCGAACAGAAACATGTGGCGGGCTAAAATCATCGACATGGGAAAGGCTTGCAAGAAAAACGAAGCTAAGGGGCCCATGTTCCTCTCTAAGGCAGAACAGAGGGAGACCGCCCAGATCTTCCCACATGTGCCCCACGAGGTCCTCGCGGGGGAGGGAGGTTACACCGTAGAGGGCGACATCTTCTCGTTGGGTTATCTGCTGTTGCAAATAACGCAGGTCAGCACCCTGAAGAAGCCAATGAAGAAACTTGGGGAACGCTGTAGTGGCATCAGACCAAGGTCTCGCCCCGCCCTGTCACGTGTCATCCAGGAGCTAACCTCTTTCGCCGTCAACGGATGTTGAGAAGTACATGTAGGGGTGACACCTGTAAGACCTAAACCAATCCGCTGAGCTAAAAGTTATATCCTTAAAATATTCTATATTAGAGAGTTCTGAGAGCCATACAATTGGGGAATTGAAGAAATATGGCAATGAACCTCTGGCCCAGACTTGGGCCTTCCAATTCTGAGCATTTTGGGCTCAATTGAGCTCGAAAGTGGCGCAATTTTTTCATGTTGTGGAGGGATCGCTTTTCAAGATGGCTACTTTTCCGCTTTCGGAAAAATAGGGGTCGTCTTTGGGTGAGAATTTCTCGAAAAGTCAATGGTCAACCCACCAAAAATTGAAAACAAAATAAAAGATTACATATTGATCGTCATTTTTCTGTGCAGCTTAAATACCTGTGATAGTTCTGAGTATTTTAAAAATAATTTAGAAGTATGGGCATTCAGCACTAGTGTCTATGGGAATTTTAGTACACTGTTGCACCCGTAGGGCCTATAATGAAGTCATAATTATAGTCTAAACGCACCAATCAGTTCTTGCTCGTTAATTGTGTAATATGCTTTAACCAATCCGAAACCAACTTTTCAGTATGGAACCGCCCACTGAATTGCACAAAAAGGGCAGTGTGTTAAACAAAATAGTGTTCTCGCACGGAAACGAGGGAATAGAAGCAAACGGTGCACTTTACTATTTTCGTTAGATATAGAGGGCGCGCCACATATATAAAATTACCTTCACTGACAAAATGATAACTGACTCGGATGCCTCACTTTTAAACAGAAAGAACGCACTCGTGCTTAGTGGGCAATAACACAAACAATACCCGCTGTATTTCATTGCTATTTCGTCCAATGATATGACATTATATGTCATTTAAAAACCGCCAAACAATTTTTAAAAAAGTATATGACCCGAAACAACGCCCCAAAATATTATTTTTTCATGGAAAAATAACACACTCGTTGTTTTGGGGGCAACAACCCGACAAAATAATGCCAGTTGTATTAAGTTCAAATTTCGTTTCAGTGACCAGTCTTGTTGTGTATAACATGAGGAGATTCAATTTCATGAGAAACGACAAACAATTAAATTAATATGACCGAAAGAAAACTGTTTTGAACGCCAAAAACTACAATCTGAATGCCAACGTTCATGTTTCGGTCATAATATTTTAACTGCTTGTTGGTTTCTTACAAACTTTAATCTGTTAATGTTACACATTATGACAAATCGTCGGACGAAATTGCAATGAAATACAGCTGGTATTTCCTGAGTTATTGCTAGAAGCTTACATGAGTGCGTTCTTTTTGTTCAAAAGTGAGGCATCCGTGTTGAGGCTTTGTCAGTGCAGTGGTTGTAGCCACCACTATTTATGTGGCGCGCCCTCTATTGAAAGAAAATTCAAGTCGACCGTCAGGCACGTTGGACAACATGTGCTGGACAACATGAAAGGGTGCATTTTTGAAGCTTTTATGAATGTTCTCCGATTTATGGGTAATTCATTTACACTCTCGGAAAGTTACAAGTTGACCTTGCATTCATTTCTTTGTTCTTCACCACAAAATTCTGAGGGGGGTGATCACATTGCCTTCCATGGGGGGACTTCCCCTCGGATTAACGACCTTGCAGACAAAAAAGAAAGTATTCAGTGAAGAAACAAGGGGCAGAAAACGCTCATATGGTTTTACATTTTGATGACAAGGATAATGTTTGAGAAAAAAAAATTAAGAGATTTCTTTTCTGAACTTTTTGTTTGTTTGTTCGCACTTACCGGAATTAGGTTATGTGCCTTAAAAAATATTTTGATTGTACATAAAGGCATCCCAAATTGTTGCAGCATATATCATTAAAATATGAATTTCATGTCACATTTTTTATTTATAGATCCGACATGCAGATCATGGAGCTCTATCCTGAAAAGTTAATAGTTTTTTGTCAATTTTATAAGCTGATTGAAACTTGGATTTGGAAGCATATACCGAAACATAAGAATCATTATTAAAACGATCGTTATATTTAAATGCATGTAATATATTCTAGTTGAAAAAATGTATTTGCAAAATTAAAAAAACCTCGGTGAGAAAGAACCTGATAAAACTGTCTGCAGTCGTTGTACCTTATATTTAGGGTCTTTTGTTAATTGCCGGTTGCAGGTTGTAATTTTGACACTTGTCGTATACAATCAATTAAGAGCAAGGCACGTATACGGTATACGTACGGTCCGCGGTTAAGGGTAGTTCATTCACACACTGCACCAAGGCAACGAAAAACGCTGTTAGGCTGGTACCAAGAGGCCGTTACCACAAGCACTAGATCTGCTGTATTGAAGTCGGGGTAACAAGCAGCATATAAGGATATCCGATCCGCTTTGAGAAAAGAGAGCGGCCCCAAAAAAATCCTTTCTTTTGAAAGGAATGAGGCGTGTAATGATGCAATAAAAATAACCTGTTTGGTAAGTACATTGTATTAAGCATTTGCATGTTTGTATTAGGAGTAATATAGAGTAGTGAAAAGAGAAATAATCGTACATTTTGTGATTGACTATCGACGTGGCCTGCCTTGTGAAAGGGAACTAAAACTAAGCGTTGTTTGTGTAATGAGGTATTGGATTATGGAGCATGGAGGAAGGAGTACTCGCTGACGAATCGTTCTCAACATCAGTTCACCAAAAATTAGTTAGGCCTAGTATTCATTGTTGCAATGTCCGGGTAGAATTGAATATCCTCACGCCAATTTTATATCAAGTAGGCCTAAGTAGGCCTATCATCAGTTATTGTACTAGGCTAAATGTTAAAACAGAAATAAAATCAGTTTTAATTTTAAGGCCGAATAAATACAAAAATGAATAGGCCTAGTTTCTCGTCTGGACTTTAAAAAAAAAGAGTAGGATCTAGGCCTGTTATATATATTTTTTCATGTACCATAAGTCATAACATACCGGATATTCTTTATCGGAGGAATGTGTGCATGAGTAGTTTTCCCCTTAATTCTTCAATCTTATGTCGCAGTTTCTTTCCAAGTCATTGCCTTGCCAATTAAATCTCTTACGTTTCACTTTTATTTTGAATCTCCCCCAGGATTAACTAGTCAACAAAAAAACCTGCGGCCCGTTGCACAAGCTTGAGATTATTGCGTCGCCATGGGTTGTGGCGGCTCCAAATCCATGAATGTGCCCTCGGGGCCCTCGGACTATAAGTACATGGTCCAGCAGACGTGGGACCACGTGGGCAAGACGTTGGAGAGAGGAGCATCCAAAAAGAACCTGGTCATCCAGCGGTCGGGATGGAAGACGATTCGCGTATTTGTGTCCTCCACGTTCAAGGATTTCCACGCAGAGAGAGAAATACTGGTCAAGGAGGTGAGTTAATCCAACCGTTGAAGGGCCCATATGCAATGTAAATTTTGTTTAATGCGATCCTTGAAATGCACCTTTGTGTCCCATTTTACCTTATTTTCAATTTTCGTTTTGCCATTTTCAAGGGTATTTTGGTGCCTTTTTTTGGTTCTTATGTAATACACATTTCCATATTCATGAGCAAAAGTGTGATGTCATTTCAGGCATTTACATATATTTCAGCACCGAAAGTAGCCAGAATTTTGGATTTTTTGCTGTTGTAAATTTTCTTTTCTTTGTCAATTCGTTTTTGTCATGGCAGTTAGTATGCCAATAAGCAAACTTTTCTCACGGATGCTTTCAATGAGCAAATTTTGGGCTTCACAATTTGAGCGGAAAACCTCCTAAACTGAACAGTGTCTTCCTGAAATGACATCACAGCATCAGCGCCCTCAGTTGTCCGGAGGAGCATGAACAAGACTTTTCTTAAAAAATATTTAAAGAAGTGCAACATCAGGCTGTCATGTTTAAAGCTCTTTCATGTTTAAAGTCATTCTAAACGACCACAAAAATACACAGTCGGCGGCAATTTAGAAAAAAAATTGCCAGTCTGAAATGATATTGCAGAGTTTATTTGGTTGTACCCTATCTCTCAATGTAAACAATTATATAAGCTTACCTTTTTGTGTTTGAGCCAAGTGAATATTACAAGAAAAATGGGAAAAAAAAAATGATGTTTAAAGTGTTTCATTGTGAAACCTATTTGAAATATGAAGTCTGTACGACTTTAAATAAAATGATTTTGGTGGCGATGGATTTCATGGTTAATATCTTTTTTTTTTGCCCCCAGGTTTTCCCCGACTTGAGACAGTGGTGCGAGACTAGACGATTGCATCTGGTGGAGTGTGACCTGCGATGGGTAAGTTTGTACAATCTCTTTTGCTCTCTATTCCTTTTCAGGGACGTTTGCTGGGTTTTATTTTAGTAAAGGAAAGAAAACATTGCCTTTCTATGTGGACTTCTTGTTTCACTCCGTTATTTTTCCTTTTGTAAGTTTTCGAAGTATGCCCTCTTACAGGCAGAGCGATTAGCCAAAAAGTAATTTATTTGCGAAACGACGAAAGGAAAATACATTTTTTTAAATTCATTTAGGTTTTTTTTAGTCAGAATCTTTATTTCCAGAGTCTGAAATTACCTTAATTTTAATTAGCGCTGGTGTGCACAGAAAACATGGATTTAACAAAATCAATATTTTACTGAATAGATTTTAGATTTTAGCATTTCACCGCAACATTGTTTTGAAATTCTTTCCAAAATCAAGCAGTCCGTGACCATCTCTTGTCACCCCTAACAAGCACCAGACAAGAATTTCCCAATTTTTAAAAATAACTCTTTCCACTTTTTCGTTGTGATTACGTTCTCATTTGTTGATAGATTATTGACGCAATTTGCTGAATCATGTAATTTAAAGAAGTTGTGTTTTCTATGCCGCGATATCATAAACTACAAATGTAATTGCAGCATTAAAGGTTCACTTTGGTGATATCAGTTAAATACCCTTTTAGACTATTACCCAATAATTTTCTGGAAATTTTTTTTGCAACCTTATGCCACTTTTTTTCTTCATATATCATCTCAATGAAGGTCAGTCATTGCAAAAATGATGATAGGACATGAATCTGGGACTGAGAAATATTTCCAATTTTGTGAGGAAATACTTCACAAAATTGTCTTGACTCTCCGTAGACTTTGTACACAATCGCGGAAGTGGCGTCAGGTTGCAACATGTTTTTCCAATTTCTCTAATGACTACAACTTTAAGTAGCACTGGTTTGAACACAATTCCCCAGTTTACATAAATGCCTGAAATAGTTCTCACATTCCCTGTTCAATTCACCATCACGGTATTACAAGCCCCAAACCATTGAAGTTGTTAGTTTTGGCACGGTTGTCATTGTTTGAACAGAAAGCATGCATCTTGAACGACTTCACAGCCCACGGGCCGATCCCATTGTTTGCTGTTTCGCGCGTATGTTTGACCTTGGCAACCGTGTATACGCATTTATTAGTTGCCTGGCAACCACAGGCCCTTTGACAACAAGTCAGATACTATATAGAGCTGAATTGCACTTGCATGCATGTAAAAAATTCTTTCAGTTTATCGCTGATAGTAATTTTTGTGACTTGCATCGGTATTCTATGCACAGTTTATACGCGACGAATTAACAGGTCTTTGTTGCATTTTCTGGTGGAATTGAAAACATTTATTTGAATTCAACACAATTTCACATTTGTTGTGCACAAGGAAAAGAGACAAGAATAATATTTTAACCCTAAAATATTTCCAGCGTTGCAACAATTTACAGGTTTTAATTGTGTTATTTTCTGATGGAAATTGCAAAGAAATTATTTGCATGCAACACAGTTTCACATCCACTGTGTGTTAAGGAAAAGAGATAAAATCATATTTAAATTACTTTTAACCTTGCAATTTTTTCCAAATTGTTGTTCCACTGTTATGTATGTATCAAGCAGGAAAATCTATTGATGACCTAACCATAATCCCAATCCATGTGAAATCTTTCTCATATCCATTTTGACCAATATAGTAGGGAAATTCCAGCATTATAAAATGTCCATGGCAGAGCGTGTTAAGAGCTCAGTAAATAAACTTGAGAATGTATGTTTCAAATCTGAAACATCCATCATCTAGTAAGGGTCAAGGAGATTACAGACTAGGAGTTTGGGATCATTTCTCTGAATCATTCATTAGATATCATTGTTAAAGGGAAAATACAACATTTGCAAACATCAAAAAATAAAACTACCAAATCATTTTGAAATACCTTGCTGGACTGTTAGTGAATGACAGTGTAAAGCATCCTGTAAAATCATGGCACCTGGTATACTGTCATTTTCAAGAAAAGTGGTATTTTTGTATCAATTTCCAACGCTGGTCGGCCGACCAGCTTGGAAAAAACTGTTTTTTTTTCTTCAAATACTGGCCCCAATTGACCATCGCACTTGTTTGCAATCGATTACACACCTATGAACGGGTACAAGCCAGCTAGACTGGTTTCCTGACCTTACAATTCCCCAATGTATGTAAACTGCTCTGTTTCTTCTTATATGGAGTCAGGGAACCAGACTACAGGAAAATGATTGTTTTTCTTGGTTTTTATAGCATTTTAGAACCCAAAACCTCAAAAAAGTCAGTGTAACTATATTTGCTATATATTTCCAACCCCCAAATTCCATCCATTTCTGAAAATTACAGCAAAAGCAAATGATGTATATTCCCTTTAATTGGCTCCGTCGAGGATATGACACTTCCTTTCACAACACTGTAATTGCCGACAACATTCCCGACATATCTGACTCCTGCATAGGTTGACGCAACAATCAGTCCAATCAGATTGAAATGTACTAGACATAATATCTGCATTCTGCCGAAATTGTTAACAGAGTTTGTGGGCGTTTTTGAAATCAGGGCTGCATCCTAGGCTCAAGCTTCATATTAAAGGACTCTACCTGTCATGTATCCATACAATATCAAATGCAATATGAGCCAAAACCCAGGGACAAATCCATGGTTTCAAAAAAAAAAAAAACGCCACATATCCCCATTTTTACCTTCAAAATTTGTTACTTTGTGACAGGGAGTTCCCAAAGACACATCCACCGAGGAGACATTGCGTCTTTGCCTTGGAGAAATCGATCGTTGTTACCAAGACAACGTCATGCCTTTTTTCCTCAATCTCACAAGGTATGAAAGTATCCAAGTTTTATCTTAATTATTATTCTCTCAAACAAAAGGGTAATTTTTATCCCAGAAAGGGGGATATTACGATAGTGTATTCCTTCTGTGTGTCTGTGTGTCCGTCCATCCGTGTGTTATAATAGGTTAGGCTAAACTGTTAAGTGCTGTCATATGAAAAGTCAGACTTCAATCTCTACCAAACTTGGTGACAATAATGAGACATTTCAGGTCAAAGGTCATCTAGAGGTCAAATGAGGTCATTGTTGATTTTGGTTAGGTTAACTGTTTAGTGCTGTCATATGAAAAGTCAGACTTTACTCTCAACCAAACTTGGTGACAATAATCTTTGGGAAAGGGGACTTAAGATAACTTCAGACATTTAAGGTCAAAGGTCATCTAGGGGTCAAATGAGGTCATTGTTGATTTTGGTTAGTTACACTGAAAAGTGTGCTTACTAACTGAGTGTATAAATATTGCCACCATACCAAGGGAATTGGCAAGTTTAACTTGTAGTACTTTTTTTTTTAGTTCGAGGGAGAGAGTCTATTTTTGCCCGTGATTAAATGTTCACAAAATTTCTCATTTTACAGTGAGCGTTGCGGTTGGATCCCAACCCCTTACGACGTGCCCGAGTCTTTAGCCAGGGAATACCGCTGGATACCGGGACTGTCGGTCACCGAAATGGAAATACTGCACGGCGCGTACCGCATCGACAATCCCAACTGTAAGCATTTCACATTTTTGGAAGTCTGCTAGCTTTTGGATTTTCTTTTAACAGTCTCACAGACTTAATTTTGGCGAGCCACTCTCGCTGGTGACTCACACTTTAATCTCAAGTTTGCGCCACATGAGGCCCCCTTCAATGGCAGCCAGCACAATGCTTTCGCCATTGAAGAGGGCCTTCGTGCTTGAAGTGACGTCATGCCTGGATTGGTCTATAAAGGCAACTTGTTCCGGGTAATCTAAAAAAAAAATTTAAATAACAAAAAAGACAAATGTTTAATCCCTGTAATTTTCTGAGAAAGTTGAAAAAAATGCACTTTGTTCTTTCTGGGGGTTCGTTTAGGTTGTGGTACATTTGGTTGCCTCCAAGCTGCCTGTAGAAAACTTGTATGATTTGGCATGTAATCTACAAGATTGGGGAGTGAGGCACAGTGGTTAGGGTTTGTGACTCGTGACCAGAGGGTCAGGGGTTCAAATCCAGCTGCCTGCCATATTGTGTGTCCTTGGGCAAGCCACTTTGCCCCCACTTGCCTCTCTCCACCCAGGAGTATAAATGGGTACCGGCATTAGCTGGGGAGTAACCTGCGATGGACTAGCATCCCATCCAGGGGGAGTAGAAATATTCTCATGCATTTCACGCTACTGAAACCGGAGATAAACGCCGGCCTGATGGGCCATATTGGCTCGTGCCAGACTTTACGACTTTACTACAACAAAATCGCAATCTCTGATCATAAACTGACTACTTCTCAAGAATAGGCCATATTTAAGATATCCACTATAAGAAAAACCCAGTTGGTGCACAATTCTTACGTTTAATTTGTCGTGCTTTCCACTTTTCAGCTCTGTTCATGATCCGGAATTCCTCGTTTCTGAAGAACCTCCCGGAGGAGTACGAGAAGGACTTCGTGGACCCTAACCCCATCGCCCCTCACAAGCTGGGCATGCTCAAACAAATGCTGAAAGGCAAACTGGTAGGTTCAGGAACGTTTTGGGTTGGAGAACAGTTAAATGCTGGGTATGGGTCCCATTTTACCTGTCATTTTGGGGTTCAAATATTTTTTACTCAAAAGTGCTGAAAGTGTTTGAGCAAATGCATGAAAAACATTGTTTCCAAATCGGGTATTATTTCGCAGTCATGACAGAAACACTGAACATTGTGTTGTTTCTCGCTCTGTGCTTGTTAGACTTTTCAGTGTTTTTTGGTTCTTTTTTGTGTGTTTTTCTAGCGTGATCGAGTGAAGTGGTACGACTGTGAGTTTGCCGGAATTGACGAAGATGGCAAGGCTGAATTTAGTGGCTTGGACGAATTTTTCTCCAAAGAGGTTTGTAGCTCTGCATTTAAAAACAAACCTTTGAAGTTATCAAAATGATACATTAAAACGGTCAAATTCCTGTGTAGAATCATGTCTGTATTATTATACATGTATCACTTTTTTTATTTTCATTATTTAAACCTCAAATTTTGTTGTATTGTCTTTTCTATAGCATCAAATAATGAAAGGTTTGCGGAAACACCATGTGCGAATAATTTCTCAACTAAGAGAATGGTTCTGAAAAGAACCAGAGGTATAAACTCGACGTTCCGGTCAGTATGCTCTGACCGTCTTCAGGAGAGTGCCGTCTTCTATAGCATCCTAATGTTGACTTGAATGATTTCAAAAGTCTTAAGCTCAAACAGTTGATCTTTCCTTGAAGGGAAAATTCACTAAATTTCCCCCTTTCTTTTATTCTGTGGATAGGTCTTTTCCTTCTTCAAGCTCCGTATCGAGGCCCAGTACCCGTTAGTGGATGCGAGCCAAGATCCCTATCAACAAGCTAAGGAAGCGCATGAGGTACGGGACGTTTAATTTCCGTGAACGTAACAATTTCAGTGTCATGAAATTTAGTCTGAAATTCAAACACGGTGGCGTTCAGAAATTGGGCACAAAATTGGCCGAGTGTTCCCTAACATGGCACACTGGAACAAATGTTAGAAAATCCCAAGTCAACATGTAGTAATTTCTTTTAAAGTTGGAAAATTCTGAAAAATCCCTTTTTATTTCCATTCACATACACAACTAGAATTTTGCCAGCGAATTAGTTGCTTATTTTTTGGGTGCATTTTAAAAGAGTTCATTGTGTACAATATCAGAAAATTTATGCCAAAATATAATTTCTATGTTAACTTTGTAATGGTTAGTAAACTCAATTTTTATGAACGGGAAATGTTTAGAGCTTGATGGAATTTGACTCTAGAATGGCACTAGAGGCAAAAAAATTCAAAGTGCGCCACATAAGGTGCCGCGCCACGTTAGGCTACATCAACAATAACTGGATCACTGCCGAAGTTTGTTCTGCAGCTTCACAAGATTGGAAAACTCTACTTCAGATCTGACAGCTCGCCTCAAACTGAACCTTTGTGATTTGAAATTGTTTGCTTCAGTCTTTCCTGAAGAGTCGAGGCGCCTCCGTTCTGGGCCGCAACGCCATCCTGGAGAAGATCGAGCAGTACGTCGTGGACCTGGGTCAAGACAAGACCTTGATGATCACCGGCGGAGCCGGCACGGGGAAGTCGTCCATCATGGCCCGCACGGCCGACGTGGCGCAGACCATGGCTATGAACAAGAAGATACCTGGGTGAGTGCGAAGTTGGTAGTGCGCTAACAACAGAGGGCGCCGTGCATGGTAACCAGTGCGCGTGTGAAGGATGCTTCACTGGTTCCCTGGAGAAGATCGAGCAGTACGTGCGAAGGACATCACACTGGTTCCTACACACTATTCATAGGTTATGTAATGGACGTATACCAGCCTGCACAAGGCAAGATGGCGTCTAGTGGTCCTTCAATATGGGTGCACTTTCTCAATTTTGTTACCATTGAGGGGGTACTCGTGCCCTGGAGTTGCTTGTGCTGATCTAAGCTTTAGTACTGTATTTATAGCAATTTTATTTTTGAAATTTTGATCGCAGTGGCGGTGGGCAGGGTTGGCACGTCTTCTACCATTTTGTTGGCGCCGTGCCAGGTTCCACGGACTTGGAGAAGTGCCTGAAAAGACTCCTGAAAGAATTGAACCAAGTTAATGTAAGTATAAAAAGGAACATTGAGAAACCGAAGCAGGGAAAAAAAATGAAGTATTTTTTTTCCTGACATTTCACTGTCAGAAAATATTCCTTTCAGTTATATAGGGTTAATGATTTTTGGTATCAAAAATATGACTTTTTTTTTTTTGGAAATTCCATCCAAGTTTTCATTGAAACTGTGTGATGGGTCATCGGGCCAAAAAAAAAAATAGTTCTGCTTCCGGTTACCCTACCTACCCGATTCTGACAGCCCCTACCCTAATTTTTTTGGGGGAAAAAGGAGGGGGAAAACCCAGAAAATCATCAATTACTACCTTTTATCCTTGACTACACGCAGACACCTCCATGTGATCTAACAAATTGCAAAAAGAAAAAATCCCTATCTACCTACCCTATTTTCAAATGCCATGTAATCGGAAACGGAAATATTTTTTGTTTTGGCCTCAACTGTCTTGTGCAGGTGAAAATTACTGAATCTGATATTTTGGTCAAACAATTTTGTTGAAGATTTGGAGAAAGTTTTTTTTTTTTTTTACTTCTTGACAGGAAGCAACAATGCCAAAGAACCTAGAAGCAGCATGTCAATTGGTGTGCAGTGTTCTGAGCAACCCGAAGACTAGACCCGTCATTATATGCATTGATGCCCTCAATCAGGTTAGTACCAAGCAAAAATTTAAAATTCCTCCCCAAAAAATTTCTCAAGGGGAAATTCTTTCCCTCAATTTGGCGAAAAAACTAACTAGTTTTTCATACGAGTGAAAAATATGTAACCCATTTGGATAAAATATGGCCAAAGTTGCAGTTGCATTTCAAGAAATGTGCTTTTCAGTGAGAAAAGGGTGGAATAATTGTAAATAATAATTAGTGGAAACAAAATGTCACTGATTGAAGAAATCATTTTCACTTATTTTTTACATCTTCAACATCTGTTACCAAATAAATACACAGTTCTGATGTTTTTGATGAATAGAGTCCAAAATGGTCAACATTATTTTGGATTATATTTTCTTTGTGAGTTGTGTTTTCTCTTTTTCTCGTACTTATTTCGTTTAATTTACATGTATAAATAAAATTCAAAACATAATTCTTAAAAAATATTCTAGCTACCTTGAACATTGTCCTCCTCTTGTTATTTAGTTTGATGACGACAAATCCTCCACTCTGCTCAGCTGGTTGCCACGGAAACTGGCGCCCCAGGTGCGAGTGATTTTGGCCATGATCAACGACACTCCACCCCACAAATCCCTCGTGGAACGTCCCAATAAACCGCAGGAGGTCGTCGTCACACCGCTGGATATGGAAGCTAGGAAGGTAGGGTACTAGACTTTATTTGAAGTCTCTTAATTACTTTATACAGTCGGGTACCTTACCATTAGCATTGGGATAAGCTAGGAAGGGAGGGTACTAGACTTTATTTGAAGTCTCTTAATTACTTTATACAGTCAGGTACCTTACCATTAGCATGGGGATAAGCTAGGAAGGTAGGGTACTAGACTTCATTTGAAGTGTCTTCATTACTTAATACAGTCAGGTACCTTACCATTAGCATGGGGATAAGCTAGGAAGGGAGGGTACTAGACTTTATTTGAAGTCTCTTAATTACTTTATACAGTCAGGTGCCTTACGATTAGCATGGGGATAAGCTAGGAAGGGAGGGTACTAGACTTTATTTGAAGTCTCTTAATTACTTTATACAGTCAGGTACCTTACGATTAGCATGGGGATAAGCTAGGAAGGTAGGGTACTAGACTTTATTTGAAGTCTCTTAATTACTTGATACAGTCAGGTGCCTTACGATTAGCATGGGGATAAGCTAGGAAGGGAGGGTACTAGACTTTATTTGAAGTCTCTTAATTACTTTATACAGTCAGGTACCTTACGATTAGCATGGGGATAAGCTAGGAAGGTAGGGTACTAGACTTTATTTGAAGTCTCTTAATTACTGTATACAGTCAGGTGCCTTACAATTAGCATGGGGATAAGCTAGGAAGGTAGGGTTCTAGACCTCATTTGAAGTCTCTTAATTACTTGATACAGTCAGGTACCTTACCATTAGCATAGGGATAAGCTCGGAAGGTAGGGTACTAGACTTCATTGAAGTGTCTTTATTGCATGATTCAGGCTAATCATACAGTCTGGTACCCTGTGATTAGATAAGCCTAGGGATAAGCTTGGAAGACAGGGGACATGACATAATTGGAAATCTCTTTGTTCCATGAACTGTGCTGCTCAACAGTCGGGTAGCTAACGGATGCAGACCAGTAAATCGGTCCAAAATTGCCTGCGCCGGCCAAATCAAGATTTGCATGCCCTCAAATTCTTTTGTATAAGATCATTTTGTGAGCTATGAACTTGAGGGTTTGTAAAAAAAGAAGGGTGGAGGCTGTGCACAGGACCGTGAGCTTGTATTTCTGTTAAATTCAGATGAAATTGAACCCTAAGAGTGCTCTATTTTGCAATGGAGCATATGCATCATTTTTCAAAATGGTGATGGGCTTCAGGAATATTTTTTTGGTAATCATCCGCGGATGGAAATTTCGCCCAAAAATCATTGGATTACCCCCAAAAATTGAACATGCGTCCAAAAAAAAATCCTATTCTCTCGTCACATAGGAGATTGTCACGGAGCTGTTAGGGACGTACAACAAACGTCTGGATGCCGCACAGATGGAGAGTCTCTTGGCTAAGGAGTCTTCCCAGAATCCCCTGTGGCTGGCCGTGGCTTGCGAGGAACTCCGCGTGTTTGGACTCTTCGATCGTCTGACCGACAAAATCAACAACATGGCCGACGGGCTGCTCGAGTGAGTTTTCCTTGCTTGTTCGAAAGTAAAAGCAATACAGAGGAGCTCATCATATGTTAGGCGTTCTAGCAAAATGAGACAGAACTGGGCAGAGGTCGAAATTAGGTTTTGCGGGTATTAGGAAAAAGGATAAAATTCTCCATACAAACTGTTTGTTGCACTTTAATCGGACATTCTGTTGCAAAGTTATGGCTGTGTAAAGTTTGCATTTATCGATTCATCAAAAAAGTAAAATACTGTGAAAAAGGCCTTTAAAGTTTGAGTTTTGTAGTCGTGAAAATAAATGATGCCAAATGTTTTTCCTGAAAACACTTTTATTCCACGTTTTTTAAAATATTTTTTCTTTAAAAGTAGTCATATCAAAGATTACAAATATCAATAAATGTGAAAATTGTAAAAAAATCACCCCGTTCAGTTTTTTGCATTTTTCTCCACTACGGCCTGTGCCCAGTTCCATGTCATTTTTCCAGAACGTCTCACAGATATGATTTTTCTAGTACAATGACTGCTTCCTCTAAGTTGTCTTAAAAAATGGAAGTCACTGCCAGAAACTGTTATGTCCGGAGAATAATATTGCATGAAACACATTGGTCTTTCGTATTCCATTGATCAAACGATTCTTAAAAGATCTAACGGGACCGTTTTGGTTTGCAGATTGCTGGAGCAAGTGTTCACGCGCTTTGAGCAAGAGAATGGCGGCATGTTGCTATCGGCAACCCTCTGTCTCCTGGAAACCTCGGCAACTGGGCTCCTTGAGACGGAACTTCTGAAGATCCTTGGAGACGAAGACAACCTCCTGCCTCAGGAGAAGGATTCGGAGACGGGCAAAGGTAGGATTTCCTGCCTCCTTCTAAAACTTGAATCGAAATTCCTGGTCTTTTTTTTTTCGGAACGTCCTTTACCCCTAACCCTGCCAGACGCAACCCAGTGCATCAGCCAGAAAAGTCTGGTGCACTTTGATGCATTCAGCTATCAACACCCTATCAACGGCCCCACTTCTGAGATGAGACCTTGTCCCGAAAGACAGTGCCTCAGTTGTATCCTGCTGTATTTAAGGACCACAGACTCTGAGGCAGTCTGGCCTTGAGACTTCTGACCTGATGGATCTTGCTACACTGGGCAGGCTTGTCACTTAGACAAGTGTTGCATGTTGCTGCGTTTGGCAGGGTTTCTAGCCAAAATAACCTACAAAATCTTTGATGTGCAGGAAACCAGTTGCGTATTCTTTGCACTTAAGCTCCATGGAAAGTCATAATGGCAGAGTCTTACCTTCCTTAATCCCACAAAATCTTCTAAACCTGTTGATGGAATTTGAAATGTCTGGAAAGGTTATAGGGTTAATCAACTAATTAACCCTAAATTTGGGTGCTTTGTCTCCGCTCAATTGGCATCATAGAGCAAGTTTGGGAATGAACCGTTAGTGGAATGTGGTTGATTTGTGACGTAACGTTAGCCTGCTAACTAAAAAGCAATGTGTGAAACGCATCTAGTCAAACGCTGGTCAAAACATTATCACAAAACCTCTTGATCCTGGCTCCCTGTTGTGCATTGTGATGCGTGCAGCTTGTCCGTTTCCAAATGGTCGACTAGTGAAATTAGTCAAACTATGGTTACCGAAAATCCTTGCCTGAACTTGTTCATAGCTTCGCCCCTTAGTCAGATCGTGGAGGTAGGAATATGTGGCCCAGAGTCGCGATGGCTGTCATCAAAGGGCTATTCGTGACTGGAATTCCGAAAGGACTTGTGATGGACGTGTGATGGACTCCACTACAGCACTTGGACAAACTGAACCCAACTTGATATTTTGTTTTCACAGATAAAGGCGCAGAGAAGAAGAATAAAGATGTGGGGCCTTTAGCTGCGGCCAAGTGGGCGGTGGTCTTCCGAGCTCTCAAACCGTTCCTGCGACCGTTTGGGGAGAGCGGGGAAGGAAGGCTGGACTTCTACCACCGGGCTCTCAGTAAAGCTGTCCGCAAAAAGTAAGGTTCTCTTTTCTTTGGAAAGTTGTCTTCAAGACAGCTGGGGGTGTGCAGTTTCCAATAATGTAGTGTTCGATATTCCCAACTTGGACTCGATATTGTGTTGGATTTCAAAATTCACCAATCATGTTAATCATACGCCTGCCTTTTCTGGCCACCAATTGGGATCAAGGGCGGATCCAGAGCATAATTTTGGACCCCAAAAGTGGGTCCAAAAAATTACAGCGTGGGGTTCAGTGCCCGCTTAAGGGCCCCGAAAGATTTACATCATCGTATCCTCAAGACATCTCATGCTTGTTGAATATTTGAATGAAAAAAAAACTATTTGGATATTTGGTTGATGATCTAACATTCAAATATTTGACATATTCGGCATAGCTTTCAAGACAACTGTTAATTATGGATGTGCAGTTTCAAGCGTACTTGCTTTCACAAAATTCTCACCTGAAATCCTCTCTAAAGATCAGATGTATTTTGCACATGTCCAGGTACTTTTCAAGTGAAAGTGTTTCCCCGGTCTCGGACCAGATGTGGTGGCACAAGAAATTGGCGGATTTCTTTAACGAGTCCGACCATGTCGAGCGCAAAGTTGAAGTAACTCCCTTTTTTTGTTATTATTTAAATCTTTAATAATGAGAAAATATTTAGGTACCAAACCTTCAAAACACAAACTGAGCTATATTAAGTATGGCCTTTGGAAATCTAGATGTAGTTCTGGTGCCTGAGTGTTTTTTTTTTGCCAGTTTTGGGACAAAATTGTTAACATTCAAGATTCAACTACATGCACACAGCACAGTTTTAGATTCTTAATTTGAATGTTTTTTCATCGACATTCTGTTCAATGAACAATTTTCCCAGTGTAGGACTTGAACATGTGACCTCCAGAACACCATATAGACCATTTTGGGCACGCTGTCGATCCTATCACGAAGGCCCCCTTCAATGGCGATAGCATTGTGCTTGCTATTGTTTAGGTAATCCGTCACTGGACAGTAGCTTCGTACAAAAACTTGCCAGTGAAGGGAGTCTCATGTATACACAGTGATCAGGTACCCGGATTCGTCCACTAGCACATCTACCAACTGAGCTATCCAGCCCAATGTTGGCAGTCCCAATTGTGAAATAACTTTTTTTTTGGATGCTAATCGAAAGCCCTAAAAGGTTTACCTTGAATTATTTGATGATTTAAAATAAAATTTTATTTGATTTAATATAGGAACTGCCGATTCATCTTCTTAAATTGGAAGACACGCAGCGTTTGACGGCTTTCCTGACCAACTGGGACGTCTTTGACAAATTGTACAACGAAGATTACAGCACTTTACTCCTCAAGTACTGGCGAGAGGTGAGCTAGCAGTCCATAAACCAGAAACATTGCAATCAATATTTCGCTGAATAAAGAAATTTTGTCGGAGTGGGACTCAAACTTTAATTTCCAACTTACCAAAACTCTTCTAATGTCCAGCTTTATTTTAGCAACCACTCAATTTATCTGTTCAATTCAGATCAATGGGTATTATCATGTGGAGTGTCATGGCCTAGCGGTTACGAGCACCGGACTCATGCTCTGGTGTTTCAGAGGCAACAGTGGCGTGGGTTCGAGCCCGGGCCCGGACACTTGTGCCCTTAAGCAAGGCACTTAACCATTATTGCTTCGTCCTTCGGATGGGACGTTAAGCCAGAGGTCCCGTGTGTTGTATAAGGCCTAACGCACGTAAAAGAACCCAGTAACACTTATCGCCAAGAGAAGGGGTTTGCCCCGGTGTTTCTGGCCTCCTAGTTATACTTCCTTGTGGAAGTCCTTAGGAGAAGAACCAACCAAGAACCAAGAACCATAATATTAAGGTTTTGCGGAATTGGGAACAGATCACAGATAAACACGAAACGAGCAAGGCCAGAAATATATCTGTCAGTGACTCCCTTCGCAGCGAGCGGGCTGGAAATATGAGTGTGCTGCCCGAGGGTGATGGCTTCAACCCACCTGGCTTAAGGTCGAGTGAAAAGTAATCCCGCGCCTCGTTCTGTTCTTGTCAAAATAATCCCGGCGCGAACTGGTTAAAAAACAATTCAACTATTCATACTTGGTACTTGTTACTTGGTTGGTTCTTCTCCTGTAGGACTTCCACAAGGGAGTATAACTAGGAGGCCAGAAACACCGTGGCAAACCCCTTCTCTTAGCGATAAGTGTTACTGGGTTCTTTTACGTGCATTGCATTACACAACACACAGGACCTCCGGCTCTACGTCCCATCCTAAGGACGAAACAATAATGGTTAAGTGCCTTGCTTAAGGGCACAAGTGTCGACCAGGGCTCGAACCCACGTCACTGTTGCCTATGAAACACCAGAGCAAGAGTCCGGTGCTCTTAACCGCTAGGCCATGACACTCCCACCATGACATCAGTAATATCTGAGTTTTTATCTTGTTTTCATCCTCTTGTCAGGGTCACGGCGAGGGATGGCAGAAGATGATGGGCAACAACTACAGGGAGAATCTGGAGAAACTGGTGGCGAGTGAGGATACTTCTAAAGAGGTCCTGGCCATGCGCTACGAGCAGATATCTAGAGTTGTGTGAGTGTGTGACAGTGTTGTAGCACTCCCAATATTTTGATAATAAAGTAGTTGAGTCTATCACAAAACCTCACAAGTCATCCAGCCACAAGTTAAGTCTTAACCTTTTCAAATGAACTCTTTGGCCTTCTGAATTGAAGCCTTCATTTTCATGAAGTCGTTTATAGTAAATCAAACTTAAAGGGAATATATAACATTTGCTTTTGCTGTAATTTTCAGAAATGGATGGATTTGGGGGTTAGTGTTTTATAGCAAATATTGTTGCACTGACTTGTTTGAAGTTTTGTGTTCGTAGATGCTGGAAAAGCCAAGAAAAACAATCGTCTTCCTGTAGTGTGGTTCCCTGACCCCACTTAAAATAAAACGGAGCAATTTATGGACATCGGGGCATTGTAAGGTTACAATGGTAAATTGGGGGCAATATTTGAAAAAAGGCCGTTTTTTTTTTCATTTTCAGTAATCAATCGGGAGAGCACACTGCCGCCATCACGTTGCTGGAGAAGGCGATGGAGTTGGAGCAGGAATTGGGAGCCAGACCGGAACGGATGGTGGAACTCTTTGCCCTGATGTGCACCGTCTACGATGACGTAAGTCTGGGACTTGCTTTCATTAAGGACCCTTCTCATGTTTGGTTGAACCATGCCTTGAGAAAGCCGTGGCCTTGGGCGAAACCTGGCCCTCAGGATTCTATCCGCTCCGTTCACAAGTACCCCCTCGCCGGCAAAGAGAGTACAGTTGGGGGTGACCGACTGACGCCATCTTGCCTGACTGCAATTCATTTGCCGCGAAGCGCCGCCACTGCGTGTGCATAGTACAAATCCCCTGGGGAACATGCGCCACACACAAGGAACGGTGCGCGTCAACCAGCGAAATGTCCCGCCCATGGGACGTCGTTGCTAGATAAAAGGGCGCCCTCTTTTGTCGGCGCACGGAGCTCATAAACTCCAGGCTCTCTACTGATACAGTATTTCTGACAGTTCTCATTGCTGATATAAATTTGAGGAAAATGTTAACTAGTTCATCAGCTTGTAATGTCTTTATCTACAGTTTTTAGCTCGAATTTTTTTCATGTTCTAAAATTCAGCTGTCCGATTTTAGACTCAGTCTTTTTTTTCATAACACAACATTGATTACATACATCCTTGCTTCCTTATTGAAACTTATTGGCTTTCTTTTTAAGATTTTAAATTCAAGATTGAGACATTGAATTTTTCTCTCAATTTTCTTCTCAGAAAATGAAGCTGTGTGAGTGCGTTGACCCCTTTCACCTTCGTGATCTCCGGCATGTTATCAGCTTTGCACGGAAGTCCATCGCGCTGAGACAAACCCTGGAGGGCCCGGTACACAAGGTAAGTCAACGTGTTTGTGTATTTTCTAACTGTTGATTCTCAGACTTAAAGCTATAGTCCATCATTTGCAGCCATTCGAAAAGTAACTGGCGTAATTATTGTTGAAAAACATACTTAGTTGAAAGATAGTAAGTGGACTAAACTCCCTGTGAAATTATTCTTTCTGGCAAGCTGTCATTTTGAAGAAATCAATGAAAGAAGGTCTTTCCAACGGTGCGTCCTTAAGACGTACCATAGGAAATTTAAATGAGTAGTTCATTTTGTTATTCAGCAAAGCGCGGGCAAGCATTGGCACGACGCACACGCGCGCGCAGTTGCTATAATTTGTCAGATCAGTGCGCGACTTCGCGTATAGCTGCAATTCAAAACAATTCAAAACATGATTCAGCAACTTTTGATTTGAAATTGAGATCCTAGAATGCTGTTTTTCTCGGAATATACAGCTCAGAGCTGAAGCTGAGCTGAAACTTCATCAGGTTAGTTGTTCAGTATCCTTCATTAGATGTTGAACACTTTTGTTGCTTCAAACGAACAAAATGCACAAATTACAAATGATGGACTGTATCTTTAAGGGGCGAAGGAATAATGACCCCTACTTCCTCCTTAACCTGTGTAAAAAAATATACAACTTTCCCCTCCTCACTGTTTGTATCACAAATCCTCAGAGTCAATCATGGTCAATCTCATGCCAATCACAAGCCAATCACAAGACAATCACAGTCTAATTGTAAGACAATCACAAGACAATTACAGTCTAATTGTTAGCCAATCACAAGTCAATCACAAGTCAATCACCGTATATTGTAAGCCAATCCCAAGTCAATAAGACAATCGCAGTCTAATTGTAAGCCAATCACAAGTCAATCACAAGACAATCACAGTCTAGTTGTAAGCCAATCACAAGTCAATCACAAGACAATCGCAGTCTAATTGTAAGCCAATCACAAGTCAATCACAAGTCAATCACACTCTAATTGTAAGCCAATCACAAGTCAATCACAAGACAATAACAGTCTAATTGTAAGCCAATCAGTCAATCACAAGACAATAACAGTCTAGTTGTAAGCCAATCACAAGTCAATCACAAGACAATCACCGTTTATTGTAAGCCAGTCACAAGTCAATCACAAGCCAATCACGAGTCTATCACCGGTCAACAGCACATCAATCGCAAGTCAACAGCACGTCAGTCTCAAGTCAAAACATAAGTCAGTCACAAGACAATCACAAGTCATAAGTCAAGTCAAGTCATCGCTTGTTAATGTTGACCCTACTTGTGGTATGAACCATATTCATCATGACTATAAAATGTGTAAATATTTGTTCCTTGCAACTTGATGTCTCGCAGTACAAGCTGGGACGAATCAAGATCCAGCTAGCCTTCAATCTGCAGGCTTGGGTGGAGTGCGGCGCGGATAAGACGCTAAGCGTGGAAGAGGCGGCTGAAGAAGGCAGACAGCAAATTGAAAGCGCCATCGAGATCTTCAAAGAGGTAAGCAGAGGTGAATCGAACTTGTCCGCAAAAATAATCCCAGCGGAAAGTGGTTAAAGATTGATACCCTGTGCTCTTCAAACCATGATTTTTTTTCCGCTAAAGACTTTTCAATTTGTATGTTTTGTTTTAACGGAAAAAACTACTTTATACCGATTTTGGGTGCAACACTCTGAAAAAGGAATTTCAATTTGAAAGGGAATGCATCTTTAAGCTCTAGGGAATGCATCTTTAAGCTCTAGGGAATTCATCTTTAAGCTCTAGGGAATTCATCTTTAAGCTCTAGGGAATGCATCTTTAAGCTCTAGGGAATGCGTCTTTAAGCTCTAGGGAATGCATCTTTAAGCTCTAGGGAATGCATCTTTAAGCTCTAGGGAATGCATCTTTAAGCTCTAGGGAATTCATCTTTAAGCTCTAGGAAATGCATCTTTAAGCTCTAGGGAATGCGTCTTTAAGCTCAAGGGATTGTTTCTTAAGCTCTAGGGAATGCATCTTTAAGCTCTAGGGAATGCATCTTTAAGCTCTAGGGAATGCATCTTTAAGCTCTAGGGAATACATCTTTAAGCTCTACCTTACCCAATCTTGCAAAATCCTCCAACACTCTGCTGGTTTTTTTAAACGATCTGGGAGCTTTAGGATTTCGGAGGAATAATTGTGTGAGTTTTGTTTTCTTTCTTTTTTCAGCTCGATGACGTGGGTATCCTAGCCGACGCCATCATGACAAAAGGTGTGTTGGAAGAACGTGGGAGCGAAGAACGAAAGAAGGTAGCTGAACACTTTCTCCCTTTGTCTAAAATTTATGTTTTTTCTTGAACTGTATTTATACTGCACTCTATTAACTTTGGTATAACCAAATTGCTTTATCTCATGATTTTGTACGCTAACAGCAGACGACACATTGCGTGCGCATACTGGTTCCTGTGCGCATGGCGTGAAGTACGCACAACTGATTATATTCTGAATGCGCACAAACCCATTGTGCTTACGTGAGCGTCATTGCAGCTATGCAATGTCGCGCACCCATCCGACGAATTATAGCAACCATGTGCGCGTTTGCATCGTGTCAACGCTTGTGCGCGCTTTGCCAAATGAAAAAACGAACTACTAATGGAAATTTCTAAGTGTGCTTCTTAAGACGCACCGTTGGAGTGGCCTTCTTTCGTTGATTTCTTCACAATGACAGCTTGCCAGAAAGAATAATTTCACAGGGAGTTTAGTCTCCTTACTATCCTTCAACCAAGTTTGTTTTTCAACCATAATTACGCAGTTACTTTTTGGATAACTGCAAATGATGGACTCTGGCTTTAAGGCATTATTGGTAGAGAAAGATGTGCATCTTTCAGACATTTCATCAATTTTCAGACCTTGTTTTAAATTGACAGTCTCATTTGATCCCTGTACAATATCCTCCCAGTGGTCTCCCCCAACTCTCCTTTGTTACTGTTGAAGGACACTTGTGCCTAGAATCCATTGACTAAACTTCACGCTTTCGAAGTTCAATTTTGACAGGTTTTGTTGCTTCATTTTTCAGTATTATTTAGAGGCTTTCGATCTGTGCCTGCAAGCGTACGGGGAGTACAGCATTCTGGCTAGTCGGATATTACGGAATACGGGTATCATGTATGAGGATATGCGCAAGTACGAAGAGGCTTATGACTACTATATCCGATGGCAGGACGTGTGCGAAGAAGTAAGTACATGTCAACAATTTTTAGTAAAATTTTAGTTTTAATTTCGTGAAGCTCGTAAATGTGGATATGTGCAGAGCGTAGGAGGTTTATGCTTAGGAAAATATTGGTTAGAAGCAAAAGTGTAATGCAGTGAATACTCCTTGTGATTGCTTTTCAGGCTTTTTTTTCTTCCTGCTTTGCTCATAAATGTGCTTAATCCATTATTCTGCTATAGGAGAGACATGAAATTTACCCAGATACGAAATTTACGGAGAAAGTTTTAGTGTTGTTCCCCGACCTCAATTTAAAAAGTGGATGGTTAATTGCTACCTAAGCTAGGAGTCATCAGGGAACAGTCAGGGAACCCGACTTTCCCCAATATGCATTATGGAAACAGGTGAACACTACAACGGGACCAGTGAGATATTGCAACCCCTAAACTCAAGCCATGTCCGACTTGCTTGACAACAAACAGCTAAGGGCAAGTTCGGGCAAGGACCATTAGTCGACTAGTGGTTGATTTGTGACGTACCTTACGCCTGCGCACTAATAGCAACGTGCGAACGTCTCTAGTCAAACGCTGGTCAAAATGTCATCGCAAAACTTCTGGATCCTGGCTCTCTGCTAGCGTTATGAATGCTCGCGGCTATTGGTTACCAGCGAAGCAACCAACCCCAGTAGGCTGGTTCCAAATAGTCGACTAGCGTAGTCAACCACCGTCGACTAGACAGAGTTCGGGCAAATGTTAGTTAACCATTGGTCAACTATAGTCCTCGCGCGAACTTGGCCAAAGCTACACATGCCTATCCTCTTCCCATAGACCTGTGTGTTATTGCTAGCTGCTAGCCTTATAAGGCCGTGTCTGAATTACTTTGCTTTGGCTGGAACTTACACAGGTGCCTATGGAAGCCGCTGCAGCCACTTCCAATAGACTCTATGTATTATTGCCATCCATAGCGAAATAATTTGGACACAGCATCATTCTCATACAGGGTGTCCCAAAAAAATGCTCCACTCTCCTTTTTTTTACAAATTCAATGCATAAATTTGTGAACAATCAGCCATAGGTGAACAATTGTTACGTGTGGTTGATTTACAAATAGGTATTTTAAGTCAAAGTCCAATAAATGGACAATGCCATGGTTGGTTGGTTTTCTCTTGTATGCTTGATAACGACTGATGACTGGTCTTTCATAATAGATACCAAGTGGAATTTTTGAAAAGCACACTTGACAAAAATCGACATATTTAAAATTGGTGATTTGAGTCCCCAGCGCAGTTGGCAAATGGAGGCGAGTTCATATTTAAGCATTTCTGTCCCTAGTGGATTGATAGTATGATCCACTTTTTTTGATAGATAACAACCAAGACACATAGCATTCTTACCATGCATAATAAAAAAAATTATGCATTCAGGTTTGCTTGAATTTGTCAAAAAAGGAGAGTGGAACATTTGTTTTGGGACACCCTGTATAGCGTGTTCGATTACCTCCCTGCGCTTACTCGGGCAAGCATGACTGCTTTCGATTTAATTCTCACGTGACTTATCGCGCTTACTTGAGCCTGGCCCAAGTAACCGACCCGCTGAGCCGCTTACTTGGGTAAGTATCCCAGAATACAATAGAGAAACATGGTGGCTAAGTCAAATGCTGCGGCGGCGTGGGATTGGAAAGTGTCTCAGCTTCACTTCACACGAGTACTTAAGACGACGGGAGGAAAGTTAAGTTAATTTTAAAGGGAATATACAACATTTGCAAACATCGAAATATAAAACTACCAAGTTTTTACGAAATACCTCACTAGGATGTTGGTAAATGACAGTCTAAAGCATCCTGTAAAATTATGGCACCTGGTGTGAAGTCATTTTCAAGAAAATGGTATTTTTCTATACATTTCCAACAGTGGTCGGCCGACCACCGTTGGAAAAACCTAACTATTTTTCAACTACTGCTCCAACTTTACGCTTTTTTCAGTCCAAATTTTGTTTGCTATTGGTTACATGTTCATGAACTGGTGCAGGCCAGTTAGACTGGTTCCCTTACCTTACAATTTTCCGGCATCTATAAATTGATCCATTTTATCTTTAGTGAAGTCAAGGAACCAGACTACTTGAACATTTTTTTTCTTCTTGGTTTTTCCAGCATTTTCGAACACAAAACTTCAAACATGTCAGTGTAACAATATTTGATCTATTATACTAACCCCTCAAATAGTTCATTTCTTGAAATTACAGCAAAAACCAATGATGTACATTCCCTTGAAAACATATACTCTGCATTTCTTCATCTTCATCTTCATCTGGATACATGGCAACAGGCCAAACTTGGCCCATGACGCCGTGGGGTGCAGAGTGGGTTCAGTTCTGTCCAGGTTGGATGGCCGCCTTGAACAACTCAAGGGACTTCAGGGAGGTGATGGACTGGGGGAGTTGATTCCAATCACTTTGGAAGAGCACGTACCGTGGCCACCATGGCTCGCTTTTGACGGCTCAAATCCATTTTGCAAAGGGGATGTAATCGCCACATGACCTCGAGTAACCTGCGATTGTTCGTTTATTGCTACAGATTGTGCATGTGCATCTATACCCAAAACGAAAGTATGCTAAGCGCGAGAGAAGTCATCGAACACGCTGTAATTGGTACAGTTGGTATTCCGAGTTCTGTCTTGGTCTCAGTCTCGTTGTGTTTCTCTTCTAATGCAATTATGTTTTTCACTGTCATCCCAGGTGTTCGGGTACCACCACCCGCGAACCCAGCGATGCCGAAACTGCCTGTACGACCCCATCTACCAGGGAATCAAGTGGCGCCGGGACGCTAAGGAAGCCAACCAACGGTCCAGGGACCCTAACGAGAACCGAAACGTTGACGAGCGAGTCGACATTGATGACGACGAAGACCCGCTTGGTGACGAAGATTCGGATGATGATGATGATGAAGGCACTTATGACAACGACCTAATTGAGAATAACTAGAAGACGGCAGTGTTGAATAGAAGAGTCTTCTGCTGTTTTCAGAGTTCAAGGCTGCAACGATTACAGATTTTGTTTATAACAACGCCTTCAGGATTAAAAATTGCCAAATGTTGCTGTCATTGAAGGACAGACGATCGCTGTACGCCTTTGGGTTTTTCCTCTAATGTGAAACAAACCAATCAAGCAGTTAGAAAACCAGACAATGTGAACAGTAAAACTCAGTCTCAGGGGTTTCCCACAAAACGAAGTCCAATGACCTGTTTTATTTGCCACCGAGTAGGACATATTGCTAAATATTGTCGCTCATCGGCATTTCCTAAGGCTGCACCACCCACATGTTACAGGTGTCAAAAGACAGGGCATATTGCCAGAAATTGTAGACAAGACACATCGAAGTGTGCTGGGTTGTTCACTCCAAGAACCGATGATTCCGATAATAACCACACCCCAGCTAATGATGTAGCAGAAAAGGTGAACATAAATGATACTCAACCTAATTCTGATTTGCACACAAAATATGAGACAGTTGCCTGTATGCTCACCCGAAAGGTAGCGTTGCCAGATACTTGTTGTATGAATAGGGAAAGTGATCGAGTTACCCTAAAATGTGGTCACTCACTCCCAATAATGAGTGCGGCTTGTAGTGACTTTCTAATTAGACAAATGCCAGTTTCTACAGGTATGGTTGGTCCTCATAAGGTTTCTGTCCTTCGCGACAGTGGCTGTAGTGGCGTCGTGGTAAGACGGAAGATCGTCACACCAGCTCAGATGACGAGTGAGGTAAAAACTTGTGTTCTGATTGATGGAACTGTAAGGAACCTTTCTGTTGCCAACATAACAGTAAGTACTCCATACTTCTCTGGTCTAACACAAGCATTGTGTATGGATAACCCTATATATGATCTGATACTAGGCAATATTACAGGAGCAAGAAGTCCAGAAGACCCAGATGAATCTTGGACGACACCATGTGCACCAGCATGCGCAGTCCAGACAAGGTCACAAGCCAAGACTCAAGACGAACCATTTCGGTCACTCAAGATTCCGGACCCTATGAAAGAGATCGTGACGGCTGAGAACCTGAAGATTGGTCAGCATGAGGATGTGACACTTAGACGAGCCAGAGAACTTGCAGAAACTGAAACAGCAAAGGTTGGGACTTTAGACTATCGCATTGACATAAATGGGAAATCAAAGGTCTTCCATGCCAATCTTCTCAAAAGATACCTTGAACGACCAGAAGACATAATTGCAGTCAATCCTGTTTGTCAGTCAGAAATCTCACCATGTGTCTTTGATTTAGCCTGTACAGCAGTGATCGAGTCTGACAACGTGACGGAGGATAAGTCGCCAAATGATCGTCACTTTTCAAATGAGAACCTCTTACATCTTCATCCTCTTGAAGCCAAGGAGACAACAGCAGACGTTCACATTGATCAGAGTCTTGATGAATCTCACAGAGCCGATGTCAACCGACTGATAGGTAACTACAAGGATATTCTCACTGATTTGCCTGGGCATACTACACTTGGTAACCATGAGATAAAGCTAACAAAAGACGAGCCAGTTCGTAGTAAACCCTATCCGTTACCACATGCACTTCGGGATACAGTCAAAGAAGAGGTAAGTACAATGCTGCGTATGGGTATAATCGAACCCTCAAATGCTCCATTTTCATCGCCAATCGTCTTGGTTAAAAAGCCGGACGGTTCTAACCGGTTTTGTGTTGATTTTCGGAAGATAAACCAAGTTACAGTATTTGATGCAGAACCGATCCCAGACCAAGAAGAATTGTTCACTAAGTTGGCACATGACTACTACTTCACAAAAATAGATCTCAGCAAAGGCTACTGGCAGGTCCCTATGGAAACATCATCAAAACCTCTGACATCATTCATTACACCAGATGGCTTATTTCAGTTCAAGGTGATGCCTTTCGGCCTTGTAAATGCGCCGGCCACTTTCAGCAGAATCATGAGAAGACTACTTCACGGGATGGACAACATCATCAATTATATCGATGACATCTTGGTCCACACTGCCTCCTGGGAAGAACATGTGAAGACACTGAGAGAGTTGTTTCGACGACTTCGGTCAGCAAATCTGACAGCAAGACCGAGTAAGTGTTTCATGGGATATGAAAGCGTCGAGTTTCTTGGACATGTCATAGGAAAGGGTCATCTGCAGCCCCGACCGGAGAAGGTTCAGAAAATTCTGCAGGCAACGAGACCAGAGACCAAAAAACAACTGCGGTCATTTCTTGGCACGACAAATTATTACAGGCGATTCATTCCAAACTACTCTGTTATCGCTTGTCCCCTAACAGATAAGACAAAAAACAAAGAACCAAACAGAGTTCGTTGGGAAATCAGCCAGGAAAAAGCCTTCAACACCCTCAAAACAAAGTTGACAAGTGCACCAATTCTTGTACTCCCTGATCTTAACAAACAGTTTATCTTGAGAACTGATGCTTCCGAGACAGGTTTGGGTGCTGTTCTTCTGCAAATCCATGAAGGTGAGAAGTTTCCAGTGGCATATGCAAGCAAGAAATTACTTCCCCGAGAAAAATCATACTCAGTTATGGAGAAGGAATGTCTGGCCATCGTCTGGAGTGTACGTAAGTTTGAACCCTATTTGTATGGACGAGAATTCATTCTCGAAACAGACCATCAGCCTCTCACTTTCATCAATCGATCCAAGATTGCAAATGGCAGGATAATGCGATGGGCCCTTGCCCTCCAACCTTATAGGTTTCGCATTGAAGCCATTAAGGGCATTGATAATGTTGGTGCGGACTACCTGAGTCGTACGTAAGTAGAATCATACATTCAATTATGATCGTCATCAAGAAAAATGTATAAATCCATTTTTTTTAAAGGGGAGTGAAATGTCACAAGTGACTGTGTATATTTTCCTTAGTTTCATTTATTCATTGAACTGATTTATTTGGTTGAGTGGTTTTGAGTGTTTGTATATGTATGTGTGTGTGGATTCAGTGATAGGTTGTAAGTTCCAGTGATGAATATTCAGTATTGTTGAATAAGCTATTCATGGTATGTGGGTGTGCCAAGGAAAGTGCTTTGTTACCCGTGTGCCATAGTTAGCAGTATGAGTGATCAGTAGAGTATGAACATTTGCCAAATGCCTTCCAAAATTCCTTGCATGGGAGCGGCTTGGGGTTTTGCCTATGCTAAGCTGCTGCAGGCACTTGCTCGCCAGACACACGAGAGAGAGGACCTATTTTGTCCTGAAGCTAGTCATACAGCTAGTCATACAGCTAGTCATACAGCTAGTCTGATTTATTGCCAGCTTTAGCCTGAACAGCCAACAACCACATCTTCATTGCAATTATGTGGTCTGCATAAAAAAGCTGACATTGTATGCAACTCCGAGAGAGTTTCGAAGATGCTAACTGTAAGTTTAAATTATTTTCTTTGCCCACTTCATTTCTTGTATTAATTAGATTAGAATTTAATTGTAAAATCTGAGATTGAATTCTTTACTTGCTAAAAATGGTGCGGAATCTTAGTGGGATTTTGGCTTGTAAAATTTCTAATCTCAGATGGCACAAAGAATGGGGAGATGTTTCTACCGAGTACAGTGAGCCTCGCACTACCCTGAGGAACTGAAGCTCTTGTCCAGGACCCCTACCTCTACCGGACCCCTTGGACCGAAATCTGAGTGATGCTGCATAGACAGTTGGCAGGCTGAAAAGGACCTGGCGGCAGTCACCTTTATGATTGTATAAAATAACTGGCATAATAACATAAACTTGATTTGGATTTTGAATGTGAGAATGTAAATATTTTAAATCAACAAGATTGAAAGAAGGATTAATAATTATTCAATTTTCCCGAAGATAATATTTGATGTGGTATTGGTAATCTACATGACTTGAGATTAGCATAGAAAGAAAAGAAGGTTGAACCAAAATTGAAGAAGTGTTTGAACCAAAATTGAAGAAGTGTTTGAACCAAAATTGAAGAAGTGTTTGAACCAAAATTGAAGAAGTGTTTGAACCAAAATTGAAGAAGTGTTTGAACCAAAATTGAAGAAGTGTTTGAACCAAAATTGAAGAAGTGTTTGAACCAAAATTGAAGAAGTGTTTGAACCAAAATTGAAGAAGTGTTTGAACCAAAATTGAAGAAGTGTTTGAACCAAAATTGAAGAAGTGTTTGAACAAAAATTGAAGAAGTGTTTGAACAAAAATTAAAGAAGTGTTATTGAAAGTGTAAATTGTGATAGAAACAGAAAGGTTTCAACTTAAACAGAAGAAAAAATTGATAAACTTGAAGTGAATTACGATTTGTGAATTTTGAGGTCAAATTGAAGATACGGTGATTAATAAGTGAATCTAAGAAACGAATTGAGAATTTTTGAGATTGAACAAAGATTTTGTGATTGAAGTTTTAAGAAGTGAAAGTTTGAAACTTCACGGGTTAATTGGTGATTTGAAGTTGTGAATTGTTACAAGTTGAGAATGAAGGTTATTAGAATTAATTGCGGTGATAAAACACTAAGTGTCAAACAAGGAGTGTTTGAGTTAAAGATTCTCAGTCGAAATTTGAAGGAAAGTGCAGATATTGAAAATTAGAGAATAATTAAGAGGTGAAGATTTGAGAATTGAAAATTTGAAGAATTGATAGATTTGATAGAATTGATTGATACATTTGACTTAAGTGATCAACCTAGATTGGAATATGCCATTTTGTGGAATTGAATAATTGAATTACGGGTACAACTCATCTAGATATCGTGAGCTATTTTACTGATTAGATTTCTGAATGCATTGATTACTGAATTTTAGAAGCTCAAATAATTTTAGTGCAGCTCATGTAAAATCCTCTTTCTAATTGTGACGTCCATTTTATAACTTTGAAATTGTAAATTTGGAGACGAATACTTGAGATTTTAAAACTTGTCTGGGCCCAAATTTCCGTTCGATTATTTGAGTGTAATTTCATATCATAGTTTTGGAATTGGTAAATTTTGATAGTGAATAAGAGACAGTTTAAGTGAATAAGTTTGAGAACCCAAGATTGAGTTGACCTTGTTTTTATTTGTCTGTGTCCCCATGTACTTAGCGTGTTCAGTTCCCTCTAAAATAATGTCCGTAGAAAACCTCTAAGAGGTAGTGTGACACCCAGATCATACGGACCTCTGGCAAAGGCGGCATCATGTTTCAACATCATCTCTGCTATAGCTGTAGCTTGTGGACGAGTAAGTCCCTCTAAGCTTATACCGGGAGGTAACAGGTACTCAGTACCATCCGGAAAATGGAACACTTCCTGCGACTCACACGACGGACCCACCTGATTTTCATCATTTTGGTCCTTAACACCAGTGACCGCAGAATCAGCATGGATGTGAGAGGCTAGGGCCGTATCACCCCCTTTCTCAACAATCATGCTCTGTACGGATGCCCGTACTCCTTCCACACCAGACTCCAAGTGTACCTCCTCCTTTAATTCAACTGATGTTGCCACTGCAATATTGAATCCACTCGGGATTTCAATAGACTCTGCGCCGTTGTTGCAAACTACAACATCTAAGCGCGTGTCATTCGAGGAATGTATGCCTGCAATTACTTCAACACAACATGGCACGCTATCACGTACCGATTGAAAGCTCAGCTGCTGTGAGTTGTCCGTTACCCTGAGACAAAACGGGGTTGCCTCTACAAGAAAACACTGATTCTGATCAGAACCCAGCTCATCTAAGACACATGGGACAATCTTTCCCATTCCAGGAAGAAGAACCTCAGCCTGGATGGTTTTTACCCTCCCGGCAGCAAAGCTCTCTGGTTTTTCTGTTTGATTCTCTGTTGCATCTGCCATAAACCACTGCAAAGCAAGTCTCCAGTCGTCACTGTCTGGCCCTGACATCGAAATACCCATCGATGAGATAACCCGCAGAATGTTGCATCCCAGAATAATTGGAAATTCTTTCCTTCGCTCTAATAAATCTGCTCCTGCGGTTGTGTCGGTCCTCACAAGGAACGCCGCTTTCACACTGGACCCAAGGAACTCAATGGGGATTTCTAAGTATCCCTCAATTGGTACCTCCGCATCGTTTACTCCATAAACTGTTAGGAAGGTGCCTACTGACTTCAAACCACTCGTCCTGTTGGCCAAGTATTTGTGATAGAAGGTGGAAGACATCAGGGACGTTTCTGCTCCGGTATCTAATATACACTTTGCATCTACTCCACATATCTTAATGAAAGCTGTGGGACTACGAGAAATCAACTTCCGGAACAACTCATCTCTACTGGGAGATTGTCTAGTACCCTGTCTCTGCCTGTCTCCCCCCTTCTGTGTAGCCAAAACAATGGTATTCTCCTTGGGCACAGTGTTTGCCCCCTCCGTCGAGGTGCCCATTATGACGGAGGCGCCCCGTTTTCCGCCACCGCTGGTGCTGGTCTTGATTTGTCCTGCGGTGCTTGAGCTTGCAGCCTACGCCTGCAATCCTTGGCGAAGTGGCCTGGTCTTCTGCAGTAATTGCATGTACCATAAGGCCGGTTTGTCGATGCTATGGCAGCGTCTAGCTTCTGTGAAAGAACACTTGTGAGGTTCTGGATCTGGTCAGCAGTAGCAGCTTGTTTATTGGCGAGGACCTCTAACTTCTCCAGAATGTGCCCATTGCTCTTTGTAATTGCACTGATGACGTCACCGGATTGAGTGGAAGTTGCTCCCACCTCAACTGACCTGTTGTCATCGGTCCCCTGGAGAAGTCGGACCTTACTACGACGGGAAGTAGCCCCATCACCCTCAGGAAACAACGAGAGAGCGTGTTCCCTAAACTTAAAAAAATCCAACTCGGGCCTTTCAACCTGTATTCGCCTTAACTCGCGCCTGACTGCCAACTCTGCAACCCCCTTTACAAATTGCTCTTTTAGCACGCCATCACGCAGAAGGCGCAACGCCTCGCGTTCGCGCTCCCCACTGCTTTGCTCCATTTGGTTATGAATTCGCATAAGGCAACGGCTATACTCTGCAAGGGATTCCCCTTCATTCTGTGTACGCGCATACAAGGTGCTAGTCAAAGTTGCAAGGGACACTGGGGGACCCAACATCCGACTAAGTAGGCCAATTAATTTTGGTAAGGTATCTCTCTCCCCAGGAGGGCTACAAAGCACTTCATCCTTAGCATCACCACCCAGGTGATCAATGGCTGCCCCCACTTGTTCATGTTCACCCAATCCCAGCTGCCTCCCATACAAGTCAAGTTCTTCCAACCACTCTTTAAATGTTACATCCCCAGGCTTTTTGGGCGGACCACAAAACTTCGACAACTTGGCCTTGGGTGCACGCGTTAGTTTCAAATTCTGAAACGCTGTAGCTAGAGTCTCCGCCAAAGCTGCATTCGACTTTGTTATAGCCTCAGCTAGGCACTCGGGAACCTCCATGATTAACTGTCGGGCTGAGTTAATGAATAACTACTGTGAGTACCCACTACAATTTGACTAAAACATCCAGAGACTTAATCAAAACAAATGACTATGCGCGGGGTGCTCACCACCTCTCCTATACTACTAAACAGACTGCTGGTAGCAACCGTACACGTTTCCCGTAATAAGCCTACATGTACCAAATTCGGGGCAACAATTCTATAAATTCTATGGCACACAGCGTCTTGTACATCCAAAAATACTAGTACACAAAATAATGCATTTCTGAGACAATATTTAATGAAGGCTCAATGAGTAAACATAAATTTATATTCCACTTTGCTGGAGTGTTAGGGGTTCTTGTTATAGTCGTCACAGACACTAAGCTGCTCCAATCCTGTCTACGACGCCACTTTTGTAGTAAATCCCACGATGGGGGACAACTTGGTGTTGTCAGCTTGCGCTGAATCAACGATGTGGGATGTGAATCCCGGGTCAGGGAGCAGTAGGCCTTGTCCAAAAAATATATAACGCCAACTCTTGGTTGTGACTTGCTGTCTCGGTTTTATTGTTTGATGACTACGAAAAGAAAACCCCTGAAATGACATTTATAAACTTTATTGTTTCATTACACGCATATTAATTACAAGAAATTATCTAATTATAAGTCTTGATTTCACACACAATTGTAAAATAATAAAGAGTAAATTATAAACCTTGTCGGAATAAATGTCCAAAGTCTCTGTTCGATTATTTAGTTAAGATAAGCATGAGATGCTCACCCAACACTAGGCTCGAGCCTTCAGTAAAACAGGACCCTGGCTGTACTACATCTATGTGATCATGGAGGAATGTCTCTGAGCTAGCGGTCTAAGGAAACAATCCAATCACACAGAAATTACAATTAAACAAATACATGAAATAAGTGCTTGAATAATCTTGCAGTTCAATTGATAAAACAATCAGTAAACTACATGCAAATGCTGCGCGAATGCCCCAAAACACAATGTTTGATGCGTAAAAACAGTAAAACATTTATAGGGCCGTACGCACTGGCCACACAGACTAGGTGAAAACGACAACCCTTGTTTACAAGTTCATGTACATTGTACGTCCAGATGCGCGCACACAACGCGAGCCCACGTATAGAAATGTACATGTACACGCTACGCACTGATGATAGCTACAAATAGATCACATGGCCGGCTGACATGAGCGCAGAATTACAGCTGTTTTCTGAACTAACCCCTGGGCTTTACCCTTCCAAAACCACACCTATGATATCAGTTCAATATGATGCTATCCTTCAAATACAAGGAGTGTTGGAAAACCATTAAATATAAGCAGAAATTCAATAAAATTGTCTCTCACCGTGAGCCCTTTTCCTCACGCCATTCTAGGGACGCTGAAAGAGGCCGTATTACTTAACAACTTATGTATCCATGGGCCATTTCCATGTGAGTAAATCTGCATTATCCCTTGATTTCAACTAAGTCTTATTACAAAATTGCTGTCTTAACTCAATTCACATAGGGTTATCACCAAAAGATGAATTATACATCAGATAAGGGTTACAAACATAGGATGACCCAGAACTAGTTCTTGTTTGGTGGAAGGCGACTACCGCACCCGAGGTGATGTGCGCGCTGTGAACAATTCGCCTTAAAGCAGCAGTTTAGATCTCAGTTTTAAAGGTACTACATGAATATTCATAATCCATTTCCCCACATTGCTAATCGCAACTAATATCCGTTGCCTATCCGTTGCCAGTTCGGCTACGGGATGGAGGGTCCATCTACGAAGGCCGAGTGGAGGTCTACGCCAACGGCCAGTGGGGTACCGTGTGCGACGATAGTTGGGACCTGAACGACGCCAACGTGATCTGCCGTGAGCTGGGCTTCGGAGCGGCCCTGACGGCGGCCTCGCACGCCCAGTACGGCCCCGGTCAGGGACCGATACAACTGGACGATCTGGGATGCACGGGGCAAGAGAGTTCCATCTTTCACTGCTCGCATGCTGGGGTACAGCAGCACAATTGTGGGCACTCGGAGGATGCCGGGGTGCAGTGCTCGGAGCCTTCAAACGGAGGAGGTGAGAGATGACTTTTTCCTCACGATGGCCTAGGGCCAGGGGACGCATAACACTTGAGATACAGCCGACGATGCAATGTGTCTTTGATGTTGTAAAAAAAAAAGCCTAGCATAATTTTTTTTGTAATAGCAATAATGCCAAAAAAAAAAAAAATAGCTCTGTTTCCGATTTATACACTGCATTTGAAAATGGGGTAGGTAAGCGGGGATTTTTTTTTGCCAATTTTTTTTTTGAGCGCGATCATTATGGAGGTGTCTGCGCGTTGTCAAGGGTAAAATGTAGAAATTGATGGTTTTCGGGTTTTCCCCCTCATTTGGCCTATACAAAAATTAGTTTATGGGTGTCAGAAAAGGGCAGGTAGGGAAACCGGAAGCAGAACGATTTTTTTTTGGCCTAAGTCAAGCGATGGAGGTAAAATACTTACTCTACACACGAAATAAAATGCAACTATCGCAATGTAACTTATGTGAACAGAAACTGATGATGGATAGACGAATCCATGCATTTTCGTGGACATTTCCCCCGCTCCAGATACAATCATACCAGACCGTAACTCCCCCCCCCCAAAAAAAATCAACTTTTTAATATTCTTCTGTGATTTTTTGTTTGAAAGATGGTAAGGACGACAACGTCAGACTGGTCAACGGCCCAAACTCCCACAGCGGTCGTGTTGAAATCCGACTGAACGGTGTTTGGGGCACGGTGTGTGACGACATGTGGGACATGCAAGATGCAGTGGTGGTGTGTAGATCCCTGGGGTACCCCGGGGCTAGCTCGGCCCTGGTGCGGTACGGTGCCGGCACCGGGGCGATCCTACTGGATGATCTGAGGTGCACCGGGCAGGAACAGAGGCTGGAGGATTGTCAGCATAACGGTGTGGGAACCCATAACTGCGGTCATTATGAAGATGTTGGCGTGGAGTGTTTGACTCAAGCAGGTGGGTTCATGGTGTGGGTGGGTTAGGTTGGGTTGGGTTCACAGTTGGGTCTGGATGAGGTGGAATAGTTGGGTTATATATATTGGGTTGGGTTGACTGGGTTGCATTGGCCGGGCTGTATTGGGTTACGTTGGGTTGGGTTGGATTGGAAGGGCATGGGTTGGGTTGGTTTGGATTAGGTTTGGTTAGGTTGGGTTGGGTTGGGTTGGGATGGGTTGGGTTGGGTTGGGATGGGCTGGGCTTGGCTGGGTTGGGTTGGGTTGGGTATGGGCTGGGTTGGGTTGGGATTGAATGGGTGGGTTGGGTTGGGTTGGGTTAGATTGGGTTGGGTTGAGTTGGGTTGGGATGGGTTGGGTTAATGGTTGTGTTGGGTTGGGTTAATGGTTAGATTGGGTTAGTTTGGGTTGGGTTGTGTTGGAAGTTGTATGAGTGGAATATGGGTTAGGTTGGTGTGGTCTGGGTTAATTGGACTAGGTTGGCTGATTGGGTTGGGCTTGGTTAGGTTGGGTTGATGGGCTGGGACCATTGGGTTGCCGTTTGGGTTGCCGTTTGGGTTACCGTTTGGGTTGGGCAAATGGGTTGGTGTGGTGTGGGGCTGCATGGTTGGGTTGGGTTGTTGGGGTTGGGATGGGGCCTCATGAGTTGAGTTGAGTTGTGTTGTGATGGGTTTAGTTGGGTTGGTTGGGATTAAGATTAAGTTTGGCCGAATCTAGTTTAATTTGGTTATAGTTGGGTTTGTCTGCATTTGGGTTGTGCTGAGCATGCACTTAAGATTTGAATTAAGACCAAAATGATGCTTCATCTCACTTTCATTCCCTTAGTTATTACTCCAGATTATTTTGTCCACTAAAATTATGACCTTAAAAATCAGACACTCCAATATTTCAGATCCATTGGTCCAAGTGCGCCTCCAAGGTGGCACAACAGACAACGAAGGCCGTCTAGAGATCAACCTTAACGGTGGGACCTGGGGTACGGTCTGTGATGATGGATGGGGAATGGAGGAGGCACAGGTGGCCTGTCGTATGCTAAGCTTCCCCGGGGCAATAGCCGCGAGGTGGGCCGCGTTCTTTGGCCAGGGGAGCGGTGACATCTATCTGGATGACGTGCAGTGCGACGGGTCTGAGCAGTCGCTGCTGAAATGCACCTACGTGGATCGGTACAGCCACAACTGTCAGCATAGCGAGGATGCGGGCGTCGTATGTCAGCCACTAGGTAGGTCCTATGTTTGCCGTTTCATAATCGTGACCAACTTGGTCCGAAGCGGGATAAAAAAGGACAGCAGTACTCCACATACCCCTACCGTAAGGATGGGTGGATGATTTTGTTTTTGCTTTTCATTTTTACCAAAGTGATAAGGATGGGTACAGTACTAGCTTAGGTGGACTCCCTTTCCTCCCTACGTTACAGAGTCAAAGTGCAATGAAGACTTCGTCCAACTTGGGCTAGGTACAGTACCTGCATTTTGGGTGTACATTTCTAGCGTGATTCAGATGTCTTGTTTGACACAGTGTCTCACACAGTGGAATTTAGACTTGTTAAACAGGGCTGTCAACTCAACCCTCTGTTCTTGCTTTCTCCTAGTTCGCCTCGCCGGTGGGGATCGGCCCAACCTAGGCCGGGTTGAGCTGTACCACGAAGGAGCTTGGGGTACAGTCTGTGACGACCAGTGGGACATCAATGAGGCTGGCATCGTGTGTCGTCAGCTGGGTTACTACGGAGCGACGGCCAGTGTGGGTGGTGCTGGCTACGGCCCTGGATCTGGGGACATCCTACTGGATCAGTTGGGGTGTCTAGGATGGGAGAGTGACCTCTTCGGATGTCCACACAGGGGGCTGGGAAACCATGACTGTCATCATGGGGAGGATGCTGGAGTCATTTGTAACGTGAACGGTAGGATTCTGATCCATAGGTCGATCGCGAGTCAGTCATGAGTCATTTTCCGAGTATAACTAGGCCAAGAAGAAATTCAAAACAGGAAAATTCTTTGACACAAAAGGGACGAAAAAGGAAAATTGCCGGCGTTAGTATTTTATTACAAACTAATTTAAAGTTTTCCCCAAAGAACTGCAGCTTTAGGACACATTTGAAGCTATGATGAGGAAAATTGTTGTGACTCTTTCATTACATTGTCTCTCTGTGGAGGGAGGTTCATGGAAAATTCGCAATAGTTTAGGGTTATTTGAGGTGGGGCTCTGACAAAAATGACTGGGATCTCACCCCTTTACAAATACCGACATGAAAATTTGATATCTATATATTCTCCAACAGTTCGTCTGGTTGACGGTGCGTCCACTAATGAAGGCCGTGTGGAGGTCTACTACCACGGCGAGTGGGGTACAGTCTGTGATGATGGATGGTCGCTGGAAGATGCCCGCGTGGTCTGCCGTGAGCTCGGCCTTGGGGACGCCCAGGAAGCCACTCAGAATGCTCGCTTCGGTCCTGGAACTGGGTACATCTATCTGGACGACGTTGGGTGCTCTGGGAACGAGGATACCCTGATGGAGTGCAGTCACCTGCCCATCGGGATCCATAACTGCATGCACACGGAGGATGCTGGCGTCATATGCCAAGCACAAGGTATCTGATGAGTGGTCGTAATGTATAGGTTCCATGGGATCGTAATGATTGCAAACAGGTCATTGTGCTGGCTATGTTTAACCCTTTATATGACTCATACTTGCATGAAATCGGAAGACACTGGCGTCATATTATGTTATACACACAAGGTAGCCGATACAATAGTCATAAGGCTTATAGGCTCCATGCGATCGTATAAGTCACAACAACTTTCAGAGCCACATGTCCTATCAAACTAAGTATTACCGCACACCATCCAACCAATAGACACAAACTTTAGCTGCATTGACATGAAAATGAATGCGAATCTTTAAATTTTATTATATTTTATGTTTTAGCCTCTGAAGAAGAACTTGCTAAGTTCGCAACGTCAGGCCACATTAATTTTAAGATTTATTATATTCAATCAATTTCCAAAAGTGAAGCTCTTCACTTTCCACTGGGCACACAACCTTGGACATAACTAATACATGTATACCCAAAACTAGTTAAGAAAATGTCGTGTTGGATTTTAAAATGTTTTTGATTTCCGAATAAATCCGAAGATATATCCAACATGTCAAGATCAAAAATAAAAAAAAAAATCTTCAAAAGTAACTTGCACAAAAGGAATTGTTCCTTTTAAAGATTCGATTCGGTTGAGTGGCGGCGACAACAATCGCGAGGGCCGTGTGGAGGTCTTCTACAACGGCGTCTGGGGCACTGTCTGTGACGACTCCTGGGATCTGAACGACGCCACGGTAGCCTGCCGTCAGCTGGGCTTCACGAGCGCCCAGTCCGCGCCGACCGGGGCCCACTTCGGCCAGGGGGTGGACCCGGTGTACCTGGATGATGTGCAGTGTACGGGGAGCGAAACTACGCTGATGTCTTGTGAGCATTCCGGCATCGGACAGCACAACTGCGGTCACGGGGAGGACGCGGGCGTGGTTTGCAACTCCCAAGGTATGTACTTGGAAAATAGAAGCAGTTTTTCTAATAACAGGACTCAACAGCAACAACAACAGCAGCAACAGCGACAGCGATGCTAGTTGCGGTTCAGCAGATTCCCAACAATAATAGCGGCAGTAATTTCAGTATAGTACTAACAACATTTAAATATAGAAGCTTTAATGAAAAGCAGCACAGCAAAATCTTAGCAATAACTGCTGTTGCCACAGATTCATCTGAAAGTTTTCGTTTTTTCTTTAGGGTTAAAAAAATCTCATAAGAAGCTTACAGATTCGTCGAACAGATTCAAACGTTTCACAGGCCCAAATCTGATTTGAGAATAATGCATTCATCTCAGGCACAGCTGGCCGATGGTCTTGCTGCTTTGACGCAGTTTGTCAAGTGAGACAAAGAAAGGGGCTTCTCATTGGTTGATCCTACGAATGTCTGGCAATATGGAGGCAATATCTGACAAATGCTTGCACCAGGGTGCAAAAAAATCAGAAAGTTTCTCAAGGTGCAAGCCTTCATTTCTTCCCACAGTTGGACTCCGTCTTGTCAACGGGATTTCTCGCAACGAGGGCCGGCTGGAGCTCTTCCTGAACGGCGCCTGGGGCACGGTTTGCGATGACTCGTGGGGACTGCAGGACGCCAAAGTAGCGTGCCTTCAGCTCGGCTTCCCCGACGCCCTGGCCGCCACGCCCGGCGCGTCTTACGGGAGCGGCACAGGACCGATTCTGCTGGACGACGTAGCCTGCGTGGGACACGAGACCGACCTGAGCAGCTGCCAACATGCTGGTATCGGGAACCATAACTGTAACCATGACGAGGATGCAGGCGTGGTTTGCTTGCCATCGGGTAAAGAAATTCTCTAAATTCTTCTAAACAAGACGGCTTGGTTAAAGCAACAATCTGTGTTTTATTGAGACATTGGGCTATTGAGACATTACTCTAGTTTGCAAAACAAAAAAGCCCTGTATCAAAACTTCTTCAACAAAAGAAATTAAGAATTGTTTACCTCATATTTTATTTTTAAACTTTGGAAAAATATGTGGATACATTACAGAAGAGCCAGAAAACATTCCATCTCTGGTTCTCCTTAGAACAGTTTCTAATTAGAGTTTACTTCACATGGTGTTTGACGTTATCGATGGTTCTTGATGATTCACGAACTTAAGCAAAATACACCAAGAACTGGTTGATCAAGTGGTGTTTTTTCCCTCATTATTCTACTTCTACCAAAGTTCGTTTGGTCGGAGGTTCAAGCTCCAACGAAGGGCGCGTGGAGGTTTTCTCCGAAGGTGCCTGGGGAACCGTCTGTGATGATGGCTGGGACTCCAACGACGCGACCGTCGTCTGCCGGGAGCTGGGCTTCCAAGGCATGGCCGAGGCCCTGCCACAGGCCACCTTTGGCCAGGGAAACGGGCTGGACATTCTCCTGGATGATCTGGCCTGCCAGGGAGACGAGGAGAGGCTGTTGAAGTGCCAACACAACGGGCTGGGGAATCACAACTGCGGGCATCACGAGGACGCCGGAGTCCGCTGTGGCGTAGCAGGTAATGAACAAAAAGCCCCAGTGTTCTGAAGCTAGACGCAAGAAAGAAATAAACTTGAGTCTATGAAGTTTAAAAGTTGTCTAGATATTACCTCACGGGAATGGTAATATCTCCACCGTTTTGGCCAATATATGAGATAGTTCCTAAACGTTATTGCTGACACAATATTCCATGAGACTATAGGAACCAAATCCACACTCCAAATAGCTCTCTAGGGCATCCATTAACCACTTTATGCACCAGCAAAAGTTCTAGCCCCGAGTGAAAATTAATGCGTACGTTGAGAGTGGTAGGTCTTCCTTCAACATTTAAGGTGTAACACTTAAATGCGATCTAACAACTCTAAATGTTTGTCAAGAATTTGACCGCCAGTTCTGCCAGACAAAACTCAATTTAGTTTTTCTAAAATCAAATCCCAGATATAATTTGAATTTGATAAATTTGTTTGATAGAGGTGTATCCAGGGTCCAGTTTGCATAAGGGTACTTGGACATCCTCATTTTTTTTCAAGGGGTGGGAAAATTAATGAGATTGGTAAGAGTGTCAATAAATATGGAGCTTTTGTCACTTATTCTGGTCCTGCAGTCCGACTGGTCGAAGGTTCGATGCCCAGCGAGGGACGAGTTGAGCTCTTCGCCAACGGTTACTGGGGCACGGTATGCGACGACGGGTGGGGCCTAGTGGACGCGGGAGTCGTGTGCCGTCAGCTGGGCTTCAGTAGTGCCCAGGAGGCCACAATGTCGGCTCGATTCGGCGCGGGGACCGGTGAGATCCTGCTCGACGATGTCAGTTGTAGCGGGGGTGAGGACCGGCTGACGGAGTGCTCGCACAACGGCATCGGCATGCATAACTGTAACCACGGGGAGGACGCCGGCGTGGTTTGCAATGGGGTGGCAGGTAAGGCGGGACATGGATCTCGTAAAAAAGACCAGCAGCCAATTCTTGGGCTGGATTGCTCAACGAAGATAATGTGATAAGAAAACAATTCAGCTGGGAACCAGTCACACAAGACAGTCATCACATATAGTTCGGGGTTAAAAACCTGACAACTTCACAAGTTAAGATCGCAACTCACATCGTAAAGTCCAGTGAGTCTCATGTCAACTTATCAGCTACTTAGAAGGAACTGATTTCTCACGTTCTTGTGATTTGACTTGTGATTTGACTTGTGATTTGACTTGCGATTTGATCTTTCGGGCTTCTGTCAAACTTCAATCAGTAAAACTAATGCATGTTTTTTACCTTTGGTTTGATCCTCAGAAAACATTCGCCTGGTCGGCGGTTCAGGGCCCTACGAGGGTCGGGTCGAGATCTTCCACAGCGGCCGCTGGGGCACGGTGTGTGACGACAACTGGGACATGGTGGACGCGGCCGTGGCTTGCCGTCAGCTGGGCTTCACGGAGGGGGCCGAGCAGGCCACCACGGGGGCCCAGTTCGGTGCCGGTACGGGGGACATCTGGCTTGACGATGTAGGGTGTAGCGGAGACGAAGCTATGCTGACATCCTGTCCGCGCGCGCAGACTCACAACTGCGGTCATCATGAGGACGCAGGGGTCGTATGCTCCACACGAGGTGATTACTTACCAAACTAATTGGTTACGTCTTTTAGCATTAGTTGCCATTCCGGGTAGTGACAGCTGTGGACTCTTGTGCTACATTTGAAGTATTTTGTGCTTGAAATTGCATATGAATGTGCACAGATTATAAACATGTTGCATCTAGCGTGCATCGGAACTGAGCTTAAATGACCAACGGCAGTGGCGCGAAAGCGATCACCATTTGCATTTTTTTACCACTGAGGGCGTGGTTATGCATAGGATCCACTGCTAGTATAGGCACAGTAGATGAGTACCACACACTGCAAAATACATGTAATGTAGTGGGACGCGAGTTGCATAATTTCCGGGATTGAATATCATGTCCACAGATCAAGTAAAGCGAAATGGTTCCGTCCAAGACCATTACTGCAGAATAATAAGCCGAATCTTGTAATTTTCTTTTCAGCACAACTCCGTTTGGTGGGCGGTCCAACTTTTAACCAGGGGAGGGTGGAGATCATGCACGGTGGTGTATGGGGGACGATCTGTGACGATGAGTGGGACATCAACGATGCACAGGTGGGCAACTTAAAGGAGCTCTCGAAAGATCTTCAGAACTGTTCCGAAAGTAAAGTCGCATGCATGGCCATAATTTCCTTTAACAACAGTAGAATGTTGTCATCTAGCAACAACGAGATCGTTCGAAGAGCATATCGCTGGTGCATGAAGCTTGTTCTATTGTTTAAATAATCTAGGTATACCAGCAGGCTGAAGTCAAGATGGTGCCCAGAGGTCCTTTCATTTGTGAACATTGAGCGTCAGTATGTATTTGCTGCCACGAAGGCATACATTTTAAGCCCTGGTTGGCAACAGATTGCCATAAATTGCATATTTACATCCTCACTGTATATAAGAAAGCGTCCTTTTTATTTAGTATAGTTTTTGGCAGCATTTGTTGGTTGTTTTGTGTTCTTAAAAATCTAACGAACAATCCAATGATAGGCCTTTCTTTGGCAACATTATCCTTTATTTTTGCAATGTTGACCTTTTATAGTTTGTCAACCCTTGGTTGGCAATGACAAAGAAAGGTTTATAATGTACGCTCATTCTCATATTCCTCGTTGGCGGTATAGTTGTGCCCACTGGGCAGTCAGCAGAGTCATTGATAATGGAATGTCTGGATAATTTGTCCCTTGCTGTCGTAGGTGGTGTGCCACCAGCTGGGATTCTTCGAGGCCTCAGCCGCCCACCAGCAGGCTGGCTACGGTCAGGGGACAGGCCCCATCTTCCTGGACAATGTCCGGTGTCGTGGGGACGAGATGGACATCATGCTGTGCCAACATAATGGCATCGGTATCAACAACTGCGGTCACTCGGAAGATGCTGGGGTTTCCTGCGTTGTTGCGAGTAGGTGACAATCTGTGACAATATTTGACAATCGGTTAAATCTATGACAATCTTTGACAATCGGTTAAATCTATGACAATCTTTGACAATCGGTGACAATCTGAGACAAATCGGTGGCAGTCTGTGACAATCGTTAACAATCGGTGACAATCTTTGCCAATCTGTGACAGTCGGTGATAATTTATAAAACTTGGCTTCCGAGTTCCTTTAACATCAGGCCCCAGATTTCTTTCTGATTCTACTTGAAGATCTTATTCAGTCTCGTTTTTTTTAAAAGACATTTATTGAGTGTTTTAGGCATATATACATACCACTCATTTGTAATTAGGAATGGTATTTGTGCAACTGTTTTGGCCTAAGACATTGGCATTGGCAATTTGACCCACAAAATTTAGAGGATGCGTTAAATTTTCAGATTTCCTCATTTTCGAAAACATTTATATTAGGTATGATAAAAGTCATAGAGGTGAAAAAAACCCAAAGTATAGCCTGTATGAGGCTTGGTTAAGCCAAAGGATCAATTTTTTTAAAACAAAATGTACTTGTCTCAAACAGTTCGGCTGCAAGGAGGCAACAGTCCGAGCGAGGGGCGAGTGGAGGTGTTCGACCGTGGCGAGTGGGGCACCGTCTGCGACGATCACTGGGACTTGCAAGACGCGCGCGTCGTCTGCCGTCAGCTGGGCTACCCTGCCGCCCAGTCAGCCTGGAGCTCGGCCCACTTCGGCGCCGGCACGGGCCGGATTCTCCTGGACGATGTCCGGTGTGAGGGGTCTGAGGACGCACTCGGGGAGTGTCTGCACTCTGGACTGGGAACCCACAACTGCGGGCACCATGAGGACGCCGGGGTGACCTGCAGCGTGAACGGTGAGTCTATGGCATTGATGAAGGAGACACCAGAAATGTCCTATATAGGTGTTCATCGCATCCCATGGAATACTATAGGTGACAATTCTGTAACTGTGGTTGGACTGTAGGCCAGGAGGTATCATATAGAATCCTAAAGGAACTTGTAGGGGACAGAGAACTATAAAGACCAAGTAGGTTTCTTTTTGAGTTTTTTGGTCAGACAGACATCAGTTTTTTTCAATATATAAAGAATGTTGGAATACAATTGCCTATCATTTGATAAATGTTTGGTAACTTTTGAAATGTTCTGACCATAAAAACAGCCATTCGTCTCGTCGGTGGCACCTCACCCTTGAACGGCCGCGTGGAGATCCTTGTGAACGGCCAGTGGGGCACGGTGTGCGATGACGGCTGGGGAATATCGGACGCTCAGGTGGTTTGCCGTGAGCTGGGCTACCGGAACGCCCTGGAAGCACCCACCAACGCACGCTTCGGCGCTGGTACCGGTAGCATCTTCCTTGACGATGTAGGCTGTACGGGACGCGAGGCGGAGCTCCTCAGCTGCCCGCATCGGGGAGTCGGCACCCACAATTGTGGTCACTCGGAGGATGCCGGTGTGGTGTGTTCTAATGGTAGGTTCAAGAATGGAGACCAGCTGGGCAAATTTTTCGGGAAATGAAAAACAGATTAGTGGTCAAAACCGGTCATTACCAGTGAATTATTTTAGCAAATGTTTTGCATTTTTTTTGGGGGGGGGGCTTTCTTCCAAATTACACAGTGGCACATTTTCTTGGATTTGGCAACTACAAGTCCTGATTCTACACTCTAAATAGTCCTCAGATTTGAGCTGATATCCACGTGATTTTCACCTGATACTTTTCCGGTTCAAAATGACCCGGAAAAGAATCAAGAGAAGTGTCATTATGACTTGGAAAAGTGTCATTTTGACCTGGAAAAGTGTCATTTTGTCCCCGAAAGTGTCATTTGGACCTGGAAAAGTGTCATTTTGACTTCGAAAAAGTATTGTTTTTACCAAAAAAAGTGCAAGTTTGACCTGGAAAAGTGTCAGGTCAATTATGCCTCAAATTCCTAGTCAGATCAGCTCTTCCGGGACTTTTTAGTATGTATCAATCATGGGCTCGGACACATTGTGTTAAGGACTTTGATGGCACTTGTGATTGACTGTAGCTGTTGAGATCCAAAATAGTTTTACCTTACCCATTCCTAAATCACCTATATTTTACAAATTTTGTAACAGGGGTGAGCATCCGCCTGGCAGGCAGTCGGAGCGCCACGGAAGGCCGGGTGGAGATCTTGCACAACGGGGAGTGGGGCACGGTCTGCGACGACTCCTGGGATGACAACGACGCCGCGGTGGCCTGCCGTCAGCTGGGCCTCTCGGGCGGCGTGGCCTACCAAGGGTACGGTCACTCCTGGGGTGCTGGCAGCGGGTCCATCTGGCTGGACGACGTGGCTTGTAGCGGTAGCGAGGCTTCGCTGTGGGACTGCACTCATCCTGCGGTGGGCGTGCACAACTGCGGCCATAACGAGGACGCAGGTGTCAGTTGTAATAGCAATCGTATCACACTCTTTGGGAGGTCGGACATATCATCTTAGAGTGCATTGATGACTTAGTTCATTCTCTTCGAGAATTTTAAAAACGTTGGATTCGTGCTGTCAAGTTTTTGTGTGTGCAAATTTGAAGAAGAACGTTTTGCATTGAAACATCTTGCTTTTCATCTAAAAAACTGTAAATGTAAGCTAAAAAAACATAAGAAGTGTCATTTTGCATGTCTAATCTAATCATCCTGCAGCGGGCTAGCACAACTGCGGCCATAACGAGGATGCAGATGTCAGCTGTAATAGCAATCGTATCACACTTTTTGGGAGGTCGGTCATATCATCTTAGAGTGCATTGATGACTAAGTTCATTCTCTTCGAGAATTTTAAAATAGTTTCCTTAAAGATCTTGATAGGCTAATTCCTTTTTCAAACTTCTTTGCAGAAATTAGTAAAAAAATAAGCGTGAGAAAGTGAATTGAATTGTATGGTAGGTGAAATGCCGAGCCGTTGGATTCGTGCTGTCAAGTTTTTGTGTGTGCAAATTTGAAGAAGGACGCTTTGCATTGAAACATCTTGCTTTTCATCTAAAAAACTGTAAATTTAAGCTCAAAAACATAAGAAGTGTCATTTTGCACGTCTAATCTGAAATGCATCAATGCAGTTTACTAGTTCAGTTTGACACCATTGATTTTTTAAATAAAGTTTTGTTTTATTGTGTTATGGTGTCGTGTTGAATCAGTATTTAGTTTAAAAGTAGACATTTTGTGATTTAGTGGCATTGAGTATGATGATACCTTTTTAAATTTCAACTTTTTAAATGAACAGAAGATGAAAGAATATCTTAAAATAAAAAATAACCAAAAAGTTGATTTGGATTCGGCAGCTTTATATGCATGCTCCAGCCACTGAAGTGTGATTTGAATTAAATAAAAGTATTACATTTTGAAAAATGTAGCCTCTTTACTCAAGTTTTATCATCCAAAAGAAGGAAACCCAAATGTAAATGTAAATTATAAAACATCTTATAAATATTTTAGATAAGTTAAAGACGGTGAAACACCAAAATGTTCTCTTTCCAATGATACCTTTATCGTGTGTCTGTGGCCACGGATGACTGAGCATTCGTTGTTATTCTGTCGAGGGTCAAAACCTGCACTGGGTCAAGTTTGTGCAAAAGGGTAACTGGTATTCTGGGCATTGTGGAACGGCTTAATTTAAAGAAAGAAGACATCCTTTTCTTTAGATCAACTTATTCAATTATGACACCGATTTAACCACTCTCATTGTTGAAGTTAACCCCTCATGGCCCAATGCCTTCAATGTGGCCACCACCTCTTTCCACACAAAGCTGTGCACCAAGTCTAGTCCATTTCAACCTTTGCATAACAAACTAGCCAGCAATCTTGAGCCAGGTAAAACTTTGCCCAGTATACGTTTTGACCCTTGACGGAATAACAACGAATGCTTAGTCGTCCGTGGCCACAGACACACAATCACGGTATCATTGGAAAGAGGACACATTGGCGTTTCACATTATCTCTAACTTATTTGAAAATATTTATGAGATTTTTATAATTTACATTTACATCTAGCTGGGTTTCCTTCTTTTTGGATACACCCTGCATATCTCAACTCCCATTGTCGTTTGAACTTCATGCCAACATTGTGGTATTAAATAAAGAGGCGCGCACATTTCAAATGCCCACGCACAGAAAATATCATTTGTATGACAGCTCTATGGACTTTGTGCCATATTTTATGGATTTTGTGGTCATTATTTTGACGTCACAAAACAGGTTCTGTTTGTGAGAACACACCCACGTGGCCGACGTTTTAGCATGACGTCACAGATGCGTTAACACGCTTGTCCAATCATTGGACATTATCTGTTCTCTATCAATGGAAAATGTTTGGTAGTGCGCGCGCTAATAATACGCGCGCGTCCGATTAACACAAACGGTGTTTGCATATTGCATTCTGACGTCATGTTGGGTAATGTTTCCGTCGTTTCCACAACACAAACGCCCGGACGTGATAAATACCGTACGCTTTACGCATAGCGTTGACTTTCAAAATTCGCTTTTCAAGTGAGAAGGTCTCCATAACGATTGCTGCGGCAAAAGTTGTGTTCAAAGTGCGAAAATTGCGCGAAAATATTGACAATTTTTCGAATCGAGTTTATTGACGATTTGCTGACCAACCACTGAGGTGAAAATGTAAGTTGATGATTTCTTTGGATCAGTTTGAAATGGTATGTTTTAGTAGTGAGAATTTAATACAAAGATGAGTTTTAATCAAACCAACATCCAGATAAGAAGCTTTGAAATAATGTTCAGTTAAATTAGGAATAAATGCATTTTAATTTGAATAAGGATTAAGCCCACAACTGTCATGATTTGATGTTCATCGACGTAAATATTACTGTTACAATTGACTTTTATACTATCTTGTCACTTTTTATGTCCTTTTCAACTGAAAAAAAGTTCATTGTTATAAACTTTTCATAAACTCTAATTAGGCCTACAAAGATTATTGCCAAATATTTATCTAAACCAACTCAGATCATTATGAACCGGAAATCGGATCGATATTTTCACGGGCCTACCGTGCCATCAAACCACCCATACAGCAGAGAGAAGAGCACGTGAGTTTTCTTCTTTCTTTTTTTAGACCCGTTTCCTTTTTGTACCTATCTCACTGACTTACTAAGTCACTGACTGGCTAACTGTCACGTGACCCGGGCAGTGCTATCGTAAAGGATTACCCCGTGACGCCAACGAATGGGATGAATCCGGCCCGTTTGGGTACGGACCAGCTGCATGAAAAAGACTTCGACGGAATGGCCATTCCGGATCAATATTGTTGTCTAGAATTGTGTGCGCTGATACCAGCTTTACTTAGGCATAAAGGATTGCTTTGTTTATATTGTTTTTGTTTTGTTTTGGGTGGTGTCTTAAAGAATCTGTAAACCCATAACTAAATGGTAGACTTGATCTTGCTCTACAACCTACCTTTGAAACGTGTTATCCTCATCATACCTCGAGTGTCAAGTTTTCCCTCGTTACTAGTCAAGCACAGCGATGATTGATACGGTTGTCTTGTGCCGTTAAGGTTTCACCGTGTCTTCACGCTGCCGCTGCGCCGGCTATTCCTCTGCTGCACCCCGGGCCATGACGAGCCCTACCAGCCCCAACCCAAACCCTCGGACCTCGGTAGACACCATCAACACGGAGGTGCGAACGAGAGTACCCCAAGTAAGGATGGGACGAGACCCAGCAAACGCCTCTCTGGGCGCAAGGTGGCGCCCTACCCCGAGGGGTCGTCTCTTCTTTCTGGTCAGCCATTGGTCAAGTCTGACCAGGTAAGACTACACAGTCATGAGACTAAAATCTTCAATTTGAGATTTACATTTAATAGTTATTTCCTCAACACAATGAAGACTAGTGCATTTACTTAAAGTAATTCTGTACCTCAAGCCAAGGGAATTAGACAGCAATGTATTCCAAAGTACATTGTATTATTTATACACATAACAATTACCTTGAATGTTGCCATAAAAAACCGGCAGGTCATTTCGCTTACACACCTGCATCAGCAGTGCTGTCTTTGAGGTTATTTTTTCTTAAAGATGAATATTATTGGCTAATCATTTTGCCACACAGCCTACAACCAAACAGTCACGAGCGCAGCAAGACATCACACACGGTGCGCGTCCTTCTGCTAAGACCCCGAGCAGAAAACCCCACCGTGATGTCGATGATGTGTCGGTCCAGGATAAAGACCCTCAAGCATCTACGAGGAGTTCCAAGAGATACTGGGACCCTGAGCAAGTGGGCGTGAGCTTGCTCCGACACGAGCAGAAGACTACGTCATCTGAAGCGGCTAAGAAGCCAAGAAAGAGGTGAGATGCCTGTTTTGCATATTCATGCTGCCACATTCTGTTGCATATTACTGATGTTGCATATTCAACGAAATTCCTGAATGATACTTATTCTGAGCAATGTTTCAGTAGAAGCTGACCTGAAAGTAAAGATATCGCAAAAGTCCACGCAGAACTTAACTCTGTAGAAACTGGCCACAAATGAGTGAACATGACTGTACAGTCTGATTCTACCCCCCCCCCCTCGGTCTGGCCCAGAATTAAAATACTCCGTCTGCTCTTGAAGTGTTTATGCCATTGCTGATTTTTATTTGTCCACAAAATATTTATAAATAGCAAAAAGGGCTCCAAGAAGCGAAAATCTGGGACGAAAGGCAAGAAGAACCAGATTCGCCCATTGCCTCCTCTTCCGGTCACCATAGCAACCGCAACCGATGACAACCAGCCAGCAGGAAACCTGCCACTGGTTGACACTGGTGTCCGGCCAACACGCACACAGGAACAAGGGGAAAAGGTAAGCATACCAGTGAGGGAGCATTTGAGTTGAAATTCCCCAGATTGACAACTTTAGAACACTCAGTTTCTTTCCAGCCGATTATACAGGCTTTTATTTCGACTGTTCAAAGAACGTCCTTCCCTGAAAATGAAATCCCTAAACTCTACAGTGCAAACAATAATTGTCAATATTCAATTAAAAAAATCACACTCGTAGATTTTTTTTTCCATGCAGGAGAAGCAAGAGTTCACCAACGAGAATCGGCCAACACAAGCACAAGCCTTGCCCGCCAATCGCGGCACTCGAACAGATGTTGTTGTGACCAAGATGATGCCCGCTAGGCAACATAGTCCCGTGGTTGACACCTTTATAACCAAGTACTCTCTGAGGATAGGTCAGGCGGGAAGACCCCTTCCAAAACTGAACATCAAAGATTTCCAAAATAAAGCAAAGGTATGCCAATTGTTCCCCTCTCTTTTGCAGTTGGTCCACCATTTTGCTAGACTATACTGTGTCTTCATGTTGTTTAACTATTTTATTTGTCTTCATGGGTGTCTCAGATAAAATACGCTTTAAAAAAATATTATCTTCATGGAATTTGGAATCACAAAGTGAGTAAGTCCCTTTTTTTCTCCACCATGTAGAAGTCAACTGGAGACGAGAACATTCCGAAGCCAGTGGTGGTGACTGTTAAACCGGCTCCCAAGCAGACCCAAAACTCACCACAGGCTTCACGGAAAGAACGTCAATACGGCAATCCCGCCAACTTCGTCTGCCGACCGCTACCGGTGCTTCCACCCTCGGTTGCCGCTCAAAATGCCCGCAACCTTTTGCCAGAGAAACCTAAACCAATTATTCAGAACGGTGCGCAGTTTCAACAGCCGAGGAAACCCAAGAGGCGTGCCGAGCCGGGGAGACTGACCCTGATGCCACTGACGACCAACGGCTTTACCGGAGAACTGAAGTGCACCGTGTACAGACCGTCCGATTTCGAAGCAATCACGGTCAACGGAGCGGCTGTCACACTCGGCCAGGGGACCTTCGGGGAAGTGAACCTGATGCGGCTGCTGAGCTCCAAGCGCCCTCTGGTAGCCGTCAAGTTCTGCAAATCGCATCTGGTTCAGGAAGGGGATGTATGGAGGGAGGTAGCTGCCATGCAGGCTGTTCAAGACCACTGGGCCTTCCCCCAGCTTTACGGGATCATCAGGAGCCAGAGGAGCCAAGATCTCTCCGCTATCGTAATGGAGTTCATCGGGAACACCAACTCCATGATGGGCTTGAGTGTGGCAGACGCCATACGTTCCAAGAAGTACATGCCTTTTAAACACAATTGGGTGTGGATTACCAACGATATCGCGAGGGGGCTTGCACATCTCCACTCCAAAGACTACCTGCACTGTGATTTGAAGACCAACAACGCCCTCTTGTGGCGTGACCCGAACAGAAACATGTGGCGGGCTAAAATCATCGACATGGGAAAGGCTTGCAAGAAAAACGAAGCTAAGGGGCCCATGTTCCTCTCCAAGGCAGAACAGAGGGAGACCGCCCAGATCTTCCCACATGTGCCCCACGAGGTCCTCGCGGGGGAGGGTGGTTACACCGTAGAGGGCGACATCTTCTCGTTGGGTTATCTGCTGTTGCAAATAGCGCAGGTCAGCACCCTGAAGAAGCCAATGAAGAAACTTGGGGAACGCTGTAGTGGCATCAGACCAAGGTCTCGCCCCGCCCTGTCACGTGTCATCCAGGAGCTAACCTCTTTCGCTGTCAACGGATGTTGAGAAGTACATGCAGGGGTGCACACCAGTAAGACCTAAACCCATCCGCCGAGCTAAAGTTATACCCTTAAAATATTCTATATTAGAGCCATTTAATTGAGGAATTAAAGAAATATGGCAATGAACCTCTGGCCCAGACTTGGGCCTTCCAATTCTGAGCATTTGGCAATTGAGCTCGAAAGTGGCGCTATTTTTTTCATGTTGTGGAGGGATTGTTTTTCAAGATGCTACTTTTCCGCTTTGGGAAAAATAGGGGTCGTCTTCTTTGGGTGAGAATTTCTCAAAAAGTCAAAGGCAACCCACCAAAAATTGAAAACAAAATAAAAGATGACATACTGATCGTCATTTTTCTGTGCAGCTTAAATACCTGTGATAGTTCTGAGTATTTTAAAAATAATTTAGAAGTATGGGCATTTAGCACTAGTGTCTATGGGAATCTTAATACACTGTTGCACCCGTAGGGCCTATAATGAAGTCATACGCACCAATCAGTTCTTGCTCGTTAATTGTGTAGTATGCTTTAACCAATCCGAAACCAACTTTTCAGTATGGAACCGCCCACTGAATTGCACAAAAAGGGCAGTGCGTTAAGCAAAATAGTGTTCTCGCACGGAAACGAGGGAAGCAAACGGTGCACCTTACTATTTTCGTTAGATATAGAGGGCGCGCCACATAAATAAAATTACCTTCACTGACAAAATGATAACTGACTTAGTCTGGTTCCCAGACCAAAAGATTCCGACTATTCCTGATGAATCTTAGGTCCGGCAACCTCGTCCCCAGTGCTTACTTTATTTCCAACCGCGTTTCCAATAGTAAACCCTGGATAGGAAACTTTCTTCCTGTATCCTGATTGGATACCGCAATTGGCTAGTAATGGATTTTTATCGTGTACTTGGTGCTATATATTCACAACGTGCAGTACGTGTTTTCGCGATCATTCGTCCACGCCTTCTCGAAAATACTAATTTCCTATCCAATTTGCTCATATTAATATGAAATATGATACTGCATGTTGTCTTGATAAGATCGTAACAGTTTGATTTCAAAAATCGTGTTTTCGTAACTCACGCCGTGCTCGCGCTGCTACGAATTGACTCTGTTTTTACCCCAGACACCGCATACAAAAACAAACGCTAATGTGTAACGCATATCCAGGCACCAGACTGTTCCTCATTTGCATACGTCTGCAAAAATCTTGCACATGCAAATGATCCAATACCAGGGTGAGAGAGCAGGTAGTGGTGGGCGCGTACTGCTCGACACCCTGGGGACGAGGTTGTAGGTCCGGTAGCCTCCGGTAATACAATGTATTATAATTTACGTCACGTGACTAAAACGGGAGGAATTCCTCCTTTTTCCGAAAATTTCCGAAGTTTGCCGAAGTCGTTTCGTCGACAATCGGATAGCGCCCGAGTATTTCCGAGTATATAATATAGGTTTAATTAACTGCTAATTGCTTATTAATTTTATTTTAAATGAGTTGATAATTAATATTCATTGTTTTCATTTCGAAAACTTGAAATTCAACGACGATTTTGTGCATCAAATATACTCGGATCGTACGGGCGAACTTTTTGCTGCGTCATGTACAATTTTGAATTTGACGACCGTTACCGGCATTTTCCAAAACTCGGCGTGGTCTCATTTCGGCTCCGCCTGCTAACAGTGCTGTTTGGGTGTCCAACTTTGAAGATTCCAGGTCAAAATTAGTCAATGCTTTCTTACAGAAGTATTAAACTGTATATCATAACTGTATGATATATGAAGCAAGTGATTTATTTTTAAAAAAATGATCGGAACATTAAAAGCTTTATGTGATCAAGCGAATTCGGAAACGAAGTCGAGCTTTGAAAAAGGGCCGTCAATGTCGTCATGTTTATTTTTAGCCACGGAGGCTGCCTGACCTACAATTTAGACGTGTAGACGTCGGGGGAAATTGTCAGGTCGGGGAACCAGACTATAACTGACTCGGATGCCTCACTTTTAAACAGAAAGAACGCACTCGTGCTTAGCGGGCAATAACACGAACAAAACCAGCTGTGTTTCACTGCTATTTCTTCCAATGATATGACATTATATGTCATTTAAAAACCGTCAAACAATTTTTGAAAAAATATGACCCGAAACAACGCCCAAAAATATTAATTTTTCATGGAAAAATAACACACTCGTTGTTTTTGGGGCAATAACCCGACAAAATAATGCCAGTTGTATTAAGTTCAAATTTCGTTTTAGTGACCAGTCTTGTTGTGTATAACATGAGGAGATTCTATTTCATGAGAAACGACAAACAATTAAAATAATATGACCGAAACAATACTGTTTTAAACGCCAAAAACTACAATCTGAATGCCAACGTTCATGTTTTGGTAATATTTTAATTGCTTGTTGGTTTCTTACAAACTTTAATATGTTAATTTTACACATTATGACAAATCGTCGGACGAAATTGCAATTGAATACAACTGGTATTTCCTGAGTTATTGCCAGAAGCAGGAGTGCGTTCTTTTTGTTCAAAAGTGAGGCATCCGTGTTGCATTGATGCTTTGTCAGTGGTTGTAACCACCACTATTTATATGGTGCGCCCTCTATTGAAAGAAAATTCAAGTCGACCGTCAGGCACGTTGGACAACATATGTGCTGGACAACATGAAAGGGTGCATTTTTGAAGCTTTTATGAATGTGTTCTCCGATTATGGGTAATTCATTTACACTCTCGGAAAGTTACAAGTTGACCTTGCATTCATTTCTTTGTTCTTCACCACAAAATTCTGAGGGGGGTGATCACATTGCCTTCCAGGGGGGGGGGGGGTTCCCTCGGATTAACGACCTTGCAGACAAAAAAGAAGTAGTGAAGAAACAAGGGGCAGAAAACGCTCATATGGTTTTACATTTTGATGACAAGGATAATCTTTAAGAAAAAAATTAAGAGAGTTTCTTTTCTTAACTTTTTGTTTGTTTATTCGCCGTTAATACCGGAATTAGGTTATGTGCCTTAAAAAACATTTTGATTGTACATGTAAAAGGCACCCAAATTGTTGCAGCACATATAACATTAAAATATAAGTTTCATGTCACATTTTTTATTTATAGATCCGACATGCAGATCATGGAGCTCTAGCCTGAAAAGTTAATAGTTTTTGTCAATTTTATAAGCTGATTGAAACTTGGATTTGGAAGCATACCGAAACATAAGAATCATTAATTAAAACGATCGTTATATTTAAATGCATGTAATGTATTCTAGTTGAAAAATGTATTTGCAAAATAAAAAAACCTCGGTAATGGAGAAAGAACCTGATACAACTTTTTGCAGTCGTTTCAACTTTTATTTAGTGTCTTTTGTTAATTGCCATGTAGGTTGTAATTTTGACACTTGTCGTGTACAATCAATTAAGAGCAAGGCACGTATACGGTATACGTACGGTCCGCGGTTAAGGGTAGTTCATTCACACACTGCACCAAGGCAACGAAAAACGCTGTTAGGCTGGTACCAAGAGGCCGTTACCACAAGCACTAGATCTGCTGTATTGAAGTCAGGGTAACAAGCAGCATGCAAGGATATCCGATCCGCTTTGAGAAAAGAGAGCGGCCCCCCAAAAAATCCTTTCTTTTGAAAGGAATGAGGCGTGTAATGGTGCAATAAAAATAACCTGTTTGGTAAGTACATTGTATTAAGCATTTGCATGTTTGTAATAGGAGTAATATAGAGCAGTGAAAAGAGAAATAATCGTACATTTTGTGATTGACTATCGACGTGGCCGGCCTTGTGAAAGGGAGGAAGGAGTACTCGCTGACGAATCGTTCTCAACGGGTGTCGGACGCTTCGCCCCATTTCCACGTCGCCCCATGTCACTTCGCCCCTAACCACTTCGCCCCATCCCCACTTCGCCCAATCCCCACTTCGCCTCATCCCCGCTTCGCCCCATCCCCACTTCGCCCCATCCCCGCGTCGCCCCATCCCCACTTCGCCCCATCCCCACTTCGCCCCATCCCCACTTCGCCCCATGTAGATTGGTTCCTCCAACTCCAAAAGTGGAAATTAGGATGTCAAAAGTATTGTCGTTCTCAGATATAAAGTGGGAGACGATTTGGTATAGCCGGGTTGGGAACAAAGTTGGATCTTTTACTTCAAGCTTTTTTTCTCGGTAGGGGATCGAGAGTGAAAGCTTGAGAGGTTGGTTATGAATTGTTTATTCGGTCAATGTTGGTGCATGGAGGACTTCCTCCATGGTTGGTGGGCTAATTCTTTCCGTTGGTTAGTAATTAGTGAATCTGTTGGAATTGTTTTTAAGCCAATAAAATAGATGAGATTTTTTTTTTACATGTAACAGCTGGGGCGAAGTGGGGAGCCTCATAGTTCTAGTAAGCATGAGTAAGTAGGCCTATCAATCAGTTATTCAATATTAGGCTAAATGTTAAAACAGAAATAAAATCAGTTTTAATTTTAAGGCCGAATAAAAACAAAAATGAATAGGCCTAGTTTCTCGTCTGGACTTAAAAAAAAAAAAATTGTAGGATCTAGGCCTGTTATATATATTTTTTCATGTGCCATAAGTCATAACATACCGGATATTCTGTATCGGAGTAGCCCCACTAGTGTGGCCGTCGGTATGCTGCGCTGAACCTCTGCGCAGCATACCGTACCGACGGCCACACTGGTGGGGCTAGTATCGGAGGAAAGTGTTCATGGGTAGTTTTCCCCTTAATTCTTCAATCTTATGTCCCAGTTTCTTTCCAAGTCATTGCCTTGCCGATTAAATCTCTTATATTTTAATTTCATTTTGAATCTCCCCAGGATTAACTGGTCAACGGAAAAAACCTACGCCCCGTCCGACAATCTTGAAATTATTGCGTCGCCATGGGTTGTGGCGGCTCCAAATCCATGAATGTGCCCTCTGGGCCCTCGGACTACAAGTACATGGTCCAGCAGACGTGGGACCACGTGGGCAAGACGTTGGAGAGAGGAGCATCCAAAAAGAACCTGGTCATCCAGCGGTCGGGATGGAAGACGATTCGCGTCTTTGTGTCCTCCACGTTCAAGGATTTCCACGCCGAGAGAGAAATACTGGTCAAGGAGGTGAGTTAATCCAACCGTTGCAATGTCAAAAAAAAAGTTTCATGCGATCCTTGAAAATGCATCTTTGTGTCCCATTTTACCTTATTTTCAATTTTCGTTTTGCCATTTTCAAGGGTATTTTGGTGCCTTTTTTGGTTCTTATGTATTGCAAATCTCCATATTCATGAGCGAAAGTGTAATGTCATTTCAAGGCAGAAACCTCAATGTTTACAGCTATTTCAGCACCAAAAGTTGCCAGAATTTTGGATATTTTGCTGTTGTAAATTTTCATTTTCTAAAGTTGGCGATTTGTTGTCATGTCAGTACATGGCTGTTGGCAGTAAGCCAATGAGCAAACTTTTCTCACAGATACTTTCAATGAGCAAATTTGTGATGCGATCAAGCTAAATGCATCGTTTATCGGGAACTTTTATTTGGAGATACAGGCCACAATAGGACCACTTCATCACATCACTTCATCACATCTCTTGGTGTTCCGACTTCCATAATTTTTTAACTAAAGATGGTATCAGCATGCGGTTTTCACAGCAGTAATGTTGAGATGGTACTCTTTTTAATTCTGTAATAAAATTTTTTTTTGGACCAGGGTCGACAAACAACTCATGTAGCTTGATCGCATCACATTTTAGGGTTCACAATTTGACCAGACAACCCCTAATTTTGCTGCCGATGGATTTCATGGTTAATATCTTCTTTTTTTTGCCCCCAGGTTTTCCCCGATTTGAGACAGTGGTGCGAGACTAGACGATTGCATCTGGTGGAGTGTGACCTGCGTTGGGTAAGTTTGTACAATCTCTTTTGCTCTCTATTCCTTTTCAGGGACGTTTGCTGTTTTTTTTTTTAGTAAAGAAAAGAAAACATTGCCTTTTCTTGTGAACTTAATGTTTCACTCCAGTATTTTCCTTTTGTAAGTTTTCAAAGTATGCCAATACAGGCAGAGCGATTAGCCTATGAGTGATTTATTTGCGAAAACGAAGAAAGAAAAATACATTTTTTATTTATTTGGGTATTTTTTTAGTAAGAGTCTTTATTTTCAGAGTCTTAGTTTACTCTTAGCGCTGGTGTGCACAGAATGCATGGATTTAACAAAATCAATATTTTACTGAATAATTTTAGATTTTAGCATTTCACCGCAACGTTGTTCTGAAATTCTTTCCAAAATCAAGTAGTCCATGCCCATCTCTCGTTACACCAAACAAGCACCAGACGAGAATTTCCCAATTCTTAAAAATAACTCTTTCCAATTTTTTCGTTGTGATTACGTTTTAAGTTGTTCAATTATTGACGCAATTTGCTGAATCGTGTAATTTAAAGAAGTTGTGTTTTCTATGCAGTGATATCATAAACTACAAATGTAATTGCAGCATTAAAGGTCCACTTTGGTGGTATCAGTTAAATACCCTTTTAGACCATTACCCAATAATTTTCTGGAAAAAATGTTGCAACCTGACGCCACTTTTTTCTTCATATATCATCTCAATGAAGTCAGTCATTGCAAAAATGATGATAAGACATGAATCTGGGACTGAGAAGCATTTCCAATTTTGTGAGGAAATACTAAAGAAAATTGTCTTGACTGTCCATAGACTTTGTACACAATCGCGGAAGTGGCGTCAGGTTGCAACATGTTTTTCCAATGTTCCTAATGACTACAACTTTAAGTAGCACAGGTTTGAATATATGTAATTCCCCAGTTTGGCAATTACATAAATGCCTGAAATAGTTCTCACATTCCCTGTTCTATTCACCATCACGGTATTACAAGCCCCATACCATTGAAGTTGTTAGTTTTGGCATGGTTGTCATTGTTTGAACAGAAAGCATGCATCTTGAGAGACTTCACAGCCCATGGGCCGACCCCATTGTGTGCTGTTTCGCGCGTGTGTTTGACCTTGGCAACCGTGTATACGCATTTATTAGTTGCCTGGCAACCACAGGCCCTTTGACAACAAGTCAGAGCTGAATTGCACTTGCATGCATGTAAAAAATACTTTCAGTTTATCGCTGATGGTAATTTTTGTGACTTGCATCGGTATTCTATGCACAATTTATATGCAGGGAATTAACATGTTTTAATCCCATTATCTGGTGGAATTGAAAACATTTATTTGCATTTATTTGTTGTGCCCCAGGAAAAGAGATAGGAATTATATTTTAACCCTAAAATATTTCCAGCGTTGCAACAATTTACAGGTTTTAATTGTGTTATTTTCTGATGGAAATTGCAAAGAAATTATTTGCATGCAACACAGTTTCACATCCACTGTGTGTTAAGGAAAAGAGATAAAATCATATTTAAAATTACTTTTAACCATGCAATTTTCCAAATTGTTGTTACACTGTTATGTATGTATCAAGCAGGAAAATCTATTGATGACCTGACCATAATCCCAATCTATGTGAAATCTCTCTCATATCCATTTTGACCAATATAGTAGGGAAATTCCAGCATTATAAAATTTCCATGGCAGAGCTTGTTAAGAGCTCAGTAAATAAACTTGAGAATGTATGTTTCAAATCTGATACATCCATCATGTAGTAATGGTCAAGGAGATTACAGACTAGGAGTTTGGGATCATTTCTCTGAATCATTAATTAGATATCATTGTTAAAGGGAAAATACAACATTTGCAAACATCAAAAAATAAAACTACCAAATCATTTTGAAATACCTTGCTGGGCTGTTAGTGAATGACAGTGTAAAGCATCCTGTAAAATCATGGCACCTGGTATACCGTCATTCTCAAGAAAAGTGGTATTTTTGTATCAATTTCCAACGCTGGTCGGCCGACCAGCTTGGAAAAAACTGTTTTTTTTCTCTTCAAATACTGGCCCCAATTGACCATCGCACTTGTTTGCAATCGATTACACACCTATGAACGGGTACAAGCCAGCTAGACTGGTTCCCTGACCTTACAATTCCCCAATGTATGTAAACTGCTCTGTTTCTCCTTATATGGAGTCAGGGAACCAGACTACAGGAAAATGATTGTTTTTCTTGGTTTTTATAGCATTTTAGAACCCAAAACCTCAAAAAAGTCAGTGTTACTATATTTGCTATATATTTCCAACCCCCCAATTCCATCCATTTCTGAAAATTACAGCAAAAGCAAATGATGTATATTCCCTTTAATTGGCTCCGTCGAGGATATGACACTTCCTTTCATAACACTGTAATTGCCGACAACATTCCCGACATATCTGACTCCTGCATAGGTTGACACAACAATCAGTCCAATCAGATTGAAATGTACTAGACATAATCTGCATTCTGCCTAAATTGTTAACAGAGTTTGTGGGCGTTTTTGAAATCGGGGCTGCATCCTAGCCTCAAGCTTCATATTAAAGGACTCTGCCTGTCATGTATCCATACAATATCAAATGCAATATGAGCCAAAACCCAGGGACAAATCCATGGTTTAAAAAAACCCCCAAAAAACGCCACATATCCCCATTTTTACCTTGAAAATTTGTTACTTTGTTACAGGGAGTTCCCAAAGACACATCCACCGAGGAGACATTGCGTCTTTGCCTTGGAGAAATCGATCGTTGTTACCAAGACAACGTCATGCCTTTTTTCCTCAATCTCACAAGGTATGAAAGTATCCAAGTTTTATCTTAATTATTATTCTCTCATACAAAAGGGTAATTTTTATCCCAGAAAGGGGGATATTACGATAGTGTATTCCTTCTGTGTGTCTGTGTGTCCGTCCATCCGTGTGTTATAATAGGTTAGGCTAAACTGTTAAGTGCTGTCATATGAAAAGTCAGACTTCAATCTCTACCAAACTTGGTGACAATAATGAGACATTTCAGGTCAAAGGTCATCTAGAGGTCAAATGAGGTCATTGTTGATTTTGGTTAGGTTAACTGTTTAGTGCTGTCATATGAAAAGTCAGACTTTACTCTCAACCAAACTTGGTGACAATAATCTTTGGGAAAGGGGACTTAAGATAACTTCAGACATTTAAGGTCAAAGGTCATCTAGGGGTCAAATGAGGTCATTGTTGATTTTGGTTAGCTACACTGAAAAGTGTGCTTACTTACTGTATAAATACTGCCACCATGCCAGGAGGATCGCGCAAGTTCAACTTGCAGAACTTTTTTTTTAGTTGGAGGGAGAGAGTCTATTTTTGCCCGTGATTAAATATTCACAAAAGTTTCTCATTTTACAGTGAGCGTTGCGGTTGGATCCCAACCCCTTACGATGTTCCCGAGTCATTAGCCAGGGAATACCGCTGGATACCGGGACTGTCGGTCACCGAAATGGAAATACTGCACGGCGCGTACCGCATCGACAATCCCAACTGTAAGCATTTCACATTTTTGGAGGTCAGCTAGCTTTTTAAAGAAAATTTACGGTCTAACAGAATTAGTTTTGGTGAGCCACTGTCGCTGGTGAATCGAAGATTGTGCCACTATTAAAGGAAATATAGAGGCAACTTGTTCCGGTCATTAAAAATCACAACAGACAAAAATTAGATCCCTGTATTTTTTACAAGAAATGTTCATAAACTATTGAAAAAAAATGCACTTTGTTCTTTGTTGAGGTTTGTTTAGGTTGCAGTACATTTGACAGTTGCCTGTTGCCTGTAAAAACTTGTGTAATTTGGCTCATAATTATTTTACAAATTTGGGGAATGTGGCCTAGTGGTTAGGGTTCATGACTCATGATCAGAGGGTCAGGGGTTTGATCCACCTACTGGCAAAATGTTGTGTCCTTGGGCAAGCCACTTTACCCCACTTGTCCCTAACCACCCAGGAGTATAATGGATACCGGCATTAGCTGGGGAGTAACCTGCGATGGACTGGCATCCCATCCAGGGGGAATAGAAATATTCTCCGTTGTTTCATGCCAAGGAAACTGGAGATAAACGCCGGCCTGATGGGCCATATTGGCTCGTGACAGACTTTACGACTTTACTACAACAAAATCGCAATCTCTGATCATAAACTGACAACTTCTCAAGAATAGTCCTTAGCCATATTTAAGATATCCAATTTAAGAAAACCCCAACTGGTGCACAATTCTTACGTTTAATTTGTCGCGCTTTCCACTTTTCAGCTCTGTTCATGATCCGGAATTCCTCGTTTCTGAAGAACCTCCCGGAGGAGTACGAGAAGGACTTCGTGGACCCTAACCCCATCGCCCCTCACAAGCTGGGCATGCTCAAACAGATGCTGAAAGGCAAACTGGTAGGTTCAGGAACGTTTTTCGGGTTGGAGAACAGTTAAATGCTGGGTCTGGGTCCCATTTTACCCGTCATTTTGGGGTTCAAGTATTTTTGACTCAAAAGTGCTGAAGTGTTTGAGCAAATGCATGAAAAAAATTGTTTCCAAATAGGGTATTATTTCGCAATCATGACAGAAACACTAAACATTGTGTTGTTTCTCGCTCTGTGCTTGTTAGACTTTTCAGTGTTTTTTGGTTCTTTTTTGTGTGTTTTTCTTTCATTTCTAGCGTGATCGAGTGAAGTGGTACGACTGTGAGTTTGCCGGAATCGACGAAGATGGCAAGGCTGAATTTAGTGGCTTGGACGAATTTTTCTCCAAAGAGGTTTGTAGCTCTGCATTTGAAAGAAAACCTTTTAAGTACTAAAAACGAAAAAATGGTAAAATTCCTTTGTAGAATCATGTCTGAATGATTATACATCTATCATTTTTGTCTTAATCAAACCTCAAATTTTGTTGTATTGTCTTTTCAATCGCACCTGAATGTTGATTGGAATGATTTCAAAAGTCTAAAGCCCAAACAGGGGACCTTTCCTTGAAGAGAAAATTTACTAAATTTCCCCCTTTCTTTTATTCTGTGGATAGGTCTTTTCCTTCTTCAAGCACCGTATCGAGGCCCAGTACCCGTTAGTGGATGCGAGCCAAGATCCCTATCAACAAGCTAAGGAAGCTCATGAGGTACAGGACGTTTAATTTCCGTGAACGTAACAATTTTAGTGTCATGAAATTTAGTCTGAAATTCAAACACGGTTCGTTCGAAAATTGGCCGAGTGTTCCCTAACGTGGCACACTGGAACAAATGTTAGAAAATCCCAAGTCAACATGTAGTAATTTCTTTAAAGTTGGAAAATTCTGAAAATCCCTTATTATTTCCATTCACATACACAACTAGAATTTTGCTAGCGAATTAGTTGCTTATTTTTTGGGGTACATTTTAAAAGGGTTCATTGTGCACAATATCAGAAAAAATTATGACAAAAAATAATTTTTATGTTAACTTTGTAATGGTAGGTAAACTCAAGATTCATGAACGGGAATGTTTAGCGCTTGATGAAATTTGACTCTAGAATGGCACTAGAGGCGAAAAATTCAAGGTGCGTCACGTTAGGTGCCGCGCCACGTTAGGCTACATCAACAATAACTGGATCACTGCCGAAGTTTGTTCTGCAGCTTCACAAGATTGGAAAACTCTACTTCAGATCTGACAGCTTGCCTCAAACTGAACCTTTGTGATTTGAAATTGTTTGCTTCAGTCTTTCCTGAAGAGTCGAGGCGCCTCCGTTCTGGGCCGCAACGCCATCCTGGAGAAGATCGAGCAGTACGTCGTGGACCTGGGTCAAGACAAGACCTTGATGATCACCGGCGGTGCCGGCACAGGGAAGTCGTCCATCATGGCCCGCACGGCCGACGTGGCGCAGACCATGGCTATGAACAAGAAGATACCTGGGTGAGTACGGAGTTGGAAGTGCGCTAACTAGTAACAGCAGAGGGCGCTGTGCATGCTAACGAGTGTGCGTGTGAAAGACACTTCACTGGTTCCCTGGCAAATCGAGCAGTACGTGTGAAGGACATCACACTGGTTCCCACACACTATTCATAGGTTATATAATGGACGTATACTAGCCTGCACAAGGCAAGATGGCGTCTAGTGGTCCTTCACTATGGGTGCGCTTTCTCAATTTTTTAACATTGAGGGGGTTCTTGTACCCTGGAGTTGCTTGTGCTGATCTAAGCTTCAGTACTGTATTTATAGCAATTTTATTCTTGAAATTTTGATCGCAGTGGCGGTGGGCAGGGTTGGCACGTCTTCTACCATTTTGTTGGCGCCGTGCCAGGTTCCACGGACTTGGAGAAATGCCTGAAAAGACTTCTTAAAGAATTGAACCAAGTTAATGTAAGTAAACGCACAATTGTTTTACCAAAAAAAACCAGCACTTTCACTTTTAATGTCAGAAAAAAATATCGTTCAAATGTAGAGTCAGTAATTTGTGGTGTGAAAAAAAACGTGACTTTCCCTTGTTTGAAATTCCGTCCAAGTTTCAACCAAGCTGTTTGATGGTTCAACAAGTGTCTTTCTACAGATGAAAGTGGCCGAACCTTTTATTTATATGTCAAATAATTTGTTGCCATTGCAATCTGTACTTCTCGATCAAACTGCGTACAATTTCTTTCCGCCTTTACCAATTAAAAAAAAGAAGACATTTTCTTTTCTTTTACAGGAAGCAACGATGCCAAAGAATCTGGAAGCCGCATGTCAGTTGGTCTGCAGCGTTCTCAGCAACCCGAAGACTAGACCCGTCATTATATGCATTGATGCCCTCAACCAGGTTTGTACAAAAAAACATTATGGAAAAAAAATGAAAGGAAAATCTTTACTTTAAAATGTAAGAGTGCTACTTAATTTTTGTGTGTGAAAAAATTGTGACCCATTCTGGTAAGATATGACCTAAGTTGCACTTCGCATTTTAAGTAATGTTCTTTTCAGTGAAAAAAGGCGGAATAATCTAAAATAATTTTAAAAAAATAAAAAAAAAATTAATAAAATATTTCATTGACAGAAGAAATCATTTTTAAAAGTTTGTTTTGCATGTTCAACATGTACATGTGTTAGGTATACACCGTTATGATGCATTTGATGAATCGAGTCCAAGAAAATCAACATTTGGATTGCATTTTCTTTGTGAGTTGTGTTTTCTCTATTTTGCTCTTTTACCAACTTCCTTCAAATTGAGCTTATGCATAAAATTTGAAACACAAAATTTACAATGAAAACAAAAAATTGTAACCGCCTTGAAATTTGTCGTTCCCGTTTAATAGTTTGATGACGACAAGTCCTCCACTCTGCTCAGCTGGTTGCCACGGAAACTGGCGCCCCAGGTGCGAGTGATCTTGGCCATGATCAACGACACTCCGCCCCACAAATCCCTGGTGGAACGTCCTAATAAGCCGCAGGAGGTCGTCGTCACACCGCTGGATATGGAAGCTAGGAAGGTAGGGTACTAGACTTTATTTGAAGTCCCTTAATTACTTTATACAGTCAGGTACCTTACCATTAGCATGGGGATAAGCTAGGAAGGTAGGGTACTAGACCTCATTTGAAGTCTCTTAATTACTTTATACAGTCAGGTGCCTTACAATTAGCATGGGGATAAGCTAGGAAGGTAGGGTACTAGACCTCATTTGAAGTCTCTTAATTACTTTATACAGTCGGGTACCTTACCATTAGCATGGGGATAAGCTAGGAAGGTAGGGTACTAGACCTCATTTGAAGTCTCTTAATTACTTTATACAGTCAGGTGCCTTACAATTAGCATGGGGACCTCATTTGAAGTCTCTTAATTACTTTATACAGTCAGGTACCTGACGATTAGCATGGGGATAAGCTAGGAAGGTAGGGTACTAGACTTCATTTGAAGTGTCTTTATTGCATGATTCAGGCTAATCATACAGTCGGGTACCTTGTGATTAGGTACGCCCAGGGATAAGCTTGGAAGACAGGGGACATGACATAATTGGAAATCTCTTTGTTCCATGAACTGTGCTGATCAACAGTCAGGTAGCTTACGAATGCAGACCAGTAAATCGGTCCAAAAATGCCTGCGCTGGCCAAATCAAGAATTGCATGCCCTCAAATTCTTTTGTATAAGATCATTTTGTGAGCTATGAACTTGAGGGTTTGTAAAAAAAAGAAGGGTGGAGGCCGTGCACAGGACCGTAAGCTTGTATTTCTGTGAAATTCGGATGATATTGGGCCCTAAGAGTGCTCTATTTTGCAATGGAGCATATGCATCATTTTTCAAAATGGTGATGGGCTTCAGGAATATTTTTTGGGTAATCATCCTCCGATGGAAATTTCGCCCAAACATCATTGGATTACCCCCCAAAATTGAACATGCGTCCAAAAAAAAATCCTTTTCTCTCGTCACACAGGAGATTGTCACGGAGCTGTTAGGGACGTACAACAAACGTCTGGATGCCGCACAGATGGAGAGTCTCTTGGCTAAGGAGTCTTCTCAGAATCCCCTGTGGCTGGCCGTGGCTTGCGAAGAACTCCGCGTGTTTGGACTCTTTGATCGTCTGACCGACAAAATCAACAACATGGCCGACGGGCTGCTCGAGTGAGTTTTCCTTGCTTGTTCGAAAGTAAAAGCAATACAGAGGAGCTCATCATATGCTAGGCGTTCTAGCAAAATGAGACAGAACTGGGCAGATGTCGAAAGAGTTTTTGCGGGTATTAGGAAAAAGGATAAAATTCTCCATACAAACTGTTTGTTGCACTTTAATTGGACATTCCGTTGAAAAGTTATGGCCGTTTGAAGTTCGCTTTTATCAAATCATCAAAAAAGTAAAAATACTGTGAAAAAGGCCTTTAAAGTTTGAGTTTTGTAGTCAAGAGAACAAAAGATGTCAACTGTTTTTCCAGAAAACACTTTTATTCCAGGATTTTTATATTTTTTCTTTAAAAGTAGTCATATCAAAGATTTCAAATATCAATAAATTTGAAAATTATAAAAAATCACCCCATTCAGTTTTTTCATTTTTCTCCACTACGGCCTGTGCCCAGTTCCATGTTATTTTTCCGGAACGCCTCACAAGGTATGATTTATCAGTACAATGACTGCTTCCTCTAAGTTGTCTTTAAAAAAAAGAAGTCACTGCCAGAAACTGTTTTGCTCGGAGAATAATATTGCATGAAACACATTGGTCTTTCGTATTCCATTGATCAAACGATTCTTAAAAGATCTAATGAGACCGTTTTGGTTTGCAGATTGCTGGAGCAAGTGTTCACGCGCTTTGAGCAAGAGAATGGCGGCATGTTGCTATCGGCAACCCTGTGTCTCCTTGAGACCTCGGCAACCGGGCTTCTAGAGACAGAACTTCTGAAGATCCTTGGAGACGAAGACAATCTCCTGCCTCAGGAGAAGGATTCGGAGACGGGCAAAGGTAGGATTTCCTTCCTCCTTCTAAAACTTGGATCTAAATTCCTGTTTTTTTTTTCTTTTTCGGAACGTCCCTTACCCCTAACCCTGCCAGACGCAACCCAGTGCATCAGCCAGAAAAGTCTGGTGCACTTTGATGCATTCAGCTATCAACACCCTATCAACGGCCCCACTTCTGAAATGAGAACTATTCCTGAAAGACAGTGCCTCAGCTGTATCCTGCTGTATTTAAGGACCACAGACTCTGAGGCAGTTTGGCCTTGAGACTTCTGACCTGATTAAATCTTGCTACACTGGGCAGGCTTGTAACTTAGACAAGTGTTGCATGTTGCTGCGTTTGGCAGGGTTTCTAAATACCCTGGAGAGTTAGGGTGAATCCTACAAAAACCTACAAAATTCCCTGATGTGCAGGAAACCAGTTGAGTATTCTTTGCACTTAAGCCCCATGGAAAGTCATAATGGCAGAGCCTTACCTTTTTTAATCCCACAAAATCCTCCAAACCTCTCGATGGAATTTGAAATGTCTGGGAAGGTTATAGGGTTGATCAACTAATTAACCCTAAATTTGGGTGCTTTGTCTTCACTCAATTGGTGTCATAGAACCGTTAGTGGAATGTGGTTGATTTGTGACGTAACGTTAGCCTGCTCACTAAAAAAGCAATGTGTGAAACGCATCTAGTCAAACGCTGGTCAAAACATCATCACAAAACCTCTTGATCCTGGCTCCCTGTTGTGCATTGTGATACATGCAGCCGGTCCGTTTCCAAATGGTCGACTAGTGAAATTAGTCGAACTATGGTTAACCAAAATCCTTGCCTGAACTTGTTCATAGCTTCGCCCCTTAGTCAGATCGTGGAAGTAGGAATATGTGGCTCAGAGTCATGATGGCTGTCAAAGGGCTATTCGTGACTGGACTCCCGAACGGACTTGTGATGGACTCCACTACAGCACTTGGACAAACTGAACCCAAATTGATATTTTGTTTAACAGATAAAGGCGCAGAGAAGAAAAACAAAGATGCCGGGCCTCTAGCGGCGGCCAAGTGGGCGGTGGTCTTCCGAGCTCTCAAACCTTTCCTGCGACCGTTTGGGGAGAGCGGGGAGGGAAGGCTGGACTTCTACCACCGGGCTCTCAGCAAAGCTGTCCGCAAAAAGTAAGGTTCTATCTTCTTGGGAAAATTGACTTCAAGACAGCTGGGGGTGTGTAGTTTCCAATAATGTAGTATTTGACATTCCCAACTTGGACTTGATATTGTGTTGGATTTCAAAATTCACCAATCATGTTAATCATACGCCTGCCTTTTCTGGCCACCAATTGGGATCAAGGGCGGATCCAGAACACAAATTTGGACCCAAAAAGTGGGGTTCAGTGCCCGCTTAAGGGCCCCGAAAGATTTACATCATCGTATCCTCAAGACATCTCATGCTTGTTGAATATTTGAATGAAAAAAAAATATTTGGATATTTGGTTGATGATCTAACATTCAAATATTCGATGTATTCGGCATAGCTTTCAAGACAACTGTCAATTATGGATGTGCAGTTTCAAGCGTTCTTGTTTTCACAAAATTCTCACCTGAAATCCTCTCTAACGATCAGATGTATTCTCTTCTTTTTGCACATGTCCAGGTACTTTTCAAGTGAAAGTGATTCCCCAGTCTCGGACCAGATGTGGTGGCACAAGAAACTGGCGGATTTCTTCAACGAGTCGGACCATGTCGAGCGCAAAGTTGAAGTAACTCGCTTTTTTTTGTTATTATTAAAATCTTTAATAATGAGAAAATATTTAGGTACCAAACCTTTAAAACACGAACTGAGCTATATTAAGTATGGACTTGGGAAATCTAGATGTAGTTCTGGTGTCTGAGTCTTTTTTTGGGGCCAATTTTGGGACAAAATTGTTAACATTCAAGATTCAACTACATGCGTACAGCACAGTTTTAGATTCTTAATTTGAATTTTTTTTTCATCGACATTCTGTTCGTTGAACAATTTTCCCAGTGTAGGACTTGAACATATGACCTCCAGAACACCATATAGACCAGTTTGGGCACGCTGTCGATCCTATCACGAAGGCCCCCTTCAATGGCGAAAGCATTGTGCTAGCTATTGTTTAGGTAATCCGTCACTGGACAGTAGTTTCGTACAAAAACTTGCCAGTGAAGGGAGTCTTATGTGTGCACAGTGATCAGGTGCCCAAATTCGTCCACTAGCACATCTACCAACTGAGCTATCCAGACTGATATTGGCAGTCCCAAATTTTTAAATAACTTTGTTTATTGGATGCTTATCAAAAGCCCTAAAAGGTTTACCTAGTATTATTTGATGATTTAAAATAAAATTTTATTTGATTTAATATAGGAACTGCCGATTCATCTTCTTAAATTGGAAGACACGCAGCGTTTGACGGCTTTCCTGACCAACTGGGACGTCTTTGACAAATTGTACAACGAAGATTACAGCACACTGCTCCTCAAGTACTGGCGAGAGGTGAGCTAGTAGTCCATAAAACAGAAACATTGCAATCAATATTTCGCTGAATAAAGAAGTTTACCGGAGTGGGACTCAAACTTGAATTTCCAACTTACCAAAACTCTTCTAATGTCCAGCGTTATTTTAGCAACCACTCGATTTATCTGTTCAATTCAGATCAATGGGTATTATCATGTGGAGTGTCATGGCCTAGCGGTTAAGAGCACCGGACTCATGCTCTGGTGTTTCAGAGGCAACAGTGGCGGGGGTTCAAGCCCGGGTGCGGACACTTGTGCCCTTAAGCAAGGCACTTAACCATTATTGCTTCGTCCTTCAGATGGGACGTTAAGCCGGAGGTCCCGTGTGTTGTATAAGGCCTAACGCACGTAAAAGAACCCAGTAACACTTATTGCTAAGAGAAGGGGTTTGCCCCGGTGTTTCTGGCCTCCTAGTTATACTCCCTTGTGGAAGTCCTTAGGAGAAGAACCAACCAAGAACCAAGAACCATAATATTAACCAGTTCGCGCTGGTTGATGTGTATACATGCAAAGGTTTTGCGGAATTCGGAACGGATGACGGATAAACACGAAATGAGCAAGGCCAGAAATATATCTGTCAGCGACTCGCTTCACAGCGAGCGAGGCCGGAAATATGAGTGTGCTGCCCAAGGGTGATGGCTTCAACCCGCCTGGCTTGAGGTCGAGTGAAAAGTAATCCCGCGTCTCGTTCTGTTCTTGTCAAAATAATCCCGGCGCAAACTGGTTAAAAAACAATTCAACTATTCATACTCGGTACTTGTTACTTGGTTGGTTCTTCTCCTGTAGGACTTCCACAAGGGAGTATAACTAGGAGGCCAGAAACACCGGGTAAACCCCTTCTCTTAGCGATAAGTGTTACTGGGTTCTTTTACGAGCATTACGTCCCATCCGAAGGACGAAACAATAATGGTTAAGTGCCTTGCTCAAGGGCACAAGTGTCGACCAGGGCTCGAACCCACGTCACTGTTGCCTATGAAACACCAGAGCAAGAGTCCGGTGCTCTTAACCGCTAGGCCATGACACTCCCACCGTGACATCAGTAATATCTGAGTTTTTATCTTTTTTTTTTATCCTTTTGTCAGGGTCACGGCGAGGGATGGCAGAAGATGATGGGCAACAACTACAGGGAGAATCTGGAGAAACTGGTGGCGAGTGAGGATACTTCTAAAGAAGTCCTGGCCATGCGCTATGAGCAGATATCTAGAGTTGTGTGAGTGTTTGAGAGTGTTGTAGCACTCCCAATATGTTGATAATAATAAACAGTGTAATAAACGGTGTAGCACTGTCATTTTTATTGGGGGGGGGGTTAAAAATTTCTTGAAAAGGGCACTTGCACACCCGTGCTGAAATGTAGACACATTTTTTTCTCCGGACCGTGTCTTGGCCTCCGTAAAATCAAATAGTGGTGGGGGGGGGGGGGGGGCTGTTCAAAACCAACGGTGCACACTAATGGACAATATGTGGTGCTTTTCAGGGCGATACATGCGAGAATTTTTTTTTTAAGTCAACCTGGTACGGCAGATTGGACACAAAAGGGCACGACTTAAAAGATCTTAAAAGACTTAAATGACTTAAATGCTCAGAAAAAAAGGGCACTTGTTAAAAAAAGGGCACTCTTTATAAAATATTGGGGGGTAAGCGCTGGTTTTTTTTAATTGCAAAAGTCTTTGTGTTTGTCCCACTGGCTCGTGAAACTGTTGGTTGGATTTGTGAGGTTTTAAAGGCTTGAGAAATTTTCTGGTTTGTTCTCTTTTGCATTTTAAAAAGAAGCCTTCATTTTCCTGAAGTTGTTTACGATAAATAAAACTGAACGATACAATAGAATAGCCGACATAATGTTTGATTAAAATCGAAAAACCCAATAATCTGTTGGACTAATATATAACAAGAACCCCGATCGGGGTACGATTTTCTCTTTCAGTAATCAATCGGGAGAGCACACTGCCGCCATCACGTTGCTGGAGAAGGCCATGGAGTTGGAGCAGGAGTTGGGAGCCAGACCGGAACGGATGGTGGAACTCTTTGCCCTGACGTGCACCGTCTACGATGACGTAAGTCTGGGAGTTCCTGTCATAAGGACCCTTCTCATGTTTGGTTGGACCATGCCTTGAGAAAGCCATGGCCTAGGGGGAAACCTGGCCCTCAGGATTCTATCCGCTCCGTTCACAAGTACCCCCTCGCCGGCAAAGAGAGTACAGTTGGGGGTGACCGACCGACGCCATCTTGCCTGACTGCAATTCATTTGCCGCGAAGCGCGGCCACTGCGTGTGCATATTACAAATCCCCTGGTGAACGTGCGTCACACACAAGGAACGGTGCGCGTCAACCAGCGAAATGTTCCGCCCATGGGACGTTGTTGCTTGGTAAAAGGGCGCCCTCTTTTGTCGGCGCACGGAGCCCATAAACTCCAGGCTCTCTACTGATACAGTATTTCTTACAGTTCCCATTGCTGATATAAATTTGAGGAAAATGTTAACCAGTACATCAGCTTGTGATGTCTTTGTCTACAGTTTTTAGCTCGAATTTTTTTCATGTTCTAAAATTCAGCTGTCCGATTTTAGACACAACACAACATGGATTGCATACATCCTTGCTTCCTTATTGAAACTTATAGGCTTTCTTTTTAAGATTTTGAATTTAAGATTGAGACACTGAATTTTTCTCTCAACTTTCTTTTCAGAAACTGAAGCTGTATGAGTACGTTGACCCCTCTCAGCTTCGTGATCTCCGGCATGTTATCAGCTTCGCACGGAAGTCCATCGCGCTGAGACAAACCCTGGAGGGCCCGGTACACAAGGTTAGTCAATGTTCTCAACAGATGAAGTTTGACATGCTTGTGTATTTCTTTCAATCGAATAGTCTGCTGAAGAATTAATTAGTATCAGAAACTCCCCCCCCCCATCCTGTAAATATTAGGTATTACAAGTCAATCGTTAGTCAGTCTCAAGTCAGAAGCTGTAATCACAAGTCTGTCGCAAGACAATCAAAAGTCAATCACAAGTTGACCATAAGTCAATCACAAGTCAACCACAAGTAAATCGCAAGTCAATGGCAAGTCAATTGCAATTTTATTACACGTCAATCAAAAGTCAATCGCAAGTCGATCACAAGCCGATCGCAAGCCAATCGCAAGTAAATCAAAAGTCAATCACAAGGCAATCGCAAGCCAGTCGCAAGCCAATCGCAAGTTTATCACACGTCAATCACAAGTCAATCGCTAGCCAATCGCAAGCCAATCGCAAGTTTATCACACGTCAATCGTAAGTCAATTGCAAGTTGATCGCAAGTCAATCAAAAGTCAGTCACAAGTCAATTGCAAGGCAATCGCAAGCCAATCGCAAGTCTATCGCAAGTTTATCACACGTCAATCGTAAGTCAATTGCAAGTTGATCGCAAGTCAATCAAAAGTCAGTCACAAGTCAATTGCAAGGCAATCGCAAGCCAATCGCAAGTCTATCGCAAGTTTATCACACGTCCATCGCAAATCAGTCACAAGTCAGTCACAAGTCAGTCACAAGTCACTTATGACCTTACTTGTGATAGGAATCGTAATTAATGTGATTATTAAAAAATGTGTAAATATCTGCTTTCTCTGCAACTTGATGTCTCACAGTACAAACTGGGACGAATCAAGATCCAGCTAGCCTTCAATCTGCAGTCTTGGGTGGAGTGCGGCGGGGACAACACCCTGAGCGAGGAAGAGGCAGCTGAAGAAGGCAGACAGCAAATTGAGAGCGCAATCGAGATCTTCAAAGAGGTAAGCAGTAAGCAAAAATTTGACTGGGACACCAAGACTTGTGTAATGATTATGATTAAACATGCATACCCCGTGCTCTTCAAACCATGCATTTTTCCCCCCAACGACTCTTCAATTTGTTTTGTTTTTAACAAAAAAACTACTTTATTCTGATTTTGGGCGTCTGCAACCCTCTGAAAAGAACTTTCATTTTGTTCGATTTTTTTGTTCAATGTCTCTTTCAAAAGTGAATAAGTTCTGTATTGCTAGGAAAAAAAGAAGTTGAAACAAGTCTATTTTTGAGGTTAAACTCAAAAATAGCACGGGGATTGCATCTTTAACAGGGTTCCCACAGTCATGGAAAAATCACGGAAATTCCTTCGGAAAAAAGTTGTCCTGGAAAGTGATGAAAAAGTCATGGAAAATTGGGGGGGAAAAATAGTCCTGGAAAAGTCCTGGAAATCAAGATCATTTAAGGGTTACTTTTGATGGGCTGCTTTAAGGATGGCTGTAAGGGGAGGAGGAGACCATTATTAATTAAAATTTATTTTCAAAAGCTAACAAATGGTTAGCCTAACAGCGGTTCATCAGTGTCATAATACCAAACAACTTTTCTCTGCAAAATGGCGTTAAATGTCATGGAAATTGTCATATTTTAGTCCTGGAATTTGGTTTTCAAATTGCTGTGGGAACCCTGTTTAAGCTCTAGGGAATGCATATTGAAGCTCTACTTTCACCATTCCTGCAAAATTCTCCAAAACTCTTGTGAATTTCGAAGGATATCTGTGAGATTTAGGACTGCTGAAGAATGATTGTATGATTGCTTGTTGATTTTCAGCTGGATGACGTGGGTCACCTAGCTGACGCAATCATGACGAAAGGTGTGTTGGAAGAACGTGGAAGCGAAGAACAAAAGAAGGTAGCCGATCACTTTCTCCCTTTGTCTAAAATTTATTGTTTTCTTGAACCGTGTTCATACTGCCCTCTAATGCATTCAAATCAGGCATGAGATTTTTCAGACTTTTGTCTGAAATCAGACAGAAAGACATTGAAGCTGAGAGAAAAAAGACGTTATTAAGGCCCCCCAAAAAAGTCTTCTGTTTCTGGTATGGAGCTTGCCCCAAAAGTGGTGCGACGACGCGGCTTTTTTTGTTTTTTCCCCCCTTTTTTTTCAAATGTTGGCTGCTGACTGCCAATGGTGCCCGACTCAATTTAGTGCAAAATATATGGGAGTCCAGAGAGGCCACATAAAGCTTATACTCGATCGTAATCTAAATTACGTTGAAAATTGTGCAGCAGCAGGAGTTCAGTCAAATCAGTGAGTTTGGCGGTTTTGAGACATCTTACATTGAACATTTTTTTTTTTTACTTTTGCCGACGCGCATGGCTATGGCGACGCGCGCGCAGACCAGAAACCGGAGCCTTTTTTTGTTTGGCCTAAGACATTATTAGTAGAGAAAGATATGCATCTTTCAGACACTTTATACATTTTCAGACTTTTTTTAAATCGACAATCTCATTTGATCCCTGTACAATGTCTCTCACAGTCAGTGGTCTCCCCCAACTCTCCTTTGTTACTGTTGAAGGATACTAGTGCCTAGAATCCATTGACTAAACTTCACGCTTTCTAAGTTCAATTGTGACAGGTTTTGTTGCTTTATTTTTCAGTATTATTTAGAGGCTATCGATCTGTGCCTGCAAGCGTACGGGGAGTACAGCGTTCTGGCAAGTCGGATACTACTGAATACGGGTATCATGTATGAGGATATGCGCAAGTACCAAGAGGCTTATGACTACTATATCCGATGGCAGGACGTGTGCGAAGAAGTGAGTACATGTCGACTCCGACACCTTTTAGTAAAATTTTAGTCTAATTTTGTGAAGCTGGTAAAGATGGATATGTGCAGAGCGTAGATTTAGGCTTAGGAAAATATTGATGAGAAGCAAACGTGTTATGCAGTGAATCTTCCTTGTGATCGGTTTTCAGTTTGGGTTTTTTTTTGGTTTTATTTTGTCCTTTGCAACCATAATTCGGCTTTAGGAAGGATGAAATTTACCCAGAAAGCAAACTTTTGAGTGTTGTGTCTAGGCCTGGGCGAGTAGTGGATCTTTCTACTCGAGTACTCGCAAAGAAATGACGAATAGTCGAGTACTCGCAGGTAGTTAACCGAATTCCCATAAAAGCAGAAAAATGATATATACATTAGTATGACGTGAAGTAACTTACAAGCAAATAGCTTGCAAGTCACGCCACATTCTTCAGCACTGAGATATCCTTACTGTGTGACATTTTGGGTCATTTACTTGATTTTTTGGACGAATGGAATCCCAGGGAGAGAGAGGTGGAGGGAGCGATTCCCTGTTTGCAGGGGACGTATTAAGCCGTGAACCCTGAACCCTAAATTGCTACTCGCGAGTACCTGCTTCTACTCACGCCAGGACGAGAACTCAAATAAATGAAAAACCATGAGTAGAACAACAAGGTGGCTTGTGCGTAAAGCATTCGCCTCTCACCAAGGTGACCACGGTCCGAATCCTGGCCGCGGATCACATGTGAGTAGAGTTGTGCGTTGGTTCTCTCCTGTGCCACGAGGGTTTTTCTCCCTCCGGAAAAATCAAACACTTTCGATCTCAGGCTGTGCTCCGTGGTCATATATGGGTCGATGTGGCCGGCAGCCATAGGCGCCTTTACGTGCCAGCGGCCCGACCACGTTGTAGCTGCGTCCTTTGCAATTCAGCATACCAGCTGCGAGTAAGGATGAATAGCCTCCCAAATTATTATTATTATTATGTAGCATAATTACTTGCGAGTAACAATTGTGGCAATTGTGTCCCACTTTCAATTAAAAAAAGTGTGGTTAATCGCTACTTGAGTCGTTAGGAAAAAGTCAGGTAACCAGACTTTCCCCAATATGCATTATGGAAACTGGTGAACGGTGCTGTGGGACCAGTGAACTATTACAACCCCTAAACTCAAGCTTTGTCGGTCTTTGCAATGAACAGCAAATGCTACCTAAGTCATTAGGGAATAGTCAGGGAACCAGACTTTCCCCAATATGCATTATGGGAATGGTGAACGGTGCAGTGGGACAAGTGAACTATTACAACCCCTAAACTCAAGCTGTGTCGGTCTTTGCAATGAGCAGCAGTCGAACATGCTGATTGTTATAATTGGTATAGTTCGTATTCTGAGTTCTGTCTTTGTCTCAGTCTCGTTGTGTTTCTCTCCTAATGCAATTATTTTTTTCCACCGTCATCCCAGGTGTTCGGGTACCACCACCCACGGACCCAGCGATGCCGAAACTGCCTCAACGAGCCCATCTATCGGAGAATCAAGCAGGCCCGGGACGCCACGGAAGCCAACCAACGGTCCAGGGACCCCAAGGAGAACCGAAACGCTGACGAGCGAGTCGACATCGATGACGAAGACCCGCTAGATGACGAAGATTCGGATGATTCGGATGATGAAGGCACTTATGACAACGACCTAATTGAGAATAACTAGAAGACGGCAGTGTTGAATAGAAGAGTCTTCTGCTGTTTTCAGAGTTCAGAGCTGCAACGATTGCAGATTTTGTTTATAACAACGCCCTCAGGATTAAAAATTGCCAAATGTTGCTGTCATTGAAGGACAGACGATCGCTGTACGCCTTCACTTGGGTCTTTCCTCTAATGTGAAAACGCTGTTGGTTTGGGCAAATTAGTCATGCGCATTTTAATCAAACACATGCAAACCAGTGCGCAGTATTTGAGTTGAAGTACTTGTGACGACATTATTTAATAAGCCTCTTCTACTGTTCTAAGAACTCAGTGTTTGCAAAGCTTATGGACTACATGCATTACTACAACCTCGGGGGTAGAACTAGTCCGAAAATTTGGGACTCTCAATACTGTGTATGAGAGTCCCAAAACTTAAGGTATTGAAAACATGCAATACAAGAAAACAGTCTGGCACCTAAAAACAACCGGTCCAGCACAGCTTCAGTACTGCATCAATCAACCATGCCAAAAGAATTTAAGAAACATGTGGCATGAAGCGGGAACTAGTCTCAATTTACTACACATTTCTCCATAGTCAAGCCACCAGACTATTGACACTGAGTGAAGAGGTCAGTCTTTTCAAATAGTTGGACCATGGATGGACATGTACCAGTCGAGTATTTAGCCCCATTTTGATATCACTTGACTTCCCTCTCATGTGCAAAACATTGAAGAAAAGTCTCCTTTAAAAATTGAATTCAGTCTGCAAACTTGGTTGGTGCAATTACTGAGGACATTTTCTTTGCTCCAGTGGAATTTTTGGAGAAATGTGCTGGCTAAACTGTGAGTAAAGTGGGCCTGATATATTTTTGCACGTTTCAGAGCACTCCAGAGCCCTGTCTGGGGTAGAACATGCAAAACGTTACTATACGAGAGCTGTTGTATGCCAATACTTGGGTCGTTCCTCTGGCGTGAAAACAACATTGGTTTGGGCAAATAACTAATGCAACAGCCGTTCTCCATCTAAAGACAAGCCCATAGTTCCGTATATATATGTGTGTCGTCTCCCCACAATTAGGTTTTAAATATGTATTTTTGTACGAACGCGACAACATTCCATATTTATGTAAAACCTTGTCTTTCAGAAAAGAAATAACGTTCAGAAAACATGAGATTTTGTTTAAGAGTTATTTTGATGAAGTAGGTTTATCTCATCTTCACAGCTTATACTGTTGCGATTATTGTGTTTTCATCCATACCTTAAAACCCTAACCCACCTCACTCCTCCAAAATCCTCCTGGCGGTTTTGGAGGATTCTAGAGGATTGAGGATGAATGGTGATTGAATCAAATGAGGATTCTGGAGGATTGAGGATGAATGGTGATTGAAGCACATGAGGATTTTGGAGGATTGAGGATGAATGGTGAATGAAGCACAAGAGGATTTTGGAGGATTGGGGATGAATGCATTTTGAGGCAGGACTGTCTGATGATTTTGAAGGATTTGGCGTTGGTTATCCTTCATTTAAACACGAGTGCAAAGTTTTGGGATGAGGAGGATTTTGGAGGATTGACGATGAATGCATTTCGAGGCAGGACTGTCTGACAATTTTGAAAAATTTAGGCGGAGTTGAAAAATTGTGGAGGATTTTGGAGGATTGAGGATGGTTGTAAGCAACAAGGGCCTAGGGGGTTAGGGTTAAACCTTTAGTACTTAAACCTTGTCTTTCAGATCGTTATGTGGGTGAAATGTAAATATTTGAAGTAATTATGTGATTAGATGTATAGTTTATATAATTCATAAAACAAATTCTGTACATATGAATGATTTTTTCATGCGCGTGCACTTGTTTATAATCGTTTTTTTTTTTTCTTCAAATTTCTGTTATAAATATTCTTTTGAAGTGTATCTATGTATAGTAGCTGTGTTGGAAAAATTATCATTTGTATTTATAAGATTGAAGAAAAACGAAAGGGGATCATGATTTGTTGAAGATATTGCTATTTTATTTTTAGATCAATAAATTTCTTGACCCAATATAGTGGGTTTTCCCCTTACAAAAGGAAATGAAACTTTCCCTTTATGACTACAATTTCAATCCATTAATTAAATTGTGGTACATAAATTTTACAGATATTGTAGTTTTGAAGAAAAGATTTCAATATTTGTATATTTTTGTTGAAAAAAAATTGTAGAGTGATCGTCTAGCAATAAAAGTAGTGATACCTACTGGGAAGTGTTGAAACATTTATTTCATTTATCTTTAGATACATTTGACTAGGCATAATTTATTTTCTCTTAAGAAATAGTATATTTGTACCAACTGCCATATTCGGCTCGATTCATTACTTTTGTCAATTTTTCCCCCAAATACACATGCACTTTAAAGATACCAAACTCAAACCTCGCACAATTCCTGCAAGTACTAATAAAATTCAGTACAGTATTATGTTTCTGTTTGCATTAAAACAAATATAAGAAAAATTGAAAAATAATGTTAAGAATTAGCATCTTCCTCTGACACTAAACTTAAATGACTCACTTAACGGAAAGAATGTAGTATCCTGACGCCACTTTCTATGGAGAGTGCATTTTTCAAAGTATTTTCAAACAAAATTGGAAATGTTTCTCAGTGTCTTTTAACATTTTTTTGCAATGACTTGCCTTCATTGAGATACATTTATGATGAAAAAAGTGGCGTCAGTATGCAACATTCTTTCCAAATTGACTTATAAAAACTCACTGGTCAACTAATTTGCTTGAATTTAATTAATCTTTGTTGACTTGAAGAAGACCTTGTTTCAGAAGACCTTGTGCATTCATTGTGACTGATTTAAAATAACGAAAAGACCTCCAAGATGTCTGCTGAACGCAACTTGTCCATGAAAATTCGAAATACCCCTTTGTTCCAAATTTGTTTTCAAACCCAATATTGTCTCTTTTGCAGCACCGGGAAATACGCGCCGTCCACGTACCTCACCGTACGGTTCACGTACGCCGGGTCGTACGTGTCCCACTCGTAGGTAGCGTCCCGTACGGACGTGTCCGCGGTGACGTTCATGCTGTTGTCGACATCAGGCGAGACGGTGAAGTGCGGAATGCCGGCGCTGGCCCCGAAGTCCGAGTCCAATCCGGGCCCGTACGGGGACGCGTTCTCCGGTGCGGAGTCGGTGCAGTGGGTGTTTGGGGTGTTGGTCGGGACGACGAGCTTGGGTGTGGGCGTGTTCACCTGAAAAGAAGGGGGGGGGAGACATTTTCTTACTCTTAAAAATAGGTGTGCTGAGAGGAAACAGAGGTGTTAGTATGCTCTGATTTCGTAGTCTTTAGACAGGAATAAGGGCAGTATATCTTTTCTAATGGAAATAACGAAGTATCGTTTTTCCAACATCAAATTTGTTTTGCAGGCCTTCCTCTTTTGGGGAAGAATTCCATACTTGGACATCACTAATTTTTCCCTGCAGTGACCTATCAGCCATCAGAAAGCGATGTCCTAAAAAAAGTCAAATGTAGCAGGGAAAATATTGAAGCATTTCAAGCTGAGAAAACACTTTGAATTTTTCAGACCAGTCTCATAGGGTTTGTGCACAGAGTGTCAAGTGATGTCCAGGTATGGAACGCTTTCCCTGTTTTGATTTGTACATTTCAGTTCAATCAAGTGAGCAGTTTGCAGCAGTTTTATTCATGTTTCTTTCCCAATCTCGTCAGAAAATAGACAGACATAGATTAGACGTTTGTTAAGAGTGACTTTTACATTTGTACACAACAATTTTTTTTCCATTTCTCTATTCCAACTTTCCTAGAGTAATGTTTAGCTCAAAACTGACAAAAATGCCGTCAAATAGCGTCGTGATGTTGTCATCAATCCCCATTTAGAATACAATTTAATTTAAGACACTCTGGCCATTTCTAAACCTACTTCTGTCAGCATTGTATTCGCCTCGGCAAATGTGGTTCTGATGTTTGGTCGTGCCGGCCTGTTCCGCCGCTGCATCCCATGATGGACCCCGTTGGACTCGGGGGAGGTCGGCACCCGCGTCCCCGATAGGTTGAACCTGGGCATCCTGGTGTCGCCCCTGACCCTGACACGCCTGACGCGGCTCCGGGAGGAATAACGCCGGCTGGTCGTAGGCCGAGCTATGACCGGCTCGGACGAGACCGTTCTGTGGATGCGTATCGGGTAAACTCCCGCGGTGGTATTCCACAGACGACGGTAGGAGTCACACAGGAAAGGGTCGGTGATGTTGGCATTCAGGTCCCGGGCCGGTGCGCCGTGATGGAGCGGGTAGACCCGGGCTAGGGGCTCGGCTGCCCGGCCGGCCGGCGGGGCTCGCCACGGTGGCTGGTGATGGCAAGGCTGTGTCTCGTGTATCACCCTCATGGGTATATCCTCCTGCTGTGTGGATGTTCCAGACTGCAATCTGCTAGACATGGACGCCTGGGCCGTCTCTTGCCGGTGGAAGCTCTCAAATATATCCTCCCTAGCCTTGTTGTTCCGGTTCCCAGCCAAATCCACCAGTCGGCGACGGCCAACATTCTTCCGGTATAAAATCCTACACTGAATGACTAGCACAAGCACCACAGCGAACACCAAGATTGCCACCGTAATGCTTATCCCGTACCGGTACCAAAAGTCAGACGCGGTGTTCGCGTCTTGTGAAGTCACGGGAGATAATGTTCCGGGAAGTGAAGTCGTCACCGTGATACCGACCGGTCCCGCGTGGGTGACAGCTCCCGTGGTTGTGTGTCCAGTCACGCTGCCGTTCATGATTACCCCGCCAGCCCCGGTCCATGTCGCATCCCCGGCCCCGGGCAGGTTGTTGTCAGTCACCAACGAGGGACTAGCTACCGTCAGCGGGTCTTGGATCCACTTGTTGGGCCGGGTCAGGGTGTCTAGAATCTCCTGAAGGGTTTTCCCGTGGTTTGGTCTTGTAAGATCACTCTCAGGCGCCCACATACCCAACCACTCCGCCCGCAGTTCGTGCTGCACATGGTCACCTAGTCTGGTTCAAAAATCCCGCCGCTCCAACCGTCTGTATTGACTTTTTAACAAAATTAGGCGGGGAACAGACAGAATAGCTCATTCGCGGCGAGTTAAGCATGCCACTCAATCTACAATTGATGACGTCATGTTAACGACTTCTTAGCTAAGGTGGGTCGTATTGTTATTAAAATGCCCACGATTGCAATTTGTACGGTGGTCTGGAAGGGACATTCAAAGATCAATATACGTAAAATGGGGAGTCAGGTTGGTATAGCGGTACTTTCCTCGCCTTCCACCGCTGTGACCCGGGTTCGAAACTTCGAATCCCGCCTGGGCCAATATGTGGATTGGGTTTTCATTCCCTGCCTGATTCCGTGGGTTTTCCCCAGAATATTCTTCTGGGCTTTTCCTCCCACCTCTAAAACTGTAATTTCTTCTCATCGTCTTCTCTCTACAGGTTTCTTCAGGCTTGCGAGCTACAGTGCCTTGGGTGCTTTTGAGGAATCCTTGGTTTCATTACCAGAAATGATTAATAATAATAATAATAAAAAAATGCATTGGCTATCGCAAAGTTAAGATGAAGTTAAGACCTGCAATCCCGAAAATAGACTGGCTAGTATTTGGTACTGCCAAACGTGTGTAAGTATCTATAAACTTTTTTCTTAGCTTCGTCACGTCACGACTGGTATAGGCCTACATAATTATTTCGAGCCGTTTTTGTTTTTATAATTATGTTGTTGACTTTACCCTTCTGCACTGTTTGTCTCTCTATTTGTTTAAAATTATCAGTTTGTTTTCGAGGGTGGCGTGGGAGTGGGGGGGGGGGGGCACAGTCTAGCAGACTCCCAGTAGGCCTATAAACAAAGCTACTTTCCAGCTCTTCAGAGAGGGGAGAGGGGGAGGGGTATGGTACCAAGCCCCGCCCCCTTACAATGCCACTTGTCATTCTGCGTCTAATGTACTCTTTCCTTTTCACAGATATAGGCCTTTCTTTTGTTTGTAAACATTGGCGCCATTTTGTATGGGCTGCCGTAAGCGCATAAATTGAAGCCGTGGTTGACAACATATTTTTACAAAAAAGTCCTCTTAACGCCACCAACACATGGTAAAAAGACATATGTGGGAATCATTTTGTAGCTTTGTTGAAAATGTTGTATTTTCAAGTATCAAATAATGTTTTGGTGATCTGTAATAACTCTTCTTCATTTTTGCAGTTTTGGACCTTCCATAGTTTTGCAGGCCGTGGTTGGCAAAAATGCAGTTTGCCAACCAAGCGCAGAAAGGTTTATAGGCCTACAATCCTCCATTCACCCCATCTTTAAATAGCTTGCAGTCAGTGCCATTGTATTTTTACGAATCGATCCGTAAGGGGATAGTGACGTCATTAGTACACTTCTGGGAAAATCCGGTCTTAAAAACAGTTTCTGTAAAACACGGTGTCCACACCTGTGGTGATCTCAGTACAATATGTGAATAGCACCCAAGGTGAAATCGTAGACTCAAAAAAGACGCCAACGCAAAATAGATGAAGAATATGCCTCCTGTGTTTATAAAGTGTGCTCTTTCCATGAAATTGTGATCCTCTTCAGATATCAAGTGGACTTGCTTTCATCGAGTAGTCTGCTTGGGACACGCACTAAAATTGACGTTCTTTTGCAAACAAAACATCCACACTCACACAAAAGTCACGAATATTGATGTTTTTTCAGTGTAGATGGGCCTAAAAGACAAATGTTGCTCTGAAGGTCGTAAAAAGTTAGCAGCTTTTTTTAAGAAAGGAATTTCATTTTATTAAGGACGGCTGCAAGTATAAGCGCTTTAGATTTTATACCCTACATTTCTTGAATGTCAGTGCATGACTTTCTTAAAAAGTTATCTGTGATTACGTGATCATAGACTAGACTATATACGATTGAGACTACGATGAACACAAAACGAACGCCAGTGTGAATGATTTTGAGGTTCGTGTTTGTTTCACCCATAGAAGATGTATTGGGAGCCCCTTTTCACACGTTGAAAATGACGGTATGATTGCCTCCATTGCCTCTTTCGTGTTTATGTCACAGGAGTCCAAAATGACACAAACATTAGCCCGAGCCTGTGGGCAAATTGTGTGTATTTTTGGCGCAACTTTTCTAATTGCAGCGTCACAACAAGATGTTTGCCGACAACTCATGGTGGCTTATTGGACCCATGTCCGCCTTGGGACAGGATTAACGGTCATTCACATAACGGTCGATGCAATCAATGGTCGCGATTGACCCATAAGCCGATATAAAATGCAAATAATGTCTGGACAATGCCCCATCTTACGTCCAAAGCTTTCAGAGGATTCCTATTGTGGGTCGTGCAAAAGAAATATTCCCTCTGTCACAAACAGAGCATCAGTGAGGCGTGCAGTGTTGACCCACGGCAGAGTCTTGAAATAACATCGACGGGGATGATGCAGGGCGTTGGATACCGGGAGCAGTAAACAAACAACGGGGAGTGAGTCTCACTTTCTTGATTTCTGACTTAGGAGGAGAGTCACATCCAGGCAGAAACTTGAAGACTTGCATCAGCAACACTTCTCCGACGAAATTTTAAGCCAGTAGTGTATGCTGACTGAAAAGGACTACGTGAGGAACTGAGTGATTGATATGAGAAAAGGAACCCGTGAAACTTTAATGAGAGGCGTGCAGTTTTAATGAGAGGCAGTTGACCATCGGTTGTGATTGTGCTTCAACTTTCACAGAAAGCGTAGGCCATCCCGAATCGGTTACTGATGGACATGCTTGACTTCTGTCTTGAATCTGAATGAAAACTCTTTCGTTGCTAGGATTTATCCTGTTTTGTCGTCAACTTGGGACCAGTACAGGACAAGTGTGATCGATATAAGCCCAGCTTGTCTTCAGTGTTTTCCAGTTTGAACGGAATTTTGTAACCGTTTGAATTCGACCCAAAGAACATTAGCTAAAGTGAACTTTTGTTTTCTTGCCGGATCTCCTTTATTGATAGCTTGAAGATGGAGGTAGTTCAACAAACCAGCCCTTGAATTCAAGAAGCTTAAGTTTGTTCAAAGTTACAAAACTCTGAACCGTACAAATAGGCAAAAAAGAAGAAGAATATTTGATGTTTTCAGAGTAACCCAAGAGTTGTTCACGGCTGGCAGAATTTGGAGTTGTCCGGAAGATGTCTCTCTTGAAGTTAATCAAAGCGTCGCAGAACAAGGAAGCAGCTAGCGCTGAAGAAGCCGAAGCAAATGGGGTCCCTCCTCCTCCGGCTTCCGATGCCGCCAGCACCTCGGAACCAGGCGACAACCCGGCCCCGTCCTTCAAGGGATTCGGCCGCAAGATGTCGGTGTGGTCCACTGTGGCTCGTAAACTCTCCGTCTCGACGACTGCAAGCACCAAAACAGTGAACAAGCCCACCATAACGCTACCTAAGAAGCGGTACGAGAACTCGTATCGTACGCAGCCGGATGACAGCATCACCTTCAACGGACCCCAGGTGGAGAAATTCCTGCGGGAGCTCTTGGAGATGCGACTCAAGACGGAGAAGTACGACCCGCGGAGCTGCAGCTTCTTGACGACCAGCCTGGCGGACGTCATCAAAGCTCGCACCAAGAAGATGGGTTTCCGTAGACATCGGATCGTGGTGTACGTGGTGGTTGGGGAGAAGCGGGACCAGGGCCTGCAGGCATGCGGCCGGTCCGTCTGGGACGATAGGACCGATAACTTTGTGACGGTGACGTACGAGAATGCGTCCATGTTTGTGATTGCCAGCGTCTACGGAATCTATTACGAGTGAAATGCAACAATTCTTATTCTTCAAAATCGTGGACGAAAACTGGACAACAACAAGGATATTTAGGAAAAGATGGCACCAATTTTCATCATGTTTTCCCCCAACATTGTGACTTGCCCAAACTTTGGAATTTTTCGTTGCTCTTATTAACCGTGTGTCCTAAACTCGATGATGAGTTTTTCTAAGAATTCTGTACGGTTGTGAAACAAATTGATGCCCAATTTGTTATTGAACAATTTTTTGGTCCAACTCGATGTCACTGAACAATAATTTGAAGATTGAAGTCTTTCGTGGTAGAATTAATGAACAGTTGTAATGGATGAAATTCTACAGGCCATGATGAACTAACATTGGAAAACTGCTGTACAAAAGTTTACAAACATTTTCCTTTGTTAAATTAATGGGTTTTTTGGTATAAACGGTATTATTATTATCATTGTCTTTAATGTAAAAAATAAGTATTGCTTTCGATCAAATTCAGTAGAATCTTGTTCCATATTAAGGCCAAGTAAAAAAAAACACACCAGTTGATCGTCTGGGTTTTTTTTTTCAAAAAGGGGAGGATGAGGGCCTTTTAATTTTTTTTATCGACAAATATACCAAAATAGCCTTATTTAGCTTACACGATATGTGCCTTAAAAAGGAGGAGGCCCCATTTTATTTGATAGTTCAGGGCATAGTTGTCTACTAGTTGATGACCAAAAAACCTTCTTATAAGTGCTTATTAAACATTAATAATTCTTAGAAGCATCTGAACTTCTCAAACATTAAAAAAACTTATGCCTGATATTAAAAAAAGAATATGCAGCCCCAAAAAAGGAAACGGGCGGGGACGATCAAATGGTATTTTTTTTACTTGGCCTAAGCTACTTTGTAGATGACAGCGCATATAAGAACAGTCTTGAGCAACTCTATTTAATCCTTCAGATTATTATCTTGTTACGGATTAGCTCCAGGAGTTCCGATTGTAATTAAATCCACACTAAGGATCGATTACCGAACTGGATCGATACGGCTCATCGATCGATGCTTAATTAGGTTGGAAACTGCAATAACTTCTACGCAGTATATTTTCGTTGTTCCTAACGTTTCAAAGATAATGTGTGTGTTAAAATTGTAGATTGTCAGTGAAGTGTGAAGTTTACGTGTAATTTTTGTAGTCACTTGCAAGATGTTAATACATTTGATGCAATAAAGAAAATTAAGTCCTAAATGTAGAATAAAACTTTTTTTTATGTTTTTTTTTGGATTTAGTCGTGTTTTAACCTTGATCATGAAGTAGCTAGACCGGTGCCTCCTCGGCCAGATGAAGTAGGGTACTGATAAGGAAAATGATGAATAAATATCAATGAACATTTTCCTGGGATTCCCTCAACATTTTCGAAAATTGTTCTCTTTTCAACCGTGAATAAATAGTTCCAGTTTTGCCAGATATTCACGACCACCGCCCTCTTGGAAAAAGAGAAGAATGAGGAAGTTAGGTTTGCAATTTTGTAAACCCTCCAAAGTTAAACTTCTCTGTGCAGACATGTAAATAGGCCCAAAATTGCCTACGCCGGCCAAATCACGATTTTCATGCCCTCAAATTTTAGAGCATTTCGAGGGCCCTGCATTTGAGGATTTGTAAAAAAAAAAAGAAGGATGGAAGCCGTGCAGAGGACTGCAAGCTCGTATTTGTGTGAAATTTGGATGAATTTAGGCCCTAAAATGGAACCTTTTTTTTGCAATGGAGCGTAGGCGTCCATTTTCAAAATGGCGATGGGCTTCTGGACTGCTTTTAGGGGTGATCATCTTTGGATGGAATTTTCTCCCAAAAGTCATGGGATAATAGCACAAACATTCAACAGAAAATGAAAGGTGGGGAACTAAGCTTTTAATTTGATGTGTGTCTCCAACACCCCAGAGAGTTGTAAGTATTTAAAAAATAATTTTCGGAAGTGCACGTTAGCACTGAGGTCTATGGCAAAACCTTCTGAGAACCGCATTGAATGTAGTACAGCAAGCCATCAGAATGACCGATATTTCGCTAGCGGAATCAAGTCCTAAATACTTGAATAAGAATATGATTCGTCACTGGACAAACTATAAAAAGACGATTGATAAATAATTTTATACTTTGTTTTAATTTAATAAACAAATAGCAGATAAAATAATGTGAGACTTATGTGTACAGACATCGCTCCTGCTTCTGATTCGTTGAAAAGTTTATTGACCCGCCTGCCGAAATATTGTCCAATCACAGCACTATTTGCGCAAGAGCAGTACAATACAACATGGCGGAGAACAGGGAAAGCAACGTGGGTACGACAGACGGCGAAAAGGGGGCCGGAAAAACAGGAGAAGATTTGAATGCGATGTTCGACCGGTACCTCGACGAAGCAGCGTCACACCCTAAGTACGCCAACAAGAAGAAGGGTGACTTTTTACAGAAGGAAAATGAAGAATTCTTGAAAAACTGGGAAGAGGTAGGCTGCCGAATTTCCGGACAGATTTTATCCATTGCAAATGAGCCATTGCATATTACAGAATACAGTTTATGACTGTGTGTTGCTGATCTTGCGCAAACCGTAGCGCTTTATTCTAGTTCATAAGTTCCAGAGCAGAATCCTGATGCCAGTCAGTTATGACACTTCTCCTATGCGTACGCGGGTACGGTATGAACGTAGATGTATGAAAAAAAATAGAGAGGGCGTGGATGCGCGGATGCGCAGATATGGATGCGGGGGTGGATGAGCATGAAGTCATCAATAGAGGGCGCTTTATTTACCCCAGGACCCTCTGCTGTATTTACCCTAGGTCCCACTGCTTTATTTCCCTATCTAAAACCAACCCCAACCTACCCACTCATTCCGTCTTGGATGCGTGGATGCGCGGTTGCACGGATACAGGTGGGCATGAAGTAAACTGTAATCAATAGAGGGCGCTTTATTGGATGCCTGGATGCCTGGATGCGGGGTGGGCATGAAGTAAATTTTAGTTCCTTCCAGCACACAGACTAATTATCAGATGAATTGGAAACAATTACATTTTTGTGAATTGGAAACAATTGCATTATGGTTTGCTTGTTCTTCGGATAGGAGATTGACAAGATACCGGTGTTCATGAAAGAGATACCTGAAGACGCTGGAGATAACAGTCTGGTAGCCGCACTGCAGGCAATCAAATATGATGAAGACGATCCTCCAGAAGGTACCGACATGGAGGCGGGGATTGACAAGCATTTAGAGGCGGTCACTGGTATTCCAAAACAATGCAACTCTGAAAAAACTATGGTCTCTCCAAATTTTGTTTTAAAGTAGAACAAAATTAATTAACTGGAGTGCCTTGAACCTGCAACCTCCAGATGAACATTTTTTTATAAAAATGGGATGCAACACATTGTAAATTGTGGGGATTTGAAATTGTTCTTGCTTTGCAGATTTAAGAGACTTAAAAGTTAACGTGCCAGCCCCTATCCCCCTAGTAGCTCCTCAGGACACCCTGCTAAATCCAATGAAGTCCATCTGCAGTTTCCTGCTCAATCCCACTGTTCCTTATTTTCAGTCGTCTGCTGAATCCAACGGAGTCCAACATGGCGTTATAATCAGGCATGCAACTTTTCCTCGGATCCGCTGATTTCCTCGTTTTTTTACTTATCAAGTATGCCATTACAAATTGAAAAACACTGTACAAAATCTTGTGTGGTTTGGAATTTCCTCATTTTTTGTAAATTCCCAGTTGCATGCCTGTATAATATGGATCAGTTGCCTGCTGAATCCAACATTTTGCATGAGGAATGCACACAAGGGGTTAACTGCTCAATCCAACAGGCTCCATCGGGTATATGATATAGTTGGTTCCTGTTGGATTCAGCAGGTTTAGGGTTAAGTGTGTATGCCAGTTTGTCCTCTGCTGCATTTGACAAGACGACATCAGCAACATAAAATGCGAACTATTGAGACAGGGGGAGCAAGTGTCATTGAACAGTGTTACTGTCAGATCCTGTGGTGGCTGTCGGCCACAGACTTTGAGGCCTTTTGGCCTGAAGGAGTTGACCTGTGGGATCTTTTTTACACTGAGCAGGCTCCACCCTACAATTTTTTTTCTTGGTTCTGAGGTTTACAAAAAAATGTTCTTTGATTTGACTCAGAGCTTGCCAAGACCCACAAAGACGACGGCAACGCTTGGTTTAAGAAGAAGAAATACAAAATGGCCATCACAGCGTACGACGAAGGTCTCAAGCAGAAATTTGAAGACGGTGAGCTGAGGGCGGTATTGTACACCAACAGAGCGGCAGCCAACTATCACCTAGGTGAGCTGGGACTGAAATTTCAAATTCTTGACTTAGGGCAATTCCAACGTCGCATTACAAATCAGACATATTATTTATACTAGACCCTAACCTTTCCAAATCCTCCAAAATCCTCTTTGCAAAAAGGAGGATTTTGCAGGATTGAGGATACATGGCAAAAATGTGCTGCTAATTTTGGAGGATGCCCTGTGTCCAGGTCTTGGGCCGGACCTTGTGTTGTTCATGCTCAGCCGTGCATAAATTTAGGCCTAGATTATACTTGAAATCCTCTGCACTGCTCCAGGATGTCACTGGCTCTGCCTCAACATATAAACAGTGATTGCTGGAGGGTTTTGTAGGATTGAGGCAGTGGTCGCCCCTCCAAGGACCACATTCAAGAAATAACGGAGGATTTTGCAGGATTGAGGCTGTGTGCATTTTTTACATGGAGACAGTTGGAGGATTTTGCAGGATTGAGGTTGCATCCTAGCAAAAATGCCTAGGGAGTTAAAGTTAAAGAGCTCAGTGAATAAAGCTGAACATTATTTTTTATTTAAATCTTATCCATCCATCAACTAGTAATGGTCAAGGAGATTACAGACTAGGAGTTTTGGATCATTTCTCTGAATCATTATTAACCCTAACCTTCCCCAACCCATCAAATCTCCAACGGCATGTCTTGTTTGATTCTGTCAGGAGGGGCACAGTACCCCTAAACTGACAGTCTTTTACATTGGGTTGGCACACCTCCAGAATCAAAGTCAGAAATATGTGTGTGCAGTTTCCCATATGGTGTTGGAATTTGCCAGGATGGGTATGGTTCCTAGTAAATCATGCTAGGGAGCTCGGGTTAAGATATCATGGTTAATTGGCTCGGTCGGGGACATTACATTTTTTTTCCCGTACTGCTGGACCTTTACATTTCGAACTTGTGGAAATGTTGCAAATGTGACAAATATTGTTTCAGATTTCTTTGCCTAATACTTTCTCTCTATTTTGATTCATGACCATCAGGGAACTGCCGCTCCTCTCTGAATGATGCTACAGAGGCAGTCAAGCACAATCCCAGCCACATGAAGGCGTTGATAAGGGCAGCCGATTGCTGCATGAAACTTGAGGAGTACAGCGAAGCCGTCACGTGGTGCGACAAGGCGCTGAAAATATCCTTTACTTAAAGGGAATATACATCATTTGCTTTTGCTGTAATTTTCAGAAATGGATGGAATTGGGGGGTTGGAAATATATAGCAAATATAGTTACACTGACTTTTTTGAGGTTTTGCGTTCGAAAATGCTATAAAAACCAAGAAAAACAATCATTTTCCTGTAGTCTGGTTCCCTGACTCCATATAAGAAGAAACAGAGCAGTTTACATACATTGGGGAATTGTAAGGTCAGGGAACCAGTCTAGCTGGCTTGTACCCGTTCATAGGTGTGTAATCGATTGCAAACAAGTGCAATGGTCAATTGGGGCCAGTATTTGAAAAAGCCAGTTTTTTTCAACGCTGGTCGGCCGACCAGCGTTGGAAATTGATACAAAAATACCACTTTTCTTGAAAATGACAGTATACCAGGTGCCATGATTTTACAGGATGCTTTACACTGTCATTCACTAACAGTCCAGCAAGGTATTTCAAAATGATTTGGTAGTTTTATTTTTTGATGTTTGCAAATGTTGTATTTTCCCTTTAACATATTTTCTTTCAAAATGTTTTAATCTTTTTACTGTTTTTAATCTTTTTACTGTTAGTATTGTTAATTACACAGTTATTTAAACAACTAAACCTAAATCATCCTTGACTTTGTACCACATTTCTGCTGATGACAAAAGAGTCTTGGATCTGAGGTTAGCAGCTACCAAACAACAGGTAACACCAGTTTACTTTTTCAAACGTGGGGATTTTTTGGGACATCTTCAAGCCAGAAAATTTCCCATACATTTACAAAAGTTACTTAACCAGCCTACCAACCTACATGGCAACTCGGCAAAAGAGTTTATGTTTCACAATTGCAGCCTTGGCATTGCTCCCATACTCAGACAAGATGACTTCTTACTTTTATCACTGTTTTTTTGTGAGTTTGTAAACACCGGCAATCGTGGACCTAGGACAAAAGGGTTAGGGCACAAACAATACGTCCACGATTGACCGATAGTCCACGATTGAAATTCGTGTACAAAACCAATGAGAGCTGTTGCTAAAAAGTTAGAGTACAAACAAAGGAATGAGGATTACGGACAATAGGGGGTCCACTATTGCTGGTGTTTACAAAGATGGGTGTTTGTGTACGTGTTCATCTTTTCAAACCGTGGACAAAAAATACCAGAGAACAAAAGGAAACAATATCGTCCACGATTCCCAGCACACGTCCGCGATTGGGGTCGTGTACAAAACCTATGGGAGTCTTCCTAAAAAGTTAGAGTACAAACAAAAGAGGGACAATAGTACGTCCACGATCGACGGTGAACACACGTTTGCATGTGTGTGGTTTCGCCCTGCAAACATAGGTATTTCGGTTAGACCATGACAATTTGTTGAGTTTAAAATCACATTTACATCACTGAAGGCTGTTTCAAACCAGTCAGTATTAATGCTATTCAGGATCGGCAACTGGGTCCCTAACAGGATTGCATTCTTCAAATTTGTAACTGCTCCATCGTTCTTTTGTCCCCGAATTAAAAGAAAATTACAGAGAGGAACAACAGAAAGCGAAAAACTGAAGAGAAAGCGGCACTGGCAAGAAGGATGAAGATCGTGGAGGCTATCAAGGTGGGGACACACTTCCAGACAGATCAGGAAAAGCACTGAGGAAACTTTCTGTTTTAATTTAAAGTTGAATAAAGATATTGACTTGGGTGGGTTTCGAACCTGCAGTCTCTAGACTGCCGTTCTGGTGCGCCACCAATTGAGCTATCCAGCCCTATGGTGGTGGTTCCACCATTTTATCAATATCTTTGTTCAAAGCTAATTTCTAACTTCCTACCGGTAAGTTTGAATTGGGAATTTAAAAATGAACCTTTTAATCCTAGTAGCGCCCAAACCGCCCTGCCTATTACTTCCTGTAGTGCTCAAAACCACCGATTACGCGATAAGTTTATGAGTTCTTCAATGAATAAATACAATAAATGCGATGTAATGCAATATTATGATGTAGTACATAATGCTTATGGTTAATCTTGACTCATCTGATCATCAGAGTCGGAAGATTCAGTTCGGTCAACTCAACGATGACCAACAAGCCAAGTCCCAAGACCAGCTCATGCTGGACGCGGTCGCCAGCCAGCACCCCACGGGTGCTGCCATCGCGCTGGACGAGTCGGGGAACCTGACCTGGCCGGTGACCTTCCTCTACCCAGAATACGGCCAGAGTGACTTCGTCCGAGAATTTCACGAGGATTCCATGTGAGTCAAAATGTGAAGACTTAACATCACCATACCCTTCTCAGTTGTGCAACAGCTCCTTGTGGAGTATGGGCTCCGTGCACAAGTACCCCCTCAACGGCCAGAAAGAGAGAGTTTGGGGAGACCACTGGGAGAGACTTTTGACGCATTGCCGATGATGCCGCGAAGACGCCATGGTTTTTTGCATATTCGGAATAAAATCAGTGGTGTGTACTCGAGCTATATGCAGGCGAACCAGTATGTGCACATGGTATGTCCCGACCACTGGGCTCTCAAAAGTGGTCAAACAGCGCCCTCGCTTGTTCGCACATGGCACCCATACAGCTTGATGTTGCCTTTTCTCTATGCCAACGGCCGATTCAAACACAATCACCATGATTGTGACAAATGTCTTGCCCAAGGACACACACACAAGTGTGTATTTGCCTGCAATCGGGGACCTCCCTATTGTCCCTCTTTTGTTTGTGCTTTAACTTTTTAGGAAGACCTCCCGTATGTTTAGTACACGATTGCCAAATTGGGGATCCTATTGTCCTCTATTGTTCAACGTCCCCAAATGAATGCAGAAACAAACTCATTTCCACCCCATTTAAACCCAGAATCTGCAGAATTACCAACAATACCTTTGTTAATGACGCACCAGACCACAAAGCCACAACAAACTGATAATGTTAGTTCCTTTTAAACCCTAGTTTTTTTCGTTTTTCTTCTTCAGTTTCTCGGACCATCTGCAGGTGCTCTTTGAGGAACCAGCTCCCTGGGACAAGCAGGGAATGTACAAGCCTCACAAGGTTCAGGTTGGTATGACCTTTATCAATAATAAAACAATGGACTGCTCCTTTAAGCTCCGCCAACTGTGCGCACTTGCAACAGCACATGTACATCACCTATGGACACTGCCATAGATGCAGTTCTTAAATAATATCAGTTGCGGGTAATATTGTGCATCCTGAAACCGACCCGAAACCGACCCGACCCCGAAACCGACCCGACCAGAAACGAAACCGACTTTGGGTTGAGTCAGGTAGGTTTGCCCATCATTTCAGTCGGGTCGGGTCGGTTTTGGTTTTGCGTTTGTGATATTTGGGTCGTGTGGGTTGGTTAAGACATTTTGGAAAAACTCGAAATAATCAAAATTTCTTTTTGCACCGCCCTGCATATTATGCAGGATGCTAAAAAGGAGGATGGTTGGTCCATAATATGTCGTATCTTTTTGTCCCTCAGATTTACTTCCATCATTCTGAAGGCACTGAACTTATCGAGGTGAACCCTGGATCCATGCTGAGATCCATTCTACAAGATCCAAGGTAGCCCAAAAATATTTTTTTGAATTTTAAAATGTCATCATTGCTTTTCCTTAGTATTACTATTCACAGGCTAAAATCATTGAGGTTCATGCTCACATGTATCCATAGGAGATTGAGCATCACTTTTTTTTTGGGGGGGGGGGGTTGTTTGACAAATGAGGTGACAAAACGTCCTCATAGATTTCACTAAAACATGATTCCATTTGTTTGCTTGCTTGCCCAGGTATTTGGTTGCAGGAGTGCCACTGTTTGTCATCTTGCCCAGAGGTTGTCCTTTCACGGAGACATACCTGAAGAGGTATGCAACCCTCTGCTGAATCGACGGAAAAATAAAAAAAACATCGTACTTGGCTGATTCAGCAGTTGACCAGTCACGACTGCTGGTAGGCTGGTGGCAGCTGGTGGTTCTACGTTCTGCCCAGCAGTAGTCGGGTGTGGAGCAAAGCCTGAATCTGCGACGAAGTGGACCGTTGCGTCTCAGCGTCCCTCCCGGAGACCCTGCTAGCTGCTTTGCGCCGTACCTCAGCCGAGGTAAGCAGCCACACTGCCACAGCAAAAATATCACTGTCAGATTCTACTTGATGACTGAAAGGAGCTATCCGGGTCTGTGCGACCTCTATTGAGGGCGCTCTTTATCCCAGTAGCAGCATTGGGATGTTGTTTGTTTACGAGTATTCCTTGACATAATGCGCACCAAATGAAGTCTGCGATTTAGGGCGCTTAACGCACAGATTTAGTATTGGTGGTTTTGGAGGCTGACCTACCCCAATTTCCTGTTGTGAGATAAGACCGGTAGTGTTGTGAATCTTAGTTCACTACTTAAGGTCTTTGGTCTCTGTATGTGTTGACATCAACATTTCAGCCATCTTCCTTTGAAATGTCCTGATTCTGCCATTGCCCTGTTTGTGAACAGTGGGAAAAACATAATTATTGCTTCCCCAGCTTCAATTTTATTTTTACAACCTGCTACAGAGTACGTTGTAAACAGAACAAAGATTTGTTTTAAAATAAATATATTTTTTTTTAAAAGAGTAAAATAATAAGAAAAGAATGATACAACTCTTCGTTATATTAAGAGACCATCACGAAAATGATATTAGTTTTGAGTCGGTCCCTAAATTGAAAGATAAGGGGCAACTTCAATCTGTTGCAGTTTATTAATTATTTAATATTCCAAAATAATTATTCGCCAAAAATGTAGACTTGCATTGTTCGAGCTAAAATTCACAAAACTGAATAAATGCATGAAAATACATTTTGTTATAGTATGGACATGATATAGTATGGACACGACTGGTCTATACACGGACACTAAAGTCTGTTTTTGCTTTCCTACAGAGCTCTGAATAAATTTTTGTTGGATATTACAAACAATCTCATTTGAACCAATTTTAAAATATGACTGAAAGGAAACCTGGCACCTGCGGCACTACTCACTAATATTTCAATATTTTTATGTTATATTTCAATCGGAACACGTGTATATTGAATAAATATCTAAAATATCACAAAGTTATATGTTTTCGTCCCTTATTCATTGCTGTAACTTTCATTAATATTTTGCTCGTTTAGTTCCTACAATAACCAGACAAAATACAATCAAATTTTTCATTTGTCTTTTCCAAAATGACTGGTTGATTTAAAAGTAATTTATGATCTTTGAAAGGATTACCTCGTACATCAGTATGGACCGTTAACTTATCTGAGAGTTACGAGAAGTGTTTTCCTAATTAGAAAATAGCAGGAAAAAATCAGCTAGCCAAAGCCAGCTTGGAAAAAGGTCAGGAGGATTAATATTTGAGCACTGAAACATTAGGAAGAAATTATTCATTTCTCAACAAACGTTCAATAATCCTGGCCAACTCACATATTTGAACATCCCTCATTATTGTAAAACATTATTTATCTGAACATCACAAATAAATGTATGAAACATTGAATATTGAAAGGTTTGACACATCGTAGTCAATGGCTCTTTATACATTTGCATTATAATCAACACGAGACCCCCTGCTGTGTTTCGTCCCAACTATAGTTGGGATTAATCCCAACTATTCCATCCCAGTTGGGACAGCCCTGACTATATAATTGGGACCGGCCCAAGTATAGTTAGGACCATTGCTTTAGTTTGGCGTAACATCCACAAGTCGGTCTCTAACTGGTCTAGTCGCAGAATGCCGTCCACTTCTTTCTTCACGGACTCCATCAATGACTAGTCCACATTGATTGGCAAAGATAAAAGTGTAAGGACTAGTTATCACTAGCCATCTGTGAGCCTCCATGGTTTCCATGAGCTGTAGAGGGCAAACTGCCTCTCAACGACAAACCCATTGATGGATTGCACAGGTTTGCGGCAGCCGTTGTACCACTCAGAATCTCCGATCCGCTTCACCTTCTGCTCAGATCCGTTGTACAGATGGGGTAGTATCTGACAAATGGTGGTCTGCGCGATAGGAAAGGACTGACCTATCACGCCACGTTTCCTCCAATCAAAGTACGAGTTGTAGAGCGCGTCGTCCTGGTCCAGGAATCGTAGATACTCGGCCAGGGCCTCCAAGGAGGGGAAGTCACTGACGTGTATGAAGGAGTCGGGAGGCGCGACCTTCTCAAAGTCCTCCCTGGGTGCTCCGTACACGACGGGCACGATGTTGTAGCCCAGCGAGTTGGCCCAGAATTTCTCCGTGATGTAGTCCCGGCACTCGCTGTTGGCGAGCGCCAGGTAGAATTTGAACCTCCGCATGACGCGGTTGCAGCGCTCGGAGCGCGCTGGATAGCACGTCAAGTTCCCGCATTTGCCGTAAGTCTTGAGCGGAAGGAGCTCCTGCAGTCTATCAATGAATGGAATCCGCGGCCACGTCACTTCAAAACAGTTGCTACCTATCCACACTATCAGGTCTTCCTTCCCAAGTGCGTGATTGTGTTTCTTGAGTATCTTACGGTTCTCGTTGGGGAGAAACTCCCTGTAGTAGCCAAATGGGAGGTAGACATCAGAGTCTCGTCGGTACGTCATCGTCTTGTGGTACTTCAGTTGGCGTAGGGCGAAAGACTTGGACCACTTGGTGACCCTGAAAGGCGACTCGGTGCTGAAGTATATCCAGGTCTGTCCCTTAGGTGGCTCGATCCGAATCAAGTCCTTGAGGTGTGTCTCAAAGATCTTGGGAAGCATGCCTAGGACCACGGCATCCATCCCGGCTATCAGAGACAAGTTGGCACTGACAGTCAAAGAGATGTTACAGCTGTGTGTAGGACACTCAGTTCTCCCACTCCATGCACCTGTAGCAACATCTTCACGGAGAATCGTTGTGATGGCCTGGAGTTCCGGCCAATCTTCCATGTCCTTCATCTCCCCGAAGATGAGGACTTTCTTGAGACACCCTGTCGTCGGCACTGGATGGTACATACTCTCAATCAGTCGCTTACCTATCAGTGATCCAACTGATGGAGCGCGTCTGAGCTGCTGGAATCTGTCAGTGTTGGCATCTGTAGATGCTCCGTCTGCAATACCCAGGCTTACGTTGACTACGCCAGACGTTAGCATCCACAGGAGCGCTCCGGTAAGGCAGCCCAGAACCACTGCTGTCTTGTTCCATAAAACCTATAACGGAGCAAAGACAAGTCAATACTGAAGATTAATGGACTGTAAAAACCGCTGATAAGACTATGCTCTCTTCCATAATGAACCTCTAGTTTCCCTAAAACCCAGAACGATGAACCTTTTCCTCCTTCTGGATACCGTTCAACCACTACGGAAAATACCACGTAACTATAACAATACTGCATGTTACTTGCCTCCGTTTACAAACTGTTCCGAAACAACTTTACTAATTTTTACAAACAATTTTTAGACTGCATTTACTGACGACGGCATGGCATTTGCTCAATTTTTGTAAAATATTTTTGGTAAATTTCTCGGCGACCGGCTGACCGACACCAAACTCATTGTCAAATGTAACAGGGACACGAATAAAGAAAATTGAAGAATGGAAAGTTTGCGGTAACACCATGTAGATAATTTCTCTTTTGAGATGTGTGGTTCTGAGAAGAACCAGTTGGTTTAACTCGACGTTTCAAAAGTGTGCTCTGTTCGTCATCAGGAGACTGTCGGACTCTTGCTGGCGTAGGGGTTTAAGGGGTGAATACCTATGTTCCTTAATACCTATGTTCCCCAACCCTAACCCTAACCCTACTAATCCTAAGGATTTCGGAGAACACCAGTTTTGGGGAACATAGGTATTGGGGAACATCGGGCAGACCCGGGTTTAAGTAGTGGAGGCTTGGTTCAGCACCAGGGGGATTAGTTCAGTGGACCGTTATTAGGAGGGAGATTCTGGAACAGGATGCTAAGATGCTGGGTAGGATGTTGAAGTGGACCACGTCTACTCATTGAAGCATGTCAGAAGGATGGTGGTACAGCTGGGCCTGGGATGAACAAGGGGTGCAGAATGGTCTCCAAATTTATGGAACGACACAGATCTATATTCTGTACCGGGGTCTTCCCGATGTTCCCCAATACCTATGGTCCCCATTACCTATGTTCCCCAAAATCCTTAGGGTAAGCGCTATTCGAACATAGGTATTGGGGAACATAGGTTTGCACCCTTCTGTACCCTTTTTGACATGCAACGACACGGTCAGTGCCATGGTGCTGCTTAAGCACACCAATTTACAAAGCACAAGAAATATTTGCGTAGCTGCTGTGACATGTGTTAATCGGGAAAACGTATGAGCAATTTACAGTTTGGTAACCACGCGTTAATAACTTGAAGGCACACGGTAACTTAGAGACGTAGTTGTGAGAGCGTTATCCTCCAGGAGAGAATAAAGACAAATAAAGGAAGTGGACGACCATGCCGGGGAATTGCTTGTCTTCTCGCCCCCTTGGCAAACATTCTCATCCCGTGGTGAATGCCGTAAGAAGAATGCTTGCGTCAATATTTGCCTGCCTTTGACATCTTACCAAGGATTGATCAAACCTTGGTTGGAATGTCATTAAGTACCAAGTTCCCGTGCAACCTCGTGGACTACAATGCTATTTTGAGATCATTTTGGCCAATTCGGACATTTTGCAAAGCTACATTCTGCCTGCTGTGCACATAAACTTAAGATTAATTTTTGGCCTACATTCTTGCAAATTTACCGCTGGAACGAAAGTGACCACGACTCCAAGTCATTATCGCGCTTGGAATGCCGTCTTCTGAAGATTAAGTAAATTTGACTTTAAGCTGATGGCTCCGCTCCATCCAAACATCCTAATGGGCGCTGTTGCCATAGGTTGATGCATGCTGCGATCCGGCACACTGTAACGGCACCAGAAGGCATGCGATCATGTCAGAGAAAAAAAACCTTATGGGTATAAACTTGCCTCCTAACGAACAAAGGTCTCTTTTGGCATAAGTCAAATCTACCCGCAGTAAAATACAATTTGATTTTCAAGGGTGAAAATATGGCAGTCGGAATAACATTTACACAAGATGTGTTCATTATGGTAGCTCTGATCTGTGAAACCAAACACATGCACATAATTGTGCAGCTAAGCCTTTTGTATTTCGTGTTCCAATATTAGAAACGCATGGATACCAACACCATAATCTCCATAATATCGTCAGTGATTATGTCTAGTTAGTAATTAGTGGTTGTATTATAATTACTATGCGCATAACGTTGTAGGCCTACATGTAGTTCTACCAATTTTATAAATAGGGCCCTATTATATGCTGCGGGATAAGGAGAGTAATTGCAAGACTTTACGCATAATAATTCAAGATAACAATAATGATGGAGACAATATTTTAAAATGTTCTTAAAGTCGTCAAAAATTATAGCAAGCGATTGGGATTCAGTATATGGGACTTTGACTGACTGTAAATTGACTGTTGTGCTTTATCAGGCAAAAAGTTGACTAATAAGATAATGTAAAAAGAATATTCACGTTATCGCTTTTGTTCTCGCCAAGTTTAATATGACAGAATAAAAACCTTTCAACATTTGCAAGGATCGAAATCTAATGCGATTTCAAAGTAAGCATGTGATTAAGGATAATTTCATATTTAACCCCAATATCTTGTGTCCATTAACGGCATGCGAAATTTGACCACGAAATGGTGCAAAAGTCCAATAAGTCGCAAACGATACCATTTTAACCCAAAAAGGAACTTTTTACATGTAGATGGCCGTCACGTGGCACGTTTGATCCCCGTTTCAAAAAAATAAAACAATATCTCTTTATAACTTCCACTCGCATTTCATTTGAAACAGGCCAAAAAGTATGCATGTATTAAAACATCCGAAGGGCTTGTCATTCGAAAATGTCTGCTTATTAACATAATAAAATAATGTGAGTAATGCCACAAACCTTTCGGGAGAGCATGATGAAAAATCGTCTCAACACCATTTTCGTCATCAACGTCTAGAAATAGTCGATCTCTGGTATAAGACTATCTTCGAAGGGTCATTGCGAAACTCTGTTCTTCACCAGCGCTTTGCGAGGTAACCATGGCTGGCTATCATAACTCCAGCATCATTGAGAGTGAAATATGTTTGCGGAGATTACGGAGGATGTCAAACTTGACGAGAGAAAAAAAAATCTGCGTCTTTGTTTACTCATCGCCCCATACAATGGCCCGTAGGCGGAGGCCAGGCCATGGCACCGATCATAATTTGCTCAGAGGTTGAACCAATGTTGGTTACGTAATTCGTTTACTTGCTAATTTGCTTCACTTGTGCATGATGATGAAATCGGGAAATCTTGAGACGGTCGGAAGTATACTTAAAAGGGTTACACCAAGTTTATTTTGGTAAGCACTCAATCGCATGGCAACCATTGTAATTTGCCTTTTAAGGCTTCGAATCTCGCCCCGTCAATTTCTTTGTTTCAACTTAGCAAACGATTAACTAAAGATTCGCGTTTCTGAAGTTACAAACGCTGGGTGATAGGGCCGCAATTTTTTTCATAGGACATTTCCCAGTTGCACTTATGTGTGTGAATTGTTTTTGTTTCCTGAAAGAACGCACACTATTTTGTGATCCGTGGACAGAGTTCATGGTTGTGTTTAAACTTGAAAAGTACATTGAGTGATTTGAATGATTCTTGTTCCAAAAGGAAGCTTATGAATTGGGCTTTACTATCCTTGATTTTGAAATTGCTAAATGGAAAACATCACTGAAACAATGGTCCCGATATTTGGGTTTCGTTTTTTGACTATGTGGGAATTATAATGAATTTTGAAGCCCAAGGTCAACATTGTACTGGGTATCATTATTTTGTGGTACGGACATTGTCATTACAAAGTGATCAAACGGCGGATTGGAATTTTATAGCAAACGGGAAAAAAAACGATCATTTTCAACTTCTTTCTACAGTAACTTCCGGTCTAATGACGTCATGATTTTGAAACCTTGCAAAGTCACATCCGGTTGTTTAGGAGCAATATAAAATTTATTTTATGTGCCGCTAGAGGGCGTCCTTTCGGTGACGACGTCATCATGCTGCTTTGCGTATTTTTGTCTGCAGCATACATCGTATTTTAACCAATCACATCACGCACCCTTACATGAATATTTATCACGCTGTGTGGATGGAAGACACTTATGTTCTGTTAGTGTTTTCTCTTCAATTAAACCTATCCAAACCAACAAAAGTATTTGATGAAAATGGACACGGGTTAGAACCACAGATCTTGCGATCCATATACATGTAGTTCATTCCACCGTCCACTAGGCCACTGTGGCAGCTCGACGAAAGCCGATCTTTGAAATGCTTTAATGTACATGCATGACCGAGTGACAGCAATAGTGTGACGTCATTGTTATTGTCTTATGAATAAACATCGAACTAGCTGAATAATCATAATCCATCGACGATGTGTGCTGCAAATAAAAACACCGCTGCCGTTTCGGAGGTATATGTTAGGCATTCCTCATTTTTCATTTGTGTGTAGTAAAATACTTCCTTTTTTTGCTTTATTTAATTTTCATTTCACTACCGGTAACACCGGAAGGAAAGGTCAAACGGCGTTATGCCCGGGAATAAAAATATTGCCATTAGGCAATGTCCTAAACTGATCACAAAGAATAAGAACGGTGTTCCATTCATTTGAAAAGTTGTGGTTCCAAATAATTATTCAAATTTTGACCTTAAATCGCTTGTTATTTGATACACGGTGACGTCACAATTTGTGCCACATCTTCGGACCACCAGGGTTCAAGTTCCTATTAGGTTTTATTATCATCCTTTGAATCGTTCAAAAGAGTTACAAGTGAATAAAGATGGTACATTTTAAAAATTAAAATCGCTTGTAATCTAATACTTGTCGTCATCATGACGTCAGAGTAATATGCACACTTTGGGGTCAGGTTTGATATACAGAGTGGCTGAAACAAAAACGGAACGATGCACTTCCGCTACCCTGAGACTCAAACAACCTCTACCAAAGTTTAATTCTGTTAAAAGAAAAATGATACCAAGATAAACCGATTCGGTCCAGTAGTTTTTGTTCTAGAGCCTATTTTGTGAAACAAAGTCGGGAGTCATTCATTTTTGTCCCGATGAATTACTAAACCGCGCCTGCGAAGTTGACTAAATTGGAAAGAGGGATTAATTGTTGTGTAATAATATACCCACATAAAGCTGTGTGCTTCACAAAATATAGACTCGCAGCTACTGGACCGAACCGGGAAATCTTGTTATTTTCTTCTAAAACATTCTCAATCCATTGGCACAGGAGGTTCGAGTCTCAAGGTAGTGGAAGTGTTGCGCCAGCCTGTATATGTTCAAGTACATGTATATTAAGTTATACCCTTAAATGTTTTTTAAAAAATCGCGGAGAATATTGTCCCAAAAAAAAACCAAAGACGGAAAGAAAGAGAAAAAGAAAGCTTTATTCTAACAATTCTAAAAGGTTGTACAATGGGTTGTACCCGATCGGCCAAAATATGCATGTAGTCATTTTGCCCTTTTGGTTTTTTTTAAACTTAGTTAGATTCACGTGTGGTCTAGCGGTGGAGCACAGGATTCATGATCGGGAGGTTGTGGGTTCGAGCCCCGCCATGGCCATGCGTGTTGTGCCCTTGAGTAAGGCGCTTCACCTCAATTACTCCTCTCAACCCAGGTGTTAAATGGGTACCGGCATTATTCAATGCTGGGAAGGTAACAGACTCGCCGTGGAGGAGGTGTGGCGATCCCCCCACAGCAGCATATGAGTCTGGCCCAATCGCTAAATGAAAGAGAGATGGGCACTCCGTTCCTGTGAACACAGGTTCGTCCCTTTAGATTCAAGTACCAGATCTGTGCTTTTGCGAAGTCTACCATACGAATCATACGATTGTACAAAATACATAATATACACAATGTAATCAGCCACAAACGGTCAGTGCAAAACGTGTGGCAGGGCAAAGTCTCCCAATGTAGACTCTGTATAAATAAATGGGCCTAGATTGATTGTGGTTAGAGATTAATTTTGGTGTGAGCATTGAGCAACACCAGAGGTCCGCATATCTCAATGGGCCATCTGCCTTAAGTAAAACATCTGGTTGCCGACACTGTTGTCATAATTATCGGGTAAGTTTCTACAATGTCATGAATATGACCCATGGGCACATGAGGTATGTTCACTTCAATTGACATTTCCCACAGGACCCGTCAATGTGCAATAACTATGTTACAGGCTGTAGGGCTGGATGCTATGTGAATGTTGAGTGCTCGTTAGTGGTCTTAGGCTAGCTATGGGTACACTGTTATGGGTTTTGACTGCAGCTGGTCAATGTCGACAATGGACGCGTGCATACAACCCACCGATTGTAGGCCTAGTACTGTCGATATTGGCCTGTAACTAAAGCAATTAGAGTCATTCCTTCAGTATCATCTCATGACTCACAAAAGCACTCTACTATAAAGACTGCTTTGCCATCATAGTTGCACTTTCAGATTCGGTAGCGGATCGGGGGGGGGGGGAGGGGGCGTTGTTACCAATGGCGTATCCAGAAGGGCCTGGCAGGGGGGGGGGCACCTTGCCCGGCAGTTTTTTTGACAATTTTTTCAACATTTATTTTAATAAATGGTTAGAGAGTTCTGACATCAATCCCAAAAAAAGAAAAACCGCTCGAAAACCGTCACAATGTGCCACGTAGGAGTAAATGGGTACCTGTGAGGGCAGATATGGTGATTGTGATTGAATTAGCTTCCTTGCGCCTAACAGGCTGCATCGAGCTGTACACTCCCCAGGGAGCTAAGATGGTATTTGGAATGTTTCATGTGCCCAATGAGCAGGGGTAATAATGATGTAGCGCCTTGAGCACCAGTCCTGGTGGATACGTGCGCTTTATAAATATCCACTATTATTATTATTATTATTATTATTAAAATGGGCATATAATTTGCAGTATGCGTATAATAATGGTCAGTTTTGAAGAGCGCCCCCATTTGGAAGATGGGTAGGCCTACTAAGTCCTCCCCCTCGCTTTTTGATTTTACGGTGGCCAGGTGTCCGGAGAAAAAAACATTTTGGCGCGGATGTGCGGTCCTCCCCCCGCCCCCGACATCAAAAGAAAAGAAAAGGACGCGCTACTGCATGGGCGTTACGGTGGCTAGCACACCCCCCCCCCCCCATGCAGCCGCTTGCTAATGTTATGGTACTAATAACATTGGCCCCAAATAAACATGCAACAATTCCTTAAGTTAGTCTCAAATTGCCTTAGAATGCAGGAGAAAGCTTCGTAGCTTTCAAAATGTTCGGGGTGCCCCGGAGGCCCTGGCAGGACGTGCCTTCACTCCCCCCATAGACCCCCTGCCCCCGTTCCATGAGAACTATCCCTGTGACGTGAAAGTTACAAACGTAGTAACGGCATGTCAAATCAAATAGCAATAGTAACCAAGACCAATGGACGGGACAGGCTGCTTTAATTAATGCACAATCCTGTGCGAAAAAAAACCCCGACTATTCTCGACCTATTCAATTTCTTCATTTAGTATTAAGTAGGACACAGTGGAGACTCCGTAGAATGCAATGACGTTGAACCCATGTACGTATCCGTTTTCATGAAAGCCAATCCAACTACGGTCGGCAGACGGCGACACTGTCCGTGCTCCTGTGATAAGTTCCCTGTAGGTTATGAGTAATGAATATCAAAGGTGTAGTTTATTCGGCGAACAAAATTATGAGGTCAAAGTACATGCAGGCCTACCACGTACGCGAGTGGTGATCGGGGACACACTGAAGCGAGAGCACACGAGTGTACAAATGTATTGTAATCCGTGGATTTTCTTTTACTAGTCCGTTCCTGAAAAACTGCAGACATTAGGCTATCCGATCAGCCGCCATGTCTTCGTTGCGAAGCCTGACAGATGACATGGACCTGTACCACAGGGCCTTCAGCATCTACCATCGGATCGCCGAGCGGGACAAGGTCTTGGGGCGGTGGGTTGAGAAAGAGCTGAGGGAGGTCGTCAACGGATGGACCGCCGGTGTGACCGGCCAGGAGCCGCTGAGGGTTCTCAGTATCGGACCGGGCGAAGGTAGGTTGCCGAAAGCCATACCGATCCTGTCTCCTCGGTGTGATCAAAATCCACTCAAAATCTTCAGACAAATGTTCAAAACTTATGATTTGTTGAAGTTTCAGCTCAGTGGATCGACCTTTATCATGCTGCGCTTTTCAGTCATGTTCCCTGTATCCAATAATATAGAATAATATTGTTTTCGTGCAAAAAGGAACCAGACTATTTATCCTTCCAGCCTCGCTTCGGTTACGTTGATTTGAATGGGAAAAAAGCAAGATGGCCGCAACATGATAATGTCTATTGCACGTTTTGGGAAAACCGAAAATCCATGCACACTGCATCCTTTTGTCACGAAGCATGATTTCGTCAGTTGCACTTTTTTCCCAAAACGGTCAGTTGACTGATCGTTGGGAATATAATTATTACCTACATTTCTTGAATTTAATCTAAACGACAGCGAGCCAGACGGAACAAGGAAAGAATGTTGCAACCTGACACTATACAAACAGCGGTTATGTACAAAGTGTATGGAGAGTCAAGAACATTTTTGTAAGTATTTCCAAAAATTGGAAATGTTTCTCAGTCCCAGATCATTTTTGCAACTACTGCCCTTCTTTGAGATTATGAAGGAAACAAAACAGCGTCAGGTTGCAACATTCTTTCCCTGAATAAAATGCCACAGAGTGTTTAGTACCAGCGTGATCTTTAGTCCGAGTAAGCTTTTGATAAAAATTCGGTTGGTTACTTTTGGGACAAATGCAAATGATCCTATATGCCTTTAATGTCGACTGTACTTCAAGATGGCATCACTTAATTGGCATTACAGGAGCTATCGAAACGAAGATTTTGCAAGTGCTCCACGGCTGTAGAAAACCACACCCCCGCATCCACACGACAGTTCTGGAACCCGTAGCCGACCAGACGGACCGTTTCAAACAGCGAGTCGCCGATCCAGCGGCTCAGCTGCCGGACACGACCTTCGACTGGCGGATTGAGAAGCTGGAGGACTACCAGGCCGCAGCCGCCAACGACGCCACGAAGTTCCACTTCATCAGCAGCGTGCACTCTATTTACTACGTGCCGGACCTTGAGGCGTCTCTCAAGGACCTGTACGGCCGGCTGGAACCCGGTGGGCTGATGCTGATTGTGCTAGTTGCAGGTACGACCTCCTTGGAAGAACTGAACTCTCGATTGGGCACTCTTGTAGGCCTACATACAATCAGATTTTGAAATTACGGTGATGGTTCTGGTATAGCCACTTATGGTAAGCTACCAGGCCTGAGCGCCATATTGCAATAATAAAGTCACTAAAGTCACATTTTGGACTCTAGATTTACAGAAATCCCAGATAAATGGCGCTGCTTGGTCTATTCACGAGGACAGTTTCACCTGTTCACGAGCACCTGTTGATTTCCAACAATTGATGATTCTTCCTTCATTTGATTTTTATTTTCTTCCCCAAATGAAGAGGATTCTGGCATGGGTCGGGTGTGGAAGGGCTTCCCGGGCTTGCAGAGCATGCGAGACCCCTACCCGACCTCGGCCGAGATCGAGTCGGCGTGCGCCAGCCTGGGCATCCCCCTTGGTCGCCAGCTAACCATCAAGGTGCGATCCAACATCGGGTTCTGCCTCCCTGAGCCTCCAAACCTCTCCGAGGAAGGCAGCCTGCTGCTGGATTTCTTCGCCCACGTGGGGCACTTCGTGCGGGACGCCCCTCCCGATCTGCAGCGGAAGGTACGGGAGTTTCTCGGGAGTGACAAGTGCTCGGAGAGAGGGGCCGGAGGCGAGGTTATCTTCAAGGGAGACTGGAGGGCATTTATTATTGAAAAGTAAAACTTACCCAGGAATAATCGTCACACCAGAAACCCAACTTCTGTTTGCATCAATCTGTTTGCATCAATCTGTTTAATCGATTGCAAACAAGTGCGATGGTCGATTTGGGCCAGTATTTGAAAAAAAGCCAGTTTTTTCCAATGCTGGTCGGCCGACCAGCGTTGGAAATTGATACAAAAATACCACTTTTCTTGAAAATGACAGTATACCAGGTGCCATGATTTTACAGGATGCTTTACACTGTCATTCACTAACAGTCCAGCAAGGTATTTCAAAATGATTTGGTAGTTTTATTTTTTTGATGTTTGCAAATGTTGTATTTTCCCTTTAATATGGAGAGTGTAGTTTTGAATATAGGCTACCAAATTTGTAGACGATACGTTCATGTTTGTTTAAAATGTAAGATAAATAGCATTTCATAAGACATTATTTTTCAAATTTTTAAAAGATAAAATCGGACAGTTTCATGTCAATATAAATATCAGGTCATATCCAATATGATGTATAAATCAGTGATGGGAATGTGTATTTTGATACATTCCAACTCTGTGGTCAATGCTATATTTGTTCTCGTTTTTAATATCTAATTTTTTTAATTTCATTTATTTCATTTATAGACCTACAATCCTTCCTACAAGTTCGATGGTTCTTAATTAAGTTTAGTTTTGTCACTGTTATTGCAAGATTAAAATTCCGGGTCATGTGCTTTGACTGGCTGTGACAGAATGACCTCGCGGTAACGGTTCACCGCTATAGCGCTAGGCTGACTTCCCAGCGCCACAACACTTCTCATTGGCTAGAGGTTTTTCCAAGCTATATTTGCGTCTCTGTGGCCTTTCATTTTGCATGATTAAAGCCATTTTTGGAAAGGTGTGTTGGGCGACCTCACTTTGATACAAATGTCAACATTGCATCAATACTGTGTCACGACTTATGCATGCATAATAAAATAATGATGCACAGTGCAACGGTTGCGTGTCAAGTTTGTTTACATGCAGTATTATTGTTTAAAAATAGAATTTCTCGACCGCTGAGCATCATGCACATACACAGCCGCGACTTCTGGGCAAGTAATTTGCTGAGTATATCTTTTACCACAGGTGTTTGGCCCCGGTTATGTATAAAGCCTCGGCATTTTCTTATGGTACCTCATATCCCACGTTATTGTAACTGTTAAAAGAAAAAGACATCTGCCCGGTTTTGGATGGTTAATGTTTAATTCCTTTTTTTTTGGTGGTACCCACCTTTTTTCTTAATTCCTCACCCAACTCTTCACCAAATACCTTTTCCCAATGCCACACCCCCTGATTCCTCTGCCCCGCCCATTAATTGGCCTGCCATCCCGTAGCTCCTCCCAACCTCTCGCCCTAGTACCCACCCATCGTCTTTACCCCTTTAATCCAGACACTCCACGTCCCACTTTGCCCCGCCCTCCCTGCCCCCACAACGCCTTTCCCTTGTGAGGTCTCTAATTCTACCTCCATGGGTCTAGCTATCCTTTCTTACCTGGCCCCTGGCTGACTCCTTCTCCCAACTTACCCCACCCAGTCCCACATCCCTCCCCTTTCTTCCCGACCTACACTGCATCACACTCAGTCCCACTTTGTCCCGCCTACCCCCCCCCCCCCCATTATCCCTCGTATCACCTCCCCTCCTACAAGCCATTTTTGTCCCGAAGCATGCATTTCGAAGCCAATCCAAACCCACCTGCCCTTCGCGTCGCTCACATCAATACAAGTATGCTTCACGGACATTATGCATGGTCGGGTCAATCAGTGAGATCTTTTTCAGTCGGGTGAATGTCTAAAGTTCACTCTCAGTTTTTGACTGTTTTGTATTAAAGCGAATGCCGAGTTCGGTTCGGCCATGGTCTATAAAATATTGACTATTATCATGCATGATGTATTTAGTGCCCGCGCTCTGCGTTCTTTGCTGCGGTGTCTTCCACCAACTCTGAAAATTTAAGACTCAAAATACGTATATGAGAGTCCCAACACTTAAGGTATTGAAAACATGCAATACAAGAAAATAGACTGGCACCTGAAACAACCAGTCCAACACTGCTTCAGTACTGCATCAACTGTGCCAAAAGAAACATCCGGCACGTCTGGCGCTATAGTCTCTATATTTCTACACATTTCTATTTCTAGAGACTGTATCATCTTCGGCCATGCGAAAATCGGCAGAGTTGGCGCACACTCGACAAGGGCGGATCCGGGGGGGGGCAAAGGGGGCCATGACCCCCCCAAAACGAAACCAATTTTTTTTTTTTTATATGTGACATCGCAAAAAAAGGCAGGCAATGAGTACACCACCATCTTTTCCTCAAAAAAACATTGGTTAAAGTGGTCAGAAATTGCCTCAGATCGCACCACAGAGCATCTAGAATCCACCTATTGATTTTCGGAGGCCTAAGCGGGCCTGGAAAATAACCGGTCTTAATTTTTGGACCACCTTTTTTGGAGGACCAACATTTTTTTGGCCCCCCCCCTAAAAAAATTGTGTTCTGGATCCGCCCTTGACACTCGATCGTATTTCTCCATGGTTGATGGGGTCACCAGGAGGTCGGCTAACGACCTACAGGACCTGCCAGCCAGCACATGTACACGTACACGTACACTACACATCTAGGTACGCCCGTGCATGCCGTGATCCACCATTGTATCATGTTGTTCAGTGAGCGAAGTGCAGGATAATTCCCATAAGGCCTAGGCCTATCCGTACGATCTCCGTGCTGTGTTGCCGCCTACCACGTCTGACAGCTACCTGTCGATTCTACAGTGGATTGTCTTGTTGTCGGGGTATTTGAGGTATCTATTTCTTAGATTGTTGTCTGTCCCATTCCGTCCTTAATTTACCTAAGTTATTTGCGTGTCTGTGAATGACTTGGGTCTCCCTCACGTCGTACATAATTATTAAACTAAATTCCTGATGTGTCCAAGGTCCAACCATGGTCCAACTATGATTATTCTATACCGCCATGCTGGTCCTACCAAAATGTTTTGAACTCATCTGTGACCTTCTAATGCTACCCTGACCCCTTCTGTACCCCGTCCCACACGTCCAACAGTAAGAAACATTGGCTACCGGCTGTCTGGTGAATATAATGCTGAACGGTACACTTAAAGTGCTATTATTATTAATGCTCCATTTGCTTTTCCTTAACGCTTATTTACTCCAAAGTAAATACTTCCCAGCATTTACTTAAGTTTTTGATAGAGCCTGAAAGTTCACTCCTGGTGGCGCTCTTCTGAAACCCTTGGAAAAATTAACGTGCCAAATCTAAAATTTGCAATTATTTTTGGTACATTGATTTCTCAAGAAAATCACCCCCGAAAATGGCCTTTGTGAAACTGTTACTAGCATATATCAATGTATGGAAACTGATAAATCGCCTGACGTGAAATCGTTTTACCCTTGCCATTCCATATCCCCAAGTTGACCTACCAGCCCCCTCAAGTTAACCCCTTGCCTTTCTCCCATGGCCAAACTCCTTTCCAAGCTTCTTGTCCCAATTTCTTTGCCCTGGATAATCCCTCCAAAATCATCTACACCTCTGAGTCCAAAGTTGCCCCGCTCGCCCTCTCAGTGGACAGTCCGAAATTTTCCAAAGTATCCTCCCAATTTTCCTCTTGACCAAGTGCCACAATGCGGAGCTTGACAGACGACATGGAGCATTACCATAAGGCCTTCGGGGCCTACCACAGGTTGGCTGACAGAAACAACGTCATGGGCCGCTGGGTGGACTCTCAACTCCCTCAAATACTCAAAGATCTTAACGTCACTCTGACCGACCAGGATGCCTTGAAGGTACTCAGCGTTGGACCTGGAGATGGTGAGTGATATCCTTTGGTTTTCCTGAGTGGAATTGATCGACTGTTTTGAGCTGCTCCTGTTTTTCTTGCAGACTCACTCTACTCTGACTATGCTTAGTTCTGAAGTTTGAAGTTTGATGTGTTACTAATAACCCATTTAAGGGTGGCCTTTCAGAGTTGTTCTGATGTTTTTGTTTCCAGGTGAAATTGAGAGCGGCATTTTAAGAGTCCTCCGTGACGAGAAGAAGCAATATAAGAATTTTCATGTGACAGTCGTCGAACCAGCCGTCGATATGGTTGACAAGTACAAGGCGCGAGTGTCGGCCGATGCTTCCCAACAACAAGGAATGACCTACGACTGGAAGACCCAAACACTTGATGAGTATACGACCGAAAACAAGGAATCCAGGTTCCATTTCATAAGCTCCTTGCACTCCATCTATTACGCAGAAGATCTCCAGGCATCCCTCAAGAACTTGTACGGCAGATTGGAACCAGGTGGCATGATGCTGGTTGTGGTGATCTCAGGTAGGATTCTAATGATTCGTGAATAGATGATGAAACTTAAAATGCCCATCAGAACATGCTGAATCAATATGAGACACTTTAACCAATGATTTGGTATGGTTGGTTCATGACGTAACGTAGTGATGCGGCAAATACGCCTTTCGACCATTCACGGGAAGGCTGGCCACCAACAGTTGTCTAAATTAATCCAACCATTTTTTTGCACCTGTCACCATGAGCTGCCGATGTACCACTTAAGCTCAGACATATTTAAGAGATCTTAATATATAGGGCCTATTGTCCAGTTTACTACACTGATGGGGGCACGTATGGTCCAGCGGTAGAGCATATATGATTCATGATAATGAGATTGTGGGTTCGAGCCCCGCCGTGGCCATGCATGTTGTGCCCTTGAGTAAGGCGCTTTACCTCAATTACTCCTCTCAACCCAGGTGTTAAATGGGTACCGGCATTATTCAATGCTGGGAAGGTAACAGACTCGCTGTGGAGGAGGTGTGGCGATCCCCCCACAGCAGCATTTCATGGACTCGAGTCTGGCCCAATCGCTTCGAAAGAGAGATGGGCACTCCGTTCCTGTGGACACAGGTTCAACCCTTTACCTTCTTTTACACTGAAATTGAGCCCTGTCTTTGATCATGTATTTCGTAGATAAATCTGGCTTTGGGCAGTTTGGGAAGAGCTTTCCCCTTCTCTGGGGCAACAGGCACCATCATCCGACGTCCGCCGAGGTCCAAGCAGCTTGCGACAAGGAGAGCATCCCCGTAGCTCAAGAGTTCACCATCAAGGTGCGGTCCAACATCACCCCCTGCTTCGCCGAGCCTGGAGCCATGGTGGACGATGGGCGGCTGCTGCTGGACTTCTTCAGCCACGTGGCTGACTTCGTGCGGGATGCCCCTCCCAGCCACCTGCAGGAGGTCAGGGAGTTTCTAGGAAGCGACAGGTGTTCAGAGAGGGTAGAGGATGATCAGGTGTATTTCAACGGAGACTGGAAGGCTCTCATTATCAAACGTTAACAAGTTTTCAATGGTCTAAGCACTGAACGCACTGGGTTGTTCGACTATGTGATTTCAAATGTTTGAACTTTTCTCTTGACATTTCACAAATTTATGTTATTAGATCATGTCAGATCCCGAGATGGTATTTCAGTTCGATACATCAGGTATTTCTGGAGTTATCGTCTGGAAAACGAGTATGTTGTTGTTCAATGAAAGTTGACTTTCTTTCGGATGAGTGTATTTTTCGCACTGAACGCCCTGGGTTGTTCGGTCCATATTATTTTAATTGTTTGAACTTTTCTTTTGACATTTCACAGATGTATGGTATTATATCATGTCAGATCACCAGATGTTTTTTCAGTTCGATACATGAGGTATTTCTGGAGTTATCGTCTGGAAAACGAGTATGTTGTTGTTCAATGAAAGTTGACTTTCTTTCGGATGAGTGTATTTTTCGCACTGAACGTACTGGGTTGTTCGGACTATATTATTTGAATTCTAGGAACTTCTCTTGACATTTCACAGATTTATGGTATTATATCATGTCAAATCAGCAGATGTAATTTCAGTTCGATACATAAGGTATTTCTGGAGTTATCGTCTGGAAAACGAGTATTGTGTTGTTCAATGAAAGTTGACTTTCCTTCGGACTTGTGTATTTTTCGCATTGAGCGCACTGGGTTGTTCGGACTATATTATTTGAATTCTAGGAACTTTTCTCTTGGCATTTCACAGATTTATAGTATTATATCATGTCAAATCAGCAGATGTAATTTCAGTTCGATACATAAGGTATTTTATAGAGTTATCGTCTGGAAAACGAGTATGTTGGTTTTTTTTACATGAAAGTTGACCTTCTTTCGAATGAGTGTGTTTTTACGCACTGAACACCGTGGGTTGTTCGTTCCATATTATTTCAATTGTTTTAACTTTTCTTTTGACATTTCACAGATGTATGGTATTATATCAGGTCAGATCACCAGATGTTTTTTTCAGTTCGATACATAAGGTATTTAAGAAGTTAGCGTCTGGAAAACGAGTATGTTGTTGCTCAATGAGTGTATTTTTCGCACTGAACGCACTGGGTTGTTCAGATTGGGTTGTCGGTGTTTGAATAGTGATTTATACTCCACTCGTCTCCAGAGATATTTCTGCGTTTTTTTTTTAGAAAAGTTGATTTTTAACCAAATTTGGTTAAAATGTAAGGCTAACCCCTTGTATTTTTTTCAATTTTGGCCAAAATATGAAATTCCTTGAAACTTGCAGAAAGATGCCTAAGGTAACCCTGAACACATTCCAATGCGATTTGGGAACAGATGTGCTTTGGAAAAGAAAATTTGGTGGAAAATGTCGGACAAAAACGGTCAAAATTCTTTTTCATTTTTAGGGATTTCTTCACCAAAAAACGGATGATTTTTGCCTAAATGTGCTAAAATACCAATGTTTGAATATTGATTCATTCTCCACTCGTCTCAAAAGCAATTTTTGCGTTGTTTTGAGAAAAGTCAATTTTTGGCCAAATTTTGATAAAAAAGTAAAGCACCAAGGAATGGGAAATTGCATCAAGGCAAATGATCGAAAGCACCAAGGCAATTTATGGAGGACACCAATGTACATGAGGACACCAAAAAAGCAAAATAGTACCTACCTTGTCTGTACAATCCAAGCTTGAAGAAAAAGAAAAAAAAAAGAAAAAAAAAAAAAAGCCGCGTGGTCAAGTCAATTCCGGAACTTTGGTCTGACCAGAGACCGAATATATTTTTTGGGGGGCCTAACCCCTTGTTTTTTTTTCAATTTTAGCCAAAAAATGAAATTGCTTGAAACTTGCAGGAAAGATGCCTAAGGTAACCCTGAACACATTCCAATTCGATTTGGGAACAGCTGTGCCTTGGAAAAGAAAATTTGGTGGAAAATTTCGGACAAAAACGGTCAAAATTCTTTTTCATTTTTAGGTATTTCCTCACCAAAAACCCCGATGATTTTTGCCTAAATCTGCTCAAATATCAATGTTTGAATATTGATTCATGCTCCACTCGTCTCCACAGCAATTGTTGCGTTGTTTTGAGAAAAGTCAATTTTTGGCCAAATTTTGGCCAAAAAATGAAATTCCTTAAAACTTGCAGGAAAGATGCCTAAGGTAACCCTGAACACATTCCAATTCGATTTGGGAACAGATGTGCCTTGGAAAAGAAAATTTGGTGGAAAATTTCCGACCAAAACGGTCAAAATTCTTTTTAATTTTGAGGGATTTCTTCACCAAAAAACGGATGATTTTGGCCTAAATCTGCTAAAATATCAATGTTTGAATATTGATTCATGCTCCACTCGTCTTCACGGCAATTTTTGCGTTGTTTTGAGAAAAGTCAATTTTTGGCCAAATTTTGATAAAAATGTAAGGCTAACCCCTTGTTTTTTTTTCAATTTTGGCCAAAAAATGAAATTGCTTGAAACTTGCAGGAAAGATGCCTAAGGTAACCCTGAACACATTCCAATTCGATTTGGGAACAGATGTGCCTTGGAATAGAAAATTTGGTGGAAAATTTCCGACAAAAACAGTCAAAATTCTTTTTAATTTTTAGGGATTTCTTCAGCAAAAAACGGATGATTTTGGCCTAAATCTGCTAAAATATCAATGTTTGAATATTGATTCATGCTCCACTCGTCTCCAAATCAATTTTTGCGTTGTTTTGAGAAAAGTCAATTTTTGGCCAAATTTTGATAAAAATGTAAGGCTAACCCCTTGTTTTTTTTTTAATTTTGGCCAAAAAATGAAATTGCTTGAAACTTGCAGGAAAGATGCCTAAGGTAACCCTGAACACATTCCAATTCGATTTGGGAACAGATGTGCCTTGGAAAAGAAAATTTGGTGGAAAATTTCCGACAAAAACGGTCAAAATTCTTTTTAATTTTAGGGATTTCTTCACCAAAAAACGGATGATTTTGGCCGAAATCTGCTAAAATATCAATGTTTGAATATTGATTCATGCTCCACTCGTCTCCACGGCAATTTTTGCGTTGTTTTGAGAAAAGTCAATTTTTGTCCAAATTTTGATAAAAATGTAAGGTTAACCCCTTGTTTTTTTTTTTCAATTTTGGCCAAAAAATGAAATTGCTTGAAACTTGCAGGAAAGATGCCTAAGGTAACCCTGAACACATTCCAATTCGATTTGGGAACAGATGTGCCTTGGAAAAGAAAATTTGGTGGAAAATTTCCGACAAAAACGGTCAAAATTCTTTTTAATTTTAGGGATTTCTTCACCAAAAAACGGATGATTTTGGCCTTAATCTGCTAAAATATCAATGTTTGAATATTGATTCATGCTCCACTCGTCTCCACGGCAATTTTTGCGTTGTTTTGAGAAAAGTCAATTTTTGGCCAAATTTTGATAAAAATGTAAGGCTATAACCCCTTGTTTTTTTTTCAATTTTGGCCAAAAAATGAAATTGCTTGAAATTTGCAGGAAAGATGCCTAAGGTAACCCTGAACACATTCCAATTCGATTTGGGAACAGATGTGCCTTGGAAAAGAAAATTTGGTGGAAAATTTCCGACCAAAACGGTCAAAATTCTTTTTAATTTTTAGGGATTTCTTCACCAAAAAACGGATGATTTTGGCCTATATCTGCTAAAATATCAATGTTTGAATATTGATTCATGCTCCACTCGTCTCCACATCAATGTTTGCGTTGTTTTGAGAAAAGTCAATTTTTGGCCAAATTTTGATAAAAATGTAAGGCTAACCCCTTGTTTTTTTTTCAATTTTGGCCAAAAAATGAAATTGCTTGAAACTTGCAGGAAAGATGCCTAAGGTGACCCTGAACACATTCCAATTCGATTTGGGAACAGATGTGCCTTGGAAAAGAAAATTTGGTGGAAAATTTCCGACAAAAACGGTCAAATTTTTTTTTAATTTTTAGGGATTTCTTCACCAAAAAACGGATGATTTTGGCCTAAATCTGCTAAAATATCAATGTTTGAATATTGATTCATGCTCCACTCGTCTCCACATCAATTTTTGCGTTGTTTTGAGAAAAGTCAATTTTTGGCCAAATTTTGATAAAAATGTAAGGCTAACCCCTTGTTTTTTTTCAATTTTGGCCAAAAAATGAAATTGCTTGAAACTTGCAGGAAAGATGCCTAAGGTAACCCTGAACACATTCCAATTCGATTTGGGAACAGATGTGCCTTGGAATAGAAAATTTGCTGGAAAATTTCCGACAAAAACGGTCAAAATTCTTTTTAATTTTTAGGGATTTCTTCACCAAAAAACGGATGATTTTGGCCTAAATCTGCTAAAATATCAATGTTTGAATATTGATTCATGCTCCACTCGTCTTCACGGCAATTTTTGCGTTGTTTTGAGAAAAGTCAATTTTTGGCCAAATTTTGATAAAAATGTAAGGCTAACCCCTTGTTTTTTTTCAATTTTGGCCAAAAAATGAAATTGCTTGAAACTTGCAGGAAAGATGCCTAAGGTAACCCTGAACACATTCCAATTCGATTTGGGAACAGATGTGCCTTGGAAAAGAAAATTTGGTGGAAAATTTCCGACAAAAACGGTCAAAATTCTTTTTAATTTTTAGATATTTCTTCAGCAAAAAACGGATGATTTTGGCCTAAATCTGCTAAAATATCAATGTTTGAATATTGATTCATGCTCCACTCGTCTTCACGGCAATTTTCTGCGTTGTTTTGAGAAAAGTCCATGTTTGGCCAAATTTTGATAAAAATGTAAGGCTAACCCCTTGTTTTTTTTTCAATTTTGGCCAAAAAATGAAATTGCTTGAAACTTGCAGGAAAGATGCCTAAGGTGACCCTGAACACATTCCAATTCGATTTGGGAACAGATGTGCCTTGGAAAAGAAAATTTGGTGGAAAATTTCCGACAAAAACGGTCAAATTTTTTTTTAATTTTTAGGGATTTCTTCACCAAAAAACGGATGATTTTGGCCTAAATCTGCTAAAATATCAATGTTTGAATATTGATTCATGCTCCACTCGTCTCCACATCAATTTTTGCGTTGTTTTGAGAAAAGTCAATTTTTGGCCAAATTTTGATAAAAATGTAAGGCTAACCCCTTGTTTTTTTTTCAATTTTGGCCAAAAAATGAAATTGCTTGAAACTTGCAGGAAAGATGCCTAAGGTAACCCTGAACACATTCCAATTCGATTTGGGAACAGATGTGCCTTGGAATAGAAAATTTGCTGGAAAATTTCCGACAAAAACGGTCAAAATTCTTTTTAATTTTTAGGGATTTCTTCACCAAAAAACGGATGATTTTGGCCTAAATCTGCTAAAATATCAATGTTTGAATATTGATTCATGCTCCACTCGTCTTCACGGCAATTTTTTGCGTTGTTTTGAGAAAAGTCAATTTTTGGCCAAATTTTGATAAAAATGTAAGGCTAACCCCTTGTTTTTTTTTCAATTTTGGCCAAAAAATGAAATTGCTTGAAATTTGCAGGAAAGATGCCTAAGGTAACCCTGAACACATTCCAATTCGATTTGGGAACAGATGTGCCTTGGAAAAGAAAATTTGGTGGAAAATTTCGGACAAAAACGGTCAAAATTCTTTTAATTTTGAGGGATTTCTTCACCAAAAAACGGATGATTTTGGCCTAAATCTGCTAAAATATCAATGTTTGAATATTGATTCATGCTCCACTCGTCTCCACGGCAATTTTTGCGTTGTTTTGAGAAAAGTCAATTTTTGGCCAAATTTTGATAAAAATGTAAGGTTAACCCCTTGTTTTTTTTCAATTTTGGCCAAAAAATGAAATTGCTTGAAACTTGCAGGAAAGATGCCTAAGGTAACCCTAAACACATTCCAATTCGATTTGGGAACAGATGTGCCTTGGAAAAGAAAATTTGGTGGAAAATTTCCGACAAAAACGGTCAAAATTCTTTTTAATTTTTAGGGATTTCTTCACCAAAAAACGGATGATTTTGGCCTAAATCTGCTAAAATATCAATGTTTGAATATTGATTCATGCTCCACTCGTCTCCACGGCAATTTTTGCGTTTTTTTGAGAAAAGTCCATTTTTGGCCAAATTTTGATAAAAATGTAAGGCTAACCCCTTGTTTTTTTTTTAATTTTGGCCAAAAAATGAAATTGCTTGAAACTTGCAGGAAAGATGCCTAAGGTAACCCTGAACACATTCCAATTCGATTTGGGAACAGATGTGCCTTGGAAAAGAAAATTTGGTGGAAAATTTCCGACCAAAACGGTCAAAATTCTTTTTAATTTTTAGGGATTTCTTCACCAAAAAACGGATGATTTTGGCCTAAATCTGCTAAAATATCAATGTTTGAATATTGATTCATGCTCCACTCGTCTTCACGGCAATTTTTGCGTTGTTTTGAGAAAAGTCAATTTTTGGCCAAATTTTGATAAAAATGTAAGGCTAACCCCTTGTTTTTTTTTCAATTTTGGCCAAAAAATGAAATTGCTTGAAACTTGCAGGAAAGATGCCTAAGGTAACCCTGAACACATTCCAATTCGATTTGGGAACAGATGTGCCTTGGAAAAGAAAATTTGGTGGAAAATTTCCGACAAAAACGGTCAAAATTCTTTTTAATTTTTAGGGATTTCTTCAGCAAAAAACGGATGATTTTGGCCTAAATCTGCTAAAATATCAATGTTTGAATATTGATTCATGCTCCACTCGTCTCCACATCAATTTTTGCGTTGTTTTGAGAAAAGTCAATTTTTGGCCAAATTTTGATAAAAATGTAAGGCTAACCCCTTGTTTTTTTTTCAATTTTGGCCAAAAAATGAAATTGCTTGAAACTTGCAGGAAAGATGCCTAAGGTAACCCTGAACACATTCCAATTCGATTTGGGAACAGATGTGCCTTGGAAAAGAAAATTTGGTGGAAAATTTCCGACAAAAACGGTCAAAATTCTTTTTAATTTTTAGGGATTTCTTCACCAAAAAACGGATGATTTTGGCCTAAATCTGCTAAAATATCAATGTTTGAATATTGATTCATGCTCCACTCGTCTCCACATCAATTTTTGCGTTGTTTTGAGAAAAGTCAATTTTTGGCCAAATTTTGATAAAAATGTAAGGCTAACCCCTTGCAATTTTTTCAATTTTGGCCGAAAAATGAAATTGCTTGAAACTTGCAGGAAAGATGCCTAAGGTAACCCTGAACACATTCCAATTCGATTTGGGAACAGATGTGCCTTGGAAAAGAAAATTTGGTGGAAAATTTCCGACAAAAACGGTCAAAATTCTTTTTAATTTTAGGGATTTCTTCACCAAAAAACGGATGATTTTGGCCGAAATCTGCTAAAATATCAATGTTTGAATATTGATTCATGCTCCACTCGTCTCCACGGCAATTTTTGCGTTGTTTTGAGAAAAGTCAATTTTGGCCAAATTTTGATAAAAATGTAAGGCTAACCCCTTGTTTATTTTTCAATTTTGGCCAAAAAATGAAATTGCTTGAAACTTGCAGGAAAGATGCCTAAGGTAACCCTGAACACATTCCAATTCGATTTGGGAACAGATGTGCCTTGGAAAAGAAAATTTGGTGGAAAATTTCCGACAAAAACGGTCAAAATTCTTTTTAATTTTAGGGATTTCTTCACCAAAAAACGGATGATTTTGGCCTAAATCTGCTAAAATATCAATGTTTGAATATTGATTCATGCTCCACTCGTCTCCACGGCAATTTTTGCGTTGTTTTGAGAAAAGTCAATTTTTGGCCAAATTTTGATAAAAATGTAAGGCTAACCCCTTGTTTTTTTTTCAATTTTGGCCAAAAAATGAAATTGCTTGAAACTTGCAGGAAAGATGCCTAAGGTAACCCTGAACACATTCCAATTCGATTTGGGAACAGATGTGCCTTGGAAAAGAAAATTTGGTGGAAAATTTCCGACCAAAACGGTCAAAATTCTTTTTAATTTTTAGGGATTTCTTCACCAAAAAACGGATGATTTTGGCCTAAATCTGCTAAAATATCAATGTTTGAATATTGATTCATGCTCCACTCGTCTCCACATCAATTTTTGCGTTGTTTTGAGAAAAGTCAATTTTTGGCCAAATTTTGATAAAAATGTAAGGCTAACCCCTTGTTTTTTTTCAATTTTGGCCAAAAAATGAAATTGCTTGAAACTTGCAGGAAAGATGCCTAAGGTAACCCTGAACACATTCCAATTCGATTTGGGAACAGATGTGCCTTGGAAAAGAAAATTTGGTGGAAAATTTCCGACAAAAACGGTCAAAATTCTTTTTAATTTTTAGGGATTTCTTCACCAAAAACGGATGATTTTGGCCTAAATCTGCTAAAATATCAATGTTTGAATATTGATTCATGCTCCACTCGTCTTCACGGCAATTTTTGCGTTGTTTTGAGAAAAGTCCATTTTTGGCCAAATTTTGATAAAAATGTAAGGCTAACCCCTTGTTTTTTTTTTTATTTTTGGCCAAAAAATGAAATTGCTTGAAACTTGCAGGAAAGATGCCTAAGGTAACCCTGAACACATTCCAATTCGATTTGGGAACAGATGTGCCTTGGAAAAGAAAATTTGGTGGAAAATTTCGGACAAAAACGGTCAAAATTCTTTTTAATTTTTAGGGATTTCTTCACCAAAAAACGGATGATTTTGGCCTAAATCTGCTAAAATATCAATGTTTGAATATTGATTCATGCTCCACTCGTCTCCACATCAATTTTTGCGTTGTTTTGAGAAAAGTCAATTTTTGGCCAAATTTTGATAAAAATGTAAGGCTAACCCCTTGTTTTTTTTCAATTTTGGCCAAAAAATGAAATTGCTTGAAACTTGCAGGAAAGATGCCTAAGGTAACCCTGAACACATTCCAATTCGATTTGGGAACAGATGTGCCTTGGAAAAGAAAATTTGGTGGAAAATTTCCGACAAAAACGGTCAAAATTCTTTTTAATTTTTAGGGATTTCTTCACCAAAAAACGGATGATTTTGGCCTAAATCTGCTAAAATATCAATGTTTGAATATTGATTGATGCTCCACTCGTCTTCACGGCAATTTTTGCGTTGTTTTGAGAAAAGTCAATTTTTGGCCAAATTTTGATAAAAATGTAAGGCTAACCCCTTGTTTTTTTTCAATTTTGGCCAAAAAATGAAATTGCTTGAAACTTGCAGGAAAGATGCCTAAGGTAACCCTGAACACATTCCAATTCGATTTGGGAACAGATGTGCCTTGGAAAAGAAAATTTGGTGGAAAATTTCCGACAAAAACGGTCAAAATTCTTTTTAATTTTTAGAAATTTCTTCACCAAAAAACGGATGATTTTTGCCTAAATCTGCTAAAATATCAATGTTTGAATATTGATTGATGCTCCACTCGTCTTCACGGCAATTTTTGCGTTGTTTTGAGAAAAGTCAATTTTTGGCCAAATTTTGATAAAAATGTAAGGCTAACCCCTTGTTTTTTTTTCAATTTTGGCCAAAAAATGAAATTGCTTGAAACTTGCAGGAAAGATGCCTAAGGTAACCCTGAACACATTCCAATTCGATTTGGGAACAGATGTGCCTTGGAATAGAAAATTTGGTGGAAAATTTCCGACCAAAACGGTCAAAATTCTTTTTAATTTTTAGGGATTTCTTCACCAAAAAACGGATGATTTTGGCCTAAATCTGCTAAAATATCAATGTTTGAATATTGATTCATGCTCCACTCGTCTCCACATCAATTTTTGCGTTGTTTTGAGAAAAGTCAATTTTTGATAAAAATGTAAGGCTAACCCCCTTTTTTTTTTTCAATTTTGGCCAAAAAATGAAATTGCTTGAAACTTGCAGGAAAGATGCCTAAGGTAACCCTGAACACATTCCAATTCGATTTGGGAACAGATGTGCCTTGGAAAAGAAAATTTGGTGGAAAATTTCCGACAAAAACGGTCAAAATTCTTTTTAATTTTTAGGGATTTCTTCACCAAAAAACGGATGATTTTGGCCTAAATCTGCTAAAATATCAATGTTTGAATATTGATTGATGCTCCACTCGTCTTCACGGCAATTTTTGCGTTGTTTTGAGAAAAGTCAATTTTTGGCCAAATTTTGATAAAAATGTAAGGCTAACTCTTGCATTTTTTTAAATTTTGGCCGAAAAATGAAATAGCTTGAAACTTGCAGGGAGGATGCCTGAGGTAACCCTGAACACATTCCAATTCGATTTGGGAACAGATGTGCCTTGGAAAAGAAAATTTCGTGGACAATTCCGGACAAAAACGGTCAAAATTCTTTTTAATTTTAGGGATTTCTTCACCAAAAACGGATGATTTTGGCCTAAATCTGCTAAAATATCAATGTTTGAATATTGATTCATGCTCCACTCGTCTCCACGGCAATTTTTGCGTTGTTTTGAGAAAAGTCAATTTTTGGCCAAATTTTGATAAAAATGTAAGGCTAACCCCTTGTTTTTTTTTTCAATTTTGGCCAAAAAATGAAATTCCTTGAAACTTGCAGGAAAGATGCCTAAGGTAACCCTGAACACATTCCAATTCGATTTGGGAACAGATGTGCCTTGGAAAAGAAAATTTGGCGGAAAATTTCGGACAAAAACGGTCAAAATTCTTTTAATTTTTAGGGATTTCTTCACCAAAAAACGGATGATTTTGGCCTAAATCTGCTAAAATATCAATGTTTGAATATTGATTCATGCTCCACTCGTCTCCACATCAATTTTTGCGTTGTTTTGAGAAAAGTCAATTTTTGGCCAAATTTTGATAAAAATGTAAGGCTAACCCCTTGTTTTTTTTCAATTTTGGCCAAAAAATGAAATTGCTTGAAACTTGCAGGAAAGATGCCTAAGGTAACCCTGAACACATTCCAATTCGATTTGGGAACAGATGTGCCTTGGAAAAGAAAATTTGGTGGAAAATTTCCGACCAAAACGGTCAAAATTCTTTTTAATTTTTAGGGATTTCTTCACCAAAAAACGGATGATTTTTGCCTAAATCTGCTAAAATATCAATGTTTGAATATTGATTGATGCTCCACTCGTCTTCACGGCAATTTTTGCGTTGTTTTGAGAAAAGTCCATTTTTGGCCAAATTTTGATAAAAATGTAAGGCTATAACCCCTTGTTTTTTTCCAATTTTGGCCAAAAAAATAAAATTCCTTGAAACTTGCAGGAAAGATGCCTAAGGTAACCCTGAACACATTCCAATTCGATTTGGGAACAGATGTGCCTTGGAAAAGAAAATTTGGTGGAAAATTTCCGACAAAAACGGTCAAAATTCTTTTTAATTTTTAGGGATTTCTTCACCAAAAAACGGATGATTTTGGCCTAAATCTGCTAAAATATCAATGTTTGAATATTGATTCATGCTCCACTCGTCTCCACATCAATTTTTGCGTTGTTTTGAGAAAAGTCAATTTTTGGCCAAATTTTGATAAAAATGTAAGGCTAACCCCTTGTTTTTTTTTCAATTTTGGCCAAAAAATGAAATTGCTTGAAACTTGCAGGAAAGATGCCTAAGGTAACCCTGAACACATTCCAATTCGATTTGGGAACAGATGTGCCTTGGAAAAGAAAATTTGGTGGAAAATTTCGGACAAAAACGGTCAAAATTTTTTTAATTTTGAGGGATTTCTTCACCAAAAAACGGATGATTTTGGCCTAAATCTGCTAAAATATCAATGTTTGAATATTGATTCATGCTCCACTCGTCTCCACGGCAATTTTTGCGTTGTTTTGAGAAAAGTCAATTTTTGATAAAAATGTAAGGCTAACCCCTTGTTTTTTTTCCAATTTTGGCCAAAAAATGAAATTCCTTGAATTTTGCAGGAAAGATGCCTAAGGTAACCCTGAACACATTCCAATTCGATTTGGGAACAGATGTGCCTTGGAAAAGAAAATTTGGCGGAAAATTTCGGACAAAAACGGTCAAAATTCTTTTAATTTTTAGGGATTTCTTCACCAAAAAACGGATGATTTTGGCCTAAATCTGCTAAAATATCAATGTTTGAATATTGATTCATGCTCCACTCGTCTCCACATCAATTTTTGCGTTGTTTTGAGAAAAGTCAATTTTTGGCCAAATTTTGATAAAAATGTAAGGCTAACCCCTTGTTTTTTTTTTAATTTTGGCCAAAAAATGATATTCCTTGAAACTTGCAGGAAAGATGCCTAAGGGACCCTAGAACACATTCCAATTCGATTTGGGAACAGATGTGCCTTGGAAAAGAAAATTTGGTGGAAAATTTCCGACAAAAACGGTCAAAATTCTTTTTAATTTTTAGGGATTTCTTCACCAAAAAACGGATGATTTTGGCCTAAATCTGCTAAAATATCAATGTTTGAATACTGATTCATGCTCCACTCGTCTCCACATCAATTTTTGCGTTGTTTTGAGAAAAGTCCATGTTTGGCCAAATTTTGATAAAAATGTAAGGCTAACCCCTTGTTTTTTTTTTAATTTTGGCCAAAAAATGAAATTGCTTGAAACTTGCAGGAAGGATGCCTAAGGTAACCCTGAACACATTCCAATTCGATTTGGGAACAGATGTGCCTTGGAAAAGAAAATTTGGTGGAAAATTTCCGACAAAAACGGTCAAAATTCTTTTTAATTTTTAGGGATTTCTTCACCAAAAAACGGATGATTTTGGCCTAAATCTGCTAAAATATCAATGTTTGAATATTGATTCATGCTCCACTCGTCTCCACATCAATTTTTGCGTTGTTTTGAGAAAAGTCAATTTTTGGCCAAATTTTGATAAAAATGTAAGGCTAACCCCTTGTTTTTTTTTTCAATTTTGGCCAAAAAATGAAATTCCTTGAAACTTGCAGGAAAGATGCCTAAGGTAACCCTGAACACATTCCAATTCGATTTGGGAACAGATGTGCCTTGGAAAAGAAAATTTGGTGGAAAATTTCCGACAAAACGGTCAAAATTCTTTTTAATTTTTAGGGATTTCTTCACCAAAAACGGATGATTTTTGCCTAAATCTGCTAAAATATCAATGTTTGAATATTGATTCATGCTCCACTCGTCTCCACGGCAATTTTGCGTTGTTTTGAGAAAAGTCAATTTTTGGCCAAATTTTGATCAAAATGTAAGGCTAACCCCTTGTTTTTATTTCAATTTTGGCCAAAAAATGAAATTCCTTGAAACTTGCAGGAAAGATGCCTAAGGTAACCCTGAACACATTCCAATTCGATTTGGGAACTGATGTGCCTTGGAAAAGAAAATTTGGTGGAAAATTTCGGACAAAAACGGTCAAAATTCTTTTTAATTTTTAGGGATTTCTTCACCAAAAAACGGATGATTTTTGCCTAAATCTGCTAAAATATCAATGTTTGAATATTGATTCATGCTCCACTCGTCTCCACGGCAATTTTTGCGTTGTTTTGAGAAAAGTCAATTTTTGGCCAAATTTTGATAAAAATGTAAGGCTAACCCCTTGTTTTTTTTTCAATTTTGGCCAAAAAATGAAATTCCTTGAAACTTGCAGGAAAGATGCCTAAGGTAACCCTGAACACATTCCAATTCGATTTGGGAACAGATGTGCCTTGGAAATGAAAATTTCGTGGACAATTCCGGACAAAAACGGTCAAAATTCTTTTTAATTTTAGGGATTTCTTCACCAAAAAACGGATGATTTTTGCCTAAATCTGCTAAAACATCAATGTTTGAATATTGATTCATGCTCCACTCGTCTCCACAGCAATTTTTGCGTTGTTTTGAGAAAAGTCAATTTTTGGCCAAATTTTGATAAAAATGTAAGGCTAACCCCTTGTTTTTTTTTCAATTTTGGCCAAAAAATGAAATTCCTTGAAACTTGCAGGAAAGATGCCTAAGGTAACCCTGAACACATTCCAATTCGATTTGGGAACAGATGTGCCTTGGAAAAGAAAATTTGGTGGATAATTTGGGACAAAAACGGTCAAAATTCTTTTTAATTTTTAGGGATTTCTTCACCAAAAAACGGATGATTTTTGCCTAAATCTGCTAAAATATCAATGTTTGAATATTGATTCATGCTCCACTCGTCTCCACAGCAATTTTTGCGTTGTTTTGAGAAAAGTCCATTTTTGGCCAAATTTTGATAAAAATGTGAGGCTAACCCCTTTGTTTTTTTTCAATTTTGGCCAAAAAATGAAATTCCTTGAAACTTGCAAGAAAGATGCCTCAGGTAACCCTGAACACATTCCAATTCGATTTGGGAACAGATGTGCCCTGGAAAAGAAAATTTCGTGGACAATTCCGGACAAAAACGGTCAAAATTCTTTTTAATTTTAGGGATTTCTTCACCAAAAATGGATGATTTTGCCTAAATCTGCTAAAATATCAATGTTTGAATATTGATTCATGCTCCACTCGTCTCCACATCAATTTTTGCGTTGTTTTGAGAAAAGTCAATTTTTGGCCAAATTTTGACAAAAATGTAAGGCTAACCCTTGTTTTTTTCAATTTTGGCCAAAAATGAAATTCCTTGAAACTTGCAGGAAAGATGCCTAAGGTAACCCTGAACACATTCCAATTCGATTTGGGAACAGATGTGCCTTGGAAAAGAAAATTTGGTGGAAAATTTCGGACAAAAACGGTCAAAATTCTTTTTAATTTTTAGATTTCTTCACCAAAAACGGATGTCTTTGCCTAAATCTGCTAAAATATCAATGTTTGAATATTGATTCATGCTCCACTCGTCTCCACATCAATGTTTGCATTGTTTGGAGAAAAGTCAATTTTTGGCCAAATTTTGATAAAAATGTAAGGTTAACCCCTTGCATATTTTTCAATTTTGGCCAAAAAATGAAATTCCTTGAAACTTGCAGGAAAGATGCTTAAGGTAACCCTGAACACATTCCAATTGGATTTGGGAACAGATGTGCCTTGGAAAAGAAAATTTGGTGGAAAATTTCGGACAAAAACGGTCAAAATTCTTTTTAATTTTTAGGATTTCTTCACCAAAAACGGATGATTTTGCCATAAATCTGCTAAAATATCAATGTTTGAATATTGATTCATGCTCCACTCGTCTCCACGGCAATTTTTGCGTTGTTTTGAGAAAAGTCAATTTTTGGCCAAATTTTGATAAAAATGTAAGGCTAACCCCTTGTTTTTTTTCAATTTTGGCCAAAAAATGAAATTCCTTGAAACTTGCAGGAAAGATGCCTAAGGTAACCCTGAACACATTCCAATTCGATTTGGGAACAGATGTGCCTTGGAAAAGAAAATTTGGTGGAAAATTTCGGACAAAAACGGTCAAAATTCTTTTTAATTTTTAGGGATTTCTTCACCAAAAAACGGATGATTTTTGCCTAAATCTGCTAAAATATCAATGTTTGAATATTGATTCATGCTCCACTCGTCTCCACATCAATTTTTGCGTTGTTTTGAGAAAAGTCAATTTTTGGCCAAATTTTGATAAAAATGTAAGGCTAACCCCTTGCATTTTTTTCAATTTTGGCCAAAAAATGAAATTCCTTGAAACTTGCAGGAAAGATGCCTAAGGTAACCCTGAACACATTCCAATCCGATTTGGGAACAGATGTGTCTTGGAAAAGAAAATTTGGTGGAAAATTTCGGACAAAAACGGTCAAAATTCTGTTTAATTTTTAGGCATTTCTTCACCAAAAAAACGGATGATTTTTGCCTAAATCTGCTAAAATATCAATGTTTGAATATTGATTCATGCTCCACTCGTCTCCACATCAATTTTTGCGTTGTTTTGAGAAAAGTCAATTTTTGGCCAAATTTTGATAAAAATGTAAGGCTAACCCCTTGTTTTTTTTTCAATTTTGGCCAAAAAATGAAATTCCTTGAAACTTGCAGGAAAGATGCCTAAGGTAACCCTGAACACATTCCAATTCGATTTGGGAACTGATGTGCCTTGGAAAAGAAAATTTGGTGGAAAATTTCGGACAAAAACGGTCAAAATTCTTTTTAATTTTTAGGGATTTCTTCACCAAAAAACGGATGATTTTTGCCTAAATCTGCTAAAATATCAATGTTTGAATATTGATTCATGCTCCACTCGTCTCCACGGCAATTTTTGCGTTGTTTTGAGAAAAGTCAATTTTTGGCCAAATTTTGATAAAAATGTAAGGCTAACCCCTTGTTTTTTTTCAATTTTGGCCAAAAAATGAAATTCCTTGAAACTTGCAGGAAAGATGCCTAAGGTAACCCTGAACACATTCCAATTCGATTTGGGAACAGATGTGCCTTGGAAAAGAAAATTTGGCGGGAAAATTTTGGACAAAAACGGTCAAAATTCTTTTAATTTTTAGGGATTTCTTCACCAAAAAACGGATGATTTTGGCCTAAATCTGCTAAAATATCAATGTTTGAATATTGATTCATGCTCCACTCGTCTCCACGGCAATTTTTGCGTTGTTTTGAGAAAAGTCAATTTTTGGCCAAATTTTGATAAAAATGTAAGGCTAACTAATAAACCCCTTGTTTTTTTTTTCAATTTTCGCCAAAAAATGAAATTCCTTGAATTTTGCAGGAAAGATGCCTAAGTTAACCCTGAACACATTCCAATTCGATTTGGGAACAGATGTGCCTTGGAAAAGAAAATTTGGCGGAAAATTTCGGACAAAAACGGTCAAAATTCTTTTTAATTTTAAGGGATTTCTTCACCAAAAGCAGGATGATTTTTGCCTAAATCTGCTAAAATATCAATGTTTGAATATTGATTCATGCTCCACTCGTCTCCACATCAATTTTTGCGTTGTTTTGAGAAAAGTCAATTTTTGGCCAAATTTTGATAAAAATGTAAGGCTAACCCCTTGTTTTTTTTTTCAATTTTGGCCAAAAAATGAAATTCCTTGAAACTTGCAGGAAAGATGCCTAAGGTAACCCTGAACACATTCCAATTCGATTTGGGAACAGATGTGTCTTGGAAAAGAAAATTTGGTGGAAAATTTCGGACAAAAACGGTCAAAATTCTGTTTAATTTTTAGGCATTTCTTCACCAAAAAAACGGATGATTTTTGCCTAAATCTGCTAAAATATCAATGTTTGAATATTGATTCATGCTCCACTCGTCTCCACATCAATTTTTGCGTTGTTTTGAGAAAAGTCAATTTTTGGCCAAATTTTGATAAAAATGTAAGGCTAACCCTTGTTTTTTTTTTCAATTTTGGCCAAAAAATGAAATTCCTTGAAACTTGCAGGAAAGATGCCTAAGGTAACCCTGAACACATTCCAATTCGATTTGGGAACAGATGTGCCTTGGAAAAGAAAATTTGGCGGAAAATTTCGGACAAAAACGGTCAAAATTCTTTTTCATTTTTAGGTATTTCTTCACCAAAAGCAGGATGATTTTTGCCTAAATCTGCTAAAATATCAATGTTTGAATATTGATTCATGCTCCACTCGTCTCCACATCAATTTTTGCGTTGTTTTGAGAAAAGTCAATTTTTGGCCAAATTTTGATAAAAATGTAAGGCTAACCCCTTGTTTTTTTTTCAATTTTGGCCAAAAAATGAAATTCCTTGAAACTTGCAGGAAAGATGCCTAAGGTAACCCTGAACACATTCCAATTCGATTTGGGAACAGATGTGCCTTGGAAAAGAAAATTTGGTGGAAAATTTCGGACAAAAACGGTCAAAATTCTTTTTAATTTTTAGGGATTTCTTCACCAAAAAACGGATGATTTTTGCCTAAATCTGCTAAAATATCAATGTTTGAATATTGATTCATGCTCCACTCGTCTCCACATCAATTTTTGCGTTGTTTTGAGAAAAGTCAATTTTTGGCCAAATTTTGATAAAAATGTAAGGCTAACCCCTTGTTTTTTTTTCAATTTTGGCCAAAAAATGAAATTCCTTGAAACTTGCAGGAAAGATGCCTAAGGTAACCCTGAACACATTCCAATTCGATTTGGGAACAGATGTGCCCTGGAAAAGAAAATTTGGTGGAAAATTTCGGACAAAAACGGTCAAAATTCTTTTTAATTTTTAGGGATTTCTTCACCAAAAAACGGATGATTTTGGCCTAAATCTGCTAAAATATCAATGTTTGAATATTGATTCATGCTCCACTCGTCTCCACATCAATTTTTGCGTTGTTTTGAGAAAAGTCAATTTTTGGCCAAATTTTGATAAAAATGTAAGGCTAACCCCTTTGTTTTTTTTCAATTTTGGCCAAAAAATTAAATTCCTTGAAACTTGCAGGAAAGATGCCTAAGGTAACCCTGAACACATTCCAATTCGATTTGCGAACGGATGTGCCTTGGAAAAGAAAAGTTGGTGGAAAATGTCGGACAAAAACGGTCAAAATTCTTTTTAATTTTAGGGATTTCTTCACCAAAAAACGGATGATTTTTGCCTAAATCTGCTAAAATATCAATGTTTGAATATTGATTCATGCTCCACTCGTCTCCACATCAATTTTTGCGTTGTTTTGAGAAAAGTCAATTTTTGGCCAAATTTTGATAAAAATGTAAGGCTAACCCCTTGTTTTTTTTTTCAATTTTGGCCAAAAAATGAAATTCCTTGAAACTTGCAGGAAAGATGCCTAAGGTAACCCTGAACACATTCCAATTCGATTTGGGAACAGATGTGCCTTGGAAAAGAAAATTTGGTGGAAAATTTCGGACAAAAACGGTCAAAATTCTTTTTAATTTTTAGGGATTTCTTCACCAAAAAACGGATGATTTTTGCCTAAATCTGCTAAAATATCAATGTTTGAATATTGATTCATGCTCCACTCGTCTCCACATCAATTTTTGCGTTGTTTTGAGAAAAGTCAATTTTTGGCCAAATTTTGATAAAAATGTAAGGCTAACCCCTTGTTTTTTTTTTCAATTTTGGCCAAAAAATGAAATTCCTTGAAACTTGCAGGAAAGATGCCTAAGGTAACCCTGAACACATTCCAATTCGATTTGGGAACTGATGTGCCTTGGAAAAGAAAATTTGGTGGACAATTTCGGACAAAAACGGTCAAAATTCTTTTTAATTTTTAGGGATTTCTTCACCAAAAAACGGATGATTTTTGCCTAAATCTGCTAAAATATCAATGTTTGAATATTGATTCATGCTCCACTCGTCTCCACATCAATTTTTGCGTTGTTTTGAGAAAAGTCAATTTTTGGCCAAATTTTGATAAAAATGTAAGGCTAACCCCTTGTTTTTTTTTTCAATTTTGGCCAAAAAATGAAATTCCTTGAAACTTGCAGGAAAGATGCCTAAGGTAATCCTGAACACATTCCAATTCGATTTGGGAACAGATGTGCCTTGGAAAAGAAAATTTGGTGGAAAATGTGGGACAAAAACGGTCAAAATTCTTTTTAATTTTTAGGGATTTCTTCACCAAAAGCAGGATGATTTTTGCCTAAATCTGCTAAAATATCAATGGTTGAATATTGATTCATGCTCCACTCGTCTCTACAGCAATTTTTGCGTTGTTTTGAGAAAAGTCAATTTTTGGCCAAATTTTGAAAAAAATGTAAGGCTAACCCCTTGTTTTTTTTCAATTTTGGCCAAAAAATGAAATTCCTTGAAACTTGCAGGAAAGATGCCTAAGGTAACCCTGAACACATTCCAATTCGATTTGGGAACAGATGTGCCTTGGAAATGAAAATTTCGTGGACAATTCCGGACAAAAACGGTCAAAATTCTTTTTAATTTTAGAGATTTCTTCACCAAAAAACGGATGATTTTTGCCTAAATCTGCTAAAATATCAATGTTTGAATATTGATTCATGCTCCACTCGTCTCCACATCAATTTTTGCGTTGTTTTGAGAAAAGTCAATTTTTGGCCAAATTTTGATAAAAATGTAAGGCTAACCCCTTGTTTTTTTTTCAATTTTGGCCAAAAAATGAAATTCCTTGAAACTTGCAGGAAAGATGCCTAAGGTAACCCTGAACACATTCCAATTCGATTTGGGAACTGATGTGCCTTGGAAAAGAAAATTTGGTGGAAAATTTCGGACAAAAACGGTCAAAATTCTTTTTAATTTTTAGGGATTTCTTCACCAAAAAACGGATGATTTTTGCCTAAATCTGCTAAAATATCAATGTTTGAATATTGATTCATGCTCCACTCGTCTCCACGGCAATTTTTGCGTTGTTTTGAGAAAAGTCAATTTTTGGCCAAATTTTGATAAAAATGTAAGGCTAACCCCTTGTTTTTTTTTTCAATTTTGGCCAAAAAATGAAATTCCTTGAAACTTGCAGGAAAGATGCCTAAGGTAACCCTGAACACATTCCAATTCGATTTGGGAACAGATGTGCCCTGGAAAAGAAAATTTGGTGGAAAATTTCGGACAGAAACGGTCAAAATTCTTTTTATGATTTTTAGGGATTTCTTCACTAAAAAACGGATGTTTTTGCCTAAATCTGCTAAAATATCAATGTTTGAATATTGATTCATGCTCCACTCGTCTCCACATCAATGTTTGCGTTGTTTTGAGAAAAGTCAATTTTTGGCCAAATTTTGATAAAAATGTAAGGCTAACCCCTTGTTTTTTTTTTCAATTTTGGCCAAAAAATGAAATTCCTTGAAACTTGCAGGAAAGATGCCTAAGGTAACCCTGAACACATTCCAATTCGATTTGGGAACTGATGTGCCTTGGAAAAGAAAATTTGGTGGACAATTTCGGACAAAAACGGTCAAAATTCTTTTTAATTTTTAGGGATTTCTTCACCAAAAAACGGATGATTTTTGCCTAAATCTGCTAAAATATCAATGTTTGAATATTGATTCATGCTCCACTCGTCTCCACGGCAATTTTTGCGTTGTTTTGAGAAAAGTCAATTTTTGGCCAAATTTTGATAAAAATGTAAGGCTAACCCCTTGTTTTTTTTTTCAATTTTGGCCAAAAAATGAAATTCCTTGAAACTTGCAGGAAAGATGCCTAAGGTAACCCTGAACACATTCCAATTCGATTTGGGAACTGATGTGCCTTGGAAAAGAAAATTTGGTGGAAAATTTCGGACAAAAACGGTCAAAATTCTTTTTAATTTTTAGGGATTTCTTCACCAAAAAACGGATGATTTTTGCCTAAATCTGCTAAAATATCAATGTTTGAATATTGATTCATGCTCCACTCGTCTCCACATCAATTTTTGCGTTGTTTTGAGAAAAGTCAATTTTTGGCCAAATTTTGATAAAAATGTAAGGCTAACCCCTTGTTTTTTTTTTCAATTTTGGCCAAAAAATGAAATTCCTTGAAACTTGCAGGAAAGATGCCTAAGGTAACCCTGAACACATTCCAATCCGATTTGGGAACAGATGTGTCTTGGAAAAGAAAATTTGGTGGAAAATTTCGGACAAAAACGGTCAAAATTCTGTTTAATTTTTAGGCATTTCTTCACCAAAAAACGGATGATTTTTGCCTAAATCTGCTAAAATATCAATGTTTGAATATTGATTCATGCTCCACTCGTCTCCACATCAATTTTTGCGTTGTTTTGAGAAAAGTCAATTTTTGGCCAAATTTTGATAAAAATGTAAGGCTAACCCCTTGTTTTTTTTCAATTTTGGCCAAAAAATGAAATTCCTTGAAACTTGCAGGAAAGATGCCTAAGGTAACCCTGAACACATTCCAATTCGATTTGGGAACTGATGTGCCTTGGAAAAGAAAATTTGGTGGACAATTTCGGACAAAAACGGTCAAAATTCTTTTTAATTTTTAGGGATTTCTTCACCAAAAAACGGATGATTTTTGCCTAAATCTGCTAAAATATCAATGTTTGAATATTGATTCATGCTCCACTCGTCTCCACGGCAATTTTTGCGTTGTTTTGAGAAAAGTCAATTTTTGGCCAAATTTTGATAAAAATGTAAGGCTAACCCCTTGTTTTTTTTTTCAATTTTGGCCAAAAAATGAAATTCCTTGAAACTTGCAGGAAAGATGCCTAAGGTAACCCTGAACACATTCCAATTCGATTTGGGAACAGATGTGCCCTGGAAAAGAAAATTTGGTGGAAAATTTCGGACAGAAACGGTCAAAATTCTTTTTATGATTTTTAGGGATTTCTTCACTAAAAAACGGATGTTTTTGCCTAAATCTGCTAAAATATCAATGTTTGAATATTGATTCATGCTCCACTCGTCTCCACATCAATGTTTGCGTTGTTTTGAGAAAAGTCAATTTTTGGCCAAATTTTGATGAAAATGTAAGGCTAACCCCTTGTTTTTTTTTCAATTTTGGCCAAAAAATGAAATTCCTTGAAACTTGCAGGAAAGATGCCTAAGGTAACCCTGAACACATTCCAATTCGATTTGGGAACTGATGTGCCCTGGAAAAGAAAATTTGGTGGACAATTTCGGACAAAAACGGTCAAAATTCTTTTTAATTTTTAGGGATTTCTTCACCAAAAAACGGATGTTTTTTGCCTAAATCTGCTAAAATATCAATGTTTGAATATTGATTCATGCTCCACTCGTCTCCACATCAATTTTTGCGTTGTTTTGAGAAAAGTCAATTTTTGGCCAAATTTTGATGAAAATGTAAGGCTAACCCCTTGTTTTTTTTTTCAATTTTGGCCAAAAAATGAAATTCCTTGAAACTTGCAGGAAAGATGCCTAAGGTAACCCTGAACACATTCCAATTCGATTTGAGAACTGATGTGCCTTGAGAAAAAAATAAGGTGGAAAATTTGGGACAAAAACGGTCAAAATTCTTTTTAATTTTTAGGGATTTCTTCACCAAAAAACGGATGATTTTTGCCTAAATCTGCTAAAATGTCAATGTTTGAATATTGATTCATGCTCCACTCGTCTCCACATCAATGTTTGCGTTGTTTTGAGAAAAGTCAATTTTTGGCCAAATTTTGATCAAAATGTAAGGCTAACCCCTTGTTTTTTTTTTTCAATTTTGGCCAAAAAATGAAATTCCTTGAAACTTGCAGGAAAGATGCCTAAGGTAACCCTGAACACATTCCAATCCGATTTGGGAACAGATGTGTCTTGGAAAAGAAAATTTGGTGGAAAATTTCGGACAAAAACGGTCAAAATTCTTTTTAATTTTTAGGCATTTCTTCACCAAAAAACGGATGATTTTTGCCTAAATCTGCTAAAATATCAATGTTTGAATATTGATTCATGCTCCACTCGTCTCCACATCAATTTTTGCGTTGTTTTGAGAAAAGTCAATTTTTGGCCAAATTTTGATAAAAATGTAAGGCTAACCCCTTGTTTTTTTTTTCAATTTTGGCCAAAAAATGAAATTCCTTGAAACTTGCAGGAAAGATGCCTAAGGTAACCCTGAACACATTCCAATTCGATTTGGGAACAGATGTGCCCTGGAAAAGAAAATTTGGTGGAAAATTTCGGACAGAAACGGTCAAAATTCTTTTTATGATTTTTAGGGATTTCTTCACTAAAAAACGGATGTTTTTGCCTAAATCTGCTAAAATATCAATGTTTGAATATTGATTCATGCTCCACTCGTCTCCACATCAATGTTTGCGTTGTTTTGAGAAAAGTCAATTTTTGGCCAAATTTTGATGAAAATGTAAGGCTAACCCCTTGTTTTTTTTTCAATTTTGGCCAAAAAATGAAATTCCTTGAAACTTGCAGGAAAGATGCCTAAGGTAACCCTGAACACATTCCAATTCGATTTGGGAACTGATGTGCCTTGGAAAAGAAAATTTGGTGGAAAATTTCGGACAAAAACGGTCAAAATTCTTTTTAATTTTTAGGGATTTCTTCACCAAAAAACGGATGATTTTTGCCTAAATCTGCTAAAATATCAATGTTTGAATATTGATTCATGCTCCACTCGTCTCCACGGCAATTTTTGCGTTGTTTTGAGAAAAGTCAATTTTTGGCCAAATTTTGATAAAAATGTAAGGCTAACCCCTTGTTTTTTTTTCAATTTTGGCCAAAAAATGAAATTCCTTGAAACTTGCAGGAAAGATGCCTAAGGTAACCCTGAACACATTCCAATTCGATTTGGGAACTCATTTGCCCTGGAAAAGAAAATTTGGTGGAAAATTTCGGACAAAAACAGTCAAAATTCTTTTTAATTTTTAGGGATTTCTTCACCAAAAAACGGATGTTTTTTGCCTAAATCTGCTAAAATATCAATGTTTGAATATTGATTCATGCTCCACTCGTCTCCACGGCAATTTTTGCGTTGTTTTGAGAAAAGTCAATTTTTGGCCAAATTTTGATCAAAATGTAAGGCTAACCCCTTGTTTTTTTTTTTCAATTTTGGCCAAAAAATGAAATTCCTTGAAACTTGCAGGAAAGATGCCTAAGGTAACCCTGAACACATTCCAATTCGATTTGGGAACAGATGTGCCCTGGAAAAGACAATTTGGTGGAAAATTTCGGACAGAAACGGTCAAAATTCTTTTTATGATTTTTAGGCATTTCTTCACTAAAAAACGGATGTTTTTGCCTAAATCTGCTAAAATATCAAAGTTTGAATATTGATTCATGCTCCACTCGTCTCCACATCAATGTTTGCGTTGTTTTGAGAAAAGTCAATTTTTGGCCAAATTTTGATGAAAATGTAAGGCTAACCCCTTGTTTTTTTTTTCAATTTTGGCCAAAAAATGAAATTCCTTGAAACTTGCAGGAAAGATGCCTAAGGTAACCCTGAACACATTCCAATTCGATTTGGGAACTCATGTGCCCTGGAAAAGAAAATTTGGTGGAGAATTTCGGACAAAAACGGTCAAAATTCTTTTTAATTTTTAGGGATTTCTTCACCAAAAAACGGATGATTTTTGCCTAAATCTGCTAAAATATCAATGTTTGAATATTGATTCATGCTCCACTCGTCTCCACATCAATTTTTGCGTTGTTTTGAGAAAAGTCAATTTTTGGCCAAATTTTGATAAAAATGTAAGGCTAACCCTTGTTTTTTTTTTCAATTTTGGCCAAAAAATGAAATTCCTTGAAACTTGCAGGAAAGATGCCTAAGGTAACCCTGAACACATTCCAATTCGATTTGAGAACTGATGTGCCTTGGAAAAGAAAATTTGGTGGAAAATTTGGGACAAAAACGGTCAAAATTCTTTTTAATTTTTAGGGATTTCTTCACCAAAAAACGGATGATTTTTGCCTAAATCTGCTAAAATATCAATGTTTGAATATTGATTCATGCTCCACTCGTCTCCACATCAATTTTTGCGTTGTTTTGAGAAAAGTCAATTTTTGGCCAAATTTTGATCAAAATGTAAGGCTAACCCCTTGTTTTTTTTTCAATTTTGGCCAAAAAATGAAATTCCTTGAAACTTGCAGGAAAGATGCCTAAGGTAACCCTGAACACAATCCAATTCGATTTGGGAACTGATGTGCCTTGGAAAAGAAAATTTGGTGGAAAATTTCGGACAAAAACGGTCAAAATTCTTTTTAATTTTTAGGGATTTCTTCACCAAAAAACGGATGATTTTTGCCTAAATCTGCTAAAATATCAATGTTTGAATATTGATTCATGCTCCACTCGTCTCCACGGCAATTTTTGCGTTGTTTTGAGAAAAGTCAATTTTGGCCAAATTTTGATAAAAATGTAAGGCTAACCCCTTGTTTATTTTTCAATTTTGGCCAAAAAATGAAATTCCTTGAAACTTGCAGGAAAGATGCCTAAGGTAACCCTGAACACATTCAAATTCGATTTGGGAACAGATGTGTCTTGGAAAAGACAATTTGGTGGAAAATTTCGGACAGAAACGGTCAAAATTCTTTTTATGATTTTTAGGCATTTCTTCACTAAAAAACGGATGTTTTTGCCTAAATCTGCTAAAATATCAATGTTTGAATATTGATTCATGCTCCACTCGTCTCCACATCAATGTTTGCGTTGTTTTGAGAAAAGTCAATTTTTGGCCAAATTTTGATGAAAATGTAAGGCTAACCCCTTGTTTTTTTTTCAATTTTGGCCAAAAAATGAAATTCCTTGAAACTTGCAGGAAAGATGCCTAAGGTAACCCTGAACACATTCCAATTCGATTTGGGAACTGATGTGCCCTGGAAAAGAAAATTTGGTGGAAAATTTGGGACAAAAACGGTCAAAATTCTTTTTAATTTTTAGGGATTTCTTCACCAAAAAACGGATGATTTTTGCCTAAATCTGCTAAAATATCAATGTTTGAATATTGATTCATGCTCCACTCGTCTCCACATCAATGTTTGCGTTGTTTTGAGAAAAGTCAATTTTTGGCCAAATTTTGATAAAAATGTAAGGCTAACCCTTGGTTTTTTTTTCAATTTTGGCCAAAAAATGAAATTCCTTGAAACTTGCAGGAAAGATGCCTGAGGTAACCCTAAACACATTCCAATTCGATTTGGGAACAGATGTGTCTTGGAAAAGAAAATTTGGTGGAAAATTTCGGACAAAAACGGTCAAAATTCTTTTTAATTTTTAGGGATTTCTTCACCAAAAAACGGATGATTTTTGCCTAAATCTGCTAAAATATCAATGTTTGAATATTGATTCATGCTCCACTCGTCTCCACGGCAATTTTTGCGTTGTTTTGAGAAAAGTCAATTTTTGGCCAAATTTTGATAAAAATGTAAACCCTTTGTTTTTTTTTCAATTTTGGCCAAAATATGAAATTCCTTGAAACTTGCAGGAAAGATGTCTAAGGTAACCCTGAACACATTCCAATTCGATTTGGGAACAGATGTGCCTTGGAAAAGGAAATTTGGTGGAAAATTTGGGACAAAAACGGTCAAAATTCTTTTTCATTTTTAGGTATTTCTTCAACAAAAAACGCATGATTTTTGCCTAAAATTTAGGACAGAACTTGTTTGTCCTTTGGAGAAAAGGCAGTTGTTGGCCACATTTTAAGAAAAAAACAACATCTAAAAGAAATTGATCGCTTGCTGTTAAAACAAAAAGGAAATAAGGCATGGTAGACACAAACAGACATTTTGTTTTTGTTTATTGACGCAAACACCCAATTGAAAATTTTTAATGTGACATCAAAAAAGATTAAACAGAAGTCATATTTTATTTTAAAATTAAATAATAACTATTTCAAGTAAGTTACCTCCTATTCTTTACTTAATCTACCAATTCTTCCATCTACATTCCGGCTTTAAGTAGAACATTGAACTAATTGTGATCCAGCTCAAGATTAAGAATATGTTGAATACTTTGGCAAATTTTGTTTTCCCCGTCCGTACAGCTGAAGGAGCATACTGTTTCTGTATTTGCAGGATATGAACTTCAAACTTGGTATGTACGTTGGTCTTTGGTTCTCCCAGAAGCCCATTAAAGTTGGACCCCATGAAACATCAATTCCATTATTGTTAAAACAATAGAAATTGTAGCCATAAAATGTTAAAGAGTTAATGCTCATAGCCATTAAGACAATTTTAAATTTTCATTTAATTTATAATTTTATCAGGGTAGCCCTATCAGTCATCAAAAACGGCCCTCTTTTTAAATATAATTTAAACATGTACAATTAAATACAGTGTTCCAAAAATGGAAATAAGGAATGTGAACGATTAACTTACCCTGCTTTTGGAATAAAATTATAACATTTGTACTACTTATCATGGCTCATTTCTAAACGTAAAATGTGTAATAACTGCACAAATACAAAATACAAAAGGATTACATGTACAGACAGCGAACAAAATTTCATCATACTCAAACATAGGATAATTTTTTTTGGTGCATTCTTTCATATGAAGCAACCACATTGCTCAAATTCTTAACAAAGGTGCATAACAATCAACTTTTTAAAAGTTTCAGCTCAGCGGATACTATACAATTTGAAAAATACAAAGAAAACGTATGAACAATTTTTTTGGTCTTCTAACTTGATTTTGTTGCTAACCCACGAAAAAAACTGTGCCAATAGGCATACCTTCTTAAACACCTTCAATGAATGTTTTCTTCCGAATGATATGAGTTATATCACAGGGTATTTGGTACAAGTCATATCTTCACTTAGGGGAAACGTTTTCTTGTGGAATCAGAAGGTAAATATCCGGATCACTGCAAATATTCCTACGCGCCTTCAATAAAAACTTGAAACCAACTCGTGGAATCTAACTATTTTAACAACCTAAGGCGGCCAAAAAAAAGTGTCTCCGGTTTCTGGTATGCGCGTGCCTCGCCGTAGCCATGCGCGTCGGCAAAATGAAAAAGTTTTTTTTTCAATTAAAGATGATGTCTCAAAACTACCAAACTCACTGGTTTTACTGGAATCCTGCTGCTGCACAATTTTAATGTGTTTTTAGATGGGGTTACGATCGAAAAGAAGCTTCGTGTGGCCTCTCTGGACTCCCATATACATGTATTTGCACTAAGTTTAGTCAGGCACCATTTGCAGTCATCAGCTGACATTTGAAGGAAAAAAACCCGTCAAAATTACAAAAAAGAAAACTGTGTCGCCGCATCACATTTTGGGCAGGCTCCATATCAGAAACCGGAGACTTTTTGTTTGGGTGGGGGGCTAAGTGATAAAGCCACAGGCTTCACACCTCATCACAGGGTGTTGGGAGGATTTTGTCCCGAAGGAACTCCGTCAGGTTGGCATGTTCCAGGTCGAGTTTGAGGAAGACGTCGGCAATATCCTGGCACTTCTGGAACTGGCTGTCGATGCTCTCCGCATTGACGCGGTGGATCGGTTTACTCTGGGCTAGCAGATCCGTCACCTGTCCAGGATTTAAGAAAACAGTCAAAGCTATACAGGGCGAGTTAAAATAAACGAAACCCACATGTTGGGACCATTGTTTTAGTGAAGTTGTGCATGTAGCACTTTCAAAATCTGGGATATGAAAGCCCAATTCATAAGCTTTCTTTTAGTACAAGAATCATTCAAATCACCATGTACTTTTCAAGTTACTGAATTTTAAACACAACCACCGTTTCAAGGTTCTGTCCACGGATCACAAAAAACTTCAGTGTTCTGAAAGAACGCACACCTTTTTTTGTGATCAGTGGACAGAACTTTAAAACGCTGGTTGTGTTTAAAATTCCTTAACTTGAAAAGCACATAAGTGATTTGAATGATTCTTGTACTAAAAGAAAGCACTTGAATTGGGCTTTCATGTCCTAGATTTTGAAAGTGCTACATGCAGAACTTCACTCAAACAATAGTCCCGACATTTGGGTTTCGTTTTTTTTTAAAGATAACTGCAATTTGTTTTGGGCTCGAGGACTAACCAGTGTCCTCTCCTAACCTATCTCACTGACAACTGCAAAATGAGACGGCACTGGGCACAGGCCGTAGCGGAGAAAAATGTAAAAAGCTGAATGAAGGTGATTTTTTTGATTTTCAGATTTACTGATAGCTTTGGATATGTCTACCGCACATATTTAAAAGAAATAGTATAAAAGTGTCTTTAAGGAAAACCAACTGGCATCTTTCATTTGCACGATGGCAAAACTCTAAAGGCCTTTTCTCTCAGTATTTTACTTTTTGACTTGTCAATAAGTGCAAACTTTAAACAGCCATAACTTATCAACGAAATGACTGTTGAAGGAGAATTTTATTCTCTTTCCTAATACCCACAAACACTCAGTTTGACCTCTGTCCAGTTGTGTCTGGTTTTGCCAGAACGCCTCACAAACGGAGAATGATGACTGCTGTGATTACCTGTTTGCCACGTTTGAGTAGCTCCTCAGGTAAGCCTGCCTGGGCTGCGATGTGACTGGCATAGCTATGGTCAGCGTGGCCTTCTATCAACTGGAATAGGAAGACCATCTCATCTCCGTTTTGAAGTACCTCCATGGTCTGAAGCAGACAGACACAAAACATTGGTTAATTACTGTGCTTTCTGGCAGAGTTTAATTTAGTTGTTACAAGTCATCACAAGTTGTTATAAGCCATCACAAACCATCACAAGTCATCACAAACCATCACAAGTCATCACAAATCATTACAAGCCATCAGAAGAAATTACAAGTCATAACAAGTTATCACATTGCATCACAAGCAGTCAAATTACACAATTCCTCACTAGTAACCTCAAGACACCATAAGTTATAACAAGTTGTCGCTAGTCACCACAGGCTATCATTTGTAATCATTAGTTATCATATCTCATCACTAGTCATCACAAACCATCACAAGCCAGCACTAGTCATAAAGATTTACCAAAGGTCAGTACATTTCATCACAAGCCATCAGATTTCATCACAACTTGTCACAGGTCATCACTAGTCGTCTCAATTAAGCCATTTCAAGTTATCACCAGCCGGCATAAGTGTACACTAGTCATCACAAGCCATCAGAGGTCATCTCTAGTCATCACTATATAATCACATCACCACTAGTTATCACAAGTCTTCATCCGTCAATCACAAGTCATCCAATCTCAAGTTGTGTCACAAGCTATGCAAACAAAGTGCAGGGTGACCGGTTTAGCCGCATTTCGGCTAGATTTGACAGATTTTTTTTGAAAAAAAAGCCCAGATTTCACAGAAAATTTAGCAGAATGAAATTTTTTTAAGCAGAATTCTGTAAAATTGGTAATCTGACAGAAAAGTATGGAACATTTGAAAACTTTAGCTGATTAGTTTTGAAAAAGCTTCAGTTCGAGGTTCCCTGACATGTATTACTATTAGTACACAGTACTTTAGACCATTGCAAGCCAGGCTAGACATGTGCAAATTTTTACAAAAAAATTTAAAGGAAATTTTTTAAAGGAAATTTTATGATTTTTGTTTAAGGAAATTTCATAACATCTGCATGTGAGTATAGGTGTTTTTAAAGTATTAAGTGTAATAATAGGTGATTTAGCAGATTATTGTTAAATCTAGCAGATTTTGTAACTGTGCTTTGACTCTGCTTCCATCCCTTACAGCCCCCTAACCCCCACCCCCTCCCCACCCTCTTTACCTGATAGGTCAGTTCCTGTGACTGAGGCAGCAAGCTCTGCTTGACGATGCTGTGGAAGTGTGACGACACCAAGACGTGGGGGCACAATGTCCCCCTGTCCAGCCAGTGCTTCAGGCTGGCACACAGCAAGGCAATGCCATCTACTGCCTCGGTGCCTTTGCCAAACTCATCCACGATGACTAGTGACTTGGCTGTGGCGTTATTCAGCGCTAGAGCCATCTGCAAAACACGATTTTTGACACACACAAAACGCACTTTGAACATGAGACACGCCTTACAAAAATCCCATCACAAACATGGACCCACTTATTACATTGAATCGTCTGATCAAAATATGACCTGCAGCATAAAAATTATCCAGATATAGCCACAACTTGTTTTTCTTCACAACCATGCAAAATTGAAAGGAATTCACATTAATTCAGCAACTTGGAACTATGAAGTGAACAATTTTGTATGGAAAGTGAGGAAATTCACTGCAATATGTAAAAAAATAATTTTTTTCAGGAATATTACCAGAATTAGAAACCTCAACCAGAAGTTATGCAATCTACAAAATAACCTTCACGTGGCTAAGATTTTCATATTTTGATTGTTTAAAACTACATGAAAGCTGCGAGTAAGATTTAATTCTGGGTTTGCTCGTACTAGTTCTAGACAACCTCCACATCAAAACTTATGATCTGATAAAAGTTAAGTTTGCGAAAGTCAATTTTGCGTCTTCGCAATGTGAAGGGTTTTCAGAGATCGTTTCGTAAATTTCAATGATGAATTTTCTGACCTGGTTGATGTCGAGCATGAAGGTTGAGAGGCCGATGGAGACGGACTCCAGGGTTTGGACTCGGGTGTAGATGCCGTCAAGCATGCCGATGGTGGCGCCCTCTGCTGGCACAAAACTGCCAATGTGACTCATGAATGCGATCACACCTGCCTAGAAACAAAACGGTCAAGATGTATTTAGTGCATTTGTATATTAACGGAGTCATGAAAAGAAATTACACTGTCCATGGGGGATGTACCGAACGGTATCATGGACTGCCATGATAAACCGGCGTGGCCACGCGTTATTGGCGCAGGTAACAGCGTTAAGACCTACAAATGAATACAGATCAGCAAACAAATTCAGACACGGAAAAGCGAGATCGAGTTAGGCTAATTAAGTTAAGTATCAGAATTTGTTTTCTCCACCGATGTTGTTGTGGTGACATTTGTACGATGTACAATTTGACCATATTACACACGTTGGCCATGGTTTTCAACGAGCGCCATATGTGCAGTACTGTCTGCATCCTGTCGCATCCATGCCTAGCTTAGTGCAAGAGTAAATAGAGGGCGCTTTGGCAACACCCTCATTCATAAAAAGGCCAGACAGTATGCTGGAGAATACATACGGACATCTGTGTCCTGTACTTTTTTATGCTTTTATGTACCTATGCGAAACATAAGGCCAGTCTATGTTCTTTCTTTCATTTGCACGCTAGCGATTTCGGCAAAGGAATTGGCGAGGCAACAACAAAACAAGCCGAGTGCGTCTCGGCATCAGATTTTTTTCTGTGACCAGCGTTTTAAAAATGCAGAAATCAGCGAATACGAAAAAAAGTTTCACGCCTAATTAACTCAATAATTTTGACTTGCCAGGCAGGCTACTTAGAGAATGGTTTTTACTAGCCTGCCACTGTTTTGACTCGCATTTGGCTGGTGGGCTAAGCCTGTCAAACCCTGGGATAGCTCTTTCCATAAAGGTTTTCGTAGCTTTGGGCTATGTTGTGCAAGAGCTTGCGAAGAAAGATCACAAGCTTACTTGGGCGGGACTCGAACCCATGACCTCCTGCTTACTGGCTCAGAAGTGACAAACCTGTTTAAGGTAGACGCTCTTCCCGCTGGCGTTGGGACCGGTTAAAAACTTCATCTTGCCGAACTTTCCCCCGGAGTACGTATCGTTGGGCACAAAGGGCGAGACGCACAGCTCCTGCAGTGGGTGCCTGCCTCCGGTGATGTGGATGATGTTGTCCTCGGTGAGATCTGGCCGGGTGTAGTTCTGGTCTTTGGCTGCTGCTGCAAAGGACAACAGACTGAAAAAAAGGGGGAGTTCGGAGGTAAAGGCCGGTTCATTCTTCATGCTAATGCGAAGCAAATTTGACGTCGTGAAACACTCGCTGCGAAAGTTGCCCGAGTTGAAGTATGTTCCAACACAAATACCCAACACAAATACTTGCCATTACGATACAAATTCGCGTTCGCTTTCGCGCAGAGTACGAAGCAGGCTTAACGTGATGGAATGAACTATCTCTTCCAGTTGAATCACTTTCATAACTGTTATCTCTCAAGAATGTGATTCGAACTTCCAAAATATATTGTAGCAGCACTCTGCCAACTAGCGGGAGTGTGGCCTAGTGGTTAGGGTTCGTGACTTGTGATCAGAGGGTCAGGGGTTCGAATCCAGCTGCTGGCCATATGTTGTGTCCATGGGCAAGCCGCTTCACCCCAACTTGCCTCTCTCCACCCAGGAGTATGAATATCGGCATTAACTGGGGACAACCTGCGATGGACTGCATCCTACTTCGTGCCATATTAGCTCGGAACAGTCTTTGTAATTTTACTTGATTTCGAAATGGATACAGGTTGTTTCTCAACTTACCAGTCCAGCTCTGCCGCATGCTGCATGACCGTGAAGAGGACCTCGGATCTCTCCAGGATGGAGTTCTGAAGCCTGTGCATTATCTGGGTCTCTAGATCTGGAACGAGATAAAAAGATGTATTCAATTGGTGAAAAGTTTGGTGAAAATGAGAAAATGGACAGATATTGGAGGACAACTGGGCATTGTTTTGCCTCTTGCCGCACGCTGGTATGCATAGACTACATTTAACAGCGAACAGCACGCAGGGACAAGTGAAACGTCTTTCACACATGCTCAAGCAGTGGCGGTGCTATGGGGTGTCCCCCCCCCCCCCAAAAAAAATTTGTCAGTCCTCCCAACGTTCTTTGTAGAGATTAATTCGTATTTTTTTCCCTCTCTGTTCAGAATCAGAACTATAGTAGTGGTTGTTTTATTCATACCTGTTATTGCAATACTTGCGCCTTAGCTTTTGGAAATCAGATTTTATTTAGAGCACCCCCCCCCAAAAATCTTCTTTGCCCCAACTTGCCACCCCAAATTGTAGAGTCTGGCATGTCCACTTCTCTCAAGCAATTTCAAAGAGAAATTAAAATTTCAGAAACGATACTGAAATTTCACTAATTTGCAACAATTTTACCCACCAGTCTCATCTTTGATTCGAATCAACAAACATGCATGTATAAATTATACCCTTACTTACTTCACCAATTTTTCTTTTTTTCATTGGGGAAGGGGAAGGGGACTGTCTCAGGATATAACAGGTAAATGTGTTCGATTTTCAAAGCTCTCGTTCAATGGAATAAATGGTACCAAGTTTCAATTTTTTTAAATTTTACCTGTTATTTCACACTGAGTGTCCCCGAGCTTCACATCCAGTGCTGAAAACACAAAGAAGAGGACAAACATTTACAATAATTGTTTACCGTCATTAAATTGCCAACATTATATGCAGTAATCAATGGCACATTCTTGTTTACATTTACTTAGAGCAGGGACAACTACCGTTATGTGAAGGATTTGTGGTGGATTTTTTTTTTAGAAATCTAAGGTTGTTAAAGGTTAATACTTAAAGAGGGAGATGTTCCTGCAAGACGCAAGTGAGCAATAAATATGTAAAGTACTGTTTTTTTGATGTGACTGATCAAGAGCTATAGTCTTCGGCTAAAAGTTACGCACACTAAACTCATTTGTTTCTGTGCAATACTTTGTATACATTTCTATGTTAGCAATTCAGACATCAATATTTATTTATACAAATATATAAGCCATATACCGGTACCTTTAGTGCTGGCGCTCTTGTAGTGGACCATGTTGTTGGAAAGAAACTAAAAGTAAAACCAACAGAACACAAATAGATCAGCAACATATAACTACGTCCCTGGATTGCCACCTCATGGAAGCTACACTATTATGACATGTTGCACTCACTGTGTCGACATACATGCACACGCATGCTTACTACATAATCCTACACAACACTTGTGACAAAATACACCCATATTTCTTGTTGTGAACAACAGTCCCCAAGAATTTTACGTACCACAAACTCCAGTCCTGGGACACTGAAATCCTTTTCCTGCTGCATTTTGGGCGTACATGAAATCGCAAGAAGGTACCCCAGCTGAAAAGAACCACAAAGTGATCGATTAAAAAATCAAGGGTTGTGGTCGAACTCACTAAAAATATGCACACTTTTTTGTTTATTAATTCATGTCTTTTATTCATTAATCAACAACAACAAAAAGACATGGAGGAAACCTAGAATATCATGAACATGAAAGTCGAATCAAAAGAAACAGTCTAAAATGTCAATGAAGCAAGGTACTAGAAATTGAAAAAAAAAAATGTGGTCTGCAGACACAAATTAATTAACAATTTTAGCAGAACAAGAAAAGCATAAACCAGGGAATGACGGTTGCTTGGCTAGGTCAAGGGAAAATTGTTGATTTGGATGGGCGATAAGAAAGGATACCTTTATCTTGAGAATCAATCCAAACGGGGCTGTATTTTGAGTAGATTACGAAGGATGAGACCAGTGCTGTTTTTGACAGGTGAGTGGTGAGTTGCCGTATTTTGTTTTTTTTGTCATCAGATTGAATAGAGAGCGGATATGTGTTCAAAAACAGCCTCGATAAAAGTTTCAGAGAGGAGACTTTCACACACGGAATTTAAGCTCAGGTAACCAGAGCATTATCAATGTCGCTCATCCCCTGTAGTAAAGGGGGTGTACCACCCCTAGCATCCTCTCTCTTGTCACCAGGGTGGGGAGAGGGTAGGGGCAGAGGCAAGAAGGGAGGGGGAAGGATAAGTTCTTCCTGGCCATAACCGGAGTTATGAAGACGGTCAGAGCATACTGACTGGAACGTCGAGTTTATACCTTGGTCCTATTCAGAACCATTCTCTTAGTTGAGAAATTATTCGCACATGGTGTTTCCGCAAAACCTTTCATTATTTAGTATCTCCACCATGCAAAGCCTCAAATCTAACATAACCAGGGTCTTTCCAATGTCACTATTCCCCTGTGGTAGTTAGAGGGGATGTAGCACTCCTGGCATCCTCCCTCTTGTCACCTGGGTGGGGAAAAGGGCAGGGGGAGGTCAGAGAGGGAGGGGGAAATTGAAGGGGGGGGGTTAAGGTTCTTCCCAGTCATCATCAGAGCCTTGCCAATTGCCCTGGTATTCACCTGTGGTAGGTAGATGACGTTGCACTCCTCGATATCTGAGCTGAGCCGGTTGAGTTCCTCTCTGGCCACCTGGGTCATCAGGTCTGGCAGGCCGTTGTAGGTACGCTTCCCTACGGTATCAATTCAAGATGTGAAAATATGGCTTAGCAGATTCATCAGCTAAGCAAAAAATGAGCAGAGAACCAGCTAAATTAAATACACGTCACATGGCATTTTGGCTGGTGTCCTGTGCTAAGCATTATTTCATAAAAAAAATAAATGCAAGTCTTTATTGCGCTAGGCACAATCCTCAGCTAAGCATCTCTGAAAAACATGGCACAGTTTAAAGCTTGGCCAAAAATTACCACAGATTTCTTGTGAAAGAAATACTCACTGTGATCCAACTCGGCGTCGACGTTGGATTTGACCACAAAGCGATTCTGGGTGCCTGATTCATCGAAGTCAACCTGAATTTTGAAGTAAACAATTTGCGAAAATAAATAAAACTGCTGCAAACTGCCCACTGACTAGATTAACATGGAATAAGAGACAAATGGCAGAGGAACAAGAGACAAACATGTAGGGGGACACAAGCATGCAGGGTTGAAGGAGAAACACAAAAGAGGTATCGGGGGGGGGGGAACAGTGTGGGTGAAGATCAAAGGGAATAAGGGAACAAAGGAGTTGGATGCAAAATGACAGAAGTGGTTAGAAGGAAGGAATGATACAGGGGGGAACAAAGCAGAGTAGTCAAATAAGTTACATTTTTATTTTCATGGGTTACTCAATGAACACAACGTCAAGGGCCACTCAATATGTAATGAAATTGTAAAGAAGGAAATATTCCATTTAACAAACAAATTGTGTCCTGCTATGTGGTCCACCGATGCAGAAATTCCTGGTAAAAATGTTGTCTCGCAGTTGTTTTTTTACATCTACATTTCAAAATCAATACGAAAAACCTACAACTAGATCTTGTTTGAAAAAGTGGGACTGTTTTAAATTTAGCCCCTCTGGTTACTGAATTAGGGACTGAAAAAAATATACATGCCAGCATGACAGTTTTCAGCAGGTGAAGTGGCATGGGGGATGTGTAAGGCAGGTGTTTATCAGCCAATCCCAGCCCCACACCTGGGGGGAAGGGGTTGGGGGGTTTGATGGAGGAGTGCGACACCCCTTTTGACAGGTGTCGTGTCAGATTCGATCATAGTCTATGGCGATGTGGAATTGGTACCTATAATGGTATTGGTTTAGTCTCCAAAAGTTGACTCCTCAAGACAGACCTAAATTTGAGTGTCCATGTTGTGTTGGCTTTGGTGCCCTCAATTAAAGTTTACCCACAAAAACAAACTTTCTAGGTTTTACACAAAGATGAAAAAAAAAGAGACAAACTATACTGTGTTAAAGGGTCACTTTATAATTTAGGGTTCAAAGTGTGACATTTTTTTCCTGTCCCTGTTACCTTGGTACTTTGTAATTTGCCATTCAAGTATCATTAAGAATGACTTCAAATTATGTTTTATTTGTTGGGTAGGTAGTTTGCTATTCATAATCACTCTTGGAGGATGACTGCATTAAGGAGTGCATCAGAATTATACAATCATAGATGTCAAATGTAACAGGGACAGGAAAGAAAGTGGACCCCACATTTTCAGAATGACCCAAATACAACCTGAACTTTTATGAAGGATACAAACTACTCACAATTTTGCTGATGACGCTGGCAATGTAGTGCAGGTCTTCAGTAAAGCCCCTTGCAATCTGTAAGATTAACCAACATGTATTATTCTTCAATGTTACACATTTTGCCTTTCTATTTTGCCTTCAAGAAAGATTTTGTTAGAAATGAAAAGTCAGGCCTTTAACTTTTATGACTGATTCTTCTTCAAGCTAATGATAGTTAATCAACTTATGAAAATTAATCACCCTAACAAAAAACATATACCGGTAACTTGAAATACATTGCAGGCACACAAGGTCATGATATGTTTGAAATTGTCTTCAAACCTTATTTTTAGTATAAAAATTGTTTTGAGAAAGGCTGTTGTCTTGAATGTTTTTTTGTATTGCTTTACAGCCGTTCTTACAGGCATGCAACTGGGATGTAAAGACAAAAAAAAAGGAAATTCCAATTTTCAAAAAACCTTGCACAGCGCTTGTCAATTTTTAATGGCATACGGTAAGTGCGAAGTGAAAAACAAGGAAATCATTTGATCCGAGGAAAAGTTGTATGCCTGTTTGTATCACTATGCCATACCGAAGATTTGAACTTTGCAATTTTTGTTGTGGTATCTCTTGTCTAAATATATTGCAAAATAAGTTGAAACCACAAAAAAATGTAAAGAAAAAGGGTTAAGGAATATTACAAACAAGGTCAATGGGTGTATGTACCTTCTTGAATATTTCAATGTCGGCTCGCTGTGCCCGGCAAATATCTCCGATATTGATGGCATTATAAGTTGTCTGTAAGGCGAGAAAAAACAGCATAAAGTGAGCTCATGTGACCTGTGCATAAAGGGTGAATGGTGTATTGTAATTGAACTCTTCATCGTCAGTGGCAGAATTGCGAATACAATTTACATCAAATTTTTTTTAATATACTGGGCGCATTGACTCTGCAATAATATTGCACCACATGAATTTACAAACTGTTTCGTGGTTTTTTTTGTTTAGTTTATTTCATGCTTTTCACAAGATGGCTTAATCGACCTGACCCAAACCGAAAATCGCAAACGCAAAACCGAAGCCGACCGACCCGACTGAAATGGACAAACCGACCCGATCTGAACTAGAGTCGGTTTCGGGTCGTGTTTGGACAAGGGTAAGCTGCAGGTTTGTGTTTAATCATGCCTTACCCGCAAACCAGTATGCATACACAGGTTTGTCCCTCCCACTAGACCCCTCAAAAGTGGTAAAAAATGCCATCTACTGTTCATGAACAGAACATCTGACTGAGATGACAAAGTGTGAATATTTCTAACCTTGTACAGGGCCTGCCAATCACCCACTGATACCTGAGCTTGTTTCATCTGCTTCAAAATTCTCTGCAAAAAAAAAAGAAGCATAGCTCAGAAAATACACAATTCAAAAAAAATCATCTGATTTGCATTCAATTGGAAGACAACCCCCCAAAAGAGGATATTCCAAGCGTTACAAGACTTTATACAGTCTTCTTTTTCAATTTATTGGATATTTCTTAAAGATATCATGGTTAAATGGCTCTAGCTGCCATGGACATTACACTTGCTTTCCGGAGACTGGAACTGCCCACATGCAAACCAAGCGTGACGTCATTATTTCTCAGGGTTATAGGGTATGTGTAGGCAGACTTACAGCCACATTCTTGACCTGTTTCAGGCATTCTTGCAGCGTAGACGTGACTTCCGTGTTGGCCGATGCTAGGAAGAACGCGATGGCATTCTGCCGCTGGGTCAGGAGGGCCAAATCGCAGGACGGTCGCATGAACCACACCCTAGGCAAAGACAAGAGGCGTCTGGTTACCATCTCTGCAGTATACCACGCACATAAATGACAAACAAGGCATACTGTGTACAAACTATGAATTGAATATACAGTAAATATTCCACAAACATATCAAGAACCAAAGGTAGTAGAAAGGGGTAACTGAAACGAAACATGCAACAGTTTTGAATAAATTTGTAAAGTTTATTACAAAGTTGAAATTATTAACCAAAACTCAACAAAAAAACAAACCTGGATCCTAAAACAATATTTTTTTCTTAAATCTTTGAAAAACAAAAATTCTTGAAAATATTAATGAAAAAGAAGCTGAAGGAAATTCATACAAAAGCATCAACTTCTAAAAAAGCCACAAGAATTAACTGAAATTTCATAAATTTAACATTAACTTTTATTCAACTTCAATTAAAACAATTTGCAAAGACAACAAATATGACTTTAGTTTCTGCTCCTATAATAAAAAAACACAATGTATGCAACACATGATATAAATTTATTTTAAAAAACTCAACATTCTGAATTTTTCTTTAAGCTTTTTAACATCTGTGCATTTTTCCTACCTCATGAGCTTGCTTCCTACAACTGATTTAGTCTTATTCAATATACCTAGGGCACAGCAGAACAAAGGTAAACCATTTTAATTATTTTTTTGGCGGACATTGTTCATTCCCTGATGAATTCAAAAAAGCATCGAATGCTTTGGCGGTTTGGGGTGGTACAGGGAGTAATAGGCAGGGTGGTTTCGGACGGTTAAAGGAGTATTAACAGGCAGGGCGGTTTGGAACAGTTAAGGGAGTAACTGGCAGGGCCATTTGGGACAGTACAGGTTAATAAATCGTGATGAACAGCAGCATCCACAACTTCCAAATATTACTGGGTGCATTATTCCTAATGATGGGGGAGGGGTACAGGGAGTAACAGGCAGGACTGTGGGGTGGAGACATCGGGGGCGGGGTATACATGTACATATAAGCATGAGTAATTAATGTATTTGTACTCGATCCTACAAACATCAGAATTGCAGTCTTTCACATAACGTTGCTGAATTCCAGTTCTTTTATTGTCTGTCCCTGCCCCAAGTTGCCGTCATGTTTTTTTTAAAGTGTCTCATATAGAAACTAACTGAAGCCAATTCAGTATTTCAACTGTGTATGCCCACAATGATATGAGTCACGGGTCATTCGGGATAATTGAACGCTCATCGAAGGCGCATGAACGCGTAAAGAGACAGTCGCACGACGCTTGCACGTTAATTATTAACAGAACGGGTGTTCGCATAACATCGCGTTTGCAATTTTATCCGGAATGACCCTTGACCTGGACTACTTCATTCGAGATACTTCATCTAACTTGTGCATCGTTAGTTGAAGTCACTCACCAAAAAGGCTCAGGCCCTCCTTAGCGCCGCTTCCAGCCGACTTGTAGGCCGAGGGATGTCTCTCCTTCTGGAAGATTTGCAGAGCGCTGTACGTATTCTCATCTACTGAGACAATGTGCTCCCTGCAGTTTCCAAAGACAAGGAGAATTTGGGAAGAGTGTCACACTTTGGATAGTACACTTTGAGAAAAAAGAAAACTTCTATTTTCTGTATTCGTTTTTTGTTGTTGGTCCCAGAGAATCAGCGTGGTCTCCCTTTTGTATCAATCACACTGACTGATTGACTAACGCCCTCTGACCGTCACTGGTGACCTGGGCAGTGCTATTGTATAGGATTACCCTGCAATGCCAATAAATAGGTTCAATCCGGCTCACTATATAGACCAGATGCATGAACAGACTTTCAGTGGATAGCCATTTGTCATCAATTGTACACAACTTGGTGTACTCTAGGACCACCCTTACAGGGCTTGCTTTGTTTTGTGACGCCTATATCTGAATTTCATAGAAACACGCCAACATTTCATTTATTACATGTAATTCTGAAGTAAAATCAAGCAACGGAATCGTAACTCTTACTGTAAGATACTGAAATGATCAAACCTTGTTTCTTACAATGAAAACATCCTGATTGACAGCACCGGTACACGCACATTGTAGCCCTCCAGCTCCACTCCAACTCGCTTCTTCTCCAGGTACTTCAGTAAGCCGCCGACGGCACGCACCTGAATGAGAACAACATTCCTTTATTATAAAAACCAGTTTATACTAAATGCGAAAGCGAATGCGAACGTGTGATGTAAGATCTTTTAAACTGATACTGAAGGGGCAAAAAATAGCGATTCTCTTACATCCATATACAGCCATTGTTCCCAAAGCAAATCCAAAAAGTATTCATCCAGTTTCTTTCCACGCACTGCCTCACTCTGGAACTCCTTTGTTTTCCCGTTGATTATGATCTGTCCCAGTTCAAGCGTAATGTAAACACTCATCTTTCTACTTGAAATAATTTTTTGTTAGATTCCCTTTCCATCCCTTCTTTGTGTCGCCCTCACCTCGAGTTGAACTTAAACAGGGCCTTGCGATGAGCAACTCTCATTACAAAAAGTTGCTAATACAATAAGTGGTTAGTAACAATGAGCTCTTTAACTGTAACGACTGACAGACCAGACGGTATCGCCCTAATCAGAAGCACGTACTGCGAGTTACTCAATATTAGTTATGACAAGCTTGGATTTCTTATGATTCATATTGAGGAAGTGCTCTCTATGACATACACACCTTACAAATGTTATGGGTGGGGAATAAAAAAATGAGAAAGATAAAGGCAGGAAGCGGGGGGTATATCTCTCGGAGGAATACCGCGCCTCGGATTTTACATCGAGAAACACGTGCGGCGGTCGCGAGCACGGCTTGTGGCGCGCCATTTGATACCCCCTGCGGTCGTTCGGTTGAGAAGGCTGGATCGGGTTAAGCTGCAAAGTTATCACAAGACGGGGCTCGGTTGTCCAAACTACGAGCATTTGATACCAACGTGCGGCTCGGTTATCCAAACGCTGACGTATTATATTCCGACGAGGAGTAAACGGTAAATGTCAGATGCTTTTAAAGACGCTCTGCAAAATACTTCGTTGATTTTTGTCTTTTGTTCCTGATCGTGACTGAGATTTGGGTCATCGTGTTCATGGATGACAGCAGTAAAGTTGGGTTACAAAACTTGTAAAGATATGTTAGATATTGGACTGAAACTGCAACTTTGATTAGGGAGTCGGGATTAGGTAAGTCTAGGATTGAAACAGGGCCCAAGTCAAGGCCAATCACAAACATACAATCCAGGTTTGAGACTCAAGAGGACACGTTTAGATTCTCTGCAGTTACAGCCTTAGACAAAACTCAACCACAACTAAAAGTGCAAATAGAAACAACTTGCAAGTGGCTCTGTTAAATGCGATTTGTTGTTTCATGCGTAAATTTCGTGATCAGCAGTATTCTTCTTTGTGGCAGCTCAAGTGAATTGGTCCCAATTCTGCATTACTTTCTTCTTATTCTTTGGTCTCTTACATGTACCCCGGTGTGCATATGCGCCTAGCAAAGGATGAGACATCTCTGACGCTCAAACAAATCACTAATGCTTGTAATCTCTTCTCATTTTAAAGCATGTTATCAAATCTGGGCCTCATCAAAAGCATCACAAGTTCCACGCAAATTAGCTGCACTGAAAATCCCAACGAAAAATCCCTGGTCTCGCCAAGTGAATGCACTCTCCCGTAAACTGGGTCTAAGGTCCTACTGATTTTGCTTGTTTCTTCTGCGCCTCCCCACTCTCTCTCGTGGACCAATCCTCATCCAGTATTTCAAGCCTCCCAACCACCACAGCTTCTCGCCGAGTGTCGGCATACTAATTTACCCGCTAATCTTTGGGGACGCTTGTAGGTCCATAGCGTGCCAGGGCTGGCGTCCCCGCACCCTCCCCGACCCATCCAAGCTCCGTGGCGCTCCTTCGCGTTGACTTTGGAAAGCCTGCTCCAAATTTCCAACTTCCTCTCGGCTGAGTGCGGCAGTCGTCCCAACTGGCTAGTATCTCTAGTATTTTTTTTTTTTAATTTCTTGGCTTGGCAGATGGCGAATTGTAATGACTGGACTGGTATGAGTAATGCCAGGTGTGGTGTGGGAGAGCTGAGCCAGGGAGAAGCCTTTCGCAACACTCTCTCTGGTTTTTGGTCGCAAAGTTTGGGCTGACTCATCCATCGCCTCGCAAAATGAGTGTCACGTTGTGATTGATGATCCAGCGGGGGTATACCCACCCCCCCTCCCCCCTCCTTGTTCCCTAGATGCCGACTCGAATTGATTTCTGCTTCTGCGCTTATTGCACCCAGGTGTAGGAACAATAAAGACGGAGTAGCTGACAGTTATGTTCGACTGACGTGTGTTTTATTTCACTGTCTTGCTTGACACACAAAGCTTATCAATGGTTGTTCAACTTTGACAGCTCAATTTAAAACACAATTATAAAGGTGTTTGTCTCTCACAGATGTAGTTGGATAAGCACTGCATACTCAGTGCTGTTTCAGAGCTATGGACTAATCCGGCGAAGAAAATTGGAAGCTAGTTTTGATGTGGCACCACGTCCGCGTGCTTGCCGCATGCGTTCTTAAAGATGAGGCGCCGCGCATTGTGGCAACCCTATTGGTCGTAGGAGCCCAGAGTGCGTGCGTATTACAAGAGCTTGACTCGTGCGAGTCTGGTGCCACCTCAGAAAATGGCTGTCACCGGATTAATCTAAATATTAAGAAAAAGCAGAACACACACAGGGTGTCCTACCCCGTGTGTTTTTTTTCTTTTCGAAAGTATTCACAAAGCGCCATACTTAGGTCCGCAATACTTTTTTATACATAAATTGAAGAGTCATTTACTTTATTTATTTACTTTAGTTGCCATTTTGCCAACCAAATTTCTGTAAAGAAGAAGGTTACAAATTTTATTTTTTAAACCAGATGACAAAAGCCGTCACTCTTCTACAAGTGCATGTACGCTAAAACAAAACAAAAGCGAGACAGAAAAAACACTGACACTTTGTTGGCCCGACTTTAGTTCACGGTGTGATTTGTGTCAGCTGCTAGTCACGACAATTCCTAGAAACTGAATAAAAGCTCGGGGTCTGACCAAAGCTCTTGGGCAGCTGCCACTGCTCAAGATCCAAGGCGGCGCTTCCATTGTGGTTTTCAGTGAGGCATTTTTTGTTGTTGTCCGAAGGAGACCTTAACTGCAAATAAATACTGAAATTGTTCAGTCCTGGAGAATCAAAGTGGGGAAATATCAGGAGGGGCTGCTCATTGATGTCTGCATTTTACTTTTCCCCTTTTTATTTGGGATGGCATGTGGGGTGGGGTAGGGGCAGTGGGAGTGGGGATGGGGGTGGGGGAAGTGGGAGTGTGGCAGGGGTGGGGGAGGTAGGGGTGGGGGGAGGTGGGGGTGGGGTTTGGGCTGGTTGCACCCATGCCCCAGCATTTTTATTGCCAAACAATGCATTCAGTGTATGAAACTCTCTGAGGAATATGAAGGCACATGAATTCCTAAGACTTTGTACCGGTACCGGTACATGTACCTACCGGTATTTATTGCCAAAGACGTGGAGGAAGGGGGACATGTACGTGTTGGCCCCTGGATTGGAGCTACGATCATAGCAAAAACCAGACCAATTCAGATTGGAGGAGTGTGATCGATTATTGCCAACTGACCAATCATGGGCTGTCATGGGTGGCCAGAAAAGACTCCCAAATCACCGAAAGCTGGCGATTCGAAAAGCGCACCCGGGGCAGACATCGTGCAACATCAGGGGGCGCTGTTCAAGATACTGCAACGAGGGCTAGTTTGGCCGCAACAATTTTGCTGACTGAGAATTACAAATTGGGAGTTGTCACCAAATAGGGTCCCCCAGCGACACCCCTGTCGACGATGAACATGCCCTCCAAAACAGCTGCACGACCTACCCCTCTACAACCGTCAACTCCTCCTCAACATGACAAGCCTCCCGCCTGTACCAACAATCCATACAAAAGCCAGCGATTTTTTCTTCTTTTTCTGAGCAAAGAAGGGGGCTGGTTTCAATCATAGACCCACAGCTGAAGGGGGGGGGGAGGGGAGGGGAGAGAGGGGGAATCCTACAACAAGTAAGAACAGGTGGAGAAATTTGTTCCCCAAGTCAGCAGATCTGGAAAAAAAAAAAAATCGGCAGCGGCTCGGTGCCAAGGGGGAAGCGCCGAGCAGGGCCGTCGGGATTTAAACAAACTTAATGATGACTCAGGGTATTCCTTTATTGTAACCATATCGTAAATCAAGACGAATGACATTGTAGACTCAAAAATGGCCTTTTGATTTCTCTTATTCCATTTCTTCTGGGCTATGTTACAAAGTTTTTTTTTTTAAAGCGCTGAACTTCTGTCGCTCAGAAGCCTAAGAGAATTGAAGAAATGTTCAGTTGTTTTAGACTGTGCCTCCACGATTTCCCTTAATGTATTGCCGTTGCTTATTCTTACCGCATTACTAAAAGCCTCTCTGAGTGATCCTCGCTTGCTATTTCTCGGGTTTGCAACATTGGTCATGTTGCTTGCATCTTCGGGAGTGGTCCCTGGCAACATGGCATATATGGGTTTATGGCTTCTGACTAGCGCCCCTTGAACAAAGACACTGTCTCAAAATGGAGAGCCGCCAACATAGGCCTGGATAGCTCAGTTGATAGAACAGCAATCAGGAGGTGGCAGGTTCAAACCCCGCTCCAGTCAATTTCTTTGTTCAACTTTAACATAATTATAATACACCTAGCTACTTTCCCTATGCGGCTTCTTTGAAAATTTGTGTTAAAATTGTTTAACAAACACTGACTATATTTCATCACAGAGGTGTTAAAATAAGCAGACAGCTCAACACAAAAGTTGAAACTCATTCAGATACGGGGACATTGATCGAGTGCCTTCCACAGCCACGTTGGAGGTCTGCTTTGTTATGTTAATTCATTAACAATGAATGAAGCAGGTATGCAACTGGGAAGTCACAAAAAAAAGAGGAAATTCTAATCTTTCCAAGACTTTGTACAGTGTTTTTCTATTTTTCAATGGCACAACATGGGAAATGAAAAAAAGAGGAAATCAGCTGATCCGAGGAAAAAGTTGCATGCCTGATGAAGAGGTTTACTCATGCGTATCCTGGTGAACAAAAGCACTCACACCTCCAAGAGGCCGCAGTAGTGCAAACCATCTATTCTTCACAGGATGTTATCGTGTTCCCGCGTCATATTTGATTCCCTTTTCTGATGGCCCTACGCATCCCAGACTTTGCCGGGTTCTGTGGGACCGGAGTTCGTCTGGAACAAACGCTCCTCAGAGACGATCTCTTAGAGAGAAGGTCAACTTACGAATGACTCTTCAAAGAACAATGCTACTCAGCAGCTCTGCACAGTGCACCACTAATTGCTGGTGACAGGACACAGATCATTCATGTTCAATTGTTTTGAAAACTGTCGTGGGAACAAAAGGGGAGGGGTCCAGGGAACATACCAAGAGTGCGCAGGCACTTGGCTTGACTATTTCAGAATAAAACAAGTTTTTTTTTAACCCAAAATGATAAACTTCTTTCTCAACCACACATACTGAAATCTGTATCCTTGTGGAGACATTTCTTTGTTCTCATGTACTAAAGTTTTATTTTAACTAGAATTAACTTCCTTGGCTGAAATTCGGACTTAATATCCCTTTTCTAAAACTCATTTGCGAACGACAGCTTGGAAATTCCTAGTTTTTGAGTAAAATCCATATCTATTTCATGAAAACCTTGTGGAGACGTATTCATCAATAGAGATTGCCCTGTGGAGACATATACAATCTTTTGTTCCCTATTGTGTGCATGTCTCCAGAGGGCACAGTGTATCAGATCAGCCAACCAACCCCGTTGTGTAAATTACACAAATCATGCTGACTCACGGCGTACAACTTTTTTTGGACTTCAGACCTGACTCAACCAGGAGTGTTATCTGTAAAATGACTCAAAACTTGGGTTTGCGTCATGATTTTTTTAAGTGATTTCGGCTTTGTAACAAGTGCACTTAGCGCCTTGAGAACTGAATGATAAGCGGCTAAATGTCACACACTAAGAAGAAAGGAACGAAAGTAAAACAAAAGTGGCTTCGGAGGAATTTCAAGAAATCAAATTTTAAAGAAATTCCATGGAGCATAAGGGTTTATGAACAAAACAATCTATACTTGTGTACGACCCTTCTCCAGTGATCCTCTATACAGGCACAAACAATATTAATTAGAAGGACCAACATGCCCTAAGCTTAACCAAAACATGGCTACCTTTTATCGGTGTCCAAAGCATTTCCTTGGCAACTTGTTTTGTTTCCAAACACTCTCATTCCACTCAATTAAACAAAGTACATACACTTGTTTCTTTTTTGAAAGCACTAGACCTCAACTGTCTAAATGTACCTCCAACTTTGTTTACAAACTGAAGGATGAATATGCTGGCTGTCCGCAGCCAAAATCAGGATCTCATTTCTGGCCGCTATATGGCCACTTTGGCCACTAACGAAATAAACTCCAGGTTCAGGAATGGGTGAAGTCCAACAATCGGACAGTGACTAAAGACATGATTAGTCGGCAGAAAAGTCGGAGCCCATTGTACGCTACGCTTCCCTCTCTCCCCCCCCCCCCCAACTAAGACACTAAAGAAAATAGGGATGCCGAGGGTACATGAAAACCAGATGAAATAATTTCCAGTTTCCCCGCCGTTTGATTGGATATCAATCAGTTGATTAAGCGAAAGGATGACAGAGAGGCACTAGGGAATCCCCAGGATTAAACCTGACAAGCTTGTATAATGGCATTTCCCGCCTTGGGCTAGGCACGCTCCGCCGCAAGTTTGGAGGGGAGGGGGGGGGGGGAGTAATTTAAAGTGAAGAGTCACCGACAAAGAGACTTTTCTGCGAGAGTGAGAGGGGAAAGGGACAGGCTTGGCGCTGGACTAAGTGGAACGTGCCAGTGGGCTGACAGGCGGGCACGACGGGATAGGAGGAAGTTATGGCACTGCAGGTTACTTATCCAGTCAAGATCATTTGCTGACACATGCATGGCGTGAGTCATGAATCACTCCCCTAGCTAACCCCCCTCCTCCCCCCCCCCCTTCCCCCACCTGTACTCTCAAGGTGTGCCCCTTCACCCGTTGCCACCTCCCCTGTAATAGAGGGCAGGGACAAACCTCCCCGCTTGTTAGACAATTTCCCTGTAAGAGTACATCTTGCTTTTTGTAAGAGCACTGGAAAAAATTGAGGACTGGGAAAAAATTTGGGCAGGGCCAAAAGATGGGGGCTTGTGTCTCTACAGAATATAGAAAAACACAGCAGACGAAAAAAAGGTGGTGAAAGCCCCCTTATTAAAAAAACAACAACACAGGAACGTTTGCTCCCCCAGAAAGGTTTAGGTTTTGACATTTTCAAATTCTGGAGAACCTGAGGTATTTGAAAATGCCAAAACTTGAAAAAACAAAGTTTGTCAACTTTACATGAAGCAGGTATCAAATTGCATAGGCTAAATGTAATGCAGCTGGTGTTCATAAGCTGGACACTTTACCACAATCTGTTCCTCTCCTCCCAAGAGTCAACGCACGCAGTGACCGATGGATGGACATCGAGGGGGTGGGAAGGGAGTGAGGGTCAGCCAAAGATGACTAACTGCAAACTAACACCACAACCAGTGTCATAATGAGGTCCGCCAATGAGAGGTGTCGCTGACTGGACCACAGCATAATATTTCTCCGCGTTCCTTCCAACTCTGACACAAACTCTACAAACGAGCTTCCGGGGGGCCTTAAGTAGAACCAGTTGGGCTCTTCTCGGGGATCAGCATCACATGGTACCAGTGGATGAGTCACTCCTTCCCGGTGTCGCAGTGCGAGCGAGGCGATTGCCTTTTTTTATAAGAAGTCTCTGACCACAAGTGATCTTCAAATAGGTACTGTACTGTGGTCAGCTGCCTGGGCTGTGCTGGTAGACTTTTTTGAATCCGTGCACTTTATGCTGTTTCCTCTCAGCGTTCCCACAGAAATGTTAAAATGAAATTCCATGATTTTCACAAGGACAAAATTAGGGCTTTCCACGACCAATTCCTCTTAGTAACTAAGGATCTTAGGAGCAATATTTACAATACGCTGGCCAGTCATCACACTGAGGCAAGGGACGCCACTCCCTTTCAGCCTTCCAGTTTGACACAAGACCACTGAGCACCACAAACGCTTCACAATGGTGCACCAAACATGCAACAAGTGTAGAGTGGTAACGCACCATCACGTATTGGTTGTGCAGGATTCAATGACTTTTCCATAACTTTTTTTCTTGGAATATTAACTTTCCATGACTCGTTGTAACATAAATCCGTGACTTTTCCCAAGACTTTATGGGATAGCTTTAAAATTCTAGGATTTTGCGGGATTTTCCATGACTGTGAGATATACTCAATAGCATCATGTGTCTGTTTTAGTCTCTCTCATTGTTACCATTGCGGATATCCTTGTCCCAAGTCCATGACCAAAGCAAGTAAAAACAAGTAACAAGAGCTTCTGTAGGCGGAATTCAATCATCGACTCAACTCACTGTGACTGGATTCAACTCGACCTTCTTGACCTAATGACTCAACTCAAGTTGAGTCACTACCTTAAAATGACTCGATTCGACTGGAGTCACAAAATTCAGTGACAAGTTACAACTCTGGTGCGGCCACATGAGGGTTGACTATCCCTAATGAGAGGTCCGTTTAGCAAAACTTTTCATGTTGGAAAACAATTTGAAAATCGATCAATTCATCACAATCATCCTAAATATGCCTGTAATATGGAAACCACACCCCTGACCCGCAATTGCCCTATTTCAAAATCAAACATTTTACTGCAGTCAGTAACTCATGTTACTTTGGATACAGAGATGGCCTATTAAGCACGTTGTGGGGATAACTTATGGGAGCACTGATAACAACTTCCAGCATCTTTCCGATTCCGCCAGTAATGTAATTTGCAAGATCTGAAAAAGCCATCCCGAAAAATAAATCGAGTGTGACAAGAGTTTTGGAATCTTCCAGCACTGAGGAGACAGGCTGTCATACGTCACTTCGGTAATTGGCTGTGATTGGGATGAAGTTGACAGCACGAAACGCGGCTTAGAAATACTGAAGTGATCAGTTATTGCCAACGAGGCTTCCGAAACAGGAGATGTTACCTGGCTTGGAAATCCTGCCACGTTTATTTTGTCGGCAAAGTTTTAAATTTTAAGAGGGATATATAGGCTTGCTTCACTAACATTCAAAATGTTTAAACATATACAAAACTCCCCCTCTCCTCCATGGCCCCCACATGACTCTGAGTTTTGTACATGGCTCGGAATATCAAGGCCCGTTAGATATCTGTCATGATTTGACCCGGCGTCCTGGGTTATAACGTCAATGATGCTCTTGTCATTCTGTGGCTCTACTTGGACCATCTCTGCCAAGCAGGTAACAGCTGAATGAAAAAAACCTGGTCTATGAACATCCAATTAATGGCCTGAATGTTGTCTTAACGAGGCAACATCCTGTTCATACCATCACTGTGGCACATGAAGTGTGACTCATTAATTCCCTGGTTTAAGCCCCCCTCCCCCTCATTCGACCACAATATCTCCCTCGCAGCTCTTGTCAGAGATTGAGTTTCTCTGCGTGTTTCTGTTAGGACTGCAAAATGCCCAAATCGAGCACCTAAGGCACTGGTCTGACACTGCACAATTTACAGCGCCAAGACCTTAGACCACGAGTTCAGCTGACAAGCTCAACTCATGAGATCAGCCCACGACAAAAGCCCATGACCTCAGCCCACAAATTCAGCCCATGAGTAAAACCCATGAGCTCAGCTCACGAGCTCAGCTCACGAACAAGCTCAGTCCAGACTGTTGCCCACACGCTTTGCCTATAATATCAGTGCATCAGCTCTGCCAGTAACCTCAGCTCATGAGCTCAGCCCACAAGATTTGCCCATAACATCGGCCCACAATCTCAGCTGATAGGAGCTCTGCCAATGAGCTCAGCCCATAAACTTAGTCCACAAGCTTAGCTCTAGAGCTCTGCCCATGAACTCAACCAATGGGATCATCCCACAAGCTAAGTCCATGAGCTCAGCCCACGAGCTCAGACCATGACTTCAGCTCACTATAGCTCAGACCACGATTTCAGCCCATAAAGCTCAGCCCCAAACCACAGCCCACAACCTTAGCCAACAACCACAGCCCACAACCTTAGCCAACAACCACAGCCCACAACCTGAGCCCACAACCTCAGCCCACAACCACAGCCAACAACATCAGCCTCAGCCCACAACCTCAGCCCACAACCTCAGCCCACAACCACAGCCCACAACCTCAGCCCACAACCACAGCCCACAACCTCAGCCCACAACCACAGCCCACAACCTCAGCCCACAACCTCAGCCCACAACCTCAGCCCACAACCACAGCCCACAACCACAGCCCACAACCACAGCCCATGAACTCAGCCCTTAAGCTCAGTCCAAGATTAAAGTTCTACAGTAAGTGGACTTTCTCATATTTAATATTCATCCTGTCACATCATAACACATGTACAAACATCTCAACTACATGTAAATCTCACCAATGTCATTTTAAATCTCATCATGTCATTTTAGATCTCATCATGTCATATTCTCATGCTTACCATGCACAGACAATCAAACGGGATCAGTGATGAGAAGAAAATGGTCCTGTCTTCCTCAGTGAAGTGCTCAGGGATGCTGGGTAGACTCATGGCAAGGATGCGACGCTTGCACACCTCCAAGGCTGTAACAAAAGACCAGCGAAGGAAGATCGTAAGAAACACCAAGTAAACGTAGACTTTACTGACAAGTACCCTCCTCGATACTGAAAATGACAAAGAGCACTAATACCGAGGAAAGTAGAGTGCCATTGCTACTGTACAACAGGTGACTTGTCTCACATGAAGATGCTGCAAGTTTGTGCTCGATCAGTTGAAACTTAGTCATTGGTGCTTTGTACCAGATGCAGTCAACCGCTGACATGTCCTGATCAGCAGTCTACAATCGCCCTTCCCTCCCGAGAACTTGGTCCCAGCACATGAAGTACACATTATTTTTCTGACACAGCGTCACTGACAATGTCATCTGGAACGTCATGCATGTAAGCTGCCGACTGGCAAAACAGCATCCCAAGTGTCTTTTTCATGTCCTTTTTTCCTCCCAATCAGATATGGTAACACCCACCCTTTTTAGCCCACCATTATTTATGATATCTGTGTGATGTAGTGCACAGCAATTTGTTTTTGCAGCAGGCCAGATCACAGAAACAAAATTTATGAGTGGATAATCTTTAAAGGCAGGGTAGATCGTTTGTCATTTGTGCAACAACAGAGATGCCAACTTTACAGACTACAAAATAGTAATGATTCTTCCTGCAAAGAGTAATGCTAATGTAAATACATAGGACAACAGTCAAGTTTAAGAGTAACCACAGTACTTTTCAGAGTAACCACAATGTTGGTGTATAGGACAGCTGGAATTTTCAAGAGTAGTAACATACCTCAAAATCCTAATAATTACTCCAAAAGAGTAATGGTTGTCATCTCTGCAACAAAAGTGCAAAGTACAACAAAAGTGCAACAAAAGCGCAACAAAATTGCTCAAAATCTACAGACGGGTGCATAACAACTGACCTGATGAAGTTCTAGCTCAGCTGTATATGACTAGGAAATAATATTCTAGGATCTCAATTTCAATTAAAAAGTTGCACAGTCATGTTTTGAATTGCGTCCGAAATCAGCTCTAGCACACTTTCTCATTCAGCCGATTGCAGCTACGCGATTGTCACGCACAGAAACGATGAATAACGGCAACCGCGCACATGTGTGTGCGTCGTGTCAACGCTTGCGCGCACTCGTTCACGGATTCACCGCATTACAAACCAACGACTAATGGAAATTTTCAAAAGTGGGTCGTTTGACGCATCTTTGGAAATTGCCTTCTTTTATTGTTTTTTTCCTTCAAAATGACAGCATGCCAGAACAAAATTACTTCACGGGGAGTTTATTGCCATTACTATCTTCAAACCAAGTAAGGTTTTCAACCAGAAATTTTATCAGTTACTTTTGGACAGCTGCGATTGATCTACTCTTCATTTAATTGACTCATGCGAGGCAATCTTGATCATCACCTGGCCCAAGTTCATCCACTTTTCCTTGAAATATGCATCAGATAAACGTTACCTCAATTCCAAATTATAACAACATGTTTCTGGTTGTGCCGTGGCAAACATGAATCACTAAATAGAAGTCTTACTCAATTACACAATAAATGTGTTGATATATTTGAGTCATTTATAGGCCTATTAATTTATTTATTCCAACAACACCCAACAGCGCGAGCGTCAGACCGGATAGATAAGACTTTGTAGAAGATGTGGAAGGAAATTATAGTTTTAGTGGTGGGAGGAAAACCCCAGAATGATATTCTGGGGAAAACTCACGGAATCAGGCAGGGACTGAAAACCGAATCTACATGTTGGCCCAGGCCGGATTCGAACCCGGGTCACAGCGGTGGAAGGCAAGGAATGTACCTCTACGCCAACTTGATCCCCAAAATTCCAAACCAGAAATTAAAATAAAAAGTACCAGGGTCCTCAACAGATCCAAATTGAGTACATCACAAAGTTCATATCATCCAACCATCCCCTGCCCTCACTTGTGCAAAATATCTGGGGACTTGATTCAACTGTGATGGGTCAAAAGCTCAAGAAATCCTGGAGATCCCGCGATGAGTCCGCGTGGGATGCTTAAAGAGGTTACAAAACCGAAGCCCGGCACTTCAGGATGCGAGCGTGACTTTGAGGGCAATGATATGTGTCATTGTCACGTCTTGGCTAAATTATCAATTTGCCCGGGACGGTTTCGAAGACCTGGGGGGAACGTCCCTGCGGGCTTCCCCAAAAGTAGATCAGAGTTTACCCCTCCTTAAAACTGGCTCGCGAAATCTTGGTTTCCGGCTTATTATAATCGTCACCCACGATCCGGGGCCAACTGCACAGAAACGTGCCTAGCAGGGAAAGTTGTAGCTTAGCCAAATCAGGTGAAAAGCTGTAATGTCGTTAGTTCAGGGTTCCCATAGAAATCTCATAATGAAAATTCCGTAACTTTTTCAAGGACAAAATTAGGGCTTTCCATGACCGATTCCTACACTGTTTTGGCATCTTAGGAACCTGTTTACAATACACTGGCCAGTCATCACACTGAGGCAAGGGACGTCACTCCCTTTCAGCCTTTCGGTTTGACACAAGACCACTGAGCACCAAAGAAGCATCACAATGGTGCATTGAACATGCAACGTGTACGTACAATGTACATACAGAACAAGGAAGTATAAAAACACGAATGCAAACTTGAAGATTTTCCTAGCCAAAAATTACGCATCATCACGTATGGGTTGTGCACAATTCTAGGACTTTTCCACGAACTTCTTTCTACATCATCTTTCCAGGACTTTTCTGTGACTTTCCATTATACATGTTTTAAACTCCAGGATTTTATTCCAGGACTGTTCGAATTTGTGCTCACTGTAGATCATAAACGTCGCCCTCTGCAGTTTGTGCACAAAGCAGATACAATGTTAACTCCTGTGAATCACTAAGGCAGAAACACGTGGGAAGTCACCTGGAGGATTGAAACGGCTATTTTATGAGTCCCAGTGGTATCATTGGATCTTTTGCCATATTCTACGGGTTTAAAGCTTACCCCATTAACGCCCCGAGAAGTTGCACCAATGATTATTGATACTTAGTCACCATTATTCACGACCACTATCTCTTTGCTCAAACTTGTCAACAGCAGAACGGTTGACAGTTCAAACAGTCCCAATTTGTCAGTTTACTTTGTGTTATCATCCCCAATCAACTTTTTCTTAATTATGTGTTGATAGGCCAATCGCTGATTACGAGTTTGTACTACTGCATTGGGGTGACTGTGCTGTAGTTGGCTCTAGATGTTGATTGTCGTGAATTTGAGGAGGATTGAAGCAGGCTGTAGCATCACAAGTTTGCCTGTCCCTTTGAAAGTGATTTGCAAAGAAATTTACAAGAGCACAATATGAACCTGCAACCTTAGGAATACCGCGCTGATATTCTACCCACTGAGCTATGTTAGGGATCTCACAAATTTGTCAGTGTCTTTGCTGACACGGTGCTGTGTATGCGCCACGTGGCCAGGGATTATATACCCAAAGTCACAAAGATCCAAATGTTGCAATGCTGGATTGGGTTGTCAGTCTAGCTATTTTTGTGGATTTCCCTGGAAGTTTGCTCGATTTTGTCTTCCACCTCTAAACTGAGTATTTCTTCATTGTCTAGGTTCTTCGGGTTTCTCAGGCCTCATCTGAATTGGCTACTACGGCCACTTATCGTACCTGTGTATTTTCAAGGAATTCTGCAGTGTCTTACCAGGGAGAACTAAAAAAAAAGAAATTAAACAAAAAATAACCAAAAAAAAGAAAAAAAGAAAGAAAGAAAGAAAAGGCAAAAAAAAGGAGGAAAGTTCAAAAGTCATGAAAGTTCAAAGAAATTATGTTTAAGCTACTCACTGTAATCAAGACTAGGAAGAAGTTGTAGTTGGTTATCTCCTATTGAGCTGTCAGGCTCGCCGTCTGTTCCCGGTCCTGATACAGAAGAAGTCTGCCTGATGTCTCCCACTGTTGAGGTGGTATCTGTGTCAAAATATAGCACACAGAATGAGTAACACATGAGGAATTATTCATGGAATAAGTGATTGCATCTTCAAGGTTCAATTTCCATTAAAAATTCTGCCGAACTACAAGACTGGTTGCTCATAAAGTTACCTCAATGGAAGTATTTTTTACAAAACCAGTGCCAAAATTAGTGAGAAATACAAGACTACAGCGTACAGAACTAGCAACTTGAACATCTTGCAAGATTACCATACAAGATCTGTGCCTGAACAATGAAAAAAAAAGAGGTAAAATCTTACCAGACTTTTACGTACTATAGAATCATTGGCAAAGCATGTTGAAAAATTGAGAATTGGAAAATGGACTTTTCCTGCATAATGCGTGTGGTTTGTGCAAAAAGTGCATATGGAACAGAAAGCATGTAACTTTAATATTCAATTGAAAGTGCATAACTTCATAGGATGTAGCTCTTTGCGTGAAACGAACACACAGAAATGGCACGAACAGGCAGAAATGTTGTTCAATAAAGGAAATTAATTGAGGCATAGAGTCTGAAGGTAGTTTTTTTAACCTAGAAACACAAAAACAGACAAAAAGTCATGAGGATTGGCTAACGTCCAACTCCAACTTTTCTGATTGCGAGAAAGAGGCAAGTTTCCAGAGAACAATGTAACCGCACAGAGCATGGATAAAATAAAACCCCAATTTCCACTTTCAAGCTCCTAATATCCAGGTGAATGACCATGAAGTAGTTAACCTACCACTCAGGTTCATGAACTCGGTAATCTATCCTTATCAACAAAAGCCAGATAAATATCTTCCTGTTTAAGCTGCTTTTTTGCCTGTCCTGTACACCTGGGAATTTACCTGACAAAAAAAATCTGTCCTTTTAAAGATTTTTTGGATAAATCACAGACCTTGAAGAATTTTAAAAGTGAGAGAAAGTGTAACGTGTTTTTTTTGCACAAAGAAGACAAAAATAGGGAAAACCATGATTACTGCAAGTTCGTGTAGAGATATTTGTGCCAGACTTTGGTAAACCATGGGTTTACTTAGTCCACTGGAACATTTTACGCAATCAAGCACGCATTACGCAGTGTTGAAAATGTTCCAAGCAAGCACGCTTGTTGCTCGAAATGTGTACGAAATACGACGCAGCCAATGCGCGTTATGCAAGTCAACGCTGAAAATGCTGATGCACTTGGATGGTCTGTAGGAAATGACGTCATTTGAACGAGACCTATTGGAAGAAGCTGAGAGTGCCTGCATACCACCTGAGCGCGATTCTTGCGAGCCTGATGCCGCCTCAGAAAAAAATAGTCTATAAAGTTTCCTATTTTATTTCCCCGATTTAATCATCACCAAACCACACTGGACTTTTTTTAAAGCACAACCTTAGTGTGTCACCCAGGGCCTCTAGGGACCAAAACAAAACCTGGAACTTTAATTTCCAATGCACTCTTTTAAACGCCTTTGACAAGGAAAGTCCGAGCCACGTGCTGAAAATGTTCTCCGTTGTCACTGCTCGAAGGCTACAGCTCCACGGGAGCTCGCATCCAAGGTTTTCTCACGATACCCCGAATAGAAAAAGCAGAGGAAATCCCCCATCTGCTGTTGTTGTCACCCCTCCGATAAATCCGCCCCCTTTCTGCCTTGTTGTTCGACCCTCTTAATCACAACTGAAGGGGCGAGGGGTACAATCATAGCCCCCCTCTTTTTTTTGTCCTTTAATGAGGGGGAGAGAGCAGTTGTTGGGTTCGGGGGGTAATTTGGTCTGGCGTGGAGGATCAGGGGTGTTGGGTACACTCAGAATGTGTCAACTCTGTTATTACACCGTTTCGCTGGCTTTCCCGATAATCGGGAAAGCTTTAAAGAAACCAAGAGCTTTCTTGAGGTCTGGGCAAATATAGCAACGTGATTCAGAAGTGTGAGGGATGCCTTGGTATTCTTGGCTTCGATAACATTGGCTGTGAGTGAAGGAGAGTGTTGCCTTCTTTGTCGAGTAAACTGTGAAGAGAACAATTCTTATATTTCTACATTTCTTTCAATTCAAAGGTTGAACAAAGAAATTGACTGAAATGGGGCTTGAACCTGCGACCTATGGATAACCGTTCCGGTGCCCTACTAACTGAACAATCCAGCCCTATGTTGGCAGTTCCCCAATTAGTCAAATATCATTTGTTTTCGTTTGAAAATATGTATTGTATCTGGTAAAGAGCAGATCCAGAAAGGTTACTGAAAGGGGTGAGGGAGTGCCAAGGAGGGGGTGCCAGGGGGAGTGTAGAGGCAGGAAGAAAACCTGGAATGATCTAGTGATGAGTACATGTAAGAGGCTTTTAACCACTTCGCACTGGAATAATTTTTGCCGAAAATTTCTATTTTCGCAACAGGCAACATTTTTCAGCCAACTGCTGATATACAGCCAAACGCCACAAACACTGATTCGCAAGAGTCATTTCAACAGTATTTGTACGATAATTCTTGCCGAAACCTTGTATGTTTCAATACTCTGGGGGTGTGCACTGGAGCGTGAATTGTAGAACAATAGGCCGCGCACAACGGCCAATTCAAGGTCAACACACGGTCCGCCTCCACAGACTTTACAGACTTTGTGTGTATGTACAAAAGACACTTAGGGATTAGACGTCACCTGGAAGAGAGTCGAGGCAATCTTGACGTCTTAACCAGTCAGCCGTGCCTGTGTATAAAAACAGCCAGTGCGTGTAATCACGTCCTCCGACACGAACTGGTTAACATTCATGTCAGTGTAAATTCAGAAAAATTTGAACCCAAACAAGCTTTTGACAATTGAAATCTGCAATTTGCAAGCATGTTGGTTGCGGTCATTGCATCATTTTCATGGCTTTAGCTTCCTCTCTTAATCAGTAGCTTCTGACAGTTTTAAGCACCTTGTCTGCAGTGTACTGCTTCCCTTGAATTTTCGACTGTTCGCTCTAAAGGGCTTCAGACAAAAATAAAAACTGTAACAGTAATGAATGCTTTCCAAAGTTAATATATTTTAAAATCTGAACAAAATCATTTCCTTCAGTAGCTCCACCTGATGACAAATGGACAATCTAAAAGTGCTTCCGACCAAAGAAGAACCGCCTTGCGGTTACTAAGTCGATACTTTGACTGCGGATAAAAAGGTGGATGAGTAACCTCCAAATTCGCTTTAGATCGACAAGACTTAAGATTGCGGCCAGAGGAATTTGGACCAACAGTCTTAGGAGTGTAGACTACCCCCTACACCTACAATCAAGTGAATACTTTAACAACCATAGCTTAGAGCGGAGTTGGTTGGTTGAGATGACCCCTGCTGCACTTTGGAGGGTGCGTCATCGGCAACGTGACACACCACGCCAGCTGATGAGCAAACAGTTGCTCACTGCAGTCACTTCTCGTCCCCCCGCGCGTCGACTACAACTAAGCATGATCGGGCCTGTTACGACCAGCAGGTATGCACTGATAGATCATGAGGCATGTGACTTTTGCTAAGCATTTTTTTTTTCTTTGAAGAAAAAATCTTGGGCTGAGTGTCCCTCGATGTTTCAAGGGTAGGAAAAGAACAAAATAACTTTTTAAAATAGAAAATCTGTATTTGTGGAGAACCGTGTTTTACTGGTTGCAGCATCCAACTCGTGCGTGATGGGTGGTTTCCTGACGGAGAACAGGGTACTCGTGTTCTTGGGCAAGACACTTTACTACAATCGCCTCTCTCCACCCAGGAGTATAAATGGGTACATGTTAGGGTAGAGGCCAGATTGCGCTGATGCTTGTGTTCTTGGGCAAGACACTTTACTACAATCACTTCTCTCCAGCCTGAGCCAGACTGTGTATAAATGGGTGCCTAGGAGAGAGACCGGACTGTGCTGATCTAGGGCTGCTGCAGAAAACTGATAATAGTTTGGGTAATAATTGTGAAGCACTTTGAGACTTCACCATGAAATGCCATAGCGCCATCGACAGTTCCCAAACTGAATCCATAGAATGTTTCTAATTTATCACCGGTAAATTGCGGTAAAACCAAATTCGCCGTGCCCTCAAGCGTCACCTTAAATGGAAGACAACATGCTGAGTGAAAAATGGTTCCAATTCCCATGTTGGAAACAAGAAAAATATTAAAGTCCGGCCCTTTTAGGATTATATTGGCAACATGCCAACAGAATGTGATGATGTGTCTCGGCGCCACAGTCCAAGCAAAGTGTTGAAATAAACGGGGGGAACATGATGGTTTATTTCTCTGAAAATCCGAGCCCCGCCATTTGGAAACGTTGAGTGAGCGCGTATTTCAGAGAGGTAAATCCCAGGAAAGGGCTGATTTGGCTAGATAAACATGTTTGATTGGGCCAACACTCAACGGGGGGAAACAGGGTACTTGCAATTTGATTGGAGCACCTTTTATTTGGAATGTCGGCGGGCCTGTAGGCGCCATCGCGATGGGGCAAGGTGTGGTAGGGGTTCCATGTTGCAGATGCTGCTATTCATGATCAAATTTTTTGAGTACTGAGGTTGATCAAGGCCGGATCTAGAACAAAATTTTTTGGGACGGGCAAAATTATTTTTTGTTCCCCCAAAAAGTGGGTCCAAAAATGTTTCGCCCCGAATTTAATAGGAAAAGATTGCTCTTGTTGAGTTTTGTGTGTGGTGTACGCAGTGGCTGCCTTTTGTTTTGTAAGCATTGAAGTCGATGTATCTGTGTCTTATGCGCATTACACAAAAGTGAATTGCCGATATCAAGCCTTGCTGTTACAAATGCATGGATTAATAATTTTGCTACCCCATAAACATGTATTGTGGATCTCTCCAGTCAGAAAGATGTCTGCATCAATTTATATATAAAAAAAAAACCCAGCTGAAACAGAGCATGATTTCAGAGCTTGTTACAAAACACATCACTCAGTTGCAGAAAATAGAGATCAAGTTTTGGCATTCACTTAAAATTGATTAAGATCCTTTTCCAAGCCTGGGCAGAGGAGTTTGTAGGATTCCCAGGGAGATAAAAAAATAAAGTGACCAACAGACTGACTGGTGGCCTTGTAGAGCCCATTCAAATGCAGACCCCAGTCCTAAAATATTGTCCCAGTGCACTTTAAAGTGTGAAATACGAGAGGCCAATTTAGCTATTTATCGCAAGTCATCGCAGCGCCGGTGTTAACCAACATATAATAGCGTGCCTTTGTTATAAATGGCAGGGCCTGGGAGGAAATTAGTAATTTTCCCCCCACGGGCCCGGCCAAATAAAAAAAAAAGTTGATGCCAACCAGTCTCTCGCTCTGTCAATTTGCGTTGATTGGAAACGCGTGTACGCGCCGCCCGCGTTCCGTGTTAATGCCGTATTTTACAAGCTCCCCGTGTGTAGATTTAAGACGTCGGGACCTTGGGAGCGTGCCCAGGGGATGGGAGCTATGACTCTCACGGATCGCTTGCACTTTGTACATGTAGGCCTGTTAGGGGTTGAGAATTAAGATTTTGAGCAATCAAAAATGAAATTGAGGGGGAGGGCATTGGGTGCGGGTGGGTGGGGAGGAATGGGTGGGTGAGCGTTGGGATGGGATGGGTGGGTGGATGGGGTGGGATGGGGGTGAGAGGTGGGGGTAGGGCAGTTTAAAAAAGTGATGCCTTGTGGCGACCCAAGTATATAATACAAAACGAAAGATTGTAAAGGTCTCCACAATGCAATTTCTAAAGGTGAATAGATCTCCGCAAGGATTTTACTCAAAAAGAAGGAATTTCCAAGGTACCGGTATACTTATCTGTCGCAAATTAAAGTATTTTATGTAAGGGATATTCGGTAGGAATTTAAACCAAGGAAAGTAACTCGGGTTAAAATAGGAGCATTTTGAAAATAGCTTTGGACCTCTCACGACTTTGTACACGAGAACAAAGCGATGTCTCCACAAGGATACAAATGAGTGAAGGTGTGGGTGGACAAAGTTCTAGGAAAGTTAAAATGAAAAGGTTGTGAGGCCCTTACCGGTACCACCTTGAAGGTCTTTGACAGCTTTCAGGAACCTCTCGTCCGCTGAGGCACTGGTGACGATAAACTTTGGCTGGACCTGATGGAAAACTACAAAAAAGAAAAGCAAAGCAAAAGTTATAGGTCTATCATTGAAAAAAAAAAACACCAGCAAGTAAAAAAAAAAAATCATTCATACCTGTCTTGGAATTTCACAAAGTTGTCATAATACACTAAACCCCAAAAGAAAATCCCCCCTTTTAATACTTTTTGTCTAACTCAAAAACTACTGAGCATCTCTCGCTCAAATAACAACTAATCATTACAGAAATTCCTGAGCAATCCAGCCATACTTTTGATTTGGCCCCAAAACAGTGATAATGTGTACGCATTGATGTAATTTATGACAAATGATACCGAAAACAGTTGCACTTTTGTATACGTGCAAGTTGTGGTTCACTTTCACCTTGCACGTATACACAAGTGCAACTTTTTTTCCGGAACCATTTGTCATAAATTGCATAATTTTGTATACATTATCACTGTTTTGGGCCAAACAAAGAGTATGGCTGGATTGCTAAGGAGTTTCTGTACTGATCAGTCGTAATTTGAGCAAGATGTACCCAGTAATTTTTGAGTTAGACAAAAAAGTATTAAGGGGGACTTTCTTGTTTGGTTGAGTGTATGTAGCCAATATATGAGTGGCACCGGTACGCGTAATTCTATCATGTACGGTAGGGTCCAAAGACTGACATTTTTTCCTGTCCCTTGCTACCTTTGTAATTTGCCATTCAATTAAGAATGTCTTCAAACATTTTATTTGTTTTACTCTTGGAGCATGACTGCATTAAGGAGTGCATCAGAATTATAAAATTATAGATGTCAGATGTAACAGGGACAGGAAAAAAAGTGGACCCCAAATCTATAATAAATTGACCTCTATGTACGTATGTGGAATAAAGTGCATTAAGTTGTGCAAGATCACAGTACAAAATTAGTTGAATGCAATTATGTAAACCGACTTTACATCATGTGCATGTACATGTACATTTTCCATGTTTACGTTTGGACTTGGCATATCATGTTTCCATCATATTCTACAAAACTAAAATTTTAAACTCTCTTCTCAGTTTGTATTTAGTGCAAATGTATGGAAAAGCAAATCAAACTCCGGTTGGTGCAGTGTCCACACCTTCTAAACCTGGGAACCGGGTTCGGATCCTGCCTGGAGGGATTGCTTTATCATCCTCTACTGATCCGCAAGTTTTCTACAGAACATCTTTAAGGCAGGTTTTCTCCTCCTTTTTCTGAGCAAGTGCCCTTTTTGGTGTTGCACCCCCAGTTTGACAAGCATTCAGCCGCCCCTGCTCTGAAGGTTTCTTCAGGGTTGTGAGTTACACTTTGCAATTAAACAAAATTTTGTGGGTAGGCCTGCACCACGTTATGGGGAATTTTTTTTATTGTTAGGCAAATTAGGACTGACTTTCTGCTGTTTCCACAGCAGTTTCGGTCCCCACAAATACCTCGTACAGACAAGTTTATGTCCCCACAACTAGGGAACAAGAATGCGTGGCTTTGCTACCAGAAAAACAAATTTAGTATTTGCTTGTACATAAGCAACACTAAACAACAAAAACTTGTGACGTTCACTCCTGTTTTTTTTTCTTCCAAGGATGCACGCCCTTCCGTGGACATTATTGCCAAAGTTGTAGCAGCTGCGCTGAAATAACTACAAATTACACCTCATTTCCAGCCAGTGGAAATGAATGCAGTTACAAGTGTCGGGGGCAATTTCCAGACCTAATTGTCCACACATGGAGTGTTTTAAAGTGGGGACACCGTGGGCCCTTAAGTTCAGACAGAGGCTCTATTGGCAGGCTTTGGTCATTTTGAAAAGATTTTTGTGTTATAGTTTGGGAATTCACGGAGTCATAATGCATCCAAGTTTTTTTTGTGCGATGGACTTTGCGTCGGGAGATGTAAATGTTATATTTGGTTTTGCTTTTCGCGGATGTTTGTTATAAAAACTGTTTACTAAGTGTTGTCCGAAGGCAGGGTTCGATTTTAGCGGTAGCCCGCTAGCCAAATGCTAGTCAAAACAGCGGCGGGCTAGTCAAACTATACCTCAACTAGCCCGGCTGGCGAGTCAAAAATTATTGGGCTACTGTAAAGATGAAAGGACAGGAAGAAATAAATCATTGAAGTTCAATTTGTGTCTAATATTATTAACTGTTTGGGGCTAAATTATAAGATCTGTTTATTAAAAACCCTGACAAGTTTGCCTCAGGATACAAGTTGTACATGTATGCACATTCTTGTTTATATGACACTCTATAAAAGAAAAATATGCGGGCTAGTGAAAATGCCCGCGGGCTAGTTAAGAGTTCGTTTCAGTAGCCCGGCTGGCTAGTAAAAAAAAAGAGTTAAGGTTGAACCCTGCCGAAGGCCTGCGAGAAAAAAATCTGAAGTTTACTCAGGTAGGACTCGAACCCACGACCTCCTGCTTACTAGTGCAGACGTCTTACCACTTGACCACCGAGCTTGCCGAGGTCAGCTGGCCGGTTCAAGTCTGATATAGCAGCGGGTGCCACAACCAAACTACTTGTACGATGGAATTTGCACTGGGGTGACGTAAATTCTATCTTACAAGTAGTTTAACTGGCTGCAGTACCCGCTGCTACATCAGAATCGAACCGGCCAGCCGACCCCGGCATGCTTGGTGGTCAATTGGTAAGACGTCTAGCAGTATACGTTGTTGGTTCGAGTCCCACCCAAGTAAGCTAGTGAATTTTTTCCCTGCAAACCTTGAAGCACCAAGTAAACAGTGTGTATACATGTAAATACATCTACATCCGGCGAAGGACAAAACCCAATTTAAAAATCCGAGTCTTTGTTTTGCAAGTTGAAATTGAAATTGGAAATACTGCTCAGGACTAGTGACTGCATGCTGACACAGTGGTGCTCAAATACAGGGCACAGACAAATGAAGTTTCCTTCGTCAGGCGCCACTCACTAGAGGAAGGATTGAAATTACAGCAGGCCGGTCCAACACAGGTTACAACCGACTTCCAACAAGTAAATGAGTGTTCCTTCCAACGTGGGAAATGCATTAGTTCCTCCTTGCAAGCCTAGAACGAGGTGTTGTCTTATGCAATTAGCGGCAAGGGCAGCCGCAGCGTGCAAATAACACGCACATGGTAAATTGAAAACCAGTTGACGCCAGGTTTACGCACTGCACTTTTCTGGTCGAGATGTCTTCACGTTCTTGCCGTCCCGAAACACGATCGATACTTCCTGGATTGCCCAAAATAGTAACCCAATTGAAAAATCATCCTATTTAATGGTGCTCTTCCCTATTAGGCACGAGTGCGCGGATAGTGGACCAGTGGAAAATGGATGAGTTCCTTGTTGCTTTCCCCCCCGATCACTGGCGCTGTGAAGCAATCAGGATGTCCCGAGTCAATTCAGAAGCACATATTTCCAATGGCAATCAATTTGCTGGTCCAAAATGATGAATGAGCAGTTTTAAACAAATGACTTCCACCTAACACAATTGGCTACTGGAATTGTTTTCAAGTTTATACTTATGACTGAGCAAAGGACTTGACGTGATAGATGGTAGCAGTAATATGATACTGGCAGGTGTTATGCCCACTTAACATCTAAAAATCAACCCTCAACGTCAACAGCTCTTTGGACTTGTATTTTTAGGGGGGGGGGAGGTTGGGGAAGATGTACACAGAAATGTGAGACAGAATAGTGAGAAAATACTTGACCTAAAATGTTAGAAATATCAACATTCCAAAAGACCTTTTAAATGTTTTTTTTTTAATCAACTGAAAAAAAGTTGAAAATAAAGTTTCAGATACAAACTTTACAAACCAATTTTTTTTGGCTATTATTTTAAATTTATTTTATTTATTTTTGTTGTGGGGGGGGGGAAGGATTAGTCTATGCAATAGACCCTGGCCCTGGCCAAGCCGACCATGGTCTATGATACCTAAACAGACTTGGCGATTAATTATGCAACTAGACTGGGTATGACCTCGAGAGACTGACCAATCAGCAGGCGTCTTCTATATGCGCGTAATTCAAGCTCCCTTCTCACGTAAACATCACGTCCACAATGAGGAGCATTTTTGTACAGGTTGTTGTTTCAAAAACGCTGCATCAAAACTGAACAATCACAATCTTAGTCCTGATTTCGGAATGAAATGCATGCTTAGATATATCAGACATTAGACAGGACACTGGGCTCCGTGGATAACGGGTGATACTCTGACTTGCAGGGGATTTGGAAGTTGGGAAAGGAGAAAGTCACAAACAAAACAAAATGAAAATCCCAGAAAATTGTACCAAAAATGTGAGGCAAAACGAGGTGTGGCACACGCCCAACCGTCCTTGCCGTAAGTCTTAAAGACCACCTGTTTTCCTTCTCGCAAACAAAGCCAACAGGTGGAAGTTAATGAAATCTTCCCCCGTGTATTTAGCAGAAGGAAGCTGGCCATTCTAAGGGGCTAGAAATAGAGGACGACACAGGAAGAGCGTTTAAAGAGCTGGCCCTTGACTTAGGGGTTCGGGCACCACAACTCCGGCAGGACAACACCTGTTTGGAACAAAATCGCCGATTCCCTCCAAACATCCCTTCGCAGTTCTACAACTTTGAACATCTTGGAATCAGGTTCGAGTCCCACCCAGGCCCATCATTCCAGCTGAACAACACTTTTCCCCTAAACATCCCTTCACATTTCTAAAAAATATGAACATCTGTGATTCAGGTTCGAGTCCTACCCAGGTTCACCACTACAGCTAGACAACATTAGTCTGGACCATCATTACCTCTTCCTGAAAACATTATCACACTGCATCCTGTGACGTGGGTTCGATTCCCATCGGTGAAGAACCAAGGGTTGGTCAGAAAGTACACAGCTTGTGTGTCTCCTACTTGTTTCAATGTTAGGTTTTCCCCTTCACCGACATATAAACACTGTATACTGAGTGTGTAACCTCCTAAGTGAAAGTTGGGAAAAATCACTCGGGTGGGACTCGAACCCACGACCTCCTGCTTCCTACTTGTTTGTTTTTTGTACCACTGTTATTTTGCTTTCAACAAATGTCCCAACAGGACCGAACTGTTAGGGACTGATTGGCCTTCGTCTTGCCCGACTGCACTGTTTTGCCACCAAGCACGGCCACTGCGTACACATACTAGTGTATCCCCTAATGCGTACGTACCAACACACAGAAGGCGGCGCGCGCGCATCAACCATGTGTCCCGCCCCCGCCCATGGGACGTCGTTGCTTGGTAAAAGGGCGCCCTCTTTTGTTGGCGCTCGGAGCCCGTACGCCCACTAATTGTTTACATTTCAGGTCAACCCAGTCAGTAAGCAATTTGCAGAAGTTTTATTCATTTTCATTTGTTTCTCTAACAAATGTTGCTTGGGGAGGCAGGGGGGGGGGGCAGCTTGTAGTAAGTGCTAAACTGTTGAGACTGCAATCTTTTTATAGCTAATGAATGACAACTATTGTCAATTTCTATTACCCACAAAATAAATCTCTTCGGTCAAAAGGATCATCATTGTCTTGCTCAATTAGCACTAAATTACACGCACTACTGGGAGATTTTCGGCAGCTAATCTCAACACAAATAACTGTTAATTACCATTAGATGCAAACCACTCTACCAAAACTTCGCACTGGAGTGTCCCTTCTGACGCACAAATGCGGAGCGGACAAATACCCTTGTCACGAAATGTGGCTTGTTGCCAAAAAAAAAAGGGGGGGGGGCTTTGATTGAGGCCTAGCGTAGTGAGTCAACCGTTCCACTAAGCTCTGATCGACACCTGTTGTTCAATAAGGTAATACCATCTTCGTGATTAGGACCAGCGCGTAAACGATTCGTACAGGGCATCTTAAGTAGGCTTAGGCAAAGGAAACACAAATTGAATACGCTGTGAACCACACACTGGGCAAGCTAACAGAGAAAAAAAGGGGGCTACTCCAACAGCCTTCTGCGGATATGAAAAATTGCCGTCAAGGCGTAATGGATTTGTATTATTAGAGTGAGAACATGTGACATCCGTGTGAATGTGAAACCAAATTAATAAACTGACTGTCTGACAAACTGTTCTCCGATTTCAAGTCCAAACATTTTTGAAATAAACAACGGAGAACTGACTAGGTACATAATACAATCACTGTTAAAAAGTTGAACAAAGAAATGGATTGACTGGGGTGGGGTTTGAGCCTGCGACCTCCGGACTGCCGTTCCAGAGCTCTAGAATACAACAGTATCCTGTTCGTGAGTGGCTCTGTGCTATCTCTCATAATGGGTTGGTCTGGGCAGGATTGGAACCTACATGTAGGCCGTGCAAATTGATTTTGTTGTGTACTTATTAATTAAATTCACAGTTAAAAGTAACAGCTGAAATGTTCAACAATGTTTGAAATAAAACTACATTTCAATAAAATACCTAACAGGTAATAAGCTTCAAAATGATTTACAGGGCGGTCCAAAAAAACAAAATAACCAAAAACGGAATGGCATACTTCCACTACCCTGAGACTCAAACCACACATACCAATGCATGGAGAATCTTTCTAGAAGAAAAGTGAAACCAAGATCGCCCGATTCCGTCCGGTACTTTCTGTTCTAGAGCCTATTTTGTGAAGCAAGGTGGGGTCAGTTTTGTCCCGATGAATTTACTAAACCGTGCCCGGGAATTTGACTTGCATTGTAATTGATAGAGGGATTGTTATGTAATAATACCCATATGAAAGATGTGTGCTTCACAAAATAGGCTCTGCAGCAAAAACTACTGGACGGAATCGGGAGATTTTGGTATCATAATTCTTCTAAAAGGATTCTCCATCAATTGGTACAGGTGGTTTTGGTCTCAAGGTAGTGGAAGTATGCCGTTCCATTTTTTTTTGTTGGACCACCCTGTATTTGTGGTATTTGGATTTTTTTGAAGATTTTTGCCCATTTATAGACTTTATGAGTACCTTGTTTTAGAAGAGTAAACGTGTCGGGCTCTGCGCTGTCTCTCATCATATGTATCTCGGCTGTCTCTCCGTCATAATAGGCTGCTCCCAGCTGACCGCCATGCCATACCACACTAAGGTGAGTCTGCAACCAGGCAAGAAGACAAAAAGGTAACAAGTGGTGGTCAGAACTGTGCAAGAACGGCTGCAACAGGAAATCCGTAAAATAGGTTCTGAGGAGGGAACATACAGGTTTTATATGTCTCCCGTTTCAGGAAATGTTAAAAATATCACACATGACAATATTGAAGAACTTAATTCCATGAGTCAGACTTTTACAGGTGTGTAATAACAAGGCCCAGTGTCATGGCTCTACTAACCACAGAATTCCATGCTTACGTCACCATTTTGTGCTAAAAGTGCTAGCAGAAAAATTCCACACTATCCCTGTAAGCATATAGTCCTTAGTTATGGAATGAATTCATCACTGATCTCTATATAACGGCTGGATAGCGCACAGAAAGCCGCAGAAGACAGCCATTTGAAGCCATTATTGGTGAGACCGGCTGGTGATCCATACAGGACAAGTTGCCATCTTTATAGGCAGATGTGATTCACTTTTGTAACACACCGTTCACCTGGTTTGTCTTTTGACCACCACCACTGACCACGGTTCAACATTTTTCCAACATCGTGGTTTACTTTTTTGAATGCCGCAGTTCACTTTTTGCGACGTTTGGAAATTTAATCTTGACGGAAATGTGTCCTTTTTATCATAATACATGTACGTGTACGTGACCAAAATGCACGTCAAATCTTGATACGGCGTGGGCTGTATGTGCGCGTAGAACATACGTATTTCGGCGGCCGTTTTTGGAAGATCAGGGCGAACTGGTCAAAATGTAAATTGAACTATGTGAATGGTGTATGGCACCCGCTATCCAGTCTTTATATAGAGATCAATGGTACGCATGCGTATAAGCCCAAATTCCTCGCTAACTTGTAAAATACAGCAACTGTAAGCACAGAATTTTCTGCTACAGTAAGCGGGGATTTTTTTGCTAACGGTAAGCAGAGCCGTGAAACTGGGCCCGACAATGGCATTTATTAAGGCCCTGCTCAATCCAAGTTAATGAAATGCATTATTTCATGGTTTCAGTTTACAGATCAATTTTATTTCAATTTAAGGTTTCAATGCATGAGGAAGTTTTTCTCCAACTTTTCTAATTTCATGAAACGATTTTTCCTTTACATACGGTATTTCCCCATTTCAGTTCAATGATAAATTGAATTTCAATACAAAGTTTTTATGCAAGAAGCAATTTCCTTCAGTGGATTTTTTTTCTTCAAATTTCATTGATACACTTTTTATTTTGTACGGTGACCCAAATTCGGTATAAAGTGAAAACATATATCTGTAAAGCAGGAAATACATCTAATAAATAAGAACGAAAACAGAAACACAGAAACTGTTTCTGATTCTATTTATTTCATGAAAAGAAAAAAAACACATACGGTACACAAAAATGTTTGTAAGCTTCATGACAGAAATTAGTCAAAACAAAACCAGGAAAATGTTTCTAAACAACAACCTGGTGTGAACAAAATGTTGGCATAAACAACATGCTACAAAAAAATCCCCAGGTCTGGATGTTAAGGAGTAGTGTTAGTCAGTCCATGGGTTACTAGAACAGGAAGGAACTCAAATGATGTGTTTTGTAAAACACAGCAAGAGAACCTTTTTTTTCTGAAAGCAATGTGGACAGCTTGTTAAGTTTCTACGTTGGTACACTTCTTCACATCTGGCCAACGATTTTACTTTGTTTTAAGGACTTTGCAAAAATCTGCTACTAAAGACAAATAAAGGCATCCAGGGGCTTAAAGATGCATTCCCAAAAAAATAAATTTGTCTTTTCAATTTTTTTTTCCTAGCAACAAGTTTTTCACTTTGGAACGAAACACGGAATGAAAAAATCCACCGACATTTAGTTAATTATTTCTTCACAACTTTCAACTTATTGGGTTGCTCAGTACAGCAACTTATAGTGCTTGCACTTTTCCCACTCTACCTGGTTTGTTTTGTTTAATAATAATAATAATGTTGTTTTGTTAAAACAAATCATACAAATTGAAACTTTGTAAGAAGTAAAAAAAAAATGACCAAGGCATTAGTGAGAGAAAGTAAAAAACCGATGCAAGGGCGCTAGTACACGACATTGCAACCATCCCTCTTGATCACTGACGCCTTGGGCCAAGACTATCCGAGTAAAAAAAAAATCACAAGCTTGCTTGGGTGGGATTCGAACCTGTCATCTCCTGGTTACTAGTGCAGATGTGTTAACAACTCCACTGCCGAGATTGCTAGGGTCGACTGGCCAGTTGAGACATCTGCACTAGTAAGCAGTAGGTGAATGGTTCGAGTCCAGCCCAAGCGAGCTCACAGGCTGTCTGACAGCAATGCGTAAATAAAAGCAAGTCCGTCCCGAGTCAACATGGCCCATCAGGCCGTTGTATGCGGTTTCCTTGGCATGAAACAACTGGGAGTATTTCTACTCCCCCTGGATGGGATGCCAGTCCATCACAGGTTGGTCCCCACTAAATGCCGGTACCCATTTATACTCCTCGGTGGAGAAAGGCAGGTGGAGGTGAAGTGGCTTGCCCAAGGACACAACATACTGGCACATGTATAGCCGGCAGCTAGATTCGAACCCCTGACCCTCTGATTGTGAGTTACGAACCCTAAACACTTGGCCACACTCCCCACTACAATAATAAGTACATAAAGGCAACACCCAGTTTCTCCCGGATGCCAAAATTGAATTATACAAGATACAGAGCAAGTTATCTTAACCTTGTCCGTACACAGCTCGCAGCCTCACTACATATTCCCTGGTGGCCAACTCTCCTCGTCTGCTTTAAATAAGCCTGACAGCTCAGTCCTTAAACAATAGTTATTTCCCTCCCACTAATTAATTGTCCAATGATAAGCAAGTGCGGAGGGTCACACAGCTCGGGTCACACAGCTTGCTGTAAGAGAACCTTGGGGGAGGGGGGTAGGTGCAGGGGGGTGCGATTGTCTGTAAGATGGCTAGACTGCATCAGTTGAGACAATGAACCCTAAGGCCAAGTACCCTCCCTTATCGGTCAAGCTAGTAGAGGTCAGTGTTGAGATAATGAGGTCATTGGGTTAGTGTTTTCTGCTTTCTGCAGAATGACTGGCTCAGTAGACAAACAAGTGGAAAGAATGGAGGTAATGGGGAGGGGCAAGTGTCCATCCCCCTTTCCCACCCCCCTCCAAACAAATAGAACACAAGGCATCAATGGGTCCAATGGTTAGCGTGTTCGACCCATGTGCCGTGGTATGAAGGTTCGAAGACCGACATGGAACATGGTGCTTGTATTCTTGGGCAAGACACTTTATTACAATTGCCTCTCTCCACCCAGGAGTATAAATGGGTACATATGTGAGGGTAGAGACCAGATTGCCCTGATGCCTGTGTTCTTGGGCAAGACACTTTACTACAATTGCATCTCTCCACCTAGTAGTATAAACGGGTATCTGTGAGGGCAGAGACTAGTTTGCGCTGACGCTTGTGTTCTTGGGCAAGACACTTTACTACAATTGGCTCTCTCCACCCAGGAGTATAAATTGGTACCTGTGAGGGTAGAGACCAGATTGCACTGATCTTGGCTGCAGAAACATTGTCTGTGGCCTGCTGAACAAGGTTAATAATTGTGAAGTGCTTTGAGACCAACATTTGGTGTATAGCGCTCAATTTATAATCTTCACACTTTATCATTATTATTGAACTGAACAACTGATAAAAATAATGTCTGATATTTCAATAAAAATCATTCACTCTTAAGCTTTTTAGAACTAAGCCTATCAAAGTCAGCTGGCTGGCCATAATGAATCTCATTCTATAATCTCTTAAATTCCCCCTTTTTTTATAAATGATTTTTCCAGCACTCAATATACATTTGTACGATTCAACTTTCATAACCAGAAAAGTCTTCCTTGAATAAAACTCAACCCAACATGACATCACGTTGCGCCACATGTTCTGCGTTAGACCAATCCAGAAAATGCCCCAATCGCACAAACCATCTCTGTGACTGTTTTGTTTCGAGCCCCTTCTCCTGTTTCCATATTAGTACGGCACCTCTGGGGTCACAGAAGTGATTAGGCAAATTGGTTTATAGCCGCAAATTTTTTTTTTCTTTCTCTTCAGGACTAGGCAATTTTTTTTTGAGCCGGTGTCGCCCAGGTGCACTTGTGATTGAAGTTCCTGAAGTGAAATCTGAAACTTCCTGCCCAACCACCTACAACTTGAGCCGCACATATTTCACGGGAGAAACTTTAAGACAGGGGCACATTTTCATGCCACGTGACTTTTTCTTCGGCTCCCCCCCCCCCCCAGAACCATCGGTCGATTTTGCGGAGACTGCAGGTGGTAAGCACAGCACCGAGCACGCTTATTTTCAGGGGCTGAATTTGCTTAGAACGGTGGCAAAACAATGGAACATCGGCACAAGCTTTAAAGGGCCATGACATGAATTTTACATGGGCCCATATATTTCGTGCAACTTTCTGCTCCTCTTAAATATATGAAAACTATTTGACATCCCTTTTTTGGTTAATTTTATTGAAAAGTTTAAACATTTAAAACGGCCATGCTTTTCAAATGACAAATGAGAGCGCTGTTGCTGTGATGTCATTTCAGGAAGACACTTTTCAGTTTAGGGGTTTCTGTTCAAATTGTGAACCCAAAATTTGCTCATTGAAAACATTTCTGAGAAAACTTTGCTCACTGGCCTACAGTCATGTACTTAAACTACGACAAATCACCAACGGAAAGAAAATTTACGACAGCAAAGTATGAAAAATTCTGGCAACTTTTTGTCCTGAAATAGCTGTAATATTGAGGTTTCTGCATGATATGACATCACACTTTTGCTCATGAATATGCACATTTGCATTAGCATAAAAACCAAAAAGGCACCAAAATGCCCTTATAAATGGCAAAATGAAAATTGAAAATTAATTAGGTTACATGTAAATGGGACACAAAGGTGCATTAACAAGGACTGCGTTAAAAAAATTACAGCGTTAAAAAAATTACATTGTATGGCCCTTTAAGTTAGCAATATTCTGCTGCTATTTTAATGTCTTCTAACTTTGTTGCAATCTAAATGTGCAAGTCATTGTTTGGTCAATTTTTCCCGAAAAAAATAATAATGCTGTGCCAACTTTTCATTCATTCATCACACAATGACAACATGTTTGTTTTCCATAGTAACTCCTTTCAGTTATTCCAAAACACAGTTCATACCTTTACTCGTACAAACTTCATTACGAAAATGAAAGGAACAAATATTTATTCTTGTTGGTGACCATGTTCAAGAATATTGAATCGTCCATAGTTTTGCTTTCTCAAATCATGTTGGTGTAAACTATAAAGATACCCGAAAGTGGAAGTATTTTAAGGGAAGTTTCACAATGAAAGGCAGAAGTCTAACCGTTACATGACCCCCTGCAACACCATACATTGATTACATCTTGAAAACATTTTTTGTTGCTCAAATCATTTTTTGAAAATGAAGACGGCAAACCTATCAAGAGGATTTGACAGGATATTATGTGACCCGCTCCACAAGAAAGGGTATTTTGTCGCAAAAAGTGAAATTTGAGTTTATACATGGTCAAAAAGCCAACAACGTAAGCCTTCATTTGATATACATGTAATAGAGCTCCATAGCCCCTCCCATCCCATTTTGGAGATGTGATGTATTTGCATATGAATTACTTCCTTGGAGTTCGAATTAAATTGTTTTGTACACAACAGAGAAACCTGGCTTTGAAATAGCTGGCTCTGTTGTAGATTTGGGCACTATGCACTCAAAATTGTTGTTTCTTCTCCCACTTCAACATTTTTGTGAATGAACCCTGAAAAGTTAGGTTTTTAAGATGTCACTCGTGACAAAAAATGAAAATCACATTATGATGAATTGTTCACCCTCTCATTGAGCGGGCCATTACACGATAATGCACAGCGGGACTTAATACCCTTTTCTTGTGGAGCGGGTCAGAAATGTTGACAAGGATTGATCTTTCTAGAACGATCCTGGTCGAAACAAGTTCCAAAAGATGATTCATTAAAGTAATCATGTGAAGATACAAGCTTTGCGCTGGCTTCTTAATCACTCTCCAGTCAACTTTAAGTTCCGACTTTCCGAACACCATATGATTCCAATTGGGCTGGCAGCCTATTTTTTTTTTTTTACAAGATAGTCACCATGTCCTGGAGGCCCGGTGATGAACCCCCCTCCCCCCTCTCTCCCCGATATGCTTGGTTGCTACAACGCCTCGCAGGCACGTTTCATGCTTCGTTTACCTATAATTCTCTGTTCCTTGCTGGCGATCCCTTCCTTCGTCTGGGGCCGCGGCGCACCGGAGACAAGCCGGCCTGAGTTATATTGAGTAATCCCCGACAATTTATAGAATGGGTTCATCGCTATAAGTTGTCTTTCTCCTTGTTTGAGTGCAGGTAGATTGTGGTGTGTGTATGACCCCACCCCACCCCTCCCCTTTGGTTGGACGATGTAGGTTAATGACTTGTGTTCAAAGTGCATCCGAGGTGACGTTGGGGTCTCCGACTGTTAAAGGTTGTCTGTGATGCAATACATGTACATGTACAATGTTTTCTTTGCTTCTTTCAGAGTGCAGGTGCACTGGTTAAACAGAAATTTAGTCAACTGTTGCTGTGAAAACTGCCAAGGTTCTGAATGCCATGAAGCTTAAAATGCCATGGTCCTGTGGTTACGGTGTTGGGCTCATGTATGATGGTGCATGGTTCGAACCCCGCCAGGAACATGGTGTTTGTGCCCTTGGGCAAGACACTTAACTACAATTGCCTCTCTCTACCCAGGAGTATGAATGGGGTACGGTACCTGTGAGGGTAGAAGACGACCGAATGTGCGCTGATGTGTTCTTGTGGCCTGATGAATGGGGGAATAATTGAAAAGCGCTTTGAGATTGTTGATATAATGGAAAGCGCTGTAGAAGTATTAAAATTTATTGATTTTTTTTTATTTTATAAAATTATCCTAATGCTGTCAAGCAGTTATGGGCCAATGTAAAAACGCTTGTTTTAATTTTCACAGACAATGGATAATGAGGAATCTGTTGATGTGCACTAGGCAGAACTGTCATGGTTACACTGCATGGAAACAAGGATATTGCACTGTCCGCTTTTTTTTCTTCTTTTCTTTCTTGGTCCTCACTCCTCCTTTTCGGGACGTTTGAACCCAAACTTAGAAGCATTTTTTTGGCCAGGACAGGAACCTTTCTAAAATCCTTTATAATTCTCCACTTCTTTGCAGGAAATCAATGGCACATTATTTTTTACTTCAACTAGCATAAAAAACCATCCATGTTAACTAACCTTCCTCGACCCTGGAAACATATTCCCTGTGGATTTCAAAGGATTTGTGAAGGTAAGGGTTGATAAATTTCAGAAATTGTTCCGGTAACTTAAAGTATGCGAGGGGAACATGGTTTGAAGTGTAGCATGGGTATTAGATTGGCAAGATTTGAGAGTTACACTTGTGTCTGGATCTTGCAGATGTACAGTAGTAAGTTGAACACAATGGCATTGATTCAGCACTCGACAATCTGAATGACTGCCAAGCTGCACCCTCAATCAAGACGAATTCCTGCATGTGCAACTCTCCCCACCCCCTCCCCCATCCCCACTCCCTCTCCGTCTCAAATCAGACCACCTTCTGCCAAGAGCCAAAACACCCCCCCTCCCCCGACCCCCCCAGCCAGAGTATCCATCTCTCACTACCCCAACCTCAGTCACACTCTGTCCGTCAGCAAAACGATAGGATACCCGTCCGCCAACGTTTCGGCAGAGTGTTTGGGCCCGCTGGCAAGTTACTGGTGCCCCCTCCGCTCCCCCCTTCTCTCCAAATCCACACTGATTTGGGTAATGACAGACTCAGCGCTGATGAGTCATCTCAACTCGCCGAGGAAATTGCGATCCCAAAAGTGCAAGCCGGTGCTGGGACGAGAAAAGAAACAACAAGCTCCCCAGGATTTCATTTGCGGTTGGCCGCAGAAAAGAGTCGAAAAAGACTAGATTTTTACGACGGATCTTTCGGCTGCATTTTGATACGCCTGAGGGTCAGTCTTGTCTATTTTGGCTCCGTGCCAGGATTATCCGTGACAATGCTGAAACAAAGCCAAAGTTTTGGAAAGGCATCAATAGAGGCTAAGCTTCTCCCTAAGCTCCTCAACAAATCAAAGATGACAAGCTCAAACCTACATCTGTAATTAAGACGGATGGATTGTTTTCAATTACTGTGTCAAGTTGTTGTTTTTTACAAATTTGTACGAACATTCAGGTAATACATTCCATCGATCTACATTATGAATTGGGCAATCCAATTTTTTCCATTTCCTCCCAAGTTTCTCTGACAAAATTTGCATTAAACACTATTTTTAAAATTGTGACAACCTTTTTTTTTAACCTCTTCCTCTTTTTTTTCTTAATGCTGATTAACTCTTTAGTACAAAAATACAGGATTTCATTTCAAAAGCATAAATTCTGGGGAATTTGATTAATTTTGTCAGTTTCTCTTAAAGGTAGGGTACCTCATTTGCAGCTACTGGTATAGGCCTGAAAAAAGTAGCCGACAAAATTATTTTTGAAAAACCTACTTGGTTTAAAGATAGTAATGGCACTAAACTCCCTGTGAAATTATTCTTTCTGGCATGCTGTCATTTTGAAGAAAAGAATAAAAGAAGGTCATTTCCAAAGATGTGTCTAAAGACACATTTTTGGAAATTTCCATAAGTAGTTCGTTTATAATTCGGTGAAGCCGTGAATGCGTGCACACAAGCGTTGACACGACGCACATGTGCGCGCGGTTTCTATTATTCGTCGGTTCAGTGCGTGACATCACATAGCTGCAATCAGCTGAATGAAAACATGTCCCGGACGCTAGATTTCAGGCACAATTCAAAAAATGACTCAGCAACTTTTAAATTGAAATCGCGATCCTAGAATATTGTTTTCTCGGAATATACAGCATTCACAGAGCCAAAAAGTTCATCAGGTTAGTTGTTAAGCACCCTTCTTTAGATTTTGAGCACTTTTGTTTCTTCAAACGAAAAATGCACAAATGACAAATGATGTACTCTACCTTTAAACTAACCCAGATATCACGTTCTCAATCATCCGTTGTAAGTATTACAATCAATTATTGTCTCAAATTTTAAGAATCATAACATACACATACTGGGCGAGTAACTTATGTCGACATTTTCTGCAGTATTAAGGGGGTACTAGGGCTAGGGTTTAAGCACTGGAAGGAAGCATTATAGTCTTATTCTAATGGACAGTTATTAGGTTTACATCTGAGGAAGTACCGAGGGTGGGGCTCAAATCAAAAGACAATACTTGCAGAAACTAATTAGGTAAGTCTTTTATGAATGTCATTAATGAAGGGGTTGTCTGTAATTCTGTGGTTGGATTTCTCTACGCTGAAGTGGAACCATTGTCCAAGACAATGGGAGGGGTAGCGATGGGGAGTGGTTGGGGTTGGAGAGATAGGGGGAGGGGGTTACTATGTTCATCATTTCACTAGGCACATTGGCAAGAATGAGTTATGTAGATGACACCATGTGAATATCAGTACTCTTCTTTGTTCTGAAAGAACCGCTTGTTAGAGAGTTTATTTCTCTACGCTTTTGAAAGTATTTTTTTGAAGGAGATTAAAATTCCCATGGTGTACATTAGGGCCGTTCCGAATATATTTGCTCATCAACCAAACATTTGAATAGCTATTTGCTAGTTTGAATATTCAGACCAACAAAAAAAATCAAACACAACACATACACACACACTGCAAAATACACAAATTTTAAATGGTGTGCAACTTCTATATATCTGCGTTTACGTGCAACTTTTGACCAGTGTGGCATGCAGTTGCAGGTGGCGAGTGTAAAACTTGGTCAGCAAGTTTTGAATATTTGAATATTCAGTCAGATTCGGTTACAAATAATCGAATACTAAGTTATTCAAAATGGACCGCCCTTTTACATCCCTATCAGGTTTTTGAAAACAAGCTGCTGGTTTGTCTAGTACATCCATTCGTTCGGCTGCAATGCAGGTGGCCACAATTGTCTTCCAACAACTACGGTCACAACTACAATATTCACAATATAGGGAGCAAATCATCACATTAGGAATAAATTTAATTGATACCAATATTGTGCTCGAGTCTGTCACAGGTCCTCACAAGTCAATCGCAAGTCCTGCAGTCGCAGGTCAACTCACAAGCAATTCAGACAAGTTGTGATACAGAGCATTCCTTTGTTATTGTTCGTCCCTAGCTGTTTTTGTGATCGGAATCGCGAGTGGACTTGTGATTTGACTTCTGCCCGGACTTGTTTGACGGACTCTCTAATTCTAAAACAATGATTGACACTGACAATTAGATTTAGAATACCTATCTGTCAGTCTTGTTTTGTCGTGAGCAAAAACAGGAGATGAACGGGAGACATTCCAGCTGGAACGAATCCCACACGACGGATCAAAACAAGGAGACCGTGGAGGGAACAGACCAATTCGGGATAACAATAGAGCGGTTTTAATTAATTGGACATTGTCTGGCCGGTGGCAAGTGGTTCCTGCGCACGTGTTGGCAACAGGAAATTTGTCTGGTTGTGGGAACTGGATTCCTTCCCCCCCCCCCAAATAAAATTGTTTTAAAATCTGTTGCTCCAAACAAGTTGAAACATGAAAAACAATTGAATGCAAATGTGGAACTGTTATGTTGTTTTTTTGGGGATGACTGAAGACAAGGATGTAAAGGGAAGACATATTCATGGGCAAGGCATCCATGAAGTAAAGATGCGTTTCCCGCTCTATTTCCGAGCTTCACCTCGAATTTTCAATTGCTATTTTGGTAGCAATATAAAAGTTATTCACCTTTGATTGAGACATTGAATGAACTATCCGCCGACATTCAGTTGTTGAATTATTTCTTCACGAAAATTTGAATTATTAGCTGTTAGACAATAATTTGGCTCTTTTTCGCAGGGTAGGTTCATTTATACACAAAATGGAAGCCCTTTTTCAGAGGGTTGCAAAGGCCCAAAGTTGGAATAAGGTAGTTTTTTTCCTAACACAAAACATACAAATTGAAAATTCGAGAAAATACTTCATGTTTTTAAAGAGCATGCGGTATGCAACTTTAAAGTGTAATAAGTCAATATTTTCAAACAAAGTTCATTTCATGTGCATGCGCACTGACCAGCTGCGACAACCTATTGTAAATGTGAATTATGTTTAACATTTAATTGTTGGACATTAAAGTTAGGTAAGTAATTAGGGTGTGCATTTACGGGTAGTACATGAACCGGGTAACCGATTGAAAAGAATACGGGTACCCGGGTACCAGTTAAAGAAACCCAACCCCCAAAATCAAATCTCGGAAGTTTCTGTTCAGATTGTTCATAAATGTCTGCGATAATACTTCCGCATCGGTGCATCAATGCAGCAATTTGTGGGTGTACAGTGAGCTGTATAGCTTTATGGTGAAACCTGCAACTTTCGCAAGCGTCATAAACGTGACAACTGTTTTGTTTTTCCATGTAGCCGGGTTTTCACTTAAAAAAATTCCCCACAATTGACATTCAAAACCTTTTCTTTTTCAATGTCAGTGAAGTTACCTAGTAATTTATAAAATTGGATATGGGTACCCAATCTGTAAATCTGGAGTGTTCACTGTTTTAATTTCACTGTGTACAATTTCATGTCACTTTCAATGTATGAATGTGTTACAAGCAAAATCTGACTATCATTGTTTCGGTACTAAACCGTCTACTTAAGTCTAAACGAAACAAGTCTGAATAAAAAAAAAAACAAGGTAGAAGAAAGAAATCAGTCATTACTTCATGTCCAAAAGGTTGTAAGGGGGCCGGCCGGCCATCCTTGGAAGGAGTTGGCAAGCCCCGTCATCAAGACCGCGGCGAGAAAAGCATTGCTGTCATCGAGGCTAAGCTCAGACAAGCTCTGGAGGTAGCCCAAGCCGCGTTCTCCGTCATGCGTGCATCCTCTGGGTCTTCCCGCCGCGCACTTGGGGAAACGATGAGCCAGTGGAAGGATTCCTGCCCTCGCGGCAAAAAAAAGGTTTCTTGTCTCCACAGCCGACCGACAGCAGAAGAAGAAAACATGAATGAGTCCTCAACAATTGGTTTTCAACCTGTTTTTGCTTCAAAGTTGAGCGAAGGAATGACTACAGCGGGTTTGAACCTGGACCTCCGGATTGCTGTTCCGGTGCTCTACCGACCGAGCCAACCAGCTCTATATTAGCAGTTCCCCTATTTTATCAATTTGTCCAAGGTTTTTCCCCTTAACATCGGGACACCTTTAATGACTCTTACTACAACCAGTTTTTGTTTTAAAGTTGAGCGAAGGAAGTGACTACAGTGGGTTTGAACCTGCGACCTCCGGATTGCCGTTCCGGTGCTCTACCGACTGAGCTAACCAGCTCTATGTTGGCAGTTCTCCTATGTTATCAATTTGTTTAAGGTTTTTCTCCTTAACATTGGTGGACCTTTAACTACTCAAACTACAACCAGTTTTTGTTTTAAAGTTGAACAAAGGAATGACTACAGTGGGATTGAACCTGGACCTCTGGATGGCCGTTCTGGTGCTCTACAGACTGAGCTAACCAGCTCTATATTGGCAGTTCTCCTATTTTATCAATTTGTTCAAGGTTTTCCCCCTGACCATTGGTGCACCTTTAACTACTCTAACTACAACCAGTTTTTGTTTTAAAGTTGAACAAAGGAATGACATCAGTGGCTTTGAACCTGCGACCTCCGGATTGCCGTTCCGGTGCTCTACCGACTGAGCTAACCAGCTCTATGTTGGCAGTTCTCCTATGTTATCAATTTGTTCAAGGTTTTTCCCCTTAACATCGGTGCACCTTTAACTACTCTAACTACCACCAGTTTTTGTTTTAAAGTTGGGCGAAGGAAGTGACTACAGCAGGTTTCGAACTTGGACCCCGGATTGCTATTCCGGTGCTCTACCGACTGAGCTAACCAGCTCTATGTTGGCAGTTCTCCTATTTTATCAATTTGTTGAAGGTTTTTTTCACTTAACATTGGCGCACCTTTAACAATTTTCGCTTGGGCCGTGTACTTCCCTGCATTCCCACAGCTACCGGTATTGTGAACTTCGGTCACTTAAAGTTCACAGAGTATTGTTTTCACAGGCTAGGCCCAGTTTCCTGAAGCAGGGCGGACTTAAATGCGCTACCACAGTTGGATCTTTATCGCGCTGTTTTAAAGCTGAAATGTGGACGTCGCAGCTTTATCTGAAATATTCCTCAAAAGTGAACCTAGAAATTTTTCCTTTGACGTTTATTGACAATAAATTAATACCAACGGGTTTGCAATTGCAAGGCAAAATATGCACGATATGATTGAAGTGTGCAACTCATGGAGAGGAGCTGAAGGCAATTTGAATAAGTTATGATAATTTATGCAAATGAGAGGGTAAGAAACAAAAGACAATGAAGGCATGGTTCCTGAGATACATCAGAAATGACAAATCAGAATTGAAAAACAGCCAAGATTACCAATGAATCCACATTACAGGCTATTCCCAGGAGCTTAAGACAATGATGATAATTTATGATAATTTATGCAAATGAGAGGGTGAGAAACAATACAAACGGTAAAAATCACACATCAAGAATAAGAACCGATAACGGCCAAGATTACCCATGAGCCAAATTACTGGCTTCTAGTACAAAATAGATAACACCTGTGCAAAATTGTCGCACTTGGCACTAAGCATTCTTCAGTCAACTCTGACTTTGTACTTGACAGTTCTTAAAGACTTTCAGCACCGCAGCGTCACAAGTGTGTAAAGATATGTTCCATCTGTCATCAGTGGAATAAATCACAGCGGCTCCCAGGTACAAAAGAGAGCAGGGCGTGTGCCGAAGCGGTTGGCTGAACAACAATAGGTAACAGGGATGGGCCGCGCAGCCGGGCCGACCGATGACAACAATCCTGGCCCCAGTGGCGGCCGAGTCAAGCCCGCGGTTTGGTTGCGCAGGAAACAAGCGACTGTCAACAAGGCTGTTATAACACACAGGATGTGATGATTATGCAGGGGGAAAAAAAAAGAAAAGAAAAAAAAGTTGATGAAGAATAGAAAGTCTTCAACGAGTTGTTCTGCGGGCTGAGTGATCCATTGTGATCACAAATCAATTTTTCCAGATGATGATTAATCTGGGATCAGATAAGCGACGGCTGTTGTGATCCTGGTGCGGATGCACTAGCTCTCTTAGAGTTGAGACCTTTCCTAGAGTCCCACTGAAATGTAAGGTGGTTATAGCAAGAATGAAGCCTCGGGCAAGGTTGACCAAGACGTTTGATGGAGTAGATATGAGTGTTTCGACACTCAACATACGTGTACAACTTGCAACAGATGTGCCAGAATAGTGCAAACGTTTGCAGGACTCAGACTCAGACTCAAGTCAGCACTAACAATAGATGGTACTTTTTCAAATGCTCCTGTGGGGGGAGGGGGGCATACAACATTTGGACGCCGGTTCGCGCGCGTAAGGTGCTAAATAAAAATATAGTAGTCTGTCCCGAACCAATATGGCCCATCAGGCCGGCGTTTATCTCCGGTTTCAGTGGCATGAAACGACTTAACTGAGTATATTTCTATTCCCCCTGGATGGGATGCCAGTCCATAGCATCGCATGTTACCCCCAGCTAATGCTGGTACCCATTTATACTCCTGGGTGGAGAGAGGCAAGTGGAGGTGAAGTGGCTTGGCCAAGGACACACGTATGACCAGCAGCTGGACTTGAACCCCAAACCCTCTAATCACGAACCCTAATTGCTAGGCCACACTTCTCCTATAAGCTGCTAAATTCTCACTACTAACTTTCCTCTGATTGATTTCTCACTGGAAATCGTTACTATAATTATGCAGTCTCGTCACTCGCAATACAAGCGACGGTTGAGTCAGAAATGAGCTGATAAATCATGCAACATACTGAAACGTCTTAGAGTGTTCACCTGATCAAAATTAAAGACCCAGCAACTTCTTACAAACTTTTTTGACACAGAACCGACAGAATTCCAAAGAACGAGCAATAGTACCACTGTCAAAACCAATTAGTGAACAATTGAAGGTGATGTTGTTTTAAAAGAAAAGTCTTGTTCTACTTCGCGGTACGAGCCATGCGAAGTTGAAGTAGCTTCTCGACTGTTCAGTGACTCGTTGTGAGTCAGACCCAAAAAGTCGCATTGTCACCGACCCTGCTCGCATCTTGTCAAAGCCGCAAAAGTGATTCAACTTGACTTCCACCATGCTCAAACTCCACGTTTTCTACTTGATGCCAATGTTTAATACCCATAAATCTCTTCCAGATTCTACGAAATTCAGGGGGGAAGGTTTGCAGGGTCACTGTGGATAGATCGCGACCAACTTGCATTTAGGCTGCGAGGGGCTCAGATCGCTCTTTGGTGCGACCTGAGGTAATTTCTGGCCACCTTAACCATTTTTTTTAGCAAAAGTTTGGAGTCATTAAATTAGCTTTTCTGAGCTATAGAATCAAATGTACATGTGTAGGCTACAATTTTTTAATCGAGGATGAAAGGGGGGGGGGGAACAAATGATGTGAAATCCCCCCACACACACTTTAAAAAGTGCCCCCCTCCTCCCCCAACTCCGACTGATCAACGCCCATGAATACATTTCGAGAAAATCACTACATTTTACCTATCACATGAATGACTTCTTTTTGTTCTTCACTTCTGATATACATTTTGTATTTTGCTGCCTTAATCAATTTGAGTATTGTACATGCATACCCTGATGATAGTTCATCAGAGCACGTACATCCAATCGGAACAATGCTGATATTCCAGAATACTACAACCTGCATGCAATAAAAGCCCCCAGATCAAATTCCCTTTCCAACGACAAGGAAAAACTTCTCCAGACTGCAAAAATTAAATACATTGTATACATACAGACGGACTCTCTGAATGCCACATGTAAATGATTCTGGGACCGGTACCCCGCTAACCCGATCGCCAGCCGTGGTGGTGTCCTCTGCGCGCAGGGACAGGAAGAGCTCGTTTCGGGCCGAGTTGGGTCTGATGCTTACACCTGTTGCATGTCAAGTCCAATACCATCCCATTGTAGTGGGTTTCCTATCCGGGTATTACAAAGACACCTGCTGTGTTTGTTTTGTAAATCTCCGCCCTATCCCCCCTCTCCTTCTTGAATTTGCAATTATCAGGAAACGTACCTGCCGTTTTTTAACGAGAATATCCTCAGACAAGATAAGTTTGAGGTGACGCCATGTGAATAAATCTCTTTTGTGAGTATGTGTGGTTCTGGAAAGAACCGGAGGGACTCAACGTTTCGAACAGTATGCTCTGCCCGTCGTCAGGAGAATGAGGGATTCCAACGATGATGCGATGTTATAAGCATGGGTGCGGTGAGGGGAATATCCTTGCTCAAAGTGAAGATGGGACTGGTACTAAATATCCCGTGAAAACAATCACTGACTTAAAGGAGTTTTTAAAAAAATGTGCCAACCGGCAGTCTTTTTTACACTCATTAGCAACAGAATCCAGTAACGAGGCCCCAAAATTTTGCATGTGATTTCTCTGCTATTTAAAAAATGTACAGGGTTTCGCCTTAATGTTTTTTTCACTAGCCAGCTACTGAAACAGACTCTTAACTAGCCTGCGGGCATTTTCACTAGCCCGCATGTGTTTCTTTCATAAGAGTGTCTCATAAACAACAATGGGCATACATGTAAACTGTGTATCCTGAGGCAATCTTGTCCGTGTTTTTAATCAACAGATCTAATAATTTGACCCTAAACAGTTCATAAAATTAGACACAAATTGATACAGGTTTGCTTTCTGAATTTTATGATTTATTTCTTCCTGTGCTTTTATCTTTGTCGTAGCCCAATAATTTTTCACTCGCCAGGCGGGCTACTTAAGGAATAGTTTGACTAGCCCGCCGCTGTTTTGACTAGCATTTGGCTAGCAGGCTACCATTAAAGCCGAACCCTGTAGTGTCCGCTGAGCTGAAACTTCAATAGGTTAGTTGCTATGCACCCTCCCAACGATTTTGAGTAATTTTGTTGCTTCAAACAAAATCAAAAGCACAAAAAGCAAATGATTGTATATCCTTCCAAGAGAAAAAAAAAGGAAAGTCTGTCTTGAGCCAATATCAATCGTCTGACTGGTGTTTGTCTCTAGTTTCCGTGAGATGAAAACGACTGAGAATTTCAACTAAGAAGGGGTGTTAGTCCATCACAGGTTACCCCCTCCCTCCCCCCTTATTTACTGTAAGTCCCAAGCCAGGGTTCTAAAACATCTTGAAGATGGAGGCAAAGCCTAAAAAATAGTCGGATGGTTTATGAGGATCTTCGGTGGGTTATCTAGACTCCCTTGTGGAGGTTTCAGGGTGGGGCCTTATATTGGGATTTCTGGAGGCAGTACCCCCATTGGACCTTCTGCCCAGACATGGGCCTGAAGGAATAAGGGGTTTGTGAATCTGGTACAAATCAAAGACTTCCACACATAGCTGGTGTAGGAAATAAACTCCAGGTTTTTTTCTTTTCTTTCTGGAGGGGGACCTGTCTTCACGGAGTGTTTAAGAAAAACTCAAGAATGTGAAAATGGCAAACATAAATGATTTATAGATATGAAAATGTGCCTGTTTTTCTATTGAAAGATATAGATGGCATGGCATCTTTTTTGACACCCCCTTTCTTAAAACTCTACGTGAAGAGTGAGACATTGAACTTAACATAGTATACACCAACTTCCACGTTTTATTCGACGAATTTGAAGAATGCCCAAAAACCTGTTCTGTTTTTCTACATGAGTTGCTTACTAAAAAGCTTCTGGAGTGCTATCATTATTGGTTTTTAGGAAATCTATCTTAATTAGATGGTTTAGAGATAAAAACTTGTCCTTTTTTCTATGGAAAAATAGAAGGAAGCCCAATCTATTTTGACAAAATCCCCCCCAAAAATTGTAGATCAAGACATTCAACATAACATATTGCACTCCAATTCCGGGGTCCTATTTCTAGGAAATTGAAGCATTGCACAGAAATCCGGCTTCGTTTTCCTAACACGTATATTAACCAATTGCTCATTAAAAGCTTCCTGGTTGCTCGGTCGTTTTATGAGGAAATCAAACTTGGTTTTTTGTTCCGTGCCAACTTGAAAAACCATATACTAAAAGTTGAAGGACAGTTGACAGTGTACTTTAGGGAACCACGTACTGGACCACCAAAATAATCCATGTTTTTAATTATATTTACACGAGGTGTTTCGTTTGCACACTGGCCCCTGAAGTACATGTATGAAGGCCTGCAAAGTACAGATGATACTCACTTACAATGGCCTTGAGAAGGTGCAGTAATTACGTATCAAAAAGGCCACTTTTGACACTTTGACAACCACTTAATTACTAGCTTGAAGCATCAGACTTGTGTACAATCTATTGTGTTCACTCTTGATCTAAATTTACTTAAAGTGTCACGCTATTTTAGATAAGGCAAATAAAAAATAGTTCTGCTTCTGGTTACCCTACCTACCCTATTTTGACAGCCCCTACCTTACTTTTTTTGGTGAAAAATGAGGGGAAAAAACTTAAAACCATCAATTACTACATTTACCCTTGACTACATGCAGACACCTCCACATGACCGTGCACAAAAGAAATTGCCTCTCCCCCCCCCCAAAAAAAATTCCCTACCTACCCTTTTTTCAAATGCCATGTAATCAGAGGCAGAACTGTTTTTATTTTTGGGCTAATATTTGGACTGTTAATCTGTTAACTGTAACTAGTCAAATTCAGTCAACAGACAAAAGCAGACAAGTGGTAGGCCCAGCTGGCTTATCAATCACCTCCAGTCAAAGCGTAGCTGTATCAACATGTAAAAAGTCACAGCCAGTCAATCCTGCTTTGTGTACGCTGGGAGCTCTTAACTGTTGAAAACCATCACTTGATTGATTTTGACTGAAAGGACAACTTGGCACAGAATGTATGTTTGCACAGGAGGGTTTGGGTAATCATCCTTAAAATTCGAAGTTGAGAAGCTGAATTACAACTACAGTACGTGTTCGAGCCAAAGGCATGAAAAGGCGCCTTAGGCAGCCGCTATATGACCCATATATGACCATGGAGCACAGCCAGTGATCGAAAGTGTTGATTTTTGCGAAGGGAGAAAACCGGAGAGCCCGGAGAAAAAAACCCACACAGCACAGGAGAGAACCAAAGCACAACTCTACTCACATATGGTCCGAGCCGGGAATCGAACCCGGGCCACAGTGGCGAGAGGCGAGCACTTTACGCACTAGCCACCCAAAATAACATGGAATGGAAGTTTCCGTGAATAGAGAGAAAAGAAAAATCTCCTAGAGAGAAAAAAATAATTTACTTCTGGAAAAAAAAATCAACATAATTTTACTATCATTTGCCACAAGACTGTTTGACAATCTCAATAACCATCACTAGATTTGCAGGGTCATAAACGCAAATGTATCTAAAACCAAAACAATTATAACCACCTTTTCCTGTTCAAACTTCCACGCAGAAACTCTTGGTGATATGAAAACAAAAGTTGTTGTTGTACAAGAGCAAATTTCTTTCACGTCAATGTGGACACTGACGTGATCATTCTTCCAACAGTTCCCCGAATTACAAGTACACTACCGTTCAAGTATTACACAAAATTTCCAACACATCTGCATGATTTATAGCGTATATAACACGTACTTATTCACAGAATTAAAAATACACGTTATCTCCGCAAGGCTAATGAGGAACATGGAACTGGATGTCTGTCTACTTTAAATACTGATGCTACAGGAAATGCAGCCTTAACCTGCTTCCTCGGAGGCCAGCCGACTTACAGAAACCAGACCAAATGAGCTGACAAAGTTTATTTAGAGTGATATTCAGGGGGCTAATCAGCGCCTACACAGGTTCCCGGTTGGGTAGTTTGGAGGCCCCTCCGCAACACTCCAGCTTCATTTCCTAGTTTCCTAGCCAGCTTTTGAAATGTTGAAATGAAATCTGAAGTGGTATAAATGCTTGTCTCTTGGGGTTGCAGGAGAGGGGTTTATAGAAGGTCAAGTGAGGCTGAGGGGTACGGGGAATTGCCCGATTTGTTTCTCTCCCCCTCCCCGTTTCTAACCCTCTCTCTCTCTGGAGAGATGCGAGATAGAATCTGAAGGATGTGCCTCTAACTTGCTTAGGCCGTCCCAGACTGCGAAGGACACACTCACTGATAGTGATCTCATCTTCACTCCAGCCAACTGCTTCAACCTTCCCCCCAAAAATGTCTTTTTCCTCGGACTTTGTATCATCTTGAACTCCTCAAGCAATAACTGTGTCTCCTGGTTTTTTTTTAACTTGGCTGCGAAAGCTGCTTTTAGCAATCACAACGGCATGCCATTCGCTCTTTTCACACTTCCACCATGGGCATGCAGAGCCTCTATCTGGCAACTTTTGACAACGAATATAGCCAGTTCAGTGATTCCCGTGTCGGGGTTCAGATCACTGAACCAGCTATTTTTATTGTGTAAAGTTGCCAGATCGAGGCTCTGCATGCCCAATGGCGGAGTGTGAAAAGAGTGAATAGCCAAGATTGCCAGATGCTACGTAGTTCAACTTGAGCGACATGAAAAAGCTGTGCTTCAGGATACGTACCAATCTGGGCACACTGTCAATTCCATCACAACGGCCCCCGCCAATGGTGAAAGCATTGTGCTAGCTATTGTTCAGATAATCCGTAACGGGGCAGTTGCTTTGTACAATAGCATGCACAATGGTTTCTCCATTGAAGGGGGCTTTGCGAGTGTACAGTGATCACGTTGGGAGATTCATGGTATAGGATGCCAGTGTAACAAACATCCTTAATGGCACTGCAAAATAAGTTGAGCCCTTCCACTGGTGGAGTGCTGTGGCTTGTGGTTAAGTGCATCGGATTTGTGGTCTGCGGGTAAAGCTGCAGGTTGTGGGTTTGAGTCCAGCCTGGGTTATGGTGCATGTACCCTTGGGCAAGGCACTTTGTTACTCATTGTTTCTCTCCACCCTGGAGTAAATGGGCACCTGTGAGGGCAACAGATGGTAATATTGTGATTGACTTAGCTTCCTTGCGCCTAACAGGCAGCATCAAGCTGTATGTTTCATGGGCCCAATCAGCAGGGGTAATAATGATGTAGCGCTTTGAGCACCAGTCCTGGTGGATACGTGCGCTTTTATAAACACCCATTATTATTATTATTATTACTGGTATAACGGGTATCCTATATGATAGCACTACCCGGCTGCTACAAAAATACTAGGCCCTCTGGGACCAACAAAAACCGATAGTATATTTTGACGGAAAAACACTTGCAACCAGAGCTTCTGCTAAACCAAGTATGATTCGTTTCACATTATTTATTTTGTTTTTAGAAGAAATTTCTGCACCGGCCCATCACTGGGTCAGGGGGTAAACGGCCTGACCGTTGACGAAGTCAAATAGATCGACTGTGACAAGACGTTTTGACTCATTGCATCAAATTGCGAGCTGCGTTTTGCTTAAAATGCAACGACCGAATGGTTCAGACAGGTCAAGATCCATTGCCGGTCTGACCTGGTTTAGTTTTTTTTTTATAGTGGCCTTGACCTCCATCAGAAGTAAGCAACTTTGTCACATGTCGGCAAGGCAAACTGTGTTAATACTGGCGTCAGGCTGATTAAGAGCGGTTAGTAAAATCTACTGATTTAGAGTTTTAGGCCGCATCCGAAATTTTGTCCGCCCTATGAGCTCCGAGCACAAGTACCCCCTCAACGGTAAGAAAGGGAGAGTTGAGGGAGACCTCTGGGAGAGACATTGGAATGCCTTGCGGACGACGCCTGATGCTCACGCGAAGACGCTATGGCTTTGGGCACACTCAGAATAAAAGAAGTCGTGCGTACTTCGCGCCTAAAATGTGGTAAAAAAGCGCTCTCTCTTGATTGCACACGGAGCCCATTGTATCGATTCCTGGTCAATTACAACCACAGTAAAATCTTGATAAGTCAAAACCTGTTAACTTAAAAACACTTCAAACTTGAAAGTAAAAACTTATTCCCTTCAATTGTTGTTGAATAGAAAGTCCATTGGATAACTCAAAACTCTGCTTAACTCAAATTTTGAGACAATTCCCCTGAGGTTTGACTTATCGAGATTCCACTGTAAGTTGGCACATGCTGAAAACTATACGGTAGCTTTAGCTCTGGACACCTGTGTTGAACATGATTTCATCTCCAAGGTTGGTCGGTCTTTGAGTATCCATACCCATGAATGTGAGTATTAATACTCACGAGTATCTGTACTCATAACTGAGTAATTGTACTCGTAACATAGCACAAGTATTTGGGAGTTCTTGCATTAGCCATGCTCATTGCCGAGTTCTTGTACTCAGAATGAGTACATGAACTCGCACTGAGATTCACTGAATGCATGATACTGAGAACTCATACTCAGTAATTGAGTATTCATATCGCATGCTCATATCATGGTGCTAGATCTCTCACTCAATAACTGAGTAGTCATATTTACCATACTCAAATCTGAGTTATTGAACACATAGTCAACTGAGTATTCATATTTATCATGATCATATCTGAGAACTTGAACCCATACTCAATAATTGAGTCTTCATACTCTCATGCTCAAATGAGGAATCGAACACACACACTCATAAAATTGAGTACACATACTCAAAAACTCACATTAGCTTTGATTTGTCCTATATATGCCTTTGAGTAAACAACAAGACTTCACTCCAGATTCAATCTTGCAAAGAAAACAAATTTACAAGATCTGTGCTAAAGACATTTTAGAATTTTTTTTGGGGGGGGGGGGAGGCGGAGTGAAATTTGAGATACCTGGTTCTCATCTTCCTCCCCATCAATCTGCAAGCCTGGCTGGTCCCCCGCCTGGCTACCGAACACCTTCCCGATGCTCTGCTCGTTGAAGGAGTCGTCTGCCGATAGATCAAGATGGCTGGTGGTGGAGAAGGGAGGAGCCGTGACCGTGGAGGAAGGCTGGTGATGAGGCCTGGCATTGCCGGTTGAGGTACACGAAGACAAGGCGTGGTGACTTGAAATGCTGGATGCCATCTCAGGAGCTGTAGAAGGTAAAGAAACAAACCAAAACCGGATTTGCAATAAAGAGACATGAAATCAGAAAGTCACACATAAAGTTCTGCATAATGGGGGAATTCCAAACTACATGAGAATTTTCAGTGTTTTTCAATTTTAATGGCACACAAGTTGACATTTGGAAGTCAGCGTCCCAATGAAAAGTTGCATCTGAGAAAATTGATAGATAGTTTGATTTATGTTTCACTTTGTGTTGCTCTTTTTTTTTTGAGGATTACAGAAGCAATCTCTTAAGTTATCCATTGTTAATTAATTAAATTTGACATCAGACAATTCAAGCGGTGATTCACAGAGTTATACACAGACAATTTGCAAAGGAGAAGATCAGTATCGATACTTTTGATTTATTTCTGTCCCGCAGGGTCCAAGTTAGAGACGGCAAATTGGTGGGTATGTTAATTAAGGACGGAGCTTGGAGTAAGGGAAAAGTATTGATGGAGTCAATAACGGGGGGCTAAATGAAGGTGCCCATTCCGAAGCTTATCGGGATCCGTCTTGAGGCAAGACGGAAAGTAGGGATTTCGGTTTTCCCCCCCACTATATGCCTCCCGAGCTGCGGTCTATTCCCTCCCCGGGATTTTTCTAATCCGTGGACTTCCACCGGCTCTAAGCCCTACCCCCGTGGGACGGGGGTCTCTGTTGGACCCAAGAGACCCCCATGCGGTAAATACGCGGGGGCCTGCTGTCGTCAGGCCACAGCAGCTCGGAGCCAATTCTGTGATAATTAGCGTTATCTAACGTACTTCGTGGCAAACATTTGAGTGCGGTGGCAATACACGGATTGAATTCAGATAAGCAAAAGTTTAGGAGAGACGTTCGGAAAGTTTTTTTTCCCTAAACTTACATTTGTAACTACATGTATGCAGTGGTGGCTGAACATTTCTGAATGTTTGGGGGTGGGGGTGGGGGGGGGGTGCAGCCTCCCTACCTGTTCATTTCTCTATAGCAACTTTTAGTCTGTTTACTTGTTTCAACCATTTCAACGCAATATATTCCTGGTTGCACAATTAGCGGCCATTTTAGAACTACATGTGTAGCGCCACACTTGCACAAAGGTTGCACGGTGCACTCTGAAATTTTACATATGTGTAAGTTGTTAACAATCTATTGGTCAACGAAGCATTCAGTTCACCTCTGATCTATTCCTGATTGTGATAAACTTAGTAATAGATTCTAAACGTTGTTGCCAGATCAGTACTTTTTGGACAAAAAATGTGTTTTATATCAGAAAATCGCGAATCATAATTTTGTGATGTTTTGCATGATCACATTCAGATGGGGAGGAAAAACCAGGCGTCAGTGAGGAAACGTTATTTTCAAGGCTCGAACTTTTTTTTTTTTTTTAAGTGTGGGTCGGGAGAAAACAGGAGCCGAACCTGGTATGCAACTAATTATTGTCTTTCACTCCATCAATTGCTTTGCCTTCCTGAGATGCGCTCGGAGATAATTGAGCAAAATTCGACTTCCTACCCCAAGATTTCCCCCCTGTCTTAATGTCGGGATGCATGAACATGGGTCTTCTGGCTTCTGGCTGGCCAAAAAGTGGCAAAATATTGTCCCCACTTTTGATGGGAACCGGGCAGTGCGAATCTGCAAACGCCCCTCTTTCGTTGCAGCGTGTCAACCCGCACAGGAAATTCGCCAATTATACCACTTTCCAGCAGTTTTAGCTCATTTCCCTCGGTACGAAATGACAAGGCCTTTGGTAACGACTAGTGACAATGCTAAGCCCCTGCTACAAGCCGGGTTAGAATGAGAAATCAATAAGGCTGATTGGGGAGAAGACACAAATAGCTGAAGTACTTCAGCGATACATGTACCGTACATGTACCAAAAGAGGAATCCGGGCACATGATCACTGTACACTCATGATGAGCCCCCCTTCAATGGAGAACAAATTGTGGGCTATGACTACGACTATGAACTACCGGTAGGGGTGTGAACCAGGTACCAGGGTACCCGACCGCTGGTGTCAGGAACGGGTTCCCGATTATGGTATCGGGTACCCATAACCAACATTACAAATTTAGTTACTTCTCAGACAAGGAAACAGAAAGTGTTTTAATGCCATTTGTGGGAATTTTACCAGGCTATATTGAAAATCTAAAACAGACTTCATGTTTATTTGCATTTTAACCTGCAACGTATGACCTTCCCAAAAGTTGCAATTTACACCGTAAAGTCCTTCAGACAACTTCTGGGATTTGAATTTTGGGGTTGGCTTCTGTTACGGGTACTCTGGTACACATGGTTCACTTCAATAGGGTATTTGGTTCCCGTACTACTCGTAAATGCGTATCACTACCATGAACGCAGTGTGAGAGGAGAGGGCACTTTTGGACAACTTTCGAGAGCCCATGGACGGGACACGTGCGCATACTGCTTCGCGTTTTTAGTGGGAAGTACCCTGAATGTACACTGAATGTATACTGAACGTACACTGAAGTAGTCTGAACATGCACAAAGCCATAGCATCTTCACCTGAGCGTCACGCCTCGTTGGTAATGCATTTGTACATCCCTCTTCCCAACTCTCCCTTTGTAACCGTTGACGGGGTTCTTGTTCACAGAGCCAACAATTAGCGCCACTTTTCGGCTTTACTGATAAGCAGCACCATGAACTCGGGCCTGTTGCCTGCAAAATGTTTACCTCTCTCCGAGGCGAGGGCCAATCTTTCGGTTTCCATTACCTCCTCTATTTCCTGAGGTAAAAGGTTTCACAAAGGCCCGGTGTCTAGCTGTATAGACGCCTCCAAATTGGACTTCATTAAGTTTTTTTTTTAAAACGGAGACTTAAGAAAAAAACTTTGCCCATCCCACCTCCCTCGAGACCAAAGCTGAATTAGCAGCGTACATGTTTTGTTGGTTCTTGCATTGACTGAGATCAACTTTTGTCCAATAAAACGTTCAGCTCTAATTTGCCCCGACCGCGGCGGATCATGAACAGCCCCCCTAAGCCTTGGCATGGAGGGGTAGAAGGCAGAGGGGTTGTTGGCCCTGATGTACAAATTAGGGGGGCAAATAGGGTCCCCTGTGAGTAGCTATTCGTGGGAGGTCACTGCCTGTTGATGGGGTGTATAATGGGCCAATATCCCAGAGACGGGCGCAAAGCAGGGGTTAACAACCACCAATTTTGGTGACAGTTGATGTACAAACAAACTTATGTTCAACTTCAATGATAACAAAATGTCGTTCAAGGATTAGGCCACAAAAAAAAAGGCTCCGGTTTCTGGTATGCGCGCGCGTCGCCGTAGCCACGCGCGTCGGCAAAATAAAAAAGTTTTTTTTTTCAATGAAAGATGATGTCTCAAAACCGCCAAACTCACTGGTTTGACTGGAATCCTGCTGCTGCACAATTTTAACGTGTTTTTAGATGGGGTTATGATCGAGAATAAGCTTTATGTGGCCTCTCTGGTCTCCCATAATATTTGCACTCAGTTTAGTCGGGCACCATTTGCAGTCATCAGCCGACATTTGAAGCAAAAATAACAGGAAAAAAAAAAAAAAAAAAAAACCGTGTCGCCGCACCACTTTTTGGGCAAGCACCATACCAGAAACCGGAGACTTTTTTGGGGGGCCTTATCGGCAACTTTTTTCAGATTCTAAGATAACAAAATGTCGTTCAAGGATAAACAGTTCCTGCTATTGAATAAAAAACACCCTGTTTTTTTTTCTTACAAATTAATACAGTTCTGCACGAAAACGCCTCAATCAATTTTTCAAAAGTCCTGTATAATTTCTTTTCTTAACTACCCGTATATTGGAAAGCCTTGCTTTTCAGTTGTTTCCGTTGGGAATGTTTTATTGGTACTCTGTAATTCTTAGACGAATTTGTCAGACTAGCTAAGATCTACACGTACTTCCCTCTCAATTTGGTCTTTGATTGTCACTAACTTTTCAGAAACTACATGTATGTCTAATGTTGTCTAAATAACTCAACACACACACACACACAATTGTTACTGTTGTTTTTGTTTTTTTAACAAAAGTACCAGCCAGAGTACGAGGCCCATGGAACGACAAAAGTGTTGTTGACCCTCACGAGCACAGTTGAAGGATGAGCACAGGATGCCAGGATTTCCTGCAAAATGTTTCGGTCCAGAATAGTCAACTGGCACACTGGCAAATCCTGGAGTGAAATAATAAAAAAAAAACACGTCCCACCGCAGCCCTTTTTCTTACAGCCCTGACCCACCATGTACACCAAATGGCATAACCTTTGAAACAAAGTTGTGTTCCGTATGCTCATGCTGAAACCGAGAACCTCCACCCAAACAAAAAAACACACAATTGAAAACATTCCGATGAAATTTTCAGTTTCATTTTCAGCTCTTTCGTAAATACTTCACACTAAATGCAGGAGTGGCCCGCTTTGGGCCTTGTGGTTGGCGATTTTTCATTAAAAAAGAAAAAAAAGAAAAAAAAGGAACAGTTTACACATTCTTATTGTTTGTCCCAAATTCTAGTCATACCCCTTGATTTGCTGTGAACAGTTTTTATTATAATTACCTTTTCAAAAGTTTCAACTTCAACTGGCGATGGGCAGACTTGATTGTTCTTGAAGTTCAAACTGAAATCAAGCACACAAATTGTTGAAAATTTTAATCATACATTTTTTTTTGAACAAGATGTACTGATCGTACGGTAAGATGGAATTTTGCGTCGGGGTGATGAAAATCAAATTCGGTTTTGCCCTTCACCAACGTATAAACACTGTTACCTCCCAAGTGAAAGTTGGGGGGAAAAAAGATGTACTGAAGACTTTAGTATTTACTTAAAGAGGAATTACCTATTTGGATGATGGCAATCAGATCACTGGATTCAATATTCTGTCCTGATGCAACTGGAGTTGGAAGGTATCTGAGACAAAGAGTATTCATATGTAAAGTATAAGTACTTCTATAAAGTATTTTGTTCATTATGTTAATTTTATTTACTAGCCCAATTGAAATGCAAGAGGATTGTCAATTTCAGGATAAGCGATATGATGGTACAAAGTAAATCGCAATAAAACACTATTTTATTCACATTTTTTAACTCAAAATACAATGGGCCTAAATTAATATTGACAGTATAAAGTTGAATCAACAACTTCTGGGTAAGGCAATGCAGTGCATGATGTCGTACGGTAGTACTACAGTGGGAATAATTTCTTTTCAATTTCTTTAGGAATTCTATTTTGAAAGAAATTTGCAAAGTATGGTACATGTAGAGTACTGGGGGAAAAAATATATTTACTCCAGCAGATACTCAATAGTGTTTGTGGACAAAAATAAAAAAAAAATTTGTTGGCATTAATGTTTACGTGACAACTTTAATACCGGAGTAGGATATAAAATAGTGCCACTGTTATTCTGTTTATTTTTTAACCGTACCATTTTCTAAGAAATTTGTCGGTGTCGCAACATGTACACATAACTCCAGCATCTAAAACTGCCGTCCTTCAATCACTGTGGAATAATAGGGAGAACAAAATTCATGAAATCAAACCGCAGGTATTTTTTTAACTCTAAAAAAGTCTTCAAACATAACCAATTCATTGTTAACCCAAAGGCACTCCATCCTTCCCACAGCTTTTAAAAGTCTGTACTTTTTAGGGGGGGGGGGACTTTTGTCAACAACAAGGAACAAAAAGTGGCTTGTTCCGTTGAATTCCAGTTAAATACGTGAACACCTTTGATCTTTTTAACCACCTGAGCAAGCACACACTGAACAATTCTGGCCACCCTACCGCCGCATTTTGTGCTCGAACAGTGCCTACCCCTGTTGATATTCCACGATCTCTGGGCGTTATCTCAACCAGAATAAATCTGTCCTGACATTCTAGTCAAACCACATCTTGACATTGGCTTGTTATTGCATAGCGACCTTTCCACTGCGCTTTCATTTTGAAAAATTATTTCAGCAGGACTGCGTGGGTATTATGTTGCTGAATAAAAATAAAAAAACATTCCATCATCGTATTTGGAATGTTGTTCATCCAATTTTTTTTTATAAAGTCTCACACAGCAATTAAAAAACGATATTTTTTCCCTGTTATTTACTTGCACATGTGTTTTTTTCTTTTCTTGCTCATGGTCCGGATTATACATGTGCCGAGGTCAACAAGGTGAAATTTGTAACATCATATGATATCCACTACTGCAACAATAATGGCCCCGATTATGACATTAATGTATAAATGTGTAACATGATATCCAATCCTTCTACATAACAAGCATAGCCAGTGTTTCATTAGTATTTCATATGTAATACAATACAAGGCCACAAGAACCACAAACATTTCAACCCTGCAATCTGACTCAAATCCAGATCCAGTCTCTTCCCCTGAACCTTAGTCTAATCAATCTCCACCGTCAACCCGGCATTATTTACACTACCTTGAAATCAGACATTCCAGGGTTTTATTTTCTTATTTTTTTTTTTTAAATCAACCACTGTATTCCACTTGAGTTGCTAATGGAATTTACACACTACAAGCGCTCTGAGAGACAGGTCGCGTTCATTCATGATTCCAGCCCAGCCAGACAGGAGAGAGCCAAGGGCAAATTGGTAAGACCCTGGCCCAGGCCAGACTGATCAATATTCATCAACTCAGTCAGCAGAAACAGGCTCAAATTAATCCTGGAAATTTCCGTTAAAAACCCCCCAGTGATATGGAAAAAAAACCAGCGGAATGTGCTGAAAATGTGAAGGCCTGTTCGAGTTCGAGTCCTTGGACATTTGGAATTTCCTTTTTAACGTTGACCAACAAAATACATAAAAGTATTTTAGTCTCTTTTTTCTGCAATTAAAACAATAATAATTATTTTTAGCTTGAAGACAAAGATCCCATATGGTTATAAAAAAACAAACCTCATAAACATGCGCATATGCTGGATGACACTTTGTGAGAGTATTGAGGAGAAATATACTCATGTAGGATGAAATAAGGTAGTCATTTGAAGATTAAAACAAAAGTTGTGTTTCAATAAATAATCAGTCAACGAATGAGTGACACAGAGCGAAGATCAATACCAAAAACCCACACAAGCCAGTTTAAAGGTTCAGACCAACAACAAAAAAAGTTCTGCTTCCGGTTTTCCTACATACCCTATTTTGACAGCCCCTACCCTAATCTTTTTTGGGGGAAAATGAGGAAAAAACCCCAGAAAACCGACAATTAAAACCGGTACCTTTTAACCTTGACTACACGCAGACACCTCCACGTGATCGTACAAAAAATAATTTGCCAAAAAAAAAAATCCCTATCTACCTACCCTATTTTCAAATGTCATGTTATTGGAAGCAGAATTATATACTTTTTGGCCCCATATACCCCCTCCCCCCCCCCCAATTTTCTTTTTTGAAAACACATCAAAATTGTCACGAGGTCACATGCTGTAGTAATAATTTCATTCTTAAACATTGGACTTTTCCAGTGTCCTAGTAAAACTACATTCAAAATGGAACACTTCCATTTTTTCTTTCTTACCTTTGAAAAAATGCCCTAACAAACTTGAGACAAAACAATTTACTTGTAAAATAAATGCATGCAAGTGACACAGGGCTGAGTTTAACCATGGAGGAAGGAATCCTCCATGGTTTAAAGATATATGTAGCCTATAGGTGTGATGAAATAAAACGACTATTGTGTCTGTCATGAAATGAGTACAAAGGTACTTTACAGCAAACAAAACATAGTAAATCGTGATGTAATAAACAGGACTCGATGCAGCGTAGTATAAACGAGTCCTGTTTATTACGCGTATGTTTTTGTTTTTGTTTGTTTTGCCCAACCACTTTACACAAACACACACAACGCTCGGTCGAAACAGGACCTGAAAAACAGCTCTCAAAAGTACCTTCTGTACTCATTTCATGACAGACACAATAAATAGTCTTTTTATTTCATCACACCTTAGGCTACATATACCCGAAAAATGACGGAAATGTCTTCGAGCATTCCACCTCTTTAAAGAACCAGACTACATACAATGTCCTGAATTTTTGTATGAAAACCGCAACACGATGTGCCACAGGCTTGCTATTTAGATTGATCTATGTGTACGGATTACTGGAAGAAAATCTCAAATTTCCAATCATTATGCGCATAATGACTAAGGCTCCATACTTCCCACAAATTATTTGGCATGAAGCCAAGTTAGAGATGGTCTCGTCCAATTGCCTTTGGGCAAATACAAGCTAGACAAACACGCGGATCAATACTCATCGGTAAATGTAATTAATGTACACAATACATCAATTTACATAATGTACTTGCCATTGTACTACTCTATGAATGGGCTAGAATGTGCCACATGGCCACAACTGAATGGAGGTATAAAGCCACAAATCTTTAAGCATTGATTAAAATCTACTTAAGATATATTCTAGTGTCCTAAATTAATACACATCTGTTAAAGAGGAACAGAAAACTAAAGACAACGGACGAAAAAACAGTTTTAGAATGAAGAAAGCATCAGTTGTTGAGATTCAACACAAAAATTCCCTGGTACAAGACCCACCAGCGCACTCAATGTTCGGACTGTCAAATGAGGGTTTACCAAAAACATTTATTGATAAGAAATGTGCTTTTGATTCCAGCTAAGTCTCAGTATATCTGTTAAAAGGATGAAGCTATAAAAGGAAACAAATGAGAGAGATTCACTACATGAACAAAATATCAGTTAATTGAAGATAAAATAATTTCAGACAGTACATGTATGAGAAATAAAATTCGCTCCGAAAAATTAATTCAGCAGTTAAACACAGTTTCAATTCTAGAAAAAAAAAATCAAATTTTGTTCAGTTATGATAAGTGGTCAAGTAATGTTTTCCAGTTGACCATAATTTCACCAAAGCATAGAAATCATTCATCCCACGGCTCCTGTTCTAAACTGCTGAATCTATTTAAAACCCCAACTACAGACATGAACCATTTTTTATCAGTCTTTTTTAATTAAAAACCCATTAGCCAAATCCAATGAGGATTAACTCACATGCTAACCACACAGGGTTTTTAATAGCTCCTGATTGCCCATGGGATTTGCTCATTTTGAAGCAATCTGGCTTGGCGATCCCTTTTTATGCACCGACCACAGAACGACCTTGTTTATCCATTCAACAAAAGGTGGTCCAACAGGTTGATTGGTTTCCAAGTATTTCACAATACATTGGTATGCTAGTCATTTTAACGGTTCATCCTGTGTTTGCTCCTTTTTAATACACACCACTGGGACTTCCAGCATTTAATTTCCGCAGGGTTTTCCCAGTTTTATCTGTAAGCTTCTGTGGTATTTCAAAAATGGGTACACAATTAAGGTCTATGAATTTTTGGATGGAATAAAGTGCCAAACTGAAATAGAATTCAGCTCAGGAATGTGACTTGTGTGTACTGTGTATGGTGTATTGGGATAATGCAAGAAATGGATTCTTCGCCAAAACATGGTGTATTCTTTCTGTTGAAACTGTTAAAATGATATTGAAAAATTGCATGAAATGTCACAGGCAAGCCTGTTCAGCAATGACTTTTTACACTAACACGACAAACTTCATGAACATGATTTCATTTTTCAGTTATTGGAAATGGCTTCAACAAAAAAAATCAGGGTTATTACACAAGTAGGAAATAGGAATTTCTGAAAAGGAAAATCACTGGTTATTGATATGTTTATCAATAACCAGTGATTTTCCTTTTCATAAGTTCCTATTTCCCACTTTTGGAATAACCCTGAATTTTTTGTTGAAGCCATTTCCAATAACTGAAAAATAAAATCCACACAGATCTGTCACAAAACCTGACAAACAGGAGAAGAAAAACATAAGTTCATTGAAACCAGGACACAATGCTCTGACAGTGTGACAGGAAGGCATGTGATCGACCATTTTGGTAAACAACGACGACGACAAAAATGACTGTAAAGTTTTCTGACCTACCGATTAATAAATTGAAAAGGTTTGGTTTATTGTTGCCCGACAAATCTGACGCGTCAAGTTCACACGTTCACGCCAATTATAATTCAGGATTACAACGTGTCTAATTTTACACACTGAGGTAATATCAACGTCCAATCAGAGAGGTCCGTGAAATGTAAACAAACACAAGCTATTGACACGATTGATAAACTATTCCATTGTCGGACAGAACTTTGGACTTTGATTTAGTTTTTTTTTTCTCATTCAACAATAAAAAAGACCCGGAACCAGCCAATGGGAAAACCGCAACGTGAAATGAATAGATGATGTCATTCTATAGAATTTTTTTTTACAGCTTTGAAGTGCATCAACAATTTTCATTGTTGACTTATGTTTATATTTTGGTCTAACATCACAGAAGGAAGTTCGCAGGACAAAATCACGTGTGACCAATATGTTCCTCGCTCGAGGTAAAAAACTTGTTCATTTGTAAAATAAATTTGATATTTCTTTCAAAAGTTCTGATAAATTAATTTCATTGGAATGGGAAAATGAGTATAGCATCAATTAAAAACCAGGTTTATTGGAATATAAAATATGTGGGTTCAATTTCCTTTTGAATTTGTCGACTTAGTAAATTTCATTAGAAAAGATTTGAATTTATTTAATCACAGACCAAGGAATCTCTCTGTCTGATTAAATTTTAAAATCTGCCAAAAAAAATAAAATTCTATGATTAAATTTAAAAGTCTGCCATTTCGTTTACGAAGAAAAATGGCATTTTAAGAATCTCAACAGTTTTAGGTCCCAATAGACGTACCAATTTATACAAACTCAAACTCATAATTTTTACCATTACATGTACTTCATTAGGTAGGTCAGTAACTGAGTAAGGTCACATAAACATTTTACACTATAATCTCAAACCATGATGTACCATCAAGCCATAATTATTTACAAACTTATCAATGATTTTGTGTTGTAAATGATGTGATTAAAAACCGTTTTACCGCATTGCCCAACAATTAACATGTTTAATACATGGCCAAGCACATCATGGAGGAATGTACAGACAGAGCTGAAGTAAAAAAAAAAAGCCTAGTAAAGTAGTATTTTAATTAGGTAATATTATCCTGCATGCTCATGTTTCAACCTCATTCAACTAGTGTGTACTTCGTATACCATGCATTCCTTATTTTCGCCTGGATTATTCCGACTATTGTTGAGAGCATTTCCGCTCACAAATCGCGCTCCAACTAAAGTTTCAAAACACCGCCTTTCATCCTCACCTTAGCCCCACTTATCCCCGACGATATGTTCCCGCCGCCACACACAATCGTCGGTCCACGATATTTACTTTCGTTATCTGAATCGAGTTTCCATATTTGGTAAAGCATCGTGTGGAGCGCGTTCTGGGTCGCCGCATGTTGGCTTTGTTATGAAAATCACTCGACTTCCGGTACCAAGAAAAGATCATTACGTCACGGATGGTACACTCGGATTTTAGGGGAGGTCCGATACGAGTGTCTTCAAAAAATAAGTACAGAACTAAAGCTAAGGCATTATAACATTGCGATATCCTTTTGTTCATTGAATTTACTTAAAAAGTATTCGAGTTATTAATTATTATTACGCTTGCAATGTTACCGCTTGGAATTATTTGTCACTAATGTTATGTTTACGATAAGACTCACCTAAACGAAAAAGTGGTACAGTCCACGCCGCATTCCCGCGAATCGTGACGTCGAGAGGGCACTCCCCACGTCCCACAATCCATTGCGCTATTTCGTTATTCCTATGGCGACCGTGGAGGGAACCCTCATTAGAATACACATGACATCACCGATATCCAATCAAAAGCCGTTCCCGTTATGTCATTGCTGTCATGCACTATTTTTAGAAGCCTTAGTCAGTCTATAAAAAGTGAGTCAGCGCTGAGCTCGGAAGCGATTTCCAGAGATCTTCTCGACAGTGCAGGAACGATCAGTAAGCAGCAACACCACCCACACGTATAAACGGGGGATTCCTGCCACATTGTTTGTACATTTCAGTGACTCAGCTCAGTTTACAGCCATAGTGTGAGCGCCGTCGATCCTGTACGGTACTGAACTGTTTATGTCAAGCGTAAAAAAGCACAAGCCCAGCAGCATGGAGACGGTCCAGAATTTTTACGATGACCCCCACAACCCATGGCTGAACAAGAAAAAGACCATGACGCTGGACCTGGTCAGCAACGGGTCGACCAAAAAACGGGCCTCCGCCTTGGCCCTCCTGTCCACCCCAGACGTGCAGATGCTGAAACTGGCCTCCCCAGAACTGGAGAAAATGATCATCTCGCAGCAGGGGACGGTGTGTACCACCCCGACACCAACCCAGTTCATCTGTCCGAAGAATGTTACCGATGAGCAGGCGGCGTTTGCCCAGGGCTTCGTGGAGGCTCTGCAGAGTTTACACCAGACGCACCATGCACCGGGTGATGGGGATGATTCCAGCGGGTCCGAGGAGGAGGAGGATGGCAAGGTGGCCCTGATGCAAGTCATCCAACAAGCCCCAGCTCAGAACTCTTGCATCGTGACTACGGCCGCCGCTGCAGCCGCCGCTGCCGTCGGCCTGGAATACAACCCCGCCATGCCCACTACCACGAGCCTGCCGGGCACGACGATCAACTACCCCATCCGCACCTCGGCGGTCACAACCATGTCAACGGTGGACACTTCTGTCATCACCAACAATGGTTGGTCACCCATGGCGCACATCAAGCAGGAGCTGGAACAGCCCCAGATTGTCCCCGTATTCAACGGCCACGGCACCCCGCCCCTGTCCCCCATCAACATGGAGTCGCAGGAGAGGATCAAGGCAGAGCGTAAGCGACTGAGGAACCGTGTAGCAGCCAGCAAGTGCAGACGGCGAAAGCTGGAGCGCATCTCTCGCCTGGAAGACAAAGTCAAGGATCTCAAGGATCAGAACGCTCAGTTGACCTCAACAGCCACAAAGCTGAGAGACCAAGTTTGCCAGTTGAAGCAGAGCGTCATGGAACACGTCAAGAACGGCTGTCAAGTCATGCTGGCTCAGCAACTCGCATTCTAAATTATATTTGGACTTGTGCATATTTAATATTAACAGACAGTGACATATATCTGTAAATATTTTGTCGAATTCTTTCTCTTTTGACTGGAATTTTAAAGAAAAAGTACTGAACGTTGGAGCGGGACTCGCGTGCTGGATGTAGTGCTTGACCCTGTAAAAAGACTAGAACCATTTTTGGGGTCGATCGGAATGATAAACAGGGCGAGGTTGGCTTATCAAAATCGCTAGTTACATTGTAAACAGAGTTTATGCGAAGGTTTTTCTTACAAATATTGTGTTTAAAAAAATCGTTTGTCAACGAACGTTCCAGCACCGCGAATTAAAAGTAATACTTTAATTCATGAACAACATTGTGTCCAAGAAAAAAATTATTTGCTTGTATACAGTCAGGTTATTTCAATGGTTAGTTCAGTGGAATGGGGTTGCGAACAAAGACAGAACGACCTTCGCTCATGCATAATGAGTTGGGATCGATCGCACTCCGTGAACGTGCATAATCAGTACCACAATCTGCCGTCAATGACAGGCCGAAAAACGCACCGGCATACCGTAGCTGTTGGCCGCACGGTACGCTCGCATAAAATATTACCGATATGTCTGGTATATTCACCGCAGCCGGGCCCAACGTTATTATCATTATCAATGCGCCTTGGGCAATGCAGTACAGACCTAGGTCTCCAATTCGGGGGTATTTTGCAGTGGAAATGGGCAGACTTGGTTTTTAATTAAAACACCAGCAGTGGTAGCGTTTGCGGGGTTGTTGCTTGGGTTTTACGGTATATTTGAAGTGGCCTGCGGTCTGGTTGTGTCTGGGTTGTTTTTGCAGGCGCTGGGCCGCGGAATGCACAGTTCACGCGAGAAAACCTTGTTAATGTTATGCTCAGGTCATGTCATTGAACCGACAGGCATTTATTATGTTGTTCGAGGACAAGTGTTCATTGTAATTCTCAGCCAAGGGCAAAAAGGCCTGGCTGTATAGGGTTTCAGGGTAAGGCCGCAGCCTCGTGACAGGGCCTAGTTTGCATGAATTGAAACACAGAATCAAACAAAAACGGACACTCCTTTGTTGGAATATGTTGCACAAGTCAACAGCACACTTGAAAACACGTTATTAAACAAAAGATTAAAGAAAAACCAAAAAGGGCAAATTTCTTGTTAGAATTATATTACTGCATGCAGATGAAATTTTTTTGATTGACTTTGTGAAAAAAATCATTTTTAAAAAATTGAATGTAAAAGTATACAATTCTGGAATGAATAGCTCATGTGAGGGTTGGAAAATTACCAATGCAAATCCGTGTAAGCTACAATGTGGCACTTTGATTGGGATGGCAGTCAGCCACAGTATGTTTTATGTACATATTTCAATTTTTCTCCATTTCAAGTTGAATATGGTGGTCAATTGGTCAATGAAGATTGCACGCTTTTCCTATGGCTCTGATGTAATTGTTTTTTTCAGGGTTGTCTTGCCATTTAACAGTGGTTTGTTAAAATAACCGAAACTTGTTTCAATAAAACTGCTACTATGATAAACGAATACCAAACTGTCTCTGTGTTTTTCAGCTCTATTATTTTAATGTCTTTAAGTTTAATATTTCAAAAGGCATTTACATTTTACAGGGTGTAAATTTTTACACAAGTTCCTAGATAGTGGACACAGAAAATGTCTATGATTGAATTCTGTATACTAAAATCATGAAAATCTGAAGCAATTAGGCCCGTCTCGAATATAACGAGTGGTCGAATATTCGAATAGCTTTTTGCCAGTTTGAATACTCGAAAAGCAAAAATCCGGCTACGCACATGTATACACACGACTGTGCATTATTTTATTGCGAAGTTCAAGCGCTTTATTCTCAGGTGCCAACTTTTTTGTCGACGGCGGTTCGTTGGTCACATCCTTCTGGCTCGTTAAAGCTTTTCAGTTTTACAGTTATAAAATACTTATTGCAAAACACTCCAGCGCCCCATATCGATCGCCGCATGCAAAGTTTCTGCGAAGCTCAATTTTATCTTCTTCGGTCGATAGACACGTAGTAAAGGGTGACGTGATGCAGTATGAAACTGTAAAAACAAATGTTTTAATGGTACATACAGGCAAAGCCAAGGTCACTGAATGAAACGAATATTTCTTTGACAAGTTCAAGCCATAACTATAAACTTGGGGTTCTCCTTAGACATTCGTTATGCAGGACTAACATTCAGCTATTTCGGTGGCAACAAAGTTAACTCGGAATTGGGTTGCTGGGGTGAATGGGGTCACACCAGATCATCCCTCCAAAACCGATGAATCCCCCTCCAAAATCTGGGTTGATATACGAGCTGCTGTTGTCAATAACCTAGCGGAGTGAGTCACTGTTTGGCTGTTAATGCGCGGTGTTTCCTGAGAATTCCCCAAGTGTTGCACGGAGGAAATTCACCCTGCCCAAAGCTTTTTGCACTGCTCCTTTGCAATCAAACTTAACTTTTTTTCTTCTTCTCCATCTCGGAGTATCGGCAAGAAAGATGACACTGACAATTCATCCAAAAGTCACAGCTGGGTTTTTACTTCTCATGCGATGGATGCATCAACCCATATAAGATAATGAACCGTGCTCATTATGATGTTAAACAGCTCCATCAATTTAAAATCGACGATTGCTTGAACCGAAAACTATAATTTCACCACAGCCAGAATTAAAAGTATGAGGGATGTATAAGGCCAAAAAAAAATAGTTCTGCTTCCAATTTCATGGCATTTGAAAATAGGGTAGGTAGGTAGGGACATTTTTTGCCAATTTTTTTGTGTGTAGTTACGATCATATGGAGGCGTCTGGATGTAGTCAAGGGTAAAAGGTAGAAATTGATGGTTTTGGGTGTTTTTTTTCTTCTCATTTTTCCCATAAAAAAATTAGGGTAGGGGCTGTCAGAATAGGGTAGGTAGGGAAACCGGAAGCAGAACTATATTTTTTTTGGCCCGAGTCAAAACTTTTTTTAAACTTTGAAACTAGGACAAAGTTGTTATTTGTCATCATGCATAAATAAAAGGGTGTGGCATCTTCTTTTTTTTTGCTATATGATTTTTATGATATGTACACAAAAGATTTCAAACCTGTCTAAAAAACTTGATAAATACGCACCATGCTTTTCTTAGAATTCATCTATAAACAGGAATTGGTGGGGCTGGGAGGGGGGGGGGAGAATGATTACTGAGGTAAAGCAAGATTGCGTAAGCTGAAGTATACAGAGGGATTCCCCTAAACTGCCAAATTACACCATGAGGAACTATAGAAGGTCCATGGAAAAAAAAGGGGGAAACTTGTTCAAGAAATCTTTTCTGTCACTGCATACACGTCAGTTTGTTCAATCACATGTCGTAATGTCATGCAAACTGGTTTGGAAACAAAGTTTTCATCGTGATAGAAAAAAAAGGTGCCGGGATCAAAAAAGTACAAAACTTTATCCTACCGTGGCAATGCAGTTAGTTTGAAGATATCAATATGAACCAAAAGTTAATATTTTGACAATCCCGTGTTGTTTAATGTCCCTTTTTTCTCTCACATAACTTAAATACAATAAATTTGTGGAATGCTGGGTCTAGGCAGTGATATTCTGAGGGATAATTTTACAGTAAAAGATTGGCCCCCCCCCCCCCCCTTATTGCAACACATTGTTATATTATTCACTTTGAGGGAAATATTCTGTGCCTAATTGATCTATCTTTGAATCCAAAGTGAAGTTAGCTTCCTTTTTTTTTGAAATGGGAATCGGGCACCAAATGTACACATCTTGTGCTAGATTCTCAGTAACATAAATAACACTTATACATAAATTCTGATGATTACATCAAATTTGCAAGACAAATCATGCACTTTTTAAACCGAAATTTCACCGAGAAAGGACTGAACATGTTAACGATTCATGAACAGCTGCTAATGTTCATCCTCACTCTCTCCTCTAACCACGGTGAAATAAATAATGCAACCTAAACCAAAGACAGGGTTGAAATGGAAGGCTTCACAGATAATGAATGCAGCATGGATATGATTACATCTGAATCAAAATTCCAACACGTCTGCGGCACCAGTGACAAAGTTCGAGCAATAAAAAAACAACAGCTGCTCCATTTTAAACCTGTGCAACAGTACCCAAAAATATGACTTTCAAGTTCCAATTTTCTTTTTATGTCAAGTAAACCTAAATGTGTATGTATGTAATTCCACAGTTCAATCTGTTTTATTGTTGGAAGTTGGGAAAGACATGTTCAAAAGTCACCCTTTCATGCAACCTGCCTTTAAAAAGTCAGTCCCTGCCACACACATGTTTGTGCTTGTCAATATGTACAAAGTTCACATAATTCACGAACCTTACATTTGCGAAACATCATCTGAATCTTTAAAAAGCCCCTTTTTTATTTTGCCCTAGATTCAGTAACAACTAACATCATGTCTGGGAGAACATGTCTTTGAATTTCAGGACTTGAAGATGACTAAAAACTGCCTGCTGACTGGATTGACCTATGAAAAATACACATCAAAAAATGTAGACAGCTTTATGTTTTGCTCCAATCCGAATCGTCGTTGGCAAAACGTTTTTAGGACTTCAAAGCTGATATGTACTATGTGTCCTTGTAAAAATCCCTTACACTCATAAAATGCACAGTCATTGTTAAAGTATGTACACAGTTGAAAGATTTAAACAATAGATCCAAACCACATTAGGAACAAGTACAAGCTCCATGGTGTAATTGTGGGCAGGTCGGAGTGGAAGCTGCCATGAGGCTGTCGTACAGCGATGAATCAGCGCTCACAATGGTCAACAGGATGAGTCATGGGGTTTCCCACATGCCATACCCATACACACATACATGTACATGTACATGTACAATGTAATGTGTGGTTGGTGGCTAGATGCATGTGATGTGGCATTGTGATGGTGCTGGTAGTGGTGTGCATGCACACATGTACATGTACAATGTACATGTACATGTACATGTACATGTAGGCCTACATGCTTGTTTGTTTGGTTGGTATACTATTACTCTATTGTACTTTGTGGTGTCTACCTGTTCTATGGGTCGCTGTTACAATATTCTTACAAACTGTACATGTACATTGTGTACATCGTACATGTACATGTACCTGTACATGTATACATGCTGTCACGTACGCATTTTATGTACTCAGGCTATTGTTACATGCAGTCTTGTTTCATGACAGAAAAACATATGGAGAAGTGTATACACTGTCAAATACATTAACTGTCAACAATGTACAATTTGTACTACGAGCATGTGTTTTTTACTACATGTAGACTTTCTGAACGAGTGAACGTGTCAAAATGTATTGCATTCAAATGGAATAATGTGTACGTGACATGTTTTAGGTTTTAGTACATAAATGTACATTTATCCTTATAATTTTGAAAGCGGATGATATACATATGTATATCCTTTACACTGAATTTAAATTTATTACATTTAACACAGACTCTGTACTTTAGAAAATTAGAATCAATTTGAACACGTGTTCACCATGTTTGTTTTGACAAATTCATTTCAAATTTGTAACATATTAAATGAAACACAGAGGAAAAGACACTTTTTATGACATGTTTTGTACACGTCAAACAATAGACGTGGATGATAAACATCCCAAAATTTACAGAAAATATTTCTCTTTCCGTGAGATCACTACCAGTAAAAACTGCACGTGACAGTGACACGCCGCACTCTGGAGGAATTGCATTCACACAGTGAAAGTGCCTACGTCAGTAAATAATACAACAAAATCACATGACGCTAGCCTGGTTGTTTCCTACACGCATGACAAGTGTAAAGTTGGCATACTGCCAATGTACGTCCAGGCTATGCCACTACACAGTGCCACTGGTGCAATCTGTTTATGTGTGGTACTGCGTGGTACAACTTGGAAGAATAGCGGTGAAGTTGTGGCTTTGTGACGTAGTTCCTTTTATTGCAAAGCAATGAAGCATTTCTTAGGCTTACTAAACTTTACACAGACTTTACACAAAACTTCAGGACATTTTTCTAGTTTTTTCTTGAAAAATATATACCTTTCCCCCAATTTAAGTGTCTTTTGTGACAATTTTAGTGTCTTTTGTGACAATTTAAGTGTCTTTTTTGTGACAATTAAAGTGTCTTTTTTGTGACAATTAAAGTGTCTTTTGGGACAATTAGTGTCAGAAAAATTGAAATTCTAGTTGAGAAAACTTAAGGCACTATAATATATACTGATTATAGATTGGTAATGATGATGATCTATTTGTTATTGTTAAATACTTTTCAAACTCAACAACCTATAGGCACCTACTAACATGCATAACAATTATCATTTTTAATCATGTACAAGTTGTTTTTTTGAGAAAGGGTCATGATTATCTAAAGTCCTTAAAAATAAATTATAATTCAAGTTTAGATTGACCACTCAAAAATTAAGGCACTTAATTGTGAATTAAATAAAATTCTAGAAGTCTTTAATTTTCAGAATGATGTCCAGTTAAAGGACATCCCTTTCTTGTTTGTTTGCTTGTCTTTTTTTGTCTGTGTGCTACTGACTGCCTTCCTTAATTGTTTGTTTATTGTTTGCTGGGTAATGATCTGTTTGTCTGTTTGTTACTTCCTTTGTTTGTTTGTTGGTTGATTGTTTAACTGTGCGCTATTGACTGCCTTTCTTGTTTTTGTGCTTGTGTGTTTGTCTGTTTGCTATTTACTGCCTCTTTCTTGTTTGTTTGCTTGTTTGTTTATCTGTGTGCTATTGATCAACTTTCTTGTTTGTTTGTTAGTCTGTGTGCTATTTTTTAAGTTTTTGAAACTCAAAAATGTGGCACATTACCTGAATGTTTTTTTCAAGGAAGCATCCTGTTTGCTATTGACTGGTTTTTAAGACAGTCAGTGCCACGGGCACAGTGGAACTTGTGAAAAAAAAATTAACATATTGAAATTAATTCCATAATTAGGCCCAACATTAGCCCCACTGGCCTGGATGTGCTGTGACCACAGGCCACCGTGGGCTAAACCTTTCCATCTGTTTCGTGTAAAGTTTTAGATTTGTCAACTGTGATAGCACATTATTTTTTTTCACAATTTCAACATTATTCATTGGAAAATGTGTTTATCTCAGTTTTCTAAATTTTGAAGTCTGGCGCACAACTATAGTGGAGTCCCCTAACCTTGCACATTTCAACGTTTCCCTCGACTTTCCTCATGCAGTGTTGCCAAGCCTCTTTGTTGACAAACTTCAAATTCATTCAGTTAAATACTGGTACTTTGTACCTTAATAACACTTGCTGGTGAACCTTTAATTCTGAACAATTTCAGCGTCATGAAATTTACCCTGAAATTCGAAAACGATGATGTCTTGAAATTTGGCAAAAATGTGGCTGGGTGTTTCCTAACGTGGCGCACTTAAACAAATCTTGGAAAATCCCAAGTTAACATTTTTAAGAATTTCTTTTAAATTGATACATTTTGATAAATCAATATTATCTCTACTCACATACCAAACTACAATTTCGTCAGAAAATTATTTTCTTATTTACGGGCCCATTTTAAAAGGGTTCACTGTGCATGACAAATTCAAAAGAAAATCACGGCAAAATAGAATTTCCCTGGAACTGTCTTTGTTGTAACTTGTAGCAGGTAGGCCTATGTAAACTCATCATCATAGCATCACACTGGAATGTTTAGAGCTTGATGAAATTTCACTTACTGTGAAATTTGAGGTAAAAATTTGCTCTAGAACTAGAACTTAAAGGCACTGACAAATCAAAGTGCGCCACGTTTAGGGGCCGCGCCACGTTTGAGGACATCAACAACAATTTTTCAACATACCTACAACTTGTACAACTACAAGTACAAGTAGGCCCTATACATGTTCAAGTTAAAATAAAAAAAATAAAGTTTTTGAAACTCAAAAATGTGGCACATTACCTGAATGTTTTTTTTTTCAAGGAAGCATCCTGGTTTAAATGGAAAGTCTCCAAACAGTCAGCTGACTTTGTTGCAACTGTCAATTGCGTGATAAACAAACCAAAACCGAACCACTACACCAAAACAGAAAGTTCAGACTTTTAAAAAGTAGCGCGCAAAAACAGCACTTGCACAGGCGGCTTGGCAGACGAAATGTTTTTGTATCGCCGGAAGAGGGCGCTCTTGCTTTCCAACGGGCTGCCAAAACCAAAACTGCATGGCTCAATAAGATTTGAAGATTTGAAAGTCGTTTTCCCTGGGTTCAACAGCGGGACAGGTACATGTTTACTAATTGCCTAAATCGTAGCATTTTTATCATCACAACTAAAACTAGGAATACGAGTAGGATATTGGATGTCTTGCTATGCTGCGCTGAGTCTGAGCAGTGTCCAGTGCACCATGAGTGCACGCACTGAGCGAATTTCTTAAACTGCGAGTGCAGTGCGACAGGTGCGACCGACCAACATGACCAAGCGTGGATGATGGAGCTATAAAAAAAGGAGCTCCGGACCAAGCCTAATTCTTAGGGAAAGGGCTTTTAGTTACCTACGTTTTTACCCGCTTAAAGTGGTCCTCTTCTCATCTTGATTGACAGAAGAGCTGACACAAAATAGGGAAGATAATCCAGTTAAAAAAAGTCTTCAAAACTTGCTTGCCTCGCGCGGAGTCGGGTTCAGCCTAGCCGGCCCCCAGCGCACTGCACTGCGCGTCTGGACAAATTTGCGCTTAGTCTAATAGAGGGCGCTATTCATTGAAAAGGCTGTGACCGCTGTGTGATGCATGACATGTGTTGTTTGTTTCTGAAGTTCTGGTGGGACTTTCCTGGTACAGTAAGGGTACTTTCAATTTCACTTTTTGTTGATGAAGTGGTGCATGTAGCGGAAAACATTCCATTTACTTACGCCACTAGTTTTCCCTGCTATGACTTGTCAGCCATCAGAAAGCAGCAACATGTCCTAAAATGTGAAATTTAGCAGGGAAAATATTGAAGCGTTAAGTGAGAAAACACTTGACTTATTTTCAGACCAGTCTCATAGGGTTTGTACACAGAGTGTCAAGTGACGTCCGGATATAGAATTCTTTCCCATGTAGCACTACTGCTAGTGCTAGCTGGGTAGCCAATATTGAGAGACCCAGTTGGTGAAAACCTGAAGCATCCAGTTCAACTTCAAGATCATCGATCGTCAACTAGAAGTTTACAAGATCATTGTGCTGAAAGACTAAAGTTTCTTAATTAAAACAAACATATGACAGTTGTTTTTTTCCTTTGCTAGGTTAAATCTACTACACTTTACTCAGTTCCATGTTGCCTGAACCAACAGGGATTCCAGGAAGAACAACTGAGACATCGGAAGAACATTCAGATTTTTTGGAAACTAACTCAACGCGGCCCACCGAAATGAACATCAACGTTTGTTGATTTTCAAATCACCGAAATGGCAGAGCTCTTCAAAGACGAAACCCTCGCTAGCAAGACCGAGTCAGCCGTGCCGGCAGAGGAGGCGTTGAAGGACAAAGTGGTAGGGCTCTACTTCTCCGCGTCGTGGTGCCCGCCATGCAGGCAGTTCACGCCCCTGCTCCGGGAAGTCTACGATGAACTGATGGCCCGCGGGTCACCGTTTGAGGTCGTGTTTGTCTCGTTTGACAAGACGGCTGAAGACCTACAAAGCTATGTGATGGGTCACCATGGCAATTGGCTCTTTGTTCGGTTTGGTGATCCCTTAATCAGGTAAAAAATTTAGAAAGTTAGGATTTTTACTCATAACTACATTTTATAAATTTAGGGTCCAAAGCGTGACTTTTGCCCTGTCCTGTTACCTTGCTTAGTTGTAATTTGCCATCTAAATATCATTGAGAATGACTTCAAATGATTTTTCATTTGTTGGGCAGGTGGTTTGCTATGCATAACCACTCTTGGAATTAGCATAACAAAATTAGGATTGTCAGATGTAACAGGGACAGGAAATATATGTGGACCCCGAATTTATTGAATAGCCCATTTGTATTTTAACGTCGCCGTGGACATTTACCGTAACTTTCGTGACACCTTCAAAATCTTTCAGAAAGTTCAAGCTTACCCATAAGTATTTTACATTGGTCTACATGTACATGTAGATGCCTCTTGGAGGTTAACTTGCAATGATTTTTCCCTTTCGGATCCTAAAAGAGTTGTACATGTAGCATTTCCCAAGGATTCAGGAGGGTTTCAAGTAAGAATTCCTTCGGAAGGAGGGTTTATCCTCAATCTCGTCTCAAATGAACACAAAGCACTAGCTGCTCCAGTGCGGTCAAGCTACTTCTAAAAGTACACTCATCTCCCAGGACACAACCTCAAGTTGTTCTTTTTTCTGTCTACAGCGAACTGAAGAAGATGTTCAGTGTGGCGGCCGTGCCACAACTTATCGTCGTCAAGCCTAACGGGGACGTCATCACACCGCTGGGGCGCAAGCAGGTGCAGGACCGGGGAGTGTCCTGCTTCACGAGCTGGTTGCAAGCCTTGGACAAAGTCTGAACTCCTGCTGATGATGAGTATGGCCGTGTCAAACAAAGGTCTTCAAAATTGTAGGATCAAAGGTCGTCGCAATTATGTTAAAGGTCATTACCATCATGGGCTCAAAGGTCGTTACAGATATGGGCTCAAAGGTCATCTCAATCATGCGCTTAAAGGTCATCATAATCATGGGCTCAAAGGTCATCACCATTATGGGCTCAAATGTCGTCACAATTATGGGTTCAAAGGTCTTCGAAATCATGCGCTTAAAGGTCATAATCATGGGCTTAAAGGTCATCACAATCATGTCAAAAGAGATTACCATCGTGGGCACAAAGGTCATCACCGTTATGGGCTCAAATGTCGTCACAATTATGGGTTCAAAGGTCGTCGAAATCATGCGCTCAAAGTGTCACGCTGTGGTTTCTCCTGTCCAGTCTTTATCTTAAGAACAATGGTATGATTCAAAGGGGCATTGGACCCCCCCCCCAAAAAAAAAATTCAAACAATTACAATATGTTGGACTCACGTGCCGTGGTATGTGGGTTAGTAGCCTGACGGGGAACATGGTGCTTGCGTTCTTAGGCAAGACACTTTACTACAATTGCCTCTCTCCACCCAGGAGTATACAGTTGAACACCTGTATGACAAGGTCATTTGGGACTTTATAAATTTCCTTGTTATAACAGGTACTTTGTATTATCAGTAACGGAAAACAAAGAAAAACAAAGACTAGGGACCTAAAATTGTCCTTGTTTTAAGCAGGATGCTGTAGTAACAGTGCTGTTCTTAATATCGGTGTTTGACTGTAAATTGGTACCTGCGAAGATAGAGACCAAATTGCGCTGATCTCGAGCTACTGCAAACAACTGGTTGCATGGCCTGATGAACAGGGGTAATAATTGTGAAGCGCTTTGAGACCTTTGGTATAAAGCGCTATATAAAGTGCCACATTATTATAATTATTATTATAAATATGTATTTAATGGTTGAGGATTTGTGTAATAATTATTTGTTTAAAATTCTGCAGTTTGTACATTTTGAACATTTTGATAATTTAGAACTGATGAGTTGTATCTTAAATTCTCAATTGTCCTTTTTGATTGGTCAATCAATTTTTGATTTGAAAATGTAAAACGAGATTTACCAATTAGGCCGCATTAATTTGTAATCAGATCAGGGTCACAGAAGTCAATGAGATGGCCAAGTATCCCATAATTTACTGTCTAAGCTGGATTTGGGTCTCAGGAGTGCATTAATAGTCCTGCATGATTTAATCATGTGTGTTGAACTGATGAAAAACTCATCAAAAATGCTTATTCTTGTGGACTAACGAGTGCCTAAGCGCTAAAGCTAAACACCCAAACTAAAAGTTGCACTGAGCGAGGTTTTCAATGGGCATTGCAACACACAATGCAATGATGCAGGCCCTGCATTCAAATGTGTGTTGCAGTGTTTGAAAATCTTGCTAAGTGCAACGTTTAGTTTGGGGGTTTCAGGAGCTTCAGCGCGTGCGCTCTCGTTATTTCTCACACAGTGTTCCCAAGTGAGGTATCAAATTGAACCAGAAAGTTTCCGTGACAAAACAATTTTTTTTTGTTCATCGAAAAAAGTCCTAACAAGGATGTTTATAAAAACTGCTTAGTTTCTTTTTGTTCCAGGTTTATGTAAATATTCGGCTCATAAATACCACAAAAAAAATGGAATAAACTTAAAGCTTTCAAAAAGCGTTTGGCAAACTCATTTAAAAAAGGTATATTTTGTTCACCTTGTGTCTGATATTTGTTATTTTAAAGAGTTGCTTGTATCAAATAAAAAATTGAATATTTTTTTTCACCACGGCTTTGATATTTGTTCTGACTTATTTTAAAGAGTTGCGTGTATCATATTCATAATGTGAACGGATATTGATATTATTAATGACAGAGTATATATTGAGTTATTGATTTGTTTCAAAGGCCTGTAATTTGATACATTTATTTCGACACTGCCAAAATTTGCTCGGTTTTAACTTTACCCGTTATTCGCCATTCAAAATCGAGGACCTGGGGTGACCAGCGTTAACTTTCTATAAGCATCTTACGAGGATAAACGAAATAAAAGATATACATGATAGGCCTACAACAAATAGCTGATAAATATTGGGCTATATGGCGGATAGACCTGAATTGCATGGGCCTACATAACACAATATAATTATATAAAAATGTGATGATGTAATCCTGATAAACCTAATGATCTGACGAGAAAAACAGCTAAGGTAACAACATATTGGTGGGGCTATGAACTTTCGCCTAGTTATGTCATCGTCAAAGGGCCCATGCAATGTATTTTTATTTTATGCAATCCTTGGAAATGCACCTTTGTGTCCCATTTAACCTTATTTTCAATTTTCGTTTTGCCATTTTCAAGGGTATTTTGGTGCCTTTTTTGGTTTTTATGCTGATGCGAATTTCCATATTCATGAGCAGAAGTATGATGCCATTTCAGGCAGAAACCTCAATGTTGCAGCTATTTAAGCACCAAAGTTACCAGAATATTGGATATTTTGCTGTCGTAAATTTGCTTTTCTTTGGTGATTCGTTGTGTCAGTACATGGCAACAAGCAAATGAGCTAACTTTTCTTGCAAATATTTTTAGTAAGCAACTTTTTGAGTTCACGCTTCGGAACAGAAAACCCTAAACTCAACAGTATCTTCCTGAAACGACATCGCAGCAACAGCGTCCTCAGTTGTCCGGAAAAACATGAATATTTTTTAAATGTTTAAAGAAGTGCCTATTAAGAATGCATTAAAAGTTCTCAGAACCCCCGACAATGATAAATACCGCTCCCTCCCGTCCCCGACAAAAAAAAGTTTAAATTTGGGTTTATGTGCAAAGCATTAATGCAGCTTTCATCTTGATAATAATTATAAACAAATAAACGTTCGTGTCCTTAAATCGGGGCAATCGGCTTACTACTTTTGGTGGTGTATTAATTATCGGTTAATGATGGGAACACAACATACAGGGGGCGATAACAGTCACACAGCTTTTAAAATGTCCTGTCTTGATCAAACACAGTTAACCTTTACGTAAAACTAATTATTGGCCGTTTTCACCAATCGTCATTGTAGAACAGGCGAACCTGGTCATGCGAACTTGGTCCTCCCGTGTTTTATGAGGAAATGAAACAATCAGCAGCAAAAGTGGGACAAAATTTATTACAAAATTTCAACTCATTGTCTTGTCTTCTTGTCTTGATTCTAAACCAACACCCCTTCTCAGGGGTCACACGGGCAGGGTTGGTTGTTTGCTGTTTACTTGGTTGCTTCTTTCTCACAATTGGAAATTGGCTCGTCGATCGTTGAATCATGGTACTGCGCTTGTCCGCGTAAGGTAAAAAACAATGACATGCCCGGGCTTAAATCCAATTTCTTAACATGAAAAGGTGGCAAGACAAGAACAACTTTCAAGAGTGCGTGATTTAATGCTTTCGGTGTAAAACGCGAAAGCCTTGACGTCACAGTCGTCAAGGTATCGATCCCCCATTTATTCACCCATAACCACGCGCGTGGTCACGCCCTCCCCAACCCTAAGTCCCTTTCATCTCCATCTCCAAGCAAGAAAGAATTTCGCATGACGCGAATCAACAACGAACTCAACAGGCTTTCGCTGTAAAACCATGACACATCATGACTTGCATCTCTTTTTATTAACAACCAATAGGGGCGCCGTTTTGAAACCTCGTGACCTAACTATTATAAGTTGCTTCCAATCAAGTAAGAGATGCCATTGACTTTTTCCCACTTCGCCCACACTTGCTCGTCATGGGGGCGTCTGAAATTGTCAAAACAATCTCGAAGACGAAAGCTTCTTAATAATTACAGGCTAAGAGACAATCTTCATTGATCCTATTAATTTCGCTTTATCGTCAAGTCGATAATGGAATGATTATACAACAGAAAATCGGTGACGTCATCGGGACTACATTTAGTATATAAATCAGGCCAGATTGGGTGTTTTCGACAGTGACTCGTGATTGGTGCTAAGAAGGTTTTTTTTTTATCAAGATGGCAAGATTTGTGTTTTCTCTTGTCTACCTCGCCGTGCTGTGGGCCCAGGGCCTGGCATACAGCGTACCGACACCCGAAATCTCTCTACTCTCACCACAAGGCATTCGCTTCGCTATACCAAGTAAGTTATCAACATCTTTGAAGTTGAAGTTTCAATATGGCAAATTTTAATTGGAAGGTACCAATAATATACCGACCCTATACAACTATTGACCAACCTTCCAACAAAAGTTGTCTTGATACTCGTCCAATAATTTCTCATTTTAATCAACTGTTGACATAACTCATTTGTTAAAATCGAAGCCTGTGAACGGCTAGGTTTTAAAAAGTCAATCAATTTGCGGAAGCTGTGGGAAAAAGGCAAACTTGAGGGAGAAAATAGTTGGTCCACATCTGCGGCAGAACGCTTTATTTTAGAAAAAAATATCTTATTCTATTTCATTGAATTTCAGTGAATCAGAGAGATCGAGAGGTCAAAAACTAAAAGGAAAGGACATTTCAGAAAAAAGAAACAAGATTTCAAAAATGAATGCTAGTCTTATTCCTGGTAATTTTTTGTGCAGTTTCAGTTGCTATCATGTCGCGGTTTGGATAGGTTTTGCTCCGTTGCTTTTTACTGTTTTTTTCTCGAAATCGTAAAAAAAAAAAACGTCATTAAAATATGTTAATTTACATGTTAGACTAAACGTACTAATTTCTAGGCTAGACAGAGTATCATAGTAAACTTAATTGAACTTTTCAGTTTCAAAAGACGAAGAAAGTCGGCCTGCAACTAAAAGCGTTTTGCCTTTCAGAAAAATGCTACTTGACGAAAGCCTTTTACAATTTTATGACATTTAAAAACAATTAAAAAGAACATGTGGCTGATAAACAAACTAGCTCCAAAATGTTAACGACTCACCACAATAAGATGGCAGCTATTTTACACACCTTTCGCATTGTCTTGCAGATCAGAAGCATTTGGTATTTTTTGACCTTTTTTATCCCTCCAGCTAACCCTGGGATAAGTCTGGTCGCCTTCCACTACAACATTGACACACCGCTGTACAAGGTGGATGCCGGACAGTACAATGTCGACGTCACGTATGCGTCAGGTGAGTCTGCGCAGATCATAGTGTTCCTAATTAGCCAAAAACTTTACCAAGACACTGTTGGTAACTCATTTCAATATATTCGAATTTTAAAAATATGACTGCAAGTTCCCAAAAAATAACTCAGGTGTTGAAAATTGATGTGGCCTGCTCTGCTAAGAAATTGTCCAGTGGTTTTCCTCCTGCGAAGGAAATATGGAAAAGCAAATTTTGGAATGACATCAGAAATTATGACTCCACACCCTTTTGTGTCTTTGAATGGGAGGTTTGATTAAATCTTGTTGGAATTATAGGAGCACGACACTCCTTAATCTAAACTTGTACTCATTTCGACAAAAAACATCCTCAACTTTGAAATCCAGTCTTAGAATACGCCTTTTTAAAATCTTTCCTTTTTACCCATCTTCTATAGGTGGATACTGGGTTCACCAGAACACCGGGGTATCTGTAGCGGGCAAGAACGTCTACTACTGGGTACTGGTCGTGTATAACGGCGGTGGCTACACGCTGACTGAACAGTCGTGGTCCGACGGAACTGGTAAGTTTACACCCAGAGGGGTAGGGTGGAGATGGGTGGTGGGTGCCTTGGAATGGGGGGGGGGGTGTGATGGGTGAGTGGGGGATGATGGTCCGACGGAACTGAGTTTATACACAGAGGGGTGAGGTGGAAATGGGTGGTGGGTGCCTTGGATTGTGGGGGGTTGATGGGTTAGTGGGGGTGATGGGTATAGGGGTGGGAGTTATGTTTATTCATGTTTTGGTCTTCAAAAAAAGATTGTTTTATAATGTGCGACACGTGAAACTTGCCACATGTTGATGAGGATTCATTGTCACTTATTTAATCTGTTACTTATCGTAATTTTTTTCTGTCTCTTTTGGGATATCAAATTATTATGTATTACTGAAATAACTAACTTCAAATATTGAAATCCATTTTTTTTCAGGGTACTTCACCCAAAAAAACATGGATTATTGAAATTTAACTTTTGTTCCAATTTCCCCTGCAGCACCGGTGGTGACTCAAGCGCCGCCCGCGCCGGTATCGCCCACGACATCCTCGGGAACAGTGACCAGCGCGCCCGGTGGTGGATCTGGGGGTGAGTTGTCGGACTTTCTTCATGTCAAAGCCAAAATTATCGATAATTTTGAAAAATTTACAATTTATTTTGATGACTGTTTGTGGTATTGACATATTTTTGATATCTGACAAGTAGGTTTTCACTAATTTCTCTGTTATATTAAAACAAAAACGAGGTAAAAGAAAATAATGTGATTTGGAAAAACTTGAAATGTGATTTTTTTTCCCAGATAAGAAACTACAAACATTGGTCAGAAAGTGTGCTTTTCAACTTTTCGATTTATCTTTCTTCTTAAAGACATTCCAATTTTTATATTTTATTTTAACACAAAAAAATCCCTATTTTGGGCGTCTGTAACCATCCGAAAAAAAGGATTTATTTTTGGGTTGCCTTAGCGCTTCTTTGGTTAAAACAGTTTTTTTTTTCGAACAGCCGAACTTCAAAATTTGTTCAGTATATTAATAGTCCATAATGGTGCGTTTCTTTCTTTGATTTCTTACTCGAAAGAGATTTTCTGGAAAAGGCTTTTCTAGAAAAGATCCAAAATAACAGTTCACAAAATGAATTTGTTTGAAACTCGGTTTTTCTTTTTTTTTCGTTGTCAGGCGGCGGTAGTGCGGCACCGGGATGTGCCAGTTACCCGTGCGACTCGGCCTGCGACATGGCCGTCATGCCGTGCAACGGACTGCTCTTCGAAGACACCTTCGACACGTTCAATCTGGATGTCTGGGAGCACGAGATCACGGCCGGTGGCGGCGGGGTAAGATGCTGACAATTTCTTTTGATGAGAAGGAAGGGTGAAAAACAGGAAGATGGTTGATGGTGGAGATGGAATAAGTTTGGATGGACTTTCAATTTGTGGATAATTATTAAGTTGCGAATAATTTGGAATTATGAAATTTTGAAATGTTCAGACTTGTCATGGAGAATTAAAAATGTCCGGGTTGGAGTTGGGTGGGTTGGGTGTGATTTTGGCGACGTTCTACCACTGTATGTTGGTACATGTTAGTGTTGATGGTGAATAAGTTTTTACGAGAATAAATACTGCAAAATAAATGTTTGCTTCTTTGTAGCTGGTATCTTAATAACATGGCCCTTAGCCTTATGATTGGCGATTTCCATGAAAAGGAATAGTAGAAAAGAAACATTATTCTTAACAATTTCTTTCGATCTTTTTCTCTTTTAGAACTGGGAGTTTCAGTACTACACCAATAACCGCTCCAACAGCTATGTCAGAGACAACACGCTGTTTCTTAAGCCGGTATGATTTGTTAAACAAGTTTTTTTTCGCACTAAATGTACACTGAACGGTGTTGAATCTACAACAAATGCAGTGCTAGTTTAACCCTACTACACAGCTTTTGCATTTTACTAAAAACAGCTTCTATTGGATTTGTTTTTAAATTTTCACTACATCTCATAATTTGATATGCTAATTATATTTAATTTGTATGTACATTTACAGATTGCTAATCTATGCAAATTTATTTCAAAGTTTACAGGTGTATTTTATAAACATCATGGTAACGCTCCCAGTGTATCTAGCTCTGGAGATTAATTTTCAAACAGTTTAATATTTAAACATACCGACAAATTTTCTATCAAAAAATATTTACTTTAGAACTTTTGCTTAAAGAAACAGGGCCTAAAAGAACTTTATTGACTGACATTTTCTCTCTCCTTTTATTTAGACATTGACCTCCGATAAATACAGTGAATCGTTCATCACATCTGGAACCCTGGACCTTTGGGGTAAGCTTACCAAAATTTTTAAAAAAATGTGGGGGGGGGCGCTCTCGATACTTCTCATTGACACTTTGTCCAAACTAATGAAATTACAGATAGTGAGTTAAGAAATTTAATAACATTCCAATAAATTCAAAACATATGATTTTTAACAAATCTAATTTGTTAAAAGTTTGAAAAGCACCATTAAAGTTCAACTTGTATACCTGCCTGCTTCTGATTTGGTGAGATTGTTGCAAAGACTCCTGCTTGAGGACATAAGATGGCTGTTAACAACAACCAGTTAATAACAGTGCCATATTCTTTGAAATGTATAAAGGTGCTGCACCCGCGGATCTGTGCACAGGGAACGCCTACTACGGCTGCCAGCGGTCCGGCTCATCAATCAACGCCATCAACCCGGTGCAATCGGCGCGTGTGAGAACCGTCAATTCCTTCGCCTTCAAGTACGGCAGGATCGAAGTGGAAGCCAAGATGCCAACCGGTGACTGGCTCTGGCCTGGTGAGACTATGAAACCCCACCATTAAAGTACAGGGTGTCCACCCCCCCCCCCCTAAACAAATGTAGCAGTCAAACAACATAAAAAAAACCATGAGATGATAGAGTGTTTCTTTACCCTTGACAGGATTTTTGTTCTGTGTAATTTGGACCTATTTGTTAAAAGTTACGGCAAAGCTTGTAAAGGCTCTCGAAATCTGTTGGGCCACTTTCTTCACCTTAACTCTCTCTTGGTATATGAATGCCATTCATTGGATACCAAAATGGCCCAACTTGGAATTCAAGTCATTTCATTTAATTAGCTATATCTCTGGACTAGGGTGTCCAAATGAGATGGGATAAAGACCATTGCATAAGTAGAGTATTTACTACACCTTCAGACTCAATATAGATAAGTTTTGCCAAACGAGAGTGCTAGTATTTTTTAATATTTATGGATTGACTGCTACCTCTGTTTGAGTCAGAAACCCTGTATTGGTCAAGTTGGTCTGATTTAGTGGTGGCCCGAGCTGTCCCTATACACTGTAGTTTCCCTCAATGTTAAAAAGTAAAGTGCAGACGTTAAATTAAAAACTTGAAATACAACTTTTTATAAATTCTATTCCTGTTTCTTTGTGTGAACAGCAATATGGCTTCTTCCCAAGCGTAACTCGTACGGAGGCTGGCCCGCATCGGGCGAGATCGACATGGTGGAGAGTAGAGGTAAAAAGTCCAACAAAAATCTAAATAAAAACTTGTTATTATAACCAAATATGTGATAATTAATGCCAAGTTTTTCAACTTTCTTCAAATTTACATCTTGATTGCATTCTTTGAAAGACTTACTGACGTAAGATTTGTTTTCACTGGGTTGTAGTTCGATTTAAAAATGTACACATTTTGTTTTGGATTTACAGGAAATTTGAATCTGTTTGACGAGAACGGCGTGAATGTCGGAGTCAATCAGATGGGATCCACAATGCATTGGGGCCCGTACTGGCCTCTGAATGGCTGGCCCAAAACACACGCTACCAAGTAGGTTTTGAAATTAAAAAAAGTCCTACAATTCTTAGTTTCATAATGGGTTTTGGATTGACTGGAATTCCTGTTTAATTTCTAACGTTTGTCGGCAGAGTTGTCCTCACAAGTCAATTAAACGTCAGCCAGTCGCAAATCAACTTATCACAAAGTTATTCAAATGAACATGTGACAAAGTAGGCATTTCTTTGTCATCACAATGATCTCCAACAAGTACGTCTGACCTGAATTGATATTTTGCTTGACTTGACAATGGACCGATCCAGTAAGCACCGCCCATGGTGTTCTGACCAATCACAGCCGTGATTTATGTCCGACATGCGTGCACGCGCGTATTATGCGCGCGGCAGGAAAACTGGATCGGTCCATTCCGTCAGAACCATTGTTATTCCAACTTCACAACCACACTTTGTTGCCGTCAGGTTTGGACTATGTTAGTTATGTTCTTATAATAATTTTTTTCACTTTTAGAAATTTGGACAGTGGTCACTTTGGCATGGGTTTCCACAAGTACGCGCTGGAGTGGACTTCAAACGGAATGAAGTAAGTAAAGGCAAAGATTCTCTTCATTTTAAAGACAAAGGGTGTTTTTTTTAATTAATTACTCCATGTACTAGTACTTTTGTTGCGTCTTCTGAAATGTTTGAAGTGCGCATTCGTGTCCAAAAATTTCAATTTTTATCTACAGCTATTCTAACACTGTTCAGGGTCTTTCAGAAATTTATCCTTAAGAACGTGAAGTTTTATCACTGCGATGATTTGATGATGGCCATGCAAAAAAATAAACTTGATGACAATTTTTTTTCGAGGAGTTTTGGCAATTTTCTGATGTTTTAACGCTAGAGTGGGACATTGCTATGCTATTTTTGAAACTGTAAAACAATTTCTTGTGGTATCTTGGACCATTCATTGAAGAGATCGTCCTCCCTATTTTCACATAGGTTCTACGTTGACGATGAGCTGCTTCTTGACGCGGATCCCGGGGCCGATGGCTTCTGGGAATTCGGCGAGTTTGAGACTGACAACCCAGAAATAGACAACCCCTGGGTCGGCTCCACCGCCAAGGTGGCGCCCTTCGACCAAGAAGTAAGACGACTTGTTTCTGTCTCTATAAAACAGACACTCCTTGTTGGCCTATTTCAGGCTTTAGACTCGGATGGAAAATTAGGATCAAAATGTTCAAAACAAAATAGGACAACAGTAGGACTTTTTTAGGACAAAATCAGGGGAAAAAAGGACTTTTGCAGGCTTTCAGGAGTAGTTTTTGTTGATACTCACCCATGTCCACAGCATCATAAGCCTCATTTGGCATGTTCTGTACTCACAACACTTGTGCTCCATCCTCAACTAAGCTCTTGGAAGTACAGTTGCAGTACTCCTGCGCCCAAGCCCTTCATTGTGTGATTGACACAATGACAGTGTGTAACACTATTATGAACAATATTCAATGAGATTTCATTTTTTTGGGATGTTGGACAAAAAAGTAGGAACAAGTAGGAATTTTCAGAAAAAGTAGTGAAAGTAGGAGCAAGATGTGCTCTCTACGACACTACTGCTTAAAAGATTATTTCGCCTATTGATGGACGAAATCAAAGTTAATCACTCGGTGTCCCCCCCCCAAAAAAATCTAAAAACAAACAAACAAATCAAAACAAAACTAAACGATAATTCTTGTTATGTTACTCTCTGCGTTCTTATTTCAGTTCTACATCATTCTGAACGTGGCCGTCGGAGGCACCAACTACTTTTCCGATAACCTGGTCAACTCCGCTTACCCAAAACCCTGGTTGAATTCCTCACCGAGCGCTCTCCTGGATTTCTGGAACGCCAAGGACGACTGGTATCCGACCTGGAACCCTACCGTCAACAAGGGCGAGGATGCCGCCATGCAAATCAAGTCTGTTCGGGTCTGGGCCATCTAAGGTCTCTTGACAATTATTTAAAAGATTTTAGCACTCTTAGTTCGAAGACCTATTATTATTTGTAAAGATTTTATTTGGTTTTGTTATTTTTATTGAAACAGATTTTATTTATTTTCTAAAATGTTCTGATTGAAATGAACCTAGGAACTGGTGTGATCACGAAAAATTTCTTGTTATTAAACAGATAAACAAGATGATTCCTTGCCCTGAAAACAAAATGTGATTTAAAAAAACACTTTTGGTCAACTTATTAACAGGTAAAAAGTGATCGAAAAGTTTAGAAGACATTTACATAATTTCAATACTTCTTAGAAAATTTTAAAAAGTGGTGAATACTTTTCTTTTTGTTAAGGCTAAATGAGAATTAGCAAATATGTATATATTGTTTCCAAATCCAACCAATTGATAAACTTGCATTAAGTTGAAAACGAATAAAAAACTAAATTGATGAATTGTTCGTAGATTTTGTTGTTGTTGTCGGTTTGCCTTATGTTGTGTTTTTCTTTTTGGCTATTTTTGGTTTTGTTTTCTTTGCGTCTTACAGTTCTTGTTGATATAGACCAAGGGGAAGAATCTGAGATTAAATTTGTGGAAATGAATCTTCTAAAATGTTCCAACTGGAAAAATAATGTTAAAACAGGGAACTCAGTACACACAATGCTTGAGATACATATAATATTTAATCACTCTCGTAAAATACCAAATATAACTAAATCTATTATTTACAAATGTAAAATCAATTTAACGTTTTAAGCATACCATTCACTGTACAATAAAGACAACAAGAAACATTCAATCGTACTTAGATAAACTCCCATACTTGAGCAGTATTAAAGCCATGTACATTTTCGTCAAATATTCACTCAAATATATAAAAACGACTTTCACACATTAAAAACTAAACAAAAACTCAAACAACGACAAAGGCATGGTTCTTAGGAGGCCTAGGAAAATTATCCCAAAACTTTGCCAAAAAATACCCTTTTTTTTTAAACGTTCTTCAAATTAAGCACTATTTTTATGAATACAACTCTTTCAAGAATGTCCTGTTATGCCCCTAATACAATACTTTTTAGTACAATATTTTAAGTCTAGAACCACGCTTTGAAAACATTGAACAAATTTAACATTAAATATTTTATACTATTTCTATTAATTTACAATGACAATTCCAGTAATAAACCTTTTTCCCCGATCGAAATAAGGGTGCCATCATTTTTTCCAGCAATCACGCAAGCATACAACTGCCCGCCTTTGCTGCACAGTCATAGTCTAAAACAGTTTGGGTAGTTGCTTCAGCCTCTCAATGTCCAGGATATTGCTCCCAGCCTTCTGCTCCGTGTTCCTACTTGATGTCTTGCCCTTAACCTCCCCGGTCTTAGGTTTCTCGATGCCTTGGTTGTTCTGGCCTTCAAGGGTGCGTGTCTCTTCGTCGTTTTGTCCTGGAGGTCTAGGAGGAGAGGTACTGATCGGGCCGCTACGGGGAGGCTCCTGGCCAGGAGTGTTTCCAGTTGTTAGCTTCTCGCCGGGCCTTGCATCACTTCCTTTAGTCAGGTGCTGCTCGGGAGATGCTCTGACTTTACGCTTGTTACGATCATCAGAAGCCCTTGGCAAAGTTTGGGCTTGATCGGTCACCCCTTCTGATATAACCGGTGCATTCGACAGACCGGTCGTCTTTGGTTTTTGCGTTTTCCGGTGTTTCTTTGCGACGTCTTTCGTATTTCGCACAGCTCTGCCTTCTGCAGGCGTGTTTTTGGCAACAATCCTCTGGGCAGGCGTCTCGTCGAAGCCCAGAGCTCGGGCCCGGTCTGGTTTCCTGACTGGCGTGTCTAGAAGCCCGTACTTCTCCATGTACTTGCGGCTGGCCATGGAGAGGTCCACGGCGGAGGGGCCAGCTACCGTGCCGATGTCGCCCATTCCAGTCAGGGCGGTGCGAAGCAAAGGGTTGACCTTAGGCTGGGGAGTCTGCTGACCTTTGAACCCGGCCGACAGCTGGGTCAGCTCGTCCTCGGTCAGGTACTTCATGGCGATGGCGTTGGCCTCGTAGCTCAGGTTGGGGGAGTCCAGGTGCACGTCCATCAGCGACACATAGTTGATGCGGGGGAAGAAGTCGGAGTTGACCATGCACATGGACCTGCAAGAGAAATATAAAAATCAGTTCATGACATGAATATTCTTCAAATACTAACAATTCAAAATCCTGCATGATATGTCTGCTTGCAGGATAAGTAAAATGATTTCTTGAGATGTTATGGTTTGTGGTTGTTTTCAAAATCTCACCAGCCTGCGAAACTACGATGCAAGTCTATTATGTTGCATAAAGATCAGAGTTATTGAAATTCAAATAAGACAAACAAGTTAAACAATAAGTCAATGCTTTGATTTTTTTGTGGGGGGAGTGGGTCCAATAAATAGAATGGCATTTACCTGTACATGACTGAGTGGTCTACTGCTGTCGGCAAGCCCATCTGTCTCAGCTCCTCCTGGGTTGTCATGGCGTTACCATGGTTACCATCTTCCCCACCCTGAGCCTGCTCAGTCAGCATCTGTTCAACTCTTCCCTGTTGGAACCGAAGACAGAAAGAAAGAAATCTCAAAACTTGAAATACTACTTCGGTTGGTAAATAAAAATCTTCAACTGTCATGCCCTGCCTGTTACTCCTTATACCGCCCAAGACCCTCCTAGCACTGTACTGTTTTACGGATTATTGAGTTAAAAGAGGTGGATGGAATCTCAACACTACGCTGATTTCAAGTATGACAACAAAACATGGAGCCTCTGTCTTAGACACTCACCAAGAGGTTCTGGTAGAACCTCCTCTCGTCCCTGTACAGCAAGCTGACAGGAGGGTCGGCTGATCTGGTTGGACGTTCCTCATTTGATTCAGATGACTCCCCCTCGCTCGCCGCTCCACCCCCTTCAGAGCTTCCATAATCCTCACTATCACTACCATTCTCTGTGTCATTACCCCTGGGGCGCCCCCAGCCCCTCCCGGGTGGGGCACAGGTGCTCGCACTCTCCCCCAGCACGGGACTGTGGAGGCTGTCCATCGGGTATGTCCCCTGGGTTGTTCCAGGGTGTGTGGTCTGGGGTGTGTTACCCTCTCTGCTCGATGTCCACTTGGGGCTACTGCATGAGAAATAACCATCAGGAAGCTGAAGATTATTCACATTCATCGTCAAAATCAAAGAAATTTGGTGATTGTTTACAAAGGTGAACCTACCTATTTGGGGATGAGGTCTGTCTTGGGGAACCGTCTTCGGTGAAACTACGGAGATCCACGGCACTGACATCAAACACCGTGCTTTGTGTGTCATCTCTTGTCTGCTGCATGGGGAGGGTCATTTCAGGGTCACTCTCAGGGTCAAGGGTCGCCTCAGTGTCAAGGGTCACGTGGCCGTTGCTGGCAGACTTGGAGCCTCTATCGGGGCTCGAGCGAGGTGTCATGCTTGTCGATGCCGGCACGCTGGTCTTGACGGGGGAACCGGTTCCATCCGGCCACAGCAGGCTCTTGCCGGTCATGACGGCCGTGCTGCATGTGGTCTTGGGAGGGGGCGTGTCTCCACCAGTGCCAGTCGAGACTGAGTGCGTGGTGGGGGCAACGCTGGATTGGGATATGGGTGTGACCACCTGCTGCCCAGTGCCCAACGACATGGGAGGGGCCTGATTGTGATGGGGACTATGCAAGGGGCGGGACACAGGTGTGGATAGGCGAAGACGGTTGGTTTCCTCAGAAGTGGGCGTGGCTGGTGGCGTTATCAACCCACTTGGGATTGGTGGGTTGGACTGTGCGGCTTGGGCCTTCATTAACATCTGGATCTAAAATTGAAAAGACATCAAACAACAAAATAAAGAGGCTAGATAAAATCTCTGATCTGCTTTCTTGAGGCACAACTAGTCCGTGTATGGAATTTCTTTGAATGCAAAGACAATTTCATTTGCAGAATTTTTCTAACTTTTGGTCAAATTCTTCAGTTTGATCGGGTTCACATACCTGTGCCTGAAGCTGTTGAATCAACTGCTCTTGCCGCCTCAGTTGCGCCATGGTGTCATTACTGTCACTGTCCCTCCCCCCTTTGGTCTGATCTTGATCCTGGCCTTGCAGGCTGCTTACCAGTGGCTGCCGTTGTGCTTCTGGTGTTGTTCCAGAGGGCGGGTGTAGCTCAGATGGAACACCTTTTCTGCCAGTGCACTCCTCGGCGTAGCATGGAGTGTGAGGCTGTCTGTGTGGTGTATCGTGGGGTAGGGAACCAACTAAGCTGGAGGGATGGGGACCAGTTAAGTTGGCTTGTGAGGACTGAACCTGATTTGACTGGAAGTCGCTCGCCTCCCAGACCCCATGAGGTGCCTGAGGGAAACCAGTTAGGGTCGGCGGAGAACCGGTGTGACTCAGGCCATGCGGAGAGGTAACTGGATGAGGATGTTGCATGGAGGAAGCTCCCTGAGTGTTGTGTCCCGGTGTGGCATTTGGACTTCCAGGAGAACCTCTGCTTTTTGCAGAGCTGCCTGATGTACTAGAGGAAGCCTTTTGAGTACGAGGAACGGGATGGGAGGTTGTGTTCGCAGGGCTAGTTGCAAGGGTTGGAGATGCTTTGGAATCTCTACGAGGATATCTGCTACTTGAAGGGTTATTTGAATGATTGGCATTATGGAATACTTCTTGGTGATGCAGAGGTCCCGGGCTTTGGTCTTGAGGTCCCCAAGCCTGTTGAGTTGGTGGATGTTGGAGGTCAGACCTTCTCTGAGCTGTGGGATGCGCAGCTTGGCTACTTTGTCCTGGGCGGGAATGGGGGATCTGACCACCATGGCGCTGGCTTGTCCGAGATGAAGACGCTGGCATTGGATAGGACATCCTTCTTGGAGCTGCACACCCCTGTTCATGCGATGGACTACTCTGATGACCCCCGACCGTCAAGGGCAATGTATGCTGCATGACGTCGCTTCTTCTGGACGTGGGTTTGGGAGGCTTCTGACGCGGGGTGGAATCGCTCAGAGGAGTCCGACTGGTCTGTTGCACCTGTGCTTGCACGGGTGCCCTAGTTTTAACCAATGGCTGTTGGATTCTTCCATTCTGAGCTGGGGAGGGGGTTATTTTTGGCTTCATGCCAGGTTGTGACTGCTTGGTGTTGCCTAGTGGATTGTTGGGAATGGGCCGTCTGGATTTATCTCCACCATGAGCCAGGTTGGTGTTGACGGGTTTCAGAGGGCCTGGTCTTCCAGTCGGTGTGTCCACATGACCTGCTTTCATCCCTCTTCCGACGAAACCCCCTCGACCATTTTGACCCATTCCAAAGGGATGGTTTTCTTGTGCATTCTGAACGGGATCCCGCTGTTGGGGCCTATGCCTTCTACGATCATCTGGCACGTCTGGATTCGACTTAACCTCTCCAAAGGGTGCGGGGTGATCTGTTGAGTCTTGGGGGCGGGGAGGCTGATCCGACTCTTGTTGGTCCTCTATAAAGCTGTCAAAGATCAGGGAGAGCTCTGGCACACTAGGCTTCACAGTTGGGCTCTGTGGACAAGAAAACCAATGAATATTCGAATATACAGGTTTTCATTCATTCGAATATTCGAATATTAGTATATGTGGCACAGCCTTAGCACATCTTTTGTTCACCTCCAGAATTTCACTTCTGTTAGACAATCAAAGATTTCCAGCTAACTTTACTTCAATTTTTACAGGGATCTGTTGGTTCCATGTGTGGACAGCTGTATCTCCTTTGCGATTAATTATACGATGTCACTGCAAAACAATGATAATGACTTGAGTATGCGAAACCTAAAACCAGTTACAAATGTCTTACCTTGTCAATTAGAGGCTTAGGACTTGGTCTAGGCATGTGTACATCTTCATCTGTGGTTGCAAAGGTAGTAGGGCGGGGGAGGGGTGCCGGCTTGGGGCATGGCTTACTCTGTTTGGCTTGGCTGCTGAAAAAAAAATCATGTTAATAAGTTTTCCACTTCTTACCGGTAAAGGGACCGAATGAAGACCAAAGATCAGATCAAGAATGGTGTCCTTGCATGTAAAAGAGGAGCCTAATCCACAGGGCTGGTTGTATTTCCTCAATGGGCCTCATTCACGAGTCGGCCATATTGAATTGAAAAGTGAGGTGAAATCTTGATGTTTGGAACTTGCGAAGAAAAATGAAAGCAATTTAATTACTAACTAATTCCAGTTTGCTTCAATGAATAATTTAAAATTTGTAATTAAACATTCCCTAATGTTTAAAGCCAGATTTAAAAAAAAAATGACAGTAAATAAGGCTGCATTGTGCCTGCATAAATAGCCTGGCGCCGTCCCATTCAGCAGTTAACAATGAATGAAAAACATTCAGGGAACTCAACAAAAATGGCCAACTATGAATAAGACACATACAGCCAAATACTCACAGGTGGTTTGAAGGGAAGTGGAGCACCCAGGATTTGGCTGGGGGGGGGGGGGCCCTCACAATTTTTTTTTCAAATTTGTTTGAAAATCTTGTAATCAGGAAAAATACTGACAAATCTCACTTCTGCCGCATGGATTTGGAGGATTCTAGGAGAGTTTTGGGGTAAGCATGAGTTTTGATCGAGCTCTTACCACTTAGGAGTGAATTGCCTAGCGGCTTCCATGAAGGCCGCTTTGTTGGGGCCGTCCCTGGCTGGAGTCAACTCTAGCTGGACCGGGGTCCGTGACGTTTGGTCCATGTGCTGGTGGCAGAAAGAAGAATAGACCAAACTCTTACAGGGACATTATGATATTAAAGCTATAGTCCATCATTTGCAGCCATCCGAAAAAGTAACTGGCGTATTATTGTTGAAAAACATACTTGGTTGAAAGATAGTAAGTGGACCAAACTCCCTGTGAAATTAATCTTTCTGGCAAGCTGTCATTTAGAAGTAATCAACGAAAGAAGGCCTTTCCAACGTGCGTCTGAAGACGCACCGTAGGAAAATTTAAATTAGTAGTTCGTTTTGTTATTCGGCGCAGCGCGCGCAAGCATTGGCACGACGCACAGGCACGCGCGGTTGCTATAATTGGTCGGATCAGTGCGCGACATCGCGTATAGCTGCAATTCAAGACAATTCAAAACATGATTCAGCAACTTTTGATTTGAAATTGAGATCCTAGAATGCTGTTTTTCTCGGAATATACAGCTGAAGCTGAGCTGAAACTTCATCAGGTTAGTTGTTCAGTATCCTTCATTAGATTTTGAACACTTTTGTTGCTTCAAACGAACAAAATGCACAAATTACAAATGATGGACTATATCTTTAAACAAAATGATGTTAATTGGAAAGACCATTTGAAAGTTGGATATAAATAGTCCACACATCCATCCTGGGTATTTTTTGTTATTTTTGGGAGAACGAAATTCGAGTGGGGGAATTGCTTACCTTGTAGAAGTGAATATTTTCTCGGCACCCGACCAACTCAAAGCCGGGCTTGTCGCCATTGAGGCTGCGGCATTCGTAGAATGTTGGCTGACGGCTTGTTGGGGAGAACATGACAAGAAGGAACCCTTGCTCGCCAGTACACACGCTGTATCAAAAATCACGAACAGGATCAACTCATTTAATTATGACTGTTTTGTTTTCAATCAAAGTTCCATTACAAAAATGATAACAAAAATTGCTCAGAGCAATGCAAAAAGTAACCAATAACTATAAATTTAAAAATAGGGGGAAAAAAGAAGAAAAAATAATATCAAAATCCGTACAAATCTAAAAAGAATTGTCAATAAGAAAATCTCCTGGCAAATCTCAATATTGTGAAGTTTCTTTCATCCGTTTTTCTCTTTTTTCCTCGTTCTTTTAGGTTCAGGCCACAGATTTTAGACCAAAAATTTCACAAAATCTGATGTGGATTTACCAAAACAAAACAAAACAAACGTCTGAAAAATTTCAGACAGTTAAAAAAACATATCCATATTTTGAAACCTTCTTTCCAAGTAATTAAGGACCATACTCACCGCTCGTTAATACTGTTGTTGAACATGTATCGCAGACAACTTGTCCACACGTAGGGGCTACAGATGTTACTTAGACCACTGAGCCATCTAAAAAAAAAGAAAGAAAATATTTGTTTTTTGGAGGATGTATGATGGATTCCTAATACCGACATATGAGGGCGCTGTTTACAACTTGCAGTGATTAATTTGCCTTTGAGGAAAGCTCCAGCTAGGATTGAATTTTCAGGCCTTCTAAATGTTTAGGTAAAATAAATGTGGAAGGAGGTTTTTAAAACATATTCTTATTATACAAAATTTGCTTTTGCTGTAATTTTCAAAAATGGATAGATTTGGGGTTAGTATTTTATAGCAAAAATTGATACACTGACCTGAAATACAACCAGCGCACCAGGTGCCGTGATTTCACAGGATGCTTGCGACTATTATTCACGGACAGTCAAGTAAGGCATTTCATAATATGTTGGTAGTTTTGTGTTTTGATGATTGCAAATGTTGTATCTTACCTTTAATGCAGAACATAGATGAAAACTGACTGGAACGATTGGACAATGAGCCAGTATTTGTACACAATGGACAAAATGGATATTTGCCTTTCAAGAAGCATTTTTAATTCAAAACTGTGCTGCCTCTTGTTACTGCAGGAAACTAATTGTTGACTTACATTCCAATCAACGGCAGGGTGTAGGCTTTGGGGTCCGACTCCAACAGCAGTAGAAGCTTACGTGTCTGATCCATTGTGATGTACCTACAAATCAAAAAGAAGACAACCAAGAATTGGAAAAAAAACAAATCTTCTGGTCAAAATCTGAGTTCACTGTAGATGACAAGCTAACTAGCTCAATATTATTGGTTCATTTTCTCATTCCATCTCAATTAAGCAATTAAGTCTATCGTAATTTTTTTCTTTCAACATACCCGCCTTTAGGAGATCCTTGGATCTCGCTGAGGTTGAGCGGACCCGTTAGGTTTCTGGCCAAGGCGGTCGGTATGATCGGCAGGGGGTTAATGGGCGTGGCCTCCAGGACGGTACCCATGGTGACGGCACCGACGTGGAGGTTGAAGGTCACGTCGTCGGCGCTGTCATAGCAACAGCAGTGGATGCGGGATGAGAGGATGCCGCCGACGTCCAGAGCGTCCCGGCTGCTGCAGTTGTGCTCAACAAGCTGAAAATAAAACAAGACAGAAATAGTCTGATATTAATCCTAACTCACTAGTCATTTTGGCTTGCGAAACTTCCTCTATTGTCCAAAATTCTCAACTGCATTCTCGCATGACAATGATGGTGTGATTTTGGCAAAATTTGAGGGGAATCATTCCCTGTGGTGGCTGGGTGCTACATGCCTCAATCCCGTGTTCGGGCACCAAATTTGAGGTTCAAACTGGGAACCCTTACGCGGAACATGGCATTTGCCATTTGTGTTCTTGGGCAAGATACTTTACTGCAACTTCCTCTTCTCCATCCAGGAGTACAAATGGTTCTTGCAAGAGTAGAGACCAGATTGCCCTGATCTCGAACTTCTGCATAAAAATTGATCTCATGGCCTGATGAACAGGGGTAATAACTGTGGAGCACTGGCAAGTACTCCATGAGAACCACATTTTTAAAATTATCAGAAACATAAGTCGTGTCCTCGCATAATTTGTATTGGTCCACGGTACCTTAAAGGCAGCCGTGAAGTCGTCAGTGCTGTGTGTAGTGGCTGTCGCTTCTTCGTTGACTGACATGGTGAGGGGGATCACGTGGTCGCCCGGTAGCCTAGCGGTCGGCATCCGGCCGGACCGGCCTGGAACATCCCGGCCGGGATCGAAGCGGTCAACGGTGATGGTCACTCCTTCCTCATCTGGGTAGCCATTTCAAAAAAGATTTGTGCGGTCAACTCAGACAAGACAGATTTGCATACTTTTTTTTTTTGGTGACAAATGGAGATGACTTTTTTGGTCTTGTTTTGGATATGCCATTCTTGAATATGCCATCCTTGAAAAAATATATATAACCAAACAAGTCAGGTGTGTTTACAAACACAAATGCCCCGCAACCGTGACTGTTCCCATGACATAACACCAGTCTTTTAACATCAACTTACATGTACCTTGGTCACATGGAACATTCATTGACAGCATTAGTGTCTTCCACAAACCAAATTTGAAGTTCGTATGTTAAGTATTTCTCAAGTTATCGCGCTGACAAGATTTCTATTGTTTTAGCCACTGTGACCTTGACCTTTGGCCTTTTGGCCCCAAATGCAAAAGGCTTCTTAGGATTACCAAGAACAATCCACAAACCAAATTTGAAGTTCATATGTTAAGTATTTCTCAAGTTATCACGCTGTCAAGATTTCTATTGTTTAGGCCACTGTGAACTTGACCTTTGGCCTTTTGGCCCCAAATGCAAAAGGCTTCTTAGGATTACCAAGAACAATCCACAAACCAAATTTGAAGTTCATATGTTAGTATTTCTCAAGTTATCGCGCTGACACGATTTATCCGGACACACACACACACACACACACCCACCCAGACGTGTGTTACATACCTTGTGTGGACATTGCTTTGTTTTCGTGTAGTTAAGAAAACTCGGTACAAAAAATAACTTTACTCAAACTGTGAAAACTCTTTTAACCCAATTTTTTTTCTATGATTCCCTATAGTGTTTCTCTTCATTCTGCTACAGATAAACCTAACCCAAAAATGCCTCTAAACCTGTTTTCCAGAAAGGGCAAAACCTTATGTGGACACGGCTTAGTCCACATAAGGTTAACACAACCTGCATTATGTGGACCTCTTTTGTTCACAAGTCCACATAGGGTATGTAACACAAACTCACCCCCACACACCCACCCACCCCCCCACGGAAGGACAAGGCGGAAACAGTATGCCCCTTCGGCTTCGCCACGGGGCATAAAAATAACCCACTCTTTGTTTGATTGGACTAAAATTTTTTTTTTTTTTACATTTGTATCAAATTGATTATAGTTGTCACTGCACGTGCGAGATTTTGGTCGTTTGGTTACCTTTGTCAGATATGACCGAGCCAATAAGGAAGCATCTGTAAGGGCGACTGTCAGACTGCAGTGCATGGCGGTGAGCAAGCTGCACAGACTTCTCCAAAACATGTAGACTGATGTTCCTGATCAAAAAAAAAAAATGAAAAATAATTATTTTAAGAACCTCACAGCTCCAAATTCACAGCATCGTACTTCCTGAAAAAAATTAACAATTTAAAGACACGTGCTGGCACAGGTTTTGCGTACTTTGTGCCATATGTGCACAAACATGTACGAAGCACAATTTTCTGTTAATGCATATAATTCATATATTGGAACTACAGGATGAGTGAAAAAAAACCGAAACCCAAATGGCAGGACCAATTTTTGAATGAAGTTTTGCCTGTAGCACTTTCAAAATCTTGGATATGAAAGCCCAATTAATGAGCTTTCTTTTAGCAAAAGAATCATTCAAATCACTCATGTACTTTGCAAACTATGGAATTTTGAACACAAACACCATTTTAAAGTTCTGTCCACGGATCACTAAAAAGGTAAGTGTTCTTCCAGCAAAACGAAAACAATTCACATGCATCCCTGTGAGAATTGTTTTCGTTTTGCTGAAATAACACTTACTTTTTTCTGTGATCCGTGGACAGAACTTTAAAACAGTCTTTGTCTTCAAGATACGGTAATCTGAAAGTACATGAGTGATTTGAATAATTCTTGTACTAAAAGCTTAATGACTGGGCTTTCATATCCTAGATTTTGAAAGTGCTACAGGCAAAACTTCATTCAAAAATTGGTACTGCCATTTGGGTTTCGTTTTTTTTTAACTCACTTGACTTCACTTGATCGTAAGACAGTTTGAAAACCAACTTGCCTGTATTTGGTAAGGTGCAAGATGGTTGGGTCTCCCTTTCGCGTTCTGTCCCTGTAACAAAAATATGGCACCAAGACAACAGAATGGTTAGGCTAGAATGACAGACTTCAATTGATGTTTTCGGCAATGTACGACATTACTAAAAACATGCCAAAGTTTTATAGTTTCAACTTAGTCCAAAAATGTGGGACTGCGCACGACAGTCCCAAAACTTTAAGATAGTGAAAACATTAGAAAAATAGACTGGCACATGAAACAACCAGTCCAACACCCCTTTAGTACTGCATCAGTCAACTGTGTCAAAAGAAACATCTGGTACCCAGTCTCTATTCTACACACTCCTAACAGCCATGCCACCAGACTACTGAATGGTCAATGTTTTCAGAAAGTTGGACATGTACCAGTCTAGTCTTAGGCTTCAAATTGGGATCACGTGGCTTCCCTCTCAAGTTTCAAGTACAAACATTTTGAAAAAAACCTTTGCTTTAAAAATTGAATTAAGACTTCAAACTTGGCTGGTGAAATACTGAGGACCTTGTCTTTGCCTCATGAAAGTTTTGGAGACTTTAGTCAGCTAAAGAGTGAGTAAAGTTGGCCCGAGTTGGTTACACCTCTATGTTCCGACACCCCTAAGTTCCGACTGCACATATTCCTATTCCTAACCCTAACCCTAACCGGGAGTAACACAATCTAGGTTGTCGGAACATAAGGGGTGTCGGAACATAGAGCAGTCACCCCTGAGTTTGTTTGCATGTTTTTCTGCACTCGAGGTCCGAACCGTTGAAACCAAATGTTCACCTATGCTGCCGTGGTGGCTCTCGTCAAAACTAAAAAAGAAGATAATTTCATATTAAATACCGACCATAAGATGTCTTTGGTTGCAGGAAAGTTGAGGGGAACCACGTCCGATCTCGGCTGCCCTTCCGACGATCTCTTCGACCTTTGACCTGGCTTTGTTGGGAAGTAGGCTGATGCCTGGGCGTCGCTAGGCAACTGTCTCCTGCTCACGAGTGCCGTCATGGTTTGGCGTCAGACATCAGAAGATGAATCTGTTCAGAAACAAATTGGACGTGAAACCGAATGGAAAATATTAAATGCATGCTCGATAATGCTGCTATCTTTTGCCCACTGAGGAAATTATTAAATGCATGCTCGATAATGCTGCTATCTTTTGCCCACTGAGGCAAATCTTGTCCGAGCTTGGGCTTTTTCGGGGTCACTGCATGGCTAAAATATCAATACTCACTAGCGGCACAGTTGTGGTGTCGCGATCACCACACCATGTCCGAAAGTTAATAAAGCCGAAAATTGTAGCTAGTACTAGTACTAGTACTTGGATAGCCCCATAAATGTGGCCAGTTTACTGGACTGCCTCCATAAACATATTTACGGAGGCAGTCCAGTAAACTGGCCACATTTATGGGGCTAGTACTTGGACAATACTCACCTGGGCCTAAGCACTAGCAACCAATAATTCAAAATTGTAATAATAATTCTGTTATAATAATAATATTTCTGATTCAAATTTCAATAATGCTAAACACAAACATGGGGATGGGCCAATTTCTTTTGTTATTAAAGTTATGCCCGCTTGTGGTCAATGGGAATGACAAACCTCGTAATCATATAGATTTGCAATGCTGTAGTATAGCCATTGAAAAGCGCCTAGTTTACGGTTTCCGTAAAAATAGCCAACGTGTTACAAAAAATACAAAACATTGACAGTACACCGGCATGACCGGCAGCGGGCGCTGTTGCACAAACAATGAACATGACAATTGACATGCATGCATGAAAAATTTGCAAATCAGACGGAAAGCGTTCAGACAAATTAATCTCTATGCCATTAGTATAAATTCCGTTAAAATATAAAATACAGAAGCCAAAAGAAATAAACTAATAAACTGTTACTCTGACTGTCGCTTACAAAGCTGGAAAGTCTTTAAATTTACCAAATTTATTCCGTTCAAAAGCCGCGGTACTTGCGCGCTGATCGCGATGACTAGACTGGTGCCAAACTGCTTCTTCACTGTGCCAAACTGGTATCGAAAAGCTCGGAACGTTAGAATCGACTATTCTAGTATCGTCTGTCATTGACAATTTAAGTCCCTCAACTAATAAAAAAAGAAGTAAGCCCGGACAACGAAGTTGAGGGCACCAAAAAATAGCACAAATGTTCTTTCCCTCTCCTTGTGATTCCTCAATAATCCCACGATAAACGGCGTCTCTCCTACATAAATAATTTAAATCTGGTAAACGATTATAAATATATCGAGACTTTACGATTATTTTAATCGATTCTAGTCGTAAACAGGTACAAGACATTGCGTAGCGCCCTCATTCGTTGAAAGGCCTTTAGCGCAGTCAGTTCCCAAATCTTGGTGTCGTTGCGGATGTGGGAGTCATCTCTCGCATCAGCATTTTAGGCCAAAAAAAAAAGTCTCCGGTTTCTGGTATGGAGCTTGTCCAAAAAGTGGTGCGGCGACGCGGCTTTTTTTTTTTTTTTAACCCGACTTTTTTGCTTCAAATTTGCTTCAAATGTCGGCTGATGACTGCAAATGGTGCCCGACTAAACTTAGTGCAAATATATGGGAGTCCAGAGAGGCCACATAAAGCTTATTCTCGACCATAAAAACACGTTAAAATTGTGCAGCAGCAGGATTCCAGTCAAACCAGTGAGTTTGGCGGTTTTGAGACATCATCTTTCATTGAAAAAAAACCTTTTTCATTTTGCCGACGCGCATGGCTACGGCGACGCGCGCGCATACCAGAAACCGGAGACTTTTTTTTTTGGCCTTACAAAGCTATTTTTTTTTCTTCCAACCAAATTGAAGTTTCTGAAACAGCTATAAACTTTGGCCTGTTAGGGATTTTATATTCAAAGCTGAAGTGCCTTGGTCTCAATCCAGAGCTAAATTCGTCAGCTGGCGCTGGCAGCGCAGAGCCGAACAAATCCGGAAACAAAACCAAGCATAATGGACTTGAAACTAGTCTATTTTAATACAACGTATGGTATGCCTACTCAAAAACAGGGAGGTGGTTTTTCAAAACTCCGGCTTCCTTTGAGATCTGGCTTAATATTGGTTTCATAATCATTTAGACGCCATAATGTCCATACAAAATGGAAATACTTTATTACCTCGCATTTTATTTTAGATTTTAAAGTCTTTGCAGTAGATCAGGGACCTATATTGCGTCAGAGTCCCTACAATATGGGCCTACAAATTGGAACGGAGCCGAACTTTCGAAAAACCCGCTTATAAAAATTAACCACTCGAATCAAGACTATGTGTATAGCCACGCGTACCCGCCGCGTACGGGTACGGTACACGTTGCGTGTACTTTTCTAATTTCTCATGTTCAGGCATTTGTGTTGCTGTGTGCCAAAGGTAAGATATGAAGAGATGTTTTAGATTAAGGACGTGAAAGAAACTCTCTGATTGTTCGTTTCTAACCACCTTTTTGTCAGGATTTAATGTTTTGTTTACAGTGTATTTACTGATGATGTTATTTCGGTTGTCATGTCGCCGGACTTGGGACTGCGTGTGTGGTCTCGGCCGGGTATTCGGGCCGGCCCGCCCGGCAAGATCGCCTGGCCAACGATCGCTCGAACCGTGGCCGTGGCCGGCCGTGGCCGTACGTACACAAGTTTCTGGGAAGAATGCGGCGATTGTGTAGTTGTGGGCCTCCTTTGGTTTTGGTTAAATTAGAGTCAGGAGTGTTTTTGTCATTCCAGAAATGACTTTTGCAATCAAATTAAATTGTAAGCAGATTTATTGGTAGCATTGCATAGGGCCCATGCTGTTTGGGTGTGGCGCCCTGAAAATAAATTGATTTGATAATTTTCTAGCATTTTTACATTAGTTATGATTATTATGACTAGTATTATGAGCTTTCCAAATGTGATTCCAGATTATGATGTATGTAAATAAATATTTGAAACGTCATTAGATATGAATATATACTATTTCACTCAAAACTTTCTGAACTGGAGCGCACTATTTAAAACCACTTTCATGACTTTTTAAAACTATATGGCCTGCAAATGCAAACAAGCAAATGTATTTGTTACAGGATATTCCTCTAAAATTATTCGAAAAAACCCCCACAAATTTTGGAAAGCAAAACAAAGCATGTACTTTACAAAAACTACTTGTATTTTATATATATCAGCTTCCACTAGTGACTAATGATGGCACATTTTTGTAATTTTGACAGTTTTAACATAGTTTTACAGTTAATTTTTAGGAAGAAATGAAGTATTCTTTTTAATAGTCTTACATATTTTTTTTAATGTCACGTGAATCACAGTAATTCTACACATTCATGATGTGTAGCGATGGTTGACAATTTTTATTTTTGTTGGGTTTCGTGAAACTTTCCTTCCAAAAAATCATAACCATGGCCTGACTCTTAACTAGTTGGGCAAGTCCAATAAACTTAATGTGGATTCTCATTCTCTTTTGCGGGAATGGGGCCCATAACTACACATTCGCTATCCATGTGATAAAGTCCTTTGTTTTTACCCCAAAGAAATATAACCACGTGAAATGTGTGTCTTATTTTTATAATATACTTGTAGGTAGGAAGAGCAAGTTCCTCAGTCGTTGCCATGGCAGCCAAACCCACTGTTATATTTGTTCTGGGAGCGCCGGGCTCGGGAAAGGGAACGCAAAGCGCAAACATCGTCAAGGTAAAAAACATCAGGTTTCTCTCAGAAGTATTGACAAATCGTTTTCAAAAAGTCATGTCACAGAGTTCTGGTAAGCTGAATAAAAAAATGTGTTTAGCATGAATGAGATGAGAACCAGTCACATCCTATTGCATGAGTTTTTAGACGGTAATCCGTGTTTAGTAAGAAAATAAGGCCAAGGTAAGCTCCACCCGCTTCATTTTTGTCGCCCACCTCTTTTTTTCTTTTTTTTTTGGGGGGGGGGTTCTATTTTTAAATCATACAGTCAGTGCAACAGTTCCGGATCATCGACAGTTCCAGATCACATCACATGATTAAATAAAAATTAATTCAACTGCAACCAAATTTGTTTTTACCAATTTAAAGGGCTATCATTTTGCAATTGTCGGGGAAAAGAAATTTTGGAAAATCGCTCAAACATTACCCAGGACCAAGTTCGACGAAAAATCCACTTGTTTTGTAACTGGCCTGTGAAAGGAAGTGCGTACCCGGTAAAGGCAGAATTCTGGTTTCCTGTGGAAACATTTATCATTTTTCCTTCACTTTATTAGGTTTTCTTGTAAGGAAATAATCTCAAGTATCACTGAGTAATAATGATTTATGCATTTGAATTAAATTAATTGCCATATTCGCCGAAAGATTTTTAATTGTATCCCTGCGCGCGACAGTTGCAGATCCCCCATGCACACGATGCGGTTTTGCGTGCTGTTTTAGTTGATGAAGGCGTGACACACGACGCGCGCGCTGAGCGCGCCTTGAATGATGAATTTGTACCAGGTAGCGCAGCATGCGTGATCCGGAACTGTCAAAAGTGATCCGCACTGCCGGGTTCAGTCCTGTACAAAAGCCATGATTTATTTTCCCTTTGAGGAGGAATTTTACTATTGTCTGTCTTTTGAAACCATGCTTATGTTCCATTTTGTTTTTTGCTTCCTTTTTACAGGAGTTTGGTTTTGTCCATCTGTCTGCCGGTGACCTTCTCCGTGCCGAGAGGTCTACGGGGTCGGAGGTCAGCGCCCTCATAGAGCAACACATCAAAGATGGCGAGATTGTTCCTGTGAAAATCACCGTGTCTTTATTAGAAAAGGTCTGAAAAATACTAATGTGCATCACAACTAGAAAAATTCTACTCGGACATTAGTTTTGAGCGTCGAGTCGTAGCCAAATAAATCTGACATGGGCTTGAACACACCAACTATGGGCTCCGTGCACAAGTGCCCCTTCAACGGCCAGAAAAGGAGAGTTGGGGGAGACCTTGACTGGTTTCCAGTTCATTGGCTGCATATTTCGAATGACCCAAAGTTATTGGGGGCGGGGATTAGTCTGGGAGACCATCGCAAGTTAAAGTCAAACGTGTTCGAGTGCCGACGACGCCTGACGCGCACGCGAAGAAGCTTTGGCTAATAGCTTTGGCACATTCAGGAAGTGGTGCGTACTTGGCGCGCGAACCAGTACGCACACGCTGTGTGTCCCGTCAATGAAGCTCTCAAAAGTGGTACAAACGCGCCCTCTTGTGTTGGCGCACAGAGCCCATACTAGAGCAATTTTTTTAATTTTTAGCCCAAGTGGCTCTATTAAATTGCAAGATGTTGTCAGATTAACTTGAAACAATAATGCATTGTGTTTATTTTGTTTTTGTTTTTATAGGCTATGAACGCCAGCAGTGTGAAGAAATTCCTTATCGATGGATTCCCTCGGAACGAGGACAACCTCGTAGGATGGAAGAAAGAGATGGATGAGAAAACCGACGTCAAATTTGTTCTCTTCTTTGAATGCAGCAAAGACGTAAGTTGTATTTCTAGTTATTTTTGCTTGTGGTAATGAAACCAAGGTTCCTCATAAACGCCTGTGGCACTGTAGCTCGCAGGCCTTAAGAAATCCGTGGACAGGAAACAACGAAGAAGTGTTCAATTTTGGAGTTGGGAAGACATCACACAATTACGGCGATTCACAATGCAGTGCGTCACCAAGAGTTTGCCATGGAGAGTCTATTTTTTAAGTTTACGGTCGACAAAACACTGCCCATTTGAATGAGTGTCAGTAGACAACTTGAGCTAATATGTTATAGATTGGGGCATAGCGTTCTGCCGCCTTACAAAAACCACCATATTGATAAAAAGCTAACAAAAGGCCAAACTGATCCTCGAATCATATGCTTACGAAACTACTGACCGGAAAAACTAACAATTTCAAATGTCCCGCACTGCGAATTTGTCGACCATCTCCCAGAAAAATTAACTCTCTGCAGTAAACTCTTGGTGGCGCGCTGCATTGTGAATCGCCCGAATTGCGCAGGGATTTGAAAAACCAGTCCATGTTTTGACCTGGACAGGATTTAAACACAGGTCACAGAGGTAGAAGATGAGGAAATTTCTTCGCAAAGCTGACTCCTGTTATCAATTTTCAATTTGTCTCGTCTGAGAATCCCAGTAGAGAGAATCCAAAATTAAAATAACAATCAAAACAATTTTTTTTCCCAGCAGATCTTAAACATAACCAACTCTTTTTTTGTGTGCGCCTCATTTCCAACTTTTCAGGTGTGCGTTTCAAGATGTCTAGAAAGGGGAAAGACCGGGGGTCGAGCGGACGACAACGTTGCGAGTTTAGAAAAAAGGTTTGTAAAACTTTCTTTTATCAGTGCTAAAACTAAAACGCTGTGGCTATCGTTACTGCAGCCGTTACGGAACTGTCTGGTTCCCTGATGTAAATCAATGTCACAATGGCTGGCTGCTGGAACCAGACTACCAACTAAATGGTTCTTAGACTTTATTTCCCTTATTAAAAAAAAACATTCTCCACAACCACTGATTTCAAAGAAGCAAATGAAATCTACCAAAAAAACCATTTGATTAAAAAACTGAAACTTAAGAAATATATTTTAAAAAAAATTGAGAAAAAATTTGAGTAGCGCAGCAGAAGTTCGAACCAGGGTCCCCAGATCATGGAGCTAGCGTTTGCACCAATCAAGCTACAGAAGCGCTCTGGTTGGATGGGCAGTACTAAATCTGATATACACTCGCATTGTGTTTTACAATGCCGTAACGATAGCATTTGAAATATGCGTTACGGCTGTCGTAACGATAGCAACTTCTACGAAAATAAAAGGGCAAATTGACTTTGTGTAATAACAAGAATGTACTTGAAATGACGGTTTTTCATTTTTTTTCCCCTGCTTTTTGTTCCCAGGTTTGTGACTTATGTCGATCATACAAAGCCCATTGTTGACCAATATGCGGCGAAGGGATTGGTTAGGACAATCAATGCAGATACATCTGTAGACGAGGTAAGTTAGTTGGAATAAGATCGGCAGTAATTATATTTAATTTTTACATTTTTGTCATTCATATTATTATTATTTCTAATTTTTAGGGTGTCATGCAGTATACAGGTCGACTAAAAAAATGCAACCCTCAAACATGTGTCTTTTTTCAAAAACGTGATTTGTGAATTTTTAAGTTCTGGATTTCAGATTAAAGCTGAGAGTTTTTCTTTCAAATACTGAAAAAAATCATGAAAACAGCACATTGGGTTGCTGAGAAAATGTCAATTATGTAACACAACTCCTTTTTGGTCCATTCCAATGGCACTACCACAGTTAAGGGTAAATCCCTGTACTTATTTGTGCATGAAATGCATGTAGCGCATTGTGTCCTAATCCCTACAAACAACACGGCACAAAATATGACAAGAGTGCAAATGAATTTAATGGAAATACATTACCTTTTATTTTCCACCTGAACAGGTATCTTATCCTTGTTAGTTAGTTGTACCAGTATTTTAAACCTTTTCAGCATCATGAATATGTCAAAATATTAAAGAGATTGCACAAATGAAAGACGATTGCGGAGTGGCCTTACAGTAACATGTTTTACTGTTTTATGCACCTTTGGAAAGGATAAAAAAAAATCACGTCTTTTACATAATGGCCATTTTCTCGGCAAACCACTGTGCTGTTTTCATGATTTTTTTTTCAGTATTTGAAAGAAAAATCTCTCAACTTCACTCTGAAATCCAAACTATAAAAATGCAACGATCACATTTTTGAAAAAAAGGCAAATTTTTGGGGTCGCATTGTTTTGTGTCGCCCTATGTACTGCGAGCTCCATTCGTTCGCAATTGGAGAGACACGGTTGTGGTAAAGACTCTTGCTTAGGGACACTAAAAGCCAGAGTCTGGTTCTCTTACCACTGAACTAAGGCACTCATTGACATGCTGAAAAAGTTTCAAATGTAGCATAAATTCATTTTGTAACGTCTACAGTGAGGTATGGAATTATAAAAATGTGTTGTCCATTCGGTCTATTTTGGTATGTGGGCAAAAATGCAAGGAGGTGTGCCAACAAAAAGCCATCTGTTAACATCAGCTGTTGTGTCTAAGCAAACACGAAAAATCAATACTTTCAGGATGGTACTGATTAAAACAGACGATTGTTTTTTTTTAGGCATTGTTGTTTATGCTGAATGTGCCATCCCTTGTAGAAGCAATTGAAAGATTATTGATTTTTCTTCAAAAGCCAAAGATTTTGTTCGGAGGCACTACACAGAGCAACAGTGTAAAATATCACACCGGTGTAGAAGTTAATATTTGACACACTCAACAAAAAAGGGCATATTGGTGCAAAAAAAGTGAAAGTGAGTTATCTCCATGGTTGGAAAGCCCACAATGTAAGCTTTCATTTGGTATATAATAGAGCTCCATAGCCCCTCCCTTTCTGGAGATATGACGTATTTGCTTATTAATGACTACCAGATTACGCAACTGAGAAAACAGGCTTTGAAATAGCTGGCTTTTTGTTGTTTTAGATTTGGGCACGATGCACTCAACAGTGTAGTATTTTCCCCACTTTATTCATCGAAATCAACATTTCTGTGAATGAACCCTGAAACTTTAAGTAATAAAGATGTCGTTCATAACAAAAAATGAAAAATCACATTTTTGATAAAATGTTCACCTTCTTAATGTTGAGAGGGCCATTACACCATAATGCAAGGCAGGACTTAATACCCTTTTTTTGTGGAGTGGGTCATATATTTAGAAATAAAAAAAACATAAAAATGTTACAGAGCGTGCTTGAAATTTCAGATTGTTGTGGAGTGCTGATTACTTTCATGACATTTATATCGTCATATTCTTACATGATGTACGGAGTTCTGTAACGGAACTTTTTGACTAGCATGTTGTTTTTTTTCCCTGTAGGTTTTTGAAGCGGTCAAGAAAGTGTTCAAAACTGAAGGTGAGTATATTAATTCGGTACGCACCAGAAGCATAAATTTGACGACGTTTGTTGAAAAGTCCTGGTTTTGCTGTAGCTGGTTATTACAAGCATTTGACATATTTACAAAAAGGAGTCTCAAAAGGTTCTCTTGTTTCAAAACAGAACAGAGAAAAGCATTATCCCCCCCCCCAACAAAAAAATTAAAGGGAATATACAACATTTGCTTAAATTGCTGTAATTTTTAGAAATGGATGGATTTTGGGGCGAGTATTTAATAACGAATAGTGTTACACTGATTTGCTTGAAGTTTTGTGTTTGTAGATGCTGGAAAAACTAAGAAAAAGAATCATGTTCCTGTAGTCTGGTTTCCTGACCCCACTTACGATGAAACATAGCAATTTATAGACTGTTCATAGATGTTTAATCAATTGCAAACAAATTGCGGACTATGGTAAATTGAGGGCAGTATTTAAACAAAACCAGTTTGTTTCCAACGCTGGTCGACCGACCAGTGTTGAAAATTGATACAAAAATACCACTTCTCTTGAAAATGACAGCGTACCAGACCTGTGCCATGATTTTACAGGACGCTTAAGATTGTCGAAACTAACAGTCCAGAAAGGTATTTCAGAATAATTTGGTAGTTTTGGTTTTTGATATTTGCAAATGTTGTATATTCCCTTTTAAGGACCCCACAGCATAGCCACAGTGACCTTAGTCATGTTAGTAGAATTTGGGAAACTTCCTGGCAAAAGAGCCTTTTTATGTTAACGAGTCTTTTCAATTCAGTTTTCCAAAAAATTTTAATATTCAATTTTTCCCTTCATTCTGCAGGTTTTTGAGGATCGGGATCGCTGATCATGTACGAGATTTCTTTATTTTTATATCGCGTCGGTTTTCAAATTAATTACTGCATGCATTATTTAAGTCCGAGTATTTTATAGTAAATAAACGTAGTGTGGGTGATCGTATCTTTGAATTTTCAGAATTTAGAAAAGAGACATACATTTTCCCCTTAAAGATTTTCTGAATTCATGATTCCATAGATTTAATGTTTCAGTGAGACCAAATTTTAGGCAGCCTGCTGTAATAAAAGGGTAATTAACGCAAGTAGGAATTCCACAAACGTACGTCAAATTATTTTCTCTGCAAGAAAGTCTGAATATCGACATCTAGTCCGGATGCACCTTTTGTGCACTGAAACTCAACATGTTTTGACAAATGAATAAAAACAAAATATTGATTTTGAAAGTTTCAACACACGTGAATGGTTTCCTATATGATATAGTATTTGTGGAATAAAATACGAATAATGAATATTTATGTGTACAATAGTAAGAATAATTTCATGAGGTGACAGATGGAACATTCCATTTCACAAGGCGAAGCCGAGTGGAATGGAACATTCCATCTGTCACTGAATGAAAATTATTCTTTCCATTGCACGAATGTGTAACATTTTATACACCACCTGAATAAATCCTCGTCATCTGATTGGTCAGAGCCACCAATCATGTGACCGTGCAATGGAACTTGTTTTTACCGTAAAATATGACAACTATGTTTGCGGTGCGGCCGGACCGTGGGTTGGGACGAATAATTCAATGACATGTGATCAACAACCCACCAATCAGACAACAGGGATTTATTCAGGCATTGTATAACACATGTTAACGACAATTTTGTTCGAGTTGGGTGCAATTTCTGAAGTTTTGTCATATTTATGAAAGCATTTTCAGGACTTTGTACTGGCAAAATACTTTTCACATTAAATATGCGTTATTTTCGTGTAAATTTTAAAAAAAAATAATGCACGTACGCTACTTTCTAGTGTAACTTTTGACACTCCTTTTTATCACGTCTGTTTGTAGTGAATACTTACATATCCTGTAGCTAATTTGTGTTTTTTCATGTAGTGTATAAATTATTGATATTCAGGAGTTGGATTTGTATAATTTTTGTTGTTGTGATTGTGTGATTACAGAAGTGCCTCAAGACGTGTAAAATGCACTCATGTAGATGCCGAGTTTGTAATCAAGCACACAAATATTTTAATTGATTTAAAAAAGACAAAAATGTGAACAAAGAAATTGACTGGAGCGGGGTTTGAACCTGCGACCTCCGGATTGCCGTTCCGGTGCTCTACCAACTGAGCTATCAAGCCCTATGTTGGCGGTTCCCCAATGTCATTGTTTTTGTTCAAGGGGCGCTAGTCAGAAGCCATAAACCCAGATATGCCATATAATCAGGTGTCACAGGTGGTTAAACACTAAAGCTACGTTGATTTAGTACTTTGAATGAGTAAAAAATAGAGTGTTTGGGCACACAGATATTTAAAAAACAAACTTGGACTCGGTGCGGAGACCACACAGACTAGTTTTATTGGAATGACCCGTACTGTACCACTTAATGATTTATTTACGTATCACATTAGGAGTAGGACATCACAACATTACTTTCTGTTTGTACCCAGTGAGATTTTGAGAATATAAAATAAACTTCAGGGGCAGTGGAAGAAATAAAATGAGTCTGCGGTTCATTGATTTGAGTATAACTAACTTTAAATGCTTGCGGCAGAAATCAGGCCCTCATTTGGGGTTTACTGTTCATTCAAATATAATTCCGGTTGCGAAGTAAAAACCCCCAATCTTTTCCTCATTCAAGCAGGAAACATAAACCGTTACAGTCATTTTGTTTTGGTAGTCGATTATGTGGGCCTCTGGAATTGTCTTGTATAGGTTTGCAAGACTTGCTTATTGATTTTCCATAAGTGTCCAAAAATGTCCAGTTTAGTCAAGTCAGTGAGACGCTAAGCACTTGCATCTGCTTTGAATAGTCGGGTTTTGCTTGACTACAGGTCACCAGCCGAAATGCCATGTTATGTTCATTGTTTGTAACTGGTCTCCTGCTAGCTGCGTTTCCCCCCTACATCTGCTCTGATCTATTGGTTCCCGTCTTGAGTCTTCTTTTTCTTCCCCCGGCTCCCCGCCCCGGTGGCCGTCTTCCGGAAGAACGTTAGCTTCTCGCTCCCTTTGGCGTCCTCGGGCCGTATGGTGTGGAACACCTCGTCCAGATTGTCCATCTTGTAAGTTTCGGTGAGACGACGCTCCTCTCTTCCTTTCATTGACTCTTTACGATCCTGGAACTTGAGCGCCAGTTGTTTCTTGAGGATCCGTCGTTGCTGTGGATGTAGGAAAACAAAAGACCTTTACATCCACTTTGTGACAGAATTCTTATTTTGAGGACATTTTTCATATAAGTTTTCCAAAAATTTTGTAGACACCTTCCTTACTTTTGACCATCATGTGCTCCGTGTGCGAACTAGTGAGGGCGCTCTATAACAGCGCATACAGGACACACCGTATGCACGTACTGGTTCGCGCACATATGGTGCAAAGTACGCACGACGATTTTTGTGCACAAAACCATCGCGTCTTCGCGTGAGCGTCGGGCATCGTCAAAATGTCTCTCCCAGTGGTCTCCCCCAACTCTCCCTTTCTTACCAATGAGGGGGTACTTGTGCACGGAGCCAATATACTCCTGGGTGGAAAGCGGCAAGTGAGAGTGAAGTGGCTTGCCCAAGGACACAGCACTTCAAACCCCTGACCATGTAAGTGTTAGTCGTATGTCTCCACGTACCTTAATTCGTCTTAGAATCTGTTCATGTTTTGAGGAAATCAAATCTCTCTATGCTCATTATAACAAATATGTTATGCCCTATTGACGTACCTCATTTGGTGAGATGTACTTGGGGTTTTCGTACAACGTTGAGCCCCCGATGCTGCCCTTGAAGATCCGGATGAGGTTGAGGCAGAAGCGAGGACCAATCTCCACCAACGAACCGTCTTCTTCCAAGATCTGCCAGTTGCAAAGCAGAAGATGTTAGGAAAACTTAAATTCACTCTTTTATTTAGTGAAAGTAAAATAATAAAAACTCAAATACCATGTGACCCATTCTCAGCCAATCAAGAATTTCTGTGGGTCAGGTGTTATAACTTTCCCCAGCATTTTTTAGTCTAGTTTTACGCAATGTTCGCTGCTTTTTATCTTACCTGGTAGTTTCTGAACCAGATTCTGTTGTCGAGGACGGAGAAGGTGTACATGTGGTCGAAAAACGGCTGGCTCTTTGGGTGGAGGTTCGGAGTACTGAATATCTGCAGTAACACAAGATATTACAATGTTACAATTTTAAGATGTTACAATTTCGCCTTTGGCAAAAAATAAATTTGAAAGTGTGAGTGGAGGGTAGTGGTCCAATGGTAACGGTGTCCGACTCATGCAAACAGTACCTGGGTTCAAACTCTGATGGGCACATGGGCTTGCGTTCTTGGGCAAGACACTTTACCACAATTACCCTCTCTTCACCCAGGAGTATAAATGAGTACATGTGAGGGTAGAGACCAGATTGCACTGATGCCTGTGTTCTTGGGCAAGACACTTTACAACAATTACCCTCTCTCCACCCTGGGGTATAAATGGGCACCTGTAAGGGAAGAAATTCTCTGCAGTGGATCTATACTCGGTGTTTTCCGAAACTTTGGGAGAAAAATTCACAACCTTGCTTGGGTGGGACTCGAACCCACGACCCCCTGCTTGCTAGTACATCATGTACAGATGTCTTTAATCTCTCGACATAGTTAAGATGTATGAGTCGAGTTGGGCAACTGACCTGGATGAACAACTCCTTGAGAAGCTGATAGTGTGGCTCCTCGTCAAACTCCTTGCCGAATGAGAGTATCGGTCTGGCACCCCGTAGACAGTTCCCTGTAAGTTTCAGCTCACTCATGGTGTGCACTATCGGGAATAGTGACAATTTTTCTCCATTGTTAAACTCAATAAAATTATTCTTCAGTGCACCAATCCGACAAGAACTTTGTTCAATGGATTAAGTTACTAACTCTCATCAAACCTTCTTAAGGAATAACAGAACAATTTGAGTCTGGAAATGCACTTATACTTGGTGTTACAGTTAAAAACAATCTTAAGAATGCACAGTTTGGACTCACAGTTTTCTATCAGGAATTTGGCCGATGGTCCATGTGGTACGTTAGCAAACCTAGAATGCAATGAAAATGGGATAAAAAGGGGCGTTAAGGTTCAAATTAGGTTTTGCCCTTCACCGCCATTTATTAAACACTGTATACTCAGTGTGTCACCTCCCGAGTGAAAGTTTGAAAAAAATCACTCGGGTGGGACTCGAACCCACGACCTCCTGCTTTTTAGTGCAGATGTCTTACCACTCGACCACTGAGCTAACGGGATCGGTTGGCTGGTTCGAATCCGATGTACATAGCAGCGGGTACCGCATAAACTATTATAAGATGGAATGTCGGGGTGATATAAATCGTTAAGGTTCCACTAATAGAAATTGCAACCCAACTTTATCTGCCAAACACCATATTAGGTCTGGTTTGTTGCAAACACAGTGTCAGTTCTGTAGTCGATTCGCTTGAGTCGAGTCAAGTCCAAGTCCCAAGTTACTTGGGTCGGGTTTGAGTCAAGGTCTCGAGTCATTTGGTTCAAGTCTGAGTTCAAGTTATGCATCATTTGCTGATGAGAAATTCAAATGAATACATTATTTTGCTTACCACATGAAGAGATCTTTCTTCTTGCGACACTCAAAGAAGACACACTTGTTGCAGTTCTTCATGTCGCATATCTGTGTGGCAAAATGTCAGAAGAAGAAATAAGAAGCACGGATGGGGAAATTTGCCTTCACAAGAATTAAAAGGATTATGTAATAGAGGCCTTGGCAGGAGCAACTGCATCACGCACCAGCAAAGATGGCAGCCATGTTGCCAATTTTTTGAATTTTTTTATTTACTTTAGAAACCTGTAAAATGGCAAGCAGGAATTTCATTTGTATGTTTACATTGTTGAGTTAAGCAGCAATGAATAAGAATCTCTGATGGCAACAATATTCTCTTGAATCAAGGCTAACGTTGTTGTGCTCACCTCATTAATTTGGAACATTCCAGCTCGACTGTTCATCTTCACATCTGAAAAAAAAAAAATTAATTAAAGCCAAGAAATTTAACCTTTGCTCCCTGGGCTGAGACGCATCTAAAATCCTCTAAAATCTGCCACTGTGTTGAGACCATCCAGGCAATTTTTCAACTTGAACAAATGGGGCAGTCAAGCCCCCAAGTGATATTGTTGCACTTTTTCTTTAACTGTTCTTGCACCAGAGAGTAAAGCCAAGTGATTTATTTATATTGGAAATCTGGTGGCATTATTTTTTGCGGTTCGGCTTGAGGTCCAGGGGCCGATTTCACGAAACTCGTCTTATCTTGCGACTCATCTTAGGACTTAAGACGAATCCACACTCTAAGATCGATCTTAGCTAAGAAGCGCCCTTAGACCAATTTCACTAAACCCATCTTAAGCAAGACGCAGCAAAACAACCAATTTGATGGCTATTTCACGTTTGTTTTTACCGCTTGACGAAACAGTTGTTTTTGAAAAGAAACTCGCAGAAAACGAACATTCGCCAGAAAATTACTGTACTCAATAAATTTCACACGCAAGGCAGTTCTTCACAAGATACAATATAGTCATTCTTGCTCCCCGTTTCATCACTCTATTTTAAAAAAGTCGACTTGATGTTGGCGTATAATTAAATTTTGAAAATAAGCTTTTGTTATTAAAACTAACCACGTATCAGATATCTTTTCAAATCTGTTTCCAGTTTTCCACAGCGGTTTTCTTCCTCGCAACTATAACTCTAGGCCGACACTGGTTTTTAACGGCAATGATTTCCAGACGATAAACAAATTAACGCACACATTAATGAGACATATCGATCTTAAGTTAAGACAAGTTCAGCCGCATTGCTAAGGAAGTTAGGAAGTGTTAAATGTGTCGTAAGTTTGATGAAATTGATCCTAGATGTAGGACGAGTCATGAGTTAAGATGAGTTGCCCTTTCTAAGACGCATCTTAGCGTTTTGTGGTCACTGTCTCACAAACATTACCTCGGTTTGAGGGCACTCAATACAAAGTGATTACAGATCTAGACTGGACTGGTTCCATACCAACCTGCTTTGGAGTGCGGCATGAGAGTGCGCAGGTCCAGCATGAGGTGTCGGCCTCTGTACGACACGCCCCTCGCTGCGAACACCAGCACCCTCTGTTTATTCTTCCAGGTTCTCTGCACATAAAGGGACAAATCATTATCATTATACAAACATGTTGACATCCATGACTGACTTTAAAACCGAAATCTAAGCATTCTGGCTGGGAACCTTTCTCAAACCTACAAAATCCTCCCAAACCTAGTTGAGTTTGAAACATCTTGAGGGGGGGGGGGAACAGTATTTGAGGTCCATTAGCAGTTATTTCAGACAAACTTTCTCCAAATTTTACGTGACTGACAGCAGACGATCCATCAGCACACATGTTATCTTTTCGATGCTGGAATTTACGCAAACGAACCTAGAAATTACATGAAAAATAGACGTCTGAGAAATGCGGGACTTCTTTTCCATCGCTTTAAAAAGAGCGAGTTATGCTTCTTAATAACTGCGTAAATTCAAACTACAAATAAAGTCTGAATTATGTGAAAATCTAAATTTGACAAAGTTTTACATTTTCGGGTACATGTTCCAAGTGTGGATTTTATTTACGGAGGTAGTAGTACAGTAAATTGGCCACATTTAATGGGGCTACCATAACGATTGCCACTACGCTAAAAAAAAAACCCACCACTGTTTAGTTTATTATACAAACAATGCTTGCATAAATGACAGATGCTATTATAGTATTAATAAATGTAGCATGATCCCCAATTGCAAAGAATAACTGTTTAAATGCAGGATAGGAACAGGATATGAGTTTATGACTGTCCTGATTTTTATGTACAACAGAGCGCCCTCAGCCGTCAAGCTGTAAAATCTTTCCTCACCGATAACTGACTCGTTTTGTCAGCGGCCGTTTTGGTTGTCTCGTGGGCAGCCTGGTTCGTTTTCCTTCGTCTCTTGTGTCTCATCAACATTTCCTGGGCTTTCCGTTTCACCATTTTGGAATTCTCGTCAATTATCAACTAAAACCATGAATAACAATGCAGGAAGTATTAGGCAGCAACTGTACATGCAACGCTTTTTGATGCACGTGTTGCAAGTTTTCATTGAAATTCACTGAGTTCGGATAAGGACTGTTGCCCATCGCAGCATACGTAAAAAGCACATTCAATTTTAGCCGGCTTGAGGAACCAGTCTCAATGCGCCAACATAAACTAGTCACCAAGTCCCACATCGTGTATGGAATTTGTTTAATTAAATAAATAAAACTGAAAACTTAAATCTAAGTTCGGGAGTCCCTTTTTTTGTTTTAAATAACAAAAACAAATGGAATCATTGGCAGATATCCAATGCTACTATGGCAACGCATCAGTTAAAGTTTTACACCACTGTCACCACATCTTTAAAGTGACGAACTGAAAAAGCTAGGCCTCGTTTTGCTAGAGCAGTCTTCTCCTAGTGGTTTTTTTTAGACTCAGAACTTGCACTGCATAGTTTTACTTTCCTGTACTGAAATGGAAAAATGAGGAATTTCGCTGGAAACTAATACTTTTACACCCGAGTGCTTTAGCCACCTCTTGGAGCAAGGAGAAGCCAATATTTTTGTTCTTTTAGAAGAAATATAAACAAATTCGAAAACCTGTATCATAATTAATTTGGGGGTAAGATAAACATTTTATTGCAATAACAATGTCACAGATAAGTATCTCTTAGTCTTTGTCCTTTTTTTTCTTTGTTTCTCTTTAGTCTCCCTGTGGGCTGTGTCTGTGATATCTTCCTAAAAAAACCCAGTATATAGACTTGGTTGCAAGTCTAATATCATTTGGCAGGACTAAACATCCGGGATATTTGCAACCTCTTTACGGTCAATGCCATCCCATAATAATCGTCAAGATGGCCGAGGTGAGTTATGCGCGAAATTGTTAAACTTGGTCAGATTTTTTGGGTTATTTTTGTACTTTTTTGCCATGAAGGTGTAATCTTTTTCTGCATTTGGAATTTTGGATAAACACAGAATTACTTTTTGTGTCGAGAAGGGGAGATGTCTGTCGTGTTTTGTTCATTTGGCGATCTACTTATTTGACCGGTGAATCTTACGAAATGAAAAGTAAACGACCGTGTACGCGCGGCCGGTCTTGTGCGGCCGACCTTGCGAGTTGCGTATTCGCGCAATGCTCGGATTCTCGGTGACAGTTGTGGCCGGTCATTGTGTTTATGCTGTTCACTGTTGTGATGTTGGAAAGTTAACTTTTTGGGGGGATTTCCACGAGCGTGGCGAGGCATGGGTGCAGATTTTATAATTAATTTCTTCTTTTTAAAATTTTATTTGGAATGGCATTTGCTCTTCATGCTCTTTTAGTTTTAAATTGGTTAATAAAGTTTTGTTTTCATTTTTGTTACTTTTTTATGAGGACGACAAAGGGGGCTTAAAATCTTAAATAATAGGGCCCACTTTTTGTGGGTTAAGAAATATGAATAACAGTTAGATGTTGACGTTGTCATGTTATTTTTGGACTTGGGAAAATGTGGATGATCTGCTGCTATTTGTTGGCAAATTGTGTGAACATTTTTGCTTGTGAAAATGTTTTTTTTGCTTGTTAAAATTAAGTTGAAAATGGATACGTTATAAAGCGTAAATTTCAATAGAAACAAAGAAATACAGATATCCCAGTGTTCAAAAGATGGTGGTAATTAGTTTTTTAAGTAAATAAAACTTAAAAGACCAAAAGACACCACCCCCCCCCCAAAAAAAGGAAAAAGGCAAAACCCTTCTTCCAATTTGGATTTAATATTGTTTTCATCATGCCTTGTGTATAAGAATAAATGGTTGGGAAAGAATTTTGCAACCTGATGCCACTTTTTTCTTCATATAATTATCATCTCAATATAAAAGGTCAGTCATTGCAAAACTGTTGAAAAGACATGAATCTGGGACTGAGAAACGTTTCCAATTTTGTTAAGAAATACTTCAAAAAAAATCTTGACTCTCCATAGGCTTTGCGCACAACCTCTGAAGTGAAGTGGCGTCTGGTATTAAATTCTTTACAATGTTTGTTTATAAATAACCGGCTATGGCCATTTTGTGTGTGTGGGATGTCTCGTTGGGAATCTCTAGCATTGCTAATGCCACAAAATTGTGATTTAAGTCTGGAAATTTATATGCCTTAAGTAGCAATTCAAATATCTATACGTTTGATTTGTTTATTGTAAATGTTTATTTTTTAAATTTTTTTTTAATGTTTTACAGCCAGCTACGAGTGACTCCAGTCCAGGTAAGTTCTGTGAGCCCCTCCCAAGAAGGAACATCATCCTTTGAATGAAAACTTCTCAAACGATCAGTTTCTTCTCCCCCAACCTCTATATAAATATCAAAATTTACCATTTCTTTTTGAATTTTGAGTTTTACACCACATCATCAGTCAATTTGTTGTAGCATTCCTGTATCCTCCAAAATCCACCAAACATGCAGTGGCACATTTTCAAACTTTTCTAAATCTTTCAAGGGACAGGGTTTCATCTTTCATAAACCTGCAAAAAAAAAAATCACTAAAATCTTCTGTTGTATTTAAACAAACTGTCTGTGAGATAAGAAATATAATTGTATATCTTTTTTTTTTCTCTCTCCTGGGAATTCAGAGACTGACCAGGACTTTGATGTGACGGCTGAGATGCTCGTTCACGACATCGACGATGAACAGACCATTGATGAGGAAGAGGGCAATGAGATCGGGGAGTGCTTCAGCAATGAACTGGACGATCTAGCGGAGGTATCTTGAAACTTTCCATCGGTGTCGTAGTTGACACCCTCACAAGTTCTCACAAGTCCATCACAAGTCCATCACAAGTCCATCACAAGTCCATCACAAGTCTGTCACAAGTCCATCACAAGTCTGTCACAAGTCCATCACAAGTCCGTCGCAAGTCCATCCCAAGTCCATTACAAGTCCGTCACAAGTCCATCACAAGTCCGTCACAAGTCCGTCACAAGTCCATCACAAAGTCCATCACAAGTCCATCACAAGTCCATCACAAAGTCCATCACAAGTCTGTCGCAAGTCTATCACAAGTCCATCACAAGTCCATCACAAGTCCATCACAAAGTCCATCACAAGTCCGTCACAAGTCCATCACAAGTCCATCACAAGTCCATCACAAGTCCATCACAAGTCTATCACAAGTCCATCACAAGTCCGTAACAAGTCCATCACAAGTCCATCACAAGTCCATCACAGGTCCTTCACAATTCCATCACAAGTCCATCACGAGTCCATCACGAGTCCATCACAAGTCTGTCGCAAGTCTGTCGCAAGTCCATCACAAGCCCATCACAAGTCCGTCACAAGTCCATCACAAGTTCATCACAAGTCCATCACAAGTCCATCACAAGTCCATCACAAGTCCGTCACAGGTCTGTCACAAGTCCATCACAAGTCCATCACAAGTCCGTCACAAGTCCATCACAAGTCCTTCACAAGTCCATCACAAATCCATCACAAGTCCATCACAATTCCATCACAATTCCATCGAAAGTCCATCACAAGTCCATCACACGTCTATCACAAGTCCATCACAAGTCTGTAACAAGTCCATCACAAGTCAATCACAAGTCCAGTAAGATTTGAGGCTTTGCATGGTGGAGATACTAAATAATGAAAGGTTTGCGGAAACACCATGTGCGAATAATATCTCAACTAAGAGAATGGTTCTGAAAAGAACCAGAGGTATAAACTCGACGTTCCGGTCAGTATGCTCTGACCGTCTTTAGGAGAAAGAAGACGATGTTCTGCAAGAACGGTCATGTTCAGCAGCTTGTGATTCCAAGGAATGATACATTGCGTCGTTCTTTCTACTCGTACAGGAAGCTGCGATACCAGTGGACCAGCTGTGGCGCATGTACGCCAACCCCCCACCGGCCATGGCCAGCGCCCCGCCCATCCACCAGCAAGAGGACTCGACGGAGACGGACGGCAGCACGGACGAGATCCTGAACTCCCGCAACCTGACCCTGGACAAGGAGGAAATTGCCCAGGACTTGCTTCCAAACCAGGGGGAGAACGTGGAGGAAGGGACGGGGGAAGAAAGCATCGATGACCTGCATAGTGATCTCTTCCCTGGCCCGGGGAGCCACGCTAGCGACAGCCCAGGGAGTTACGGCACCCACAGGCTACTCAGATGTGAGTGCAAGGGTCGGGCTTTAAATACGAATTTTAATGGTTGAGAGTATTTTGTTGGGAGAGGTTTTTGCTTTATACACCATGTACAGGTGTTAACTTGGCTTCTACTCAGAACCATTACTCTTACATGTCTCTTAACTTCTTCCAAGGTACTTTACAAGGCTCTGTCTAACATAAATTGAAGTCAAAGTTAAGAAGTTACTGTCAAAAACAATTTTTACCCCCTTGTCATTTGACTGACATCCAGAATCCCCCAAAATCCAACAATCTGCCCTACTGAACCTTTGAAAAGGTAAAATAAACCAGGCCTTTTGGAACAAAACAACTGGAATGCAAGTGTTAGAATGCAAAATGCTATTAAGGTGGTAATTTTGCTTCAATGTGTCATGTTAATGCAGGCATGTAACTTTCTCGGATCTGCTGACTTCTTATTTTTGAATTCCCTTTTCTGGAATTAAAATTGAGAAATGCTACACAAAGTCTTCTGAAGTCTTGGAAATACCTGTTTTTATTTTTAGGCTTTCCAGTTGCATGGCTGTGAAAAGTGAAAGGTTTTAATCTGTGTTGTTCTTGTCTTTCAGCTAACACGGCCACTGACGGAGATTCTGATTCAGGCTCAGAAGACTCGGATTACGTCCCCCCAGAAGACTGGAAAAAAGTGAGTTCATTTCTTACAATGATGTGTGTGTTTTTTTTAACTAGCTAAGGGGCCCTGCAAAGATAAAGCATATACCTGCAAAGTGTTCGTTTTTCAACGAAAAAACAAAATACGAAATTAAATAATAAATTTGAGATTCTAAATAACTCATACCGAATTGAATGGTTCCTTCCTTACAGACCATCAGCGTGGGTTCCGATTTCCAAGCCGTTATTCCTGAAGGTCTGAGTCACTATGGCGATGCCCCTGGTAAGTTGCGTCTTACACCTGTTGCGGAGTAGACTCTCCAGTTGGGAGAACTTTCAAGAAGCAGATATGTCACTGCAAGGACGGCCAAATTCATTGGCTCTGCATACACAAGAGAAAAATCCCCACTGATTATAGTAGAAAACTCTAAGATAACGGCTAGCTACCAATGAATTTTAAAGGGAATATACAACATTTGCAAATATCGAAAAATAAAACTACCAAGTTTTTACGAAATACCTTACTAGGATGTTGGTAAATGACAGTCTAAAGCATCCTGTAAAATTATGGCACCTGGTGTCAAGTCATTTTCAAGAAAATGGTATTTTTGTATACATTTCCAACGGTGGTCGGCCGACCACCGTTGGAAAAACCTAACTATTTTTCAACTACTGCTCCAAATTTACAATTTTTTGTCAGTCCAAATTTTGTTTGCTATTGGTTACATGTTCATGAACGGGTGCAGGCCAGCTAGACTGGTTCCCTTACCTTACAATTTTCCGACATCTATAAATTGATCCATTTTATCTTTAGTGGAGTCAGGGAACCAGACTACTTAAATAATTTTGTTTTTCTTGGTTTTTCAAGCATTTTCGAACACAAAACTTCAAACATGTCAGTTAAACAATATTTGATCTATTATACTAACCCCTCAAATAGTTCATTTCTGAAAATTACAGCAAAAGCCAATGATGTATATTCCCTTTAAGTGAATGCATACATCTTGCAACTGGGATTCAGTTCTTACTGGGTAAGCGCAAAGTTTCTGTTGAAAATACTTCAGCATTTGAACAGTTACTTATTACATGAAAGCTGAGAGTGAACTCTTTCCAGACCACACTATCCAGACTATTTTTTCACACCAGAAGTTATGATGTGTTAACATAAGTCTTCGATTTGGAGCTAGCTCATTCTCTCACAATCAAACATGGTGTAAGGTTTGCGTAGTTCACATCACATCTTTTACGTGGTTCTCTCAACAAAGTTGAAATTTTTCAGGTACATTTTTTACTCTTGTTTGGTTTTGTACGTCAGCGTATGACAACGAGGACAGACTACTCTGGGATCCCAATCAGCTCTGCGTGGAGCCCGTTGAGTCCTACCTGAGGGAGGTCCAGCGACCACCGCCCGGCACCATGAGCGTCAAGTCGCTACCCCTGGGCAGTCATGTCCGGGACGACGAACGGGTAAGGCCCAACACACAAAAGCTTCAAAATTTCATTGGCTAGGCCTGCATAATGTTATTGGATTGATTGATTGTGTCGTTGTTTTGGTAGCCTCTTTATGTTTGATTAATTGAAAACCTCTTTGTGAAAATGACGTCTTCCTTCAAGAGGGTGCAAAACGCCAAAAAAGTTCTAAAGCAAAGGAAAGCCAAATATTCTATTGATGAAACTCTATCGAAAGGGGAAAACCCTATGACAGAACTAAAGAAAGCAATGTCAAGTTAATGTTACTAAATTTATTGGCTGATGGGGAAAAAAGCATTGTAAAGATGTGGCTGAAAGAAAACAAAAAAAATTGACGTGCCAGCTGGCTGAGATTTTGGTGATAATAAATTTGCCATTCGATCGTACTAAGCAAACTTTGGTTTTGAGTGGTTAGTTGGTTTTGATCATTATAGGTTCTTTTGTGAAGCAAAGTTGAAAGAATTAAACCAAATATTCAATTCAGTTGATTGCTGAATAATTAATAGTAAATTCTTGTATTTTTGTTCATCAACTAGTCATTGTATATACTCTTACAATGCGGACACAATGTGGACGAGGCCCTTCGGCGACATCGTATGCAAATAGCGCCCCCTATGGACGAGATGAGCCTATGGTCCGAGGAGGAGTGCCGCAACTTCGAAAGCGGCCTCAGAGCGTACGGCAAAAACTTCCATCTAATTCAACAAAATAAGGTAACGAGTGGGCTGTCTAGGAACGTGGTGCAAAAAATGCAACAAAGTCTCTATTTTCTTAGGAGAAACGGTTACCAGCCAAGATGGCATGTGATTTATATAGCTTATGACTGGTTCTCCGCTATTTTTCACTTAGTACATCAAATTTAGAAATGTTGACTTAAAAGGGAATAAACAACATTTGCAAACATAAAAAAACTACCAAATTATTATGAAATACCTTACTTGACTGTAAGTGAATAATAGTCTCAAGCATCCTGTGAAAATCATGGCACCTGGTGTGCTGTCATTATCAAGAAAAGTGAAATTTTTGTATCAATTTCCAACGATGGTCGGTTCACCATCGTTGGAAAATACTGCCCCCAATTTACCAAATTTAGTTAGTCCACATTTTGTTTACGATCGTTTACACATCCGTGGACGGGTGCAAGCCAGCTAGTCTGGTTCCCTGACCTGACAATTCTCGACATCTATATATTACTGCGTTTCATCTGAAGTAGGGTCAGGGAACCATGCAGACCACAAGAACAGCATTGTTTATCTGGGTTTTTTTCCAGCATCTAAAAGCACAAAACAGTAAACAGGTCAGTGTAACAATATTTGCTTTAAAATACTAACCCCCAAATCCATCTATTTAATTTTGAAAACTAAAGTGGTGACTATTGCCGTTTTGGTGTTTGTAGGTTCGGACAAGGTCGGTCGGGGAATTGGTTCAGTTCTACTACCTGTGGAAGAAGACGGCTCGGCACGACAGCTTCGCAAACCAGGCTAGGCTGACCAAGAAGAAGTATCATCTACATCCGGGAATCACGTGAGTGTCCTTAAGTCCTATCTTAAAGTCACTTTTTGGTTAACTAAGAAAATTATCACAAAGTCGTTTCGGCTTTTTACAAGGTCTCAAGGAGTGTCAGTGCGATTTTACCAACCCAAGAAATTGAAGATTTGGAATTTGTTTTCCAGGGATTACATGGATCGTTTCCTGGACGATGCGGAGAGCCTAGTGAGTCCCATCCCATCCCACAGTCTCCTAGACAAGCACCGGTTCAACAACAAACTCTCCCATTCAGCGTCCATGCTCTCCACTCTCAACGGGGCTTCCCCGGCCGAACTCCTCAGCAACGGCTCGCCGGAAGTCGGCGGTTTGGTCATGGGCGATCTCCCCAATGAGATGTCGGCCACGGCCACGGCGACGGCCAGCCAGAGTTTGAAGCACCCGGCCGACTTCCCCGACTCCAACGGCCCGGCCAAGCATCGGAAGTTGGAGCCGGAGTTGGACCATCATCACCAGCAGGTCATGAGAAACCTGGGGATTGTGATTGAACCCGACCGGCAGGAAAGGGACGGCGTCTTCATGAGGGACAATTTGGTGCAGGTGGTCACCACCCACGCGGACCCGCGCCCGGCCCCGTCGGCGCCTCATCCGCCGTCTCAGGTACCCCCTCTCTCGCCCGCTGTCAAACCTATACGAGGCAACATCACCCTGGTCCCGCCCGAGCACAGCGTCGCCTCGGACTCGGTCATCAACGTTCGGCCGCTGGTCACTAGCAATATGCAAGCAACCAATCCTGTAGCCCAGTGATGGCGACACGGAATTGTTATATACCTTCCAAAACAAACAAACAAACAAGGAGAAACAATTGTGGAAATATGTGAAATTTGTGAGCAAGTCGCTTGAGGAGCAAGCAGTCTACGAAGTTGATGCAACTCTTTTTCACGATGTGTAATCGAGAGAGAGCGTGCGAGAGTCGTCAGCGTCTTCAGGAGTTTGTAATCACTTATTTATTTATTTTTTGCTAAGAGTAAATATATATATATAGATACATAAATATCGCGATTCATGTGTGGTGTATGGAGACGAAATATGGGCACTGTTTTCTGGGGAGAGGCATTGGAATAATCGTCGGGGAAGAAAATCTCTTTACTTGTCCAAAACCAAATGGTCCAAAAGATGTCCTGTTTCTTCCTCATTTAATTTTCTCATGGCAGCCGACGGTCCACAAGAAATTGTGATCTTGTCTACTTAAGCCGTGTTCGCATTGGACTTTTTTTTGGGTAAAACTAACAGACTTGTCAACTTTACAGAGACCATTGTCGATTAAACCAAATTAAGTCCAGTGGGGACAACCGGTTAACTTCCCAAATAGTCAAGCGTCGACTGTCGATTGTGAGCTTCGACGGTCGGTAGCGGAAAGTTTTAGAGGGCCTGTTGTTGATCAAAGGCATTGCAACCCTAACAGTGCTGAATTCTCAATTGTTAATTATAAATGTTTTCACATGCCTGGGGTGGGGATTTGGGGGGGGGTTATGATTAATGTCATTATTCATATAAACTTTTCTGCGACCGAATATGGCTTTTTTCCCTAGGATTATTTGGCATGACAAATTTGACACAAGAACATTGATATGGTTAAGTTTTAAATCAAACACAATTCAAATTTAGAAAAGAATGTAGTATCCAGACGCCACTTCAGCGGTTGTGTACAAAGTTTATTGAGAGTCTAGAAAATTTTTCAAGTATTTCCTAATTTTTTCAAGAATCTTTCTCAGTCCCAGTTTTATGTCTTTTCAATATTTATGCAGTGACTAACCTTTATTGAGATGATATATCAAGAAAAAAGTGGCGTCGGGTTGCAACATTGTTTCCCGACTGTATCTTCTGAACAACTTAAAAAAACATTTTACTATCTGGACAAGAAGACAATACGTCTTCAAGACTTGATCCTTAAAACTCCCATTATGTGCTATTTCAGTGTAGATAGAGTGATAATAAGAAATATGAGTATTCTTCTCAGTATGCCTGGAAAGTGTTCAGTAGACGTATATTTGATGGGGGAGGGGGGTGTGGTCCGTCACAATTCCCCATCTAAACTAATAAACGTCATCCACTTTTTGTTGGACATGTCAATAGTGTAAATAGTTTATAAACGACTTATATGTGTAAATCGATTTAAACAACCATAGAAATGTTAGGTTCTTTTTTTGTTTGGTATTTTTTTTTAACACGAGGAGTACGCTACCAAAGGACAGGTTTTAAAGTTAGATTCAGACAAGGAATTTGGGGAAAAAATGTATAATTAGAGGATGTCTGTATGTTTATACGTTTGTTACTTTACTCCGTAGGCAAGTATCTGTAGTTGTAGCGTTGGCATACCCTTGTGTGTATATAGTGTCTGTCAGTGTTACGGTTTAGTCCTTTTTTAAAAAATCTGTCAGTCGTACTGAAATTTAAGTTGGTGAAGTAGGAAAACTCTCACCACATTATATTTCAAAGCGCTTGCAGGATTCAGAAAAGGATGCAACTTTGACACTGTCGTCGTTTTTTTTTCTTTCTTGTCTTCGAAAATCTTGCATTATTCATTGAAATTCTCTCGTTTAGTCTTTTGAAAATCAGGATTCGGAAAAGGATGCAACTTTGACACTGTCGTCGTTTTTTCTTTCTTGTCTTCGAAAATCTTGCATTATTCATTTAAATCCTCTTGTCAAGTCTTTTGAAAATTAATCTTTTCAGTTGAGACAGTTTTTGTGTGTGGTTGTTTTTTTTTGGGAGGAATTATACGTGTCCCCAAAACACACTTTTACCCAAAAAAATCTGTTTTAAAAGTTTCAGCGAACGTTAAACTAGTGCCAGTGCATCAAAATTTCATATGACAGGTTTTTATGGAATGACAGGAAATTTTTTTGAGGGGGTGGGGGGTGGATGGTGGGAGGGGGATACTGTTAATTTGCATTCTGTATGATGTGAACTTGCATTGCATACAAGGAAACCTTGAAATGTTTTCCAACTTGAAGGTGGCTGCTGAATCTACTTTTTGCTTTCAGCAATCAGCAGTCGTCTTTGAGGAGCTGTTGTGTTTGAAATCTTTAAACCGTAAATGCACCAGGTCTACTCTTGTTGTAGAAACATTTATTTCAATGTTGCCATTTCCACACAATGAAATGTTACAATGCCGTGTAAACGTTTTATACAGAGCAAAATGCGATGAATTATGTAATTGTGTATCCCTATGGAACAAAAAGAAAATACCTCAAAAAGATGGCCACCACGCAAACAGGCATGCAACTCGGAATTTAGAAGAAAAAAAAACGAGGAAAAGTCCAAACCACACAAGACTTTGTACAGTATTTTTCAATTTGTAATGGCATTCATGAGAAGTAAAAAATGAGGAAATCAGTGGATCCGAGGAAAAGTTGCATGCCTGTTCAAAAGATCTATGGTTAATGTATTTTTATGTGCACATAAAATTTGGTTTGATTCTTCAAGATAATAATTTTTTTTTTTTTTTTTTTTTAGGAGTTGGGGTGGGAAATAAACTATCGACATTTGAGCCATAATACAGACAAGCCCAGTGACTGTGAAATATTTTATATGTCTAAGACAGTTTTCACTCGGGGTGAAAAAAAACCCCCCAAAACAGTGCTTCACTAGCATATGTATATTTGTACTAAAATGAAACTGTATTAAGTGATACATCAATAAATGCTAGGTTTTTTTTTTATTATACATGTATGAAACAATGCATTTGTCAACAAATATAATATTTTTTTGTTTATGGGAGAAATCACACGTGCAAAATAACCAAAACGGTCGACGAAACACACTGCTGCATTGACATACATTGTATGCGAAATTTGTGTTGAACGATTATTAATTTTTTTTGGGGGGGGGGGTGGGATTTGCGGTCTTTTTCAGCAACTTGCCCGATATTCAGAATACCCCAAAATAAAAATATTCTTAAAGTCTTAGACTAATTTCTAAAAGCCTTAGTTTAATATAAAAGTCTAAATACAAAACTGACAAGCATTTAATAAGACCAACATTCTTCGAGTTTCTTTGCGTTTTAAAACAACTTCATCTGTAAAAACAAAAACTTCATGTCGTATTTGGTTTTTCCAGTTTACTTTTTGTTTCAATGTTCGGATTACGGATTATTTATTTTCTTTGAAAATCGATCTGTATGTGTACTCCAAAGGAGGAGAGCGTGTTGAAAGTAGCAAGATCATATTTATGACTACAGACGAACGACTGTCTTAACTTGATTAAAGACCGTTTTCAATTTCTATTCAGTGGTAGATTACTTGTACATTAAACATTAATTTATTGCAGTAAATTTTGAGTTTATTCATACAGTATTGTAGATTTGTTTCTGTAACTTGTTCTCTTATTGTTTTGAGGCTAATTATATGAATTATTTGGTATTGAAGTAGAGAAGTTAGGTAAGTTGGCAAAAGGTCCCAAAAATCGATTACAACCCGTTCAAAGATAGTCGAGTAGTTTAGCAGAGCGTTTTTGTATTTTGGTCAAGAAAATATTAAAAAAAAAACAATAAAAAAACAACACTAAACAAGCGATAGTTTCTATTTTAGCCAAGGTCGGAAGAAACTTTATTATTTCAATAAAATATCAGTTATCTGTACAGTTGATAATAAAACAGTGAAATAAATACAAGCAATGATCAAGTTGTATTGATATTGTGAAGCGTGCCTTCCTGTTCTTGAAAAGAGTGGTAAAAACTCTTCAGTTCCATTAGAAAGAAAAATTTTCACAGTAAAACGGCCATCTTGTAAGATGCCAACCAGCTAAGCCCAATTGCAGAGCGCAGCTTAACAGCAGATTTGTGCTTACCGAGCCTCTAGTTTATAGAGACGGTAAGCAGTAAGCACAGCAAAATAATGCTTAACCCCAAAGGAAAAAGTTGCTTAAATCAGTGACGTAACAGAAATCTCAGTGCGCGCTAAACCATTAGCACATCCACGCCATGAAAAAGGGCTTAAAGGGAATATACAACATTTGCAAATATCGAAAAATAAAACAACCCAGTTTGTACGTAATACCTTACAAGCATGTTGGTAAATGACAGTGTAAAGCATCCTGTAAAATAACGGCACCAGGTGTGAAGTCATTTTCAAGAAAAGTGGTAATTTTGTATACATTTCCAACGGTGGTCGGCCGTTGGAAAAACCTAACTATTTTTCAACTACTGCTCCAAATTTACCATTTTTTTCAGTCCAAATTTCGTTTGCTGTTGGTTACATGTACATGAACGGGTGCAGGCCAGCTAGACTGGTACCCTTACCTTACAATTTTCCGGCATCTATAAATTGATCCATTTCAACTTTAGTGGAGTCCGGGAACCAGACTACTTGAACATTTTTGTTTTTCTTGGTTTTTTCCAGCATTTTCGAGAACAAAACTTCAAACATGTCAGTGTAACAATATTTGATCTATTATACTAACCCCTCATTACACCCAAACCCAATTATGTACATTCCCTTTAAGCAGCGGCCAGATTTTCTGCTGTAGTAAGCACAACTTTTCTGCTAATTGTGAACCAGCGCCATGAAATAAGGCCCTGGGTTTAACTTACTTCTTGTGCTTACCGTAAGCCAAAATCCCCGCTTACTGCAGCATAAAATTCTGTGCTTACACATAGCACATTTCACAAGTTCGCGAGGAATTATGGCTTCTGCGCATGTGTTCATCCCGTAACTAAGGATTCTGTGCTTACAGGGTTAGCACAGAAGGTTCCTGCTAGCGCTGTTAGCAGTGAATGGTGATCGTAAGCGCAGAACGCTGTGGTTCGCAGGGCCATGAAACTGGGCTTGTTTCTTTAAAATTTAAAAACAAAAACCTCATTCGTTTTGTCATTTAATCACCCTCAGACTCAGATTTTTCCTACTTCAGCAGAAAATGGACAAAATTCTCAAAATCCTGCCTCTGGCTGCTCTGAATTATATTGGCTATGACAGGCATTAATACACACGTCTAAGGGACGTTTCCCAAGCCCTAGCCAGAGCCGTAGCTTTTTGAAACCTTCAAGGAACTGGGTGCTTGCTTCTTGTTGACACTGAAAGTGCACCTAATGGAGATGAGGTACCAGATGTGTGTTCGAGAGTCGGGTGTCGGCACTGCTCTGCCTTTCAGCTGAGGTTGATATATTAAGAGAAGTGGATGCCCTCCGTGTTGAAACAGTTTAACAACCTGTAACGTGAATAAAACATCAATACACAGACATTTGTCAAATCAAAAGGCAGGAATCTATTAGATGCTGTTTGGGCGGAGGAGGAGGGGGGGGGGCAAGCTCAAGCCTTTGTTTAGCCTACTAGTAACCGGACATTAAACTACGTGGACAAATGTTACTATTATAAGGTGGAATTTTGTGTCGGGGTGATATAAATCAAATTAGGTTTTGCCCTTCACCGACGTTTAAACACTGTATACTCAGTGTGTTACCTCCTGAGTGAAAGTTGGAAAAAATCACTCGGGTGGGACTCAAACCCACGACCTCCTGCTTTCTAGTGCAGATTGTCTTACCACTCGACCACCAAGCTAACGGGATCAGTTGGCTGGTTCGAATCTGAATGAGATTCAGACTCGAACCAGATTTGAACCAGCCAACCGATCCCGTTAGCTCGGTGGTCGAGTGGTAAGACATCTGCACTAGAAAGCAGGAGGTCGTGGGTTCGAGTCCCACCCGAGTGATTTTTTCCAACTTTCACTCGGGAGGTAACACACTGAGTATACAGTGTTTAAACGTCGGTGAAGGGCAAAACCTAATTTGACAAATGTTACCTTGCAAAATCTATTTGCATTTGTAACACGAACCAACAATGCACTCATGGTAAATGATCAGTAATGATTGTTAAGGCTATTTTTAGTCAAAGAAATTTCCAAAGATTTTGGACTGACAGCAATTTTTCCCTTGTTTTTTTCTTTTACACAAACTTGTCCCAACATTGCCATTTTGTTTTCAACAAAATTCAAAACCTTTCATTGATTCCCAAAAATTGAAACTATGGCCCTTGTTTTTCCACTACTTCAATAATTGTTGTAATTATAAATGTGGTTTGGGAGAAGAGTTAGGGGGAAAATTTAAGAGTATCCTTATTATCAGAGCAAAAATGGAAAGATCGAAATACTTACCGAAGAAAATCGTCAATGTCCATGACCCGCGGCCTCATCTTGTCAAAATCGTTGCTTTCAAGAATCGTCTTAACTTTCTCCTTGATGTCGAAATCTGCAGCTACGGGCTGAAAATGTTAAAAGCAAAGAACGTCAAACAATCACCATTCAACCCTAAGCCTCTAAACTCCAGCAAGTTTAATATTTTTTTTTTTTTTTTTTTTTAATTTGGCAGTCCGTACTCCATGCAAGGCCACCGGTGTGGAAATACTCACAATACTTTTGACGGAGCAATGAATCCTGTAGTTCTTTTCCAGCATTTCCATGACCGTTTTCGTCCTGAAAATGTGAAGAAAAAAAATTAGGGAAAAGTAACAGTAGTTCTCAAGAAACTTGAAGCTTTTTGAGAACGCAGGACTTTTGATTGTATAAACTGTATCTGGTTATAGAACCAAACAAAGGATTTTTCAATATTTTTTTACCATTAAAGATTTTGGAAAGAATGCAGCATCTGGACTCCACTTCTTTGGTTGTGTACAAAGTTAATGGAGAGTCGAGTGCATTCTAAAAGTATTTTCTAACAAAACTGGAAATGTTTCTCAGTCCCAGATTCATGTCTTTTTCAACACTTTTGCAAGGACCGAGCTTCCTTTAGATAATATATAATAAAAAAAAGTGGCGTCAGGATACAACATTCTTTCCAAGATATTAAACTGGGCCTTGTTTTTTTCTACTGGAAAATAAATTTCTGAAGTTAAAGCTTGCTTCTGAGTCACTCACTTGAATGCTGCGCCAAGCGTCTTGTTCTTCCGTACGAAGGCTATTCTTACCAGCCCGTCCCACTCCTAGATAACGGACAAACAAAAGTAAGTAGCGTGTCAAATTCTAAACAAATTTCGAAGTACCCCACAAATTCTAAACAAAATAACTTTGCATAAGGAATAAAAAAAGGTCTGTGAAATGTTTTGTCAGCATAACTTTTCTGAAACCAAGTTGTGAATTTTCTGTGCCATAGGCACGCTGACCGATGTGCGCATGTGGTGTGTCCCACACTCCGTGCCGTCTACGGTCCATGCACAGAGTTCGGTTACTGACCTGAAAGTTGATGGGCGGAGGGGGGTTGCGCGGCTCGATCCGGACAACGCTGGACTCGACCTTCGGCGGAGGCTTGAAGTTATTCTTGCCAACCTGTAGGCGAAGACGGAAGAAAGATAAAAGACATCACAACCTGTGCTTGTTTTAAACCCAACAGACAAGGCGCAGGGTGCAAATGGATACACTTGCTCTCTGTGAAAAAGAGACGGGTCACGAAACACAACTTCAAACTAGATAACAACGTTGTGATTAATCCCATCATTTAATTTCATTCATTGATACCTTCATGAGGTGATCCACCCTGGCCAGGAGCTGCGTGTTGATGGACAGTCTGCAGTACAGCTTGTCTCCAGGCTTGGCTACTAACCGCTGGGCAAATTCCTGCTGAAACATCAGCACTGCGCACCTAGGTTCACGAAAAACAAGAACAAAGATCAAAACAATAGCAGCGCATAAAATGGGTGGGGGGGGGGGAAGGCTAAGGGATGGGGGAGGGGCTAAGGGATTGGGGTGTCAACTTTATCTCGAACCTGAAGAACGGTCGATGGAGAAGCAGCTTGAAGACAAAGGGGGAGGAGATCTGGTAAGGAAGGTTGGCAACGCAGACGTCAAAGAACGGAAGGTCCGACTTCAAGACGTCACCAATGATCATGTGGAGCTTACTGGAAAGATGACTGAAAAGCAACAAAAAAAAGAAAGAAATTAATCACACTGCTTAAGCTAGTCATTCAACAAATTCAATCACAAGTCATCAAGTCTCCAAATAATGGGAGTTTTTTTGGTAAGTCAGTGCCTTTGCGAAGTGACGATCACTTAAAACCTAACTCCTAAATTTTGCTAGGATGCAACCTCAATCCGCCAAAATCCTCCAACTGCCTCTATGTAAACATTGCATACAGCCTCAATCCTGCAAAATCCTCCGTTATTTCTTGAATGTGGTCCTTGGAGGGGTAACCACTGCCTCAATCCGCAAAATCCTCCAGCAGTCACTGTCAATATGTTAAGGCAGAGCCAGTGACATCCTGGAGCAGTGTGGAGGATTGCAAGTATAATCTAGGCCTTAATTTTTTGTATGGCTGAGCATAAACAACACAAGGTCCGGCCCAAGACCTTGGCACAGTGCATCCTCCAAAATCAGCCACAAATTCTAGCCATACAGCCTCAATCCTGCAAAATCCTCCATTTTGTAAAGAGGATTTTGGTGGATTTTGGAAGGTAAGCTTAGGGTAAATGTAGCATGTCTAGGCAGTATGTTGAGTTGTGCTATATTTTTGGCCCAAACAACAAGGTCTCACGAAAGCTCTTAGCAAGAAAAGAAGTATAATATTCATCATGGAAATGTGAAATATGAACCTGGCACTTACGTTCCTTGAACTCGTTTCTGTAACTCCGCGGCAAGTCTGGGGTCCAACTCACACGCCACCACCTGTGATATGATTGGGAGAAGTGAGCTGACTAATCATACCGAAAACAAAATTATCACCAAGAAAAAAAAGCCCATTACATCTTACAAATATTATTTCAGTTTCTGTTATCTACACAATTAATTGATGGCAGCCGTCATGGCCGTGCTTTACAATACCTTCTTGGACTTCTCAAGGAGTTTTACAGTCATGTTGCCTGTCCCTGGACCAACCTCCAAGACAGTGTCGGTGTTTCGCAGGGCAGCCTGCAGACATAAAAAATTCAAAATTTAAGTTTACTTCAAACTGTATCGTAGAAACATAGTATCCACAATTTATACTCATTTTACTTTAATCATTGTTATCTGCCCGTAACATCCATTCATACGGTTGGAAATAAACCTAAATATATTTTCATAATTATGTGCCAATACATATGTGTTTCTAATGTGCAATACAGTGAAATCTTGATAAGCTATAAGTCAAACTTCGATGGAACAGGTTCAAAATTTGACTTAAGCAGAGTTTTGAGTTATCAGAGTTTGACTTATCGAGATTTCACTGTAATATCATGCAATAATCAGGTTCACATCTCCTAAAAGTATGTTTTTAATGCACCCTAAGTTCATCGTTCTTCGTTGTCGTCGTCCTCCTGCACTGTTTGGTGGCCACCTCTTTTCTTTCACTTAAAATTATGCACTTTGCCTGTGACATCACTTCTGCACCATCCTTGTTTAGCTGAATAAGGATTTCAAGCATTGTCAAGACTCAAGAATAATGAATATAAAACGAGGCATGCTAGGGTTGACTTAACGAATACCTTATCGATAATGGCGTCTACGATCAAGGGGTTCTTCAGGATATGCTGTCCAATGTCAGTTCTGAACTGGATACCTGATATGAGAACAAAGAATGCGTACAATTATCACAAATTTATAAACATGATGATGAAGTCAATATGTTGCACTACATGCAAAAAATAATAAATTTAGCAAATCTCATTCAATATGTTTAACAAACATGTCCGACCTTTTCTGCCATACCCACCTTGTTTGAAAACCTGCTCGTGAACTCTTGATTTCTTCGCACTCTTAACTTTCGGCATGTTGACTGATGTACTGGATTTATAATAGCAACATTAAATTAAGAAATGACACAACTAACACACACAAAAGTTATCTTCCAAGTTCTCTCGACTGCACGTGTGACATACGATGTTGCAATGTTGTGCATCAAGTGCGCCCTCCTTTGGTAATAATAAGTAAAGGGGTTTTTAAACTGTGATTTTGTCTACGGTTTGCCTCAACAGTTGCAGATTATTTTCAGACTTTCCGCTCAATACAAGTCCATGTTTTACTCCATGTATGTTGTTTTGTACATACATGTATTTCAGGCAAATCTGTTAAGATATTACGTTTGGTGAAGCCATCTATTAAGGCTTCTAAATAATTCTGGGGCCAGAGAAGAAATACAGACTGAAACGAGGCCGAGGTTTCTAAAACCTTATACGCTGGTTCTTGAAGATCAATAGAGGGCGGTATGCACAGTTAACGGTGGTTTTCTGTCGGCGACCCAAAAACAGCCGCCGCACTGCTACAAAATCTTTTAAGCGCAGATCCATTCTCAAACTCCTTAATACAAGTAAATTTAATTTGCCAAAAGTAACTCTAAGACTTTTTTTTATAAAAAATGTCCATGGGCACTGATATTTTTTGCTCCAGTACAAACGAAGAGTGCCAGTGAATTTTAAATTGAAGTGTGTTCAATTCCGACTTTTCAGGGATACTGGATAGGAAGGTTCCTCACAAATGTGCCAACGTAGTACATGTATTAACAATAAATTAACCTCATGGTTTGAAACAGGATGCATTTTTCAATAATTGCGACACATGAACTTGGACAAGACAAACGACACATGACATCATAGCATTTTTTTAACAATGGCATTCACAATGAATGTTTTATTGTGAGGTTTTATTCTTTCACATGCCTTTCAGTAACAGTGTCAATTAAGAACAGAGCAGATATCTTGTTCAAAATTGTTTTTTTCAAAGAGTCTTAAATCAGACATTTTTGATTTTCCTCTGGAGGCCAGCTGCACTATTGTGGTTTCCCCAAGATACGCTCCAGCTTTGGAATCACAGCTTCAGATTTTGGGCACGCCTGGTAGATCTCATCTTTGAAATTGTGCCGTTGCCGTCAAATGTCCGTGCATTTTGAAGAGCCGTGCTGTTGAACTTAGGAGAGGTGAGTTGGGTTATATTTCTGGAATGAACAAAAAAAAATGGCAAGAAATATTACAAGAGTCTTTGGTGTGGGCACTATAATCTCAAATGGTGTTATAGTCAAAGATATTTCCTGAAAGTCTGTAATATACAGAACAATCTCGGCACATTAGCAATTCCATCACGATGGCCCCCTTCAATGGCGAAGCATTGTGCTAGCTATTGTTCAGATAATCCGTCATGAGCAGTTGGTTTCTCCATTGAAGGGGGCCTCATGAGTGTATACAGCGATCGCAAGCCCGGATTCGTCCATGCCGAAAGATAAAATGGTACAGGAGAAATTAAATCTGAGAAATCCAGACAACACACAGTGTTTTCCGCTACCTAAGCTTTTTGATTATGGGTAAAAATATTACACTTAGTCAGAAAGGTATTTTGAAAAAAAAAAAAACCAAAGTATCTGCATCTGCAAACAACTGGGCAAAATATATGTGACCTGCTCCGCAAAAAAGGGTTTTGAGTTTAAACATAATACAGTTGACTCTCGTTAGTACAAACTCTGTTAATACAACATTCTGGTTATAACAAACATAAAGCCTTGGTCCCGACTGCGCATTTATATGCACAATAAATGGGACTGATGTTCCTCTTAATACAAAATTCTGATATAACAAACAATTTGGCTAGGTCTGAACGAGTTTGTTATAACGAGACTCGACTGTACATGGATGGAAAGCCCACAATGTAAGCTTTCATTTGGTATATAATAGAGCTCCATAGCCCCTCCCGTTCTGGAGATATGACGTATTTGCATATTAATTACTTCCTTGGAGTTCAAATTACACAACTGAGAAAACAGGCTTTGGAATAGCTGGCTCTGTTATAGATTTGGTTACGATGCACTCAAAATTGTAGTTTTTCCTCACTTTATTCATCGAAATCAACACTTCTGTGAATGAACCCTGAAATTTAAGGTATTGAAGATGTCATTCATGACAAAAAAAAATGAAAATCACATTTTGACAACTTTTTCACCCTCTCAATGTTGAGCGAGCCATTACACAATAATACACAGCACGACTTAATATTACCCTTGGCTTTGTTTTGGAGTGGGTCACATAATGATACCGTTTGTTCAAAGTTGTACTCTTCTTACAGGCACTTAGTCTGTCCCACACTGCCCGATTTCAGAAATATAGACAAAATACCTGAAATTTTGCATGTTGGCCAACTTGGCCGACACATTCCTCGTCCTTATTGTTACTTACTATGAGGGGATGAATCGTGAGCGCCATTGCGTCTGCTGCCCTCTACCTCAGTCGTCGCGCTTCTCTCTCAGACTCTAGCAGCGTCAGGATGTCGCCGTCACGCACGGGCCCCTTCACGTTGCGGATAATTGAACGGTTGGAGTCGTCCAGAAACTCCACCCTGACCTGCGTGCACTGACCCTGCGAGCCAGTACGGCCGAGGACCTTGGTCACCTGGTGAAATATAGATTTATATTGTAGACTAAAGATGAAGGTTGCTTTCTTGGGAGATTTGACTATTAAATTAGTCATGTTTATCCTGTTTAGTTTGGTTTTAATACAGTAAAGGAAAGGCCTTGCATGTGCCTCAATTTAAATATCTACATTTTGTCCCGTCATTCAAGATTTGCTTCAAAATCTAAATTGTGTTTGATTAGGCCAAAAAAAAGAATAGTTCTGCTTCCGGTTACCCGACCGACCCTATTTTTAGGCTGCGACCCTAAAAATTTTATCGGCATTTCCAAAAAAAAAACCCAAAAAACTTTAAAAATTGAATAAATAAAAATAAAATCTGTCTTTTCTGTCTTCACAAAATACCTCTCAACAACCCTTTTGCATCCAAAAATGCTTGTATTTATTTGTTTTCTTACTTACATTCGCTTTTTTCAAAAGAAACCTCCGTCATTAATTACAAATTCGCTTCGCGATCATATAACTACTTCGCAATTCGATGTCACGCACGGTGACTATAATCATGTGGCGACGACTGGTTCCCGCCGCGCCGGGGCCAATTTAGAAGACATAATGAAAATGCGGTAACCAGTCCATAGCTAGCTAGCTATGCGCGAGCGATAGCACGCTTTCAGTACAGTGCAGGCCACTGTCAACTGGTCGGATTCGACATCGTAAAAATGCCAAGAAAACACCGATGGAAAGAGAACATTTTTGCAAGTTAATTTACAGAATTGATCTAGCTTGTCTGTGTATGTACTTTCTGTGTTCAAGAGTTCATTTTGAGATCGCACTACTCGTATTTGGAGTGATACATGCCGCGTGTTTCCCGAAATTGTTGACCGGTAAAAACAGGTCTGTCGGCCCATGGCGGGCCGCTCGCCACACATGCTTGCATCACACACCTCGGAGTTTTGGCCAGCTCCCCGCGTCTTGACTAGCGTTGTGCATATGGTGCGAACGGCCTGAATTTTCCATTATTTTTTGAAATTATCGAACGTAAATATATTGACAATAATTAAAGGTAGGTTTTACTCACTTTTTGTTGCCATTTCGTGTATAGCTTTCGTAGTGCAATAGAAATAGTTCAGGCTAAAACTTTGCATATAATTGAATACCCCATTCAATCTGCATAAAAAAAATTGGCAAAAAAAAAAAAATTTCCGACCGACCGACCCTATTTTTGAAAGGCATGTAATCGGAAGCAGAACTATTTTTTTTTTTGGCCTTACAAGTCAATCAGTTGAAATGGTAGGGCCAGTATCACAACTCCAGTGGTAGCACTTATGATAATTTATTCATACATCAACGGGCCAGTATGTTTATTCATGAGAACAGAACAATGCATTGTTGTTATTTAGTCTACCCGTTACATTAAAGCAATTTTATGAACGGTCATGATGGTTGTCTTCGAGTTACCACAGTGTCCTAGTGGATAGCGAGATGAGCTATGGATACAAAGTAGGCCCTGGTTCTAATCCACGTTGTTGCTGCTCATTTTCATTGGCTACTTTTCTTCTCTGAGTTCATCGTTGAGATATTTTTAATTTTACATGTTAATAAAAGAGAATGACTGAGAGCCTAACTTTCAAGTGGTTTGCAGTGATTCAAAGGAAAAACATAATTATCAATATCATAACTTAGTCTTAAGTGGTACCACTGGAGTTGTAATACTGGTGCTAAAATGGTGATAATTATGATAACAACTTTTTCAGCATGCAGACGTTGTGTGCTCTTTCCCTCCCCTCAAAAAAATCTTTGCCTGAAAACAGCGCCCTCAGCGGTCATCCTACGCACGTGTCCTACATCGCGAATACGTACTGACATCTCCGTGATCCGTGTCGAATTTTGGGACGATAATATTTACATTCACTGTTCAAAATATACATGTACACCAGACATTTATAAGACTTGGTTAATCTAAGATTTGATATGTATACGTTTAATGGGACAAAATATTTTATAAAGGCAAAATTTTACCTTCGCAAGTTTGACTGGCTTGTCCATTCTTGCGTTCACTGGCAAGTGAAATATCAAAGAGGCCGTCCTCTTTCACTATTTTTAAAAGCGAAAGATAAAACAAAGATTCATTCTGTATGCGATATTTGCCCGAAAGAAAAATAAAATCATTTCGATTACACTTTTTTTTTTTTTTTGATTTTATAGTGAAATTTTGCTTAGGTAAGAAAGTTATTTGTTAAAAAATTGTCCAAATTTCAGTACTTTCGCTGGTATGCGACATCTAAATCGGAAACGAGTGCCAGGTAGTCTGGTTCCCAGACCAAAAGATTCCGACTATTCCTGATGAATCTTAGGTCCGGTAGCCTCCGGTAATACAATGTATTACAATTTACGTCACGTGACTAAAACGGGAGGAATTCCTCCTTTTTCCGAAAATTTCCGAAGTTTGCCGAAGTCGTTTCGTCGACAATCGGATAGCGCCCGAGTATTTCCGAGTATATAATATAGGGTTAATTAACTGCTAATTGCTTATTAATTTTATTTTAAATGAGTTGATAATTAATATTCATTGTTTTCATTTAGAAAACTTGAAATTCAACGACGATTTTGTGCATCAAATATACTCAGATCGTACGGCCGAACTTTTTGCTGCGTCATGTACAATTTTGAATTTGACGACCGTTACCGAGATTTTCCAAAACTCGGTCTTCATTCGGCTCCGCCTGCTAACAGTGCTATTTGGTTCCGTAATTTTGAAGATTCCAGATCAACATTACTCAATGTTATCTTACGAAAACATCAAACTGTATTATTATAATTATATGATATTACGAAGCAAGTGATTTATTTAAAAATTTGATCAGAACATTAAAAGCTACAAGTGATAAAGCGAATTCGGAAACGAAGCCGCGCTTTGAAAAAGGGCCATTAATGCCGTCATGTTTATTTTTAGCCACGGAGGCCGCCTGACCTACAATTTAAGACGTGTAGACGTCGGGGGAAATTGTCAGGTCGGGGAACCAGACTAAGTGCCAGGCTAACGGGCATTATTTTTTTTTCGTCTCGATTACCAGCGCATCATAATTAAAAATGGCGACTGCTTCGCCGATCATCCAAGCTCTCCGAAATTTCTTGTCGGGGGTACGTAAATATCGCTTAATTAATGATTTTACTTATTATGGGTATGGGGAATAGAATAGACGACATTTATGTGCCATTTTCACATGTATTGGTATTTTTTATATAGCTGAATTTCACACTTGCGTTTGACTTTTTTACTGACACTTGACAGTGACACAGTTGGAAAAATAGACTGGTGCCTTAGTTTGAGAGATGCAGTTATCATTGGATTTGCCATGCATGGCAAGGGGAACATGCTCATAACATAGTGAAATAAAATTGTAAGATTTTTTTGAGAAATTTCCTTAGATTTATTATTTTAATCATGATCCATAATTATATTTCTTTGCAGAGGAATCTCCAGGGCAAGCTACAGCTTCGCTATGCCCCAGAAGTAGCTCCGAGGTAAATCATGCAAACTTTAGTTTTGATTTTCCCGAATTTATTTGGTGATTTTTTTTTCCGCACAGGCACAGGCCTAGGGCAGGCTCAGGCCTAGGCTATAATAATTAATAAATCTATATATTTTCAGTAATGTTTGCTGCATTTAAAATGATCTATACGCCTAGCCCCAGTACTAGACTTTGTGGCAACGGTGATGCTGTGCTATGCTGTAAAGGACAAAGGAATGATATTTTCATTTTAATGTGCGACTGTGAGTCAGGCCAAAAAAAAAAATAGTTCTGCTTCCGATTACATGCCTTTCAAAAATAGGGTCAGTCGGTCGGAAATTTTTTTTTTTTTTGCCAATTTTTTTTATGCAGATTGAATGGGGTATTCAATTATATGCGAAGTTTTAGCCTGAACTATTTCCATTGCACTACGAAAGCTATACACAAAATGGCCACAAAAAGTGAATAAAACCTACCTTAATTATCGTCAATATATTTACATTCGATAATTCTTGTGGAAAATTCAGGTGCTAGTCAAGAAGGAGCTGGCCAAAACTCGAAGTGTGTGATGCACTGTACATGTACGAGTAGTGCGATCTCAAAATGAACTCTTGAGGAAGGAAAATACATACACAGACAAGCTACATCAAATCTGTGAATTAACTTGCAAAAATGTTCTTTCTCCACCGGTGTTTTTTTGGCATTTTTACGATGTCTTTCTTAGCATTCTGCATTTTCATCATTGGCCCCTGTAGCAGGGCGACCAGTCGTCGCCCGCGTGCTGTAGCTGCGTGCGTGATTATAGACATCATTGCAGACCATAGTTGAATCGCGAGGCGAATTTGTAAAAGAAAACAATAATAAATACAAGACATTTTTATGCAAAGGGTTGTTGAGAGGTATTTTGATAAAATTTTTAGGGTCGCAGCCTAAAAATAGGGTCGGTCGGGTAACCGGAAGCAGAACTATTCTTTTTTTTGGCCTCATTAAATCAACATTAATTTAACTCAGTCTTATTTTGAATCACTTCTTCTTTTTTTTCAAATAAGGACCATTTCTGAACCCAATCTTCCGGATGGCGTCTCCCACAAACTCTCGGCTAATTACTACTGCTCAAGAGATGGCCGGAGAGAGTCCAAACCCGCCACTTTAGTCTACTCGAGCGTGAAGCGACTGGCCGAGCCAAAGCCCACCGAGGGGTGAGTCAACTTCACAACCATATTTTGTTCCTCCTCCTGAGTTCTAAACACCCTGATGGAGTGCCTTGTTAGTGTTGTGCAGCTTGGAAATTTCTTTTTTTTCTGACTACAAAGTTGAAAAAAATAAATATTGGTCCTTAATACCCTAGTCACCAGAAGTGGCCAGAACTAAAATTGCCTGAAGTAGCCTCGGGTAACCGGCATTTTTCAACCATTGAGGGTTTTTGTAGCAACGCATGAAAAGTTGAAGGTTTCAAAATTAAACATACAGTTCATGTATGAGAGAGCTTTCAAAAAGTTTACTCGTAAATATGCTGTTTATCCCTAACCCCCTAAGACTTACTTTGTGGTAAAGTACCACAAAGTACATAATGTACTACAAAAATTATGCATGTACTACCCAAATACTAAAAAAAATACTAGTATGAGTGATATGCCCACTTATATGCTGAAGTACTGCATACTACGTTTTACTACTAGTAGTATTTTGTAGCTTTAGGTGAGGCTAGGGTTAAGTGACATTTGAGTATTCGAAGAAAAAAAACACAGTAATTGTCCCTTTAAGTTAGGGCTGTTTTTTTTTCCAATTGATTATCAGGTTCCCAAACTACTAGTAAATGCACACCCCTACTTAAAGGAAATGCTCAAGATACACAGTACTTTACTCCGACTAAAGCATGGTCACAAAAGTTTAAGCAAAATGCATTGTGAGAGTGAATTCCCAAGCAGTCTGTTTTTTAAACATTTTTTTCTGTTATCTTTCCACAGTTCATCAGAAGTCTCTGCCGTCCGTAAACCAGTCACCCCTGGCACCATGCCAACGTGGGAAATATCACCTGACGAACCCTACCTAAAGTGATCAACGGACGAGGCTTAGTTTGTAAATAGATTTTAGAAAGACAAAAATAACAAACTGATATAATGTTTAATTATTGTTTTGATCTCAATGCATCAGTTACAATTGGTTGCCTTTTTTGGTGTACTAGATGATTTATGCATGTAATAGCAAAAACGAACAACCCAACATACCATACCACACAAACAAACAAAGTAACAAACAAACAAAATTTGGGGTGTTCTGTCTGAGCGATCCCCGATTGTCTATTCCAGTTTTGCATGATTGCTGATATTTGAGTCCTTTTGACTTTTTGTTTTGAACCCTGCCCATAAAGAACAAAGAAAATGACAATTTGTGAGAGTGTCAACACAAATCTGAAAAGTTCATTTGGCTCAGTGCATGAACGGTTATCTGGAGGTCGTAGGTTCAAACCCACTCTTCTCAATAATTTTTGTTTAATCTAATATTGTTTCAGTTTAATATTAACAGTTTGCAATCGATAGGAGAAGGATGAAGTTGTGTGTGTCTAAGCATCGTCAGACCTCCAAATAATAATTTGCGTGGTTCAATGTGAATAAAGGTTTCTGAAGCAGATTTCAAGTTATGGTTTATTTGCATTTTTCAATTTCTTTTGTTTGTATGGTCTACTGTAAATAGTAATATTTGGAGCACGACAAATAGATTATATGTAATGAATACAATTTTTTTTGGTAGGTAAGGCAAAAGAAAAGAAATAGTTCTGCTTCCGATTACATGGCATTTGAAAATAGGGAAAGTGTAGAAATTGATGGTTTTTTTGTTTTTGTTTTTTTTTTAAAATAAAAAAATTAGGGTAGGGGCTGTCAGAATAAGGTAGGTAGGGAAACTGGAAGCAGAACTATTTTTTTGGCCCAAGAAAGAAACTCCTCAAAGCGCTAGGTAGCTCACAGATCCTACACAGAAGAAACAATTTTTTAACAAAGATCAAGGCGCTTTGCATCATTATTACCCCCTGTTCACTGGGCGAATTAAACACCAAATACAATCTCAGCTCCCTGGGGATTATACAGCTCGATGCTGCCATTTAGGTGCCAAGCAGCTAAAATCAACCACAATAACCATCTTTACTCTCACAGGTACCCATTTACTCCTGGGTGGAGAGAAGCAATGAGTGACAAAGTGCCTTGCCCAAGGACACACGCACCATAACCCCAGGCTGGACTCGAACTCGCAACCTGCAGAATTACCCGCAGACCACGAATTCAATGCCCCAGATTTTGGAGTCTAAAATACACGTAGAGAGACTGTGTTTTTGCAGACTTGGTAAAATACAACTGGCAAATTAACGGACGAATAATGGTGGTACAACAACATGTTTTTGCTTTTTCTCCGTGTAGCGATAGGGGCGAAAGCTGCAAATTCAAAAATTGGCAGTTGTGAATGATTTTCATTGAAGAAAGTCAGTATTCAGTACCCTGTGATGCACCTAGATACATGAGAGTTCGCTTTACCCCTTTTGTTTTGGGTGATTAAACTTTTATCGTCGGTTTTCACGGATTATTTATTTGGATATTTCGGGTAAACTCTCTTAGTGCTGTAAAGTTTTGGACACTTTTTTCGGTTCCAACTACACGATCAGCCCTCATAACATGTAGGAAAACGTCGTGAAGAAACACCCAAAGTTTGTTTGTGGATGAGCATCACTTTCACTGTTCAGTTTGGGATGCCATAACAACACAAGATTGTCTTTTCTCAATCCAGTAACCTTCATACCAGTCGTAACATAAACCCCGAGCTGAAAGCTGAGCACGGCTTTACGCGCCGCGCACCGCTGCGCCGCGCGTGAGGTTGTTTTGGCGCGAAGCAGCTGTGGCAATCACGGTAATTTGCACTGGTACTTGGGCCCTCTCGTCTCCATCAATTAAAAGCCTGTTAGAAAATTCCCGGCTAAAACTAGAACCTGTTTTAGTTGTAGTATACCCTTTTTCCCTTTTATGGACATGAAAATGTTCACGTATATCGTCTTTGGTTTTAGAAGAGGAGTTTCAGGTGACACGATAATAGCATTTTAATGGCGGTCATCATCGACAGAACTATCAGAGACCTCGCATGTCTCATCGACAGCTGGAAAAATGGGTTTGATATATAATCATTCTTGATGAAAACTTTATCGCTTTTGATAATGGGCCAAGTTGGACATCTTATACAACTGCACATGCGCACACAACGTGTTACTGGTGGGAAAGGGCAAGTTAGGACCGCATTGTGGGTGAGAACGAATTGGGGAAAATCGCGGTTTTTTTGTCCGTACATTGATTGGGTCGATTAGAGGCTTGTTGGAAAATTGATATCACCCGGAAACGTATCCCCCTGAAAAGGCATCATTCGGAACTTGAAAACAATCGTTGATGGTGGTTTAAAAACTACCCCCGGGTACATTTTTTGTGTGTGCATGCGTTAGAAAAGGAATACAGCCATGATACCCCAAAAATTGTGCATACGTTTTCTCTGTTTTCTCAAAATGTATAAGTACCCATTGAGCTGAAACTTCAACAGGTTAGTTGAAGTTTCAACTCGGTATACACTGTAAAAATGGTGCTTAGGATTTAAACACATTTCTAAACACTTATTCTGTACCCACTTTTTCCACACGTTTAGCATCATGACATGTTTAGATGTCTTTTTTCTGTGACTCGCATTATCCGTTTGACATGTTCAATGAATAATATGTTTAGCATTTAAACACCTTCCTAAGCGCATTTAGATATACAATCCTAAGCACATGTCCAAAACGTAAACACGTTTAGTTTCACAACATTAAAAAGTGGTAAACGTTTAGAATTGAAACACATTCCTAAACGTTTTAAACTCTAAACACGTTCTGATGTGTTTAAATGCTAAACACTGTTTTTACAGTGTATTCGAACACCTTTGTTGCAAAGCATTGTCCTCGGGCGTATAGAAATTCACGACTGTGTGTTTTCTTGACATTTCATTTCGGTTGTTGCATGCAACGGGATAATGCAGGAAGTGTGAGACACTCACTTGAGTTTTGTGCTCAATTGAGTTCGGTGAGTTCTCTGCTAAAAAAAAAAATTAATATCGACACTAAATTCGTGTGAACGAAACTTCGCAGGAGCCATGTTTTGGAGCCTGTTTGCCGTCAAGCCTCGCTCAGCGGCTGTCAGGACCCTGGTAATTGAAATGGCCCTCTCATTTCATAATTCTCGCAATAATGACGCGTATCTTCGGTCACATTATACTCTCGATTGTCATGTAATATCTCGGGCCCAGATTTCACCGGGACTCGGGTTCCAACCGGCCAGGGCCTCCCGGTGCATACACAAACAACAGATTTTTGAGACTCGTATACGGACTTAAAAAAGGAAGAAAAATATGTCTGCAAACTTGTTATCCGGTATCGAATTTCAGGTGCAAAAATGTACTCGGCTATACAGGAGTACTTGCTCGTTTTGTCCAGAGTAGAGGTATTATTTCACAAGCCTTGAATTGAAGAGGGTGTTTTTAGGTTAAATCCTATTTGGGAAACAAATTCTCGTTGACATTCGTAAAAGTTGGGAACAGAAATTGCAATAAAGGTAAACTTTTGTTCATGAAGGTAAACATATCGTCTTGGTCACATCGACTTCGAGAGGAATACATGCATGTATTTGATCTTTAATGCGTTCTGGCAAAATGAGACGGAACTGGGCAGAGGTCAAAATGAGGGTTTGCGGGTATTTAAAAGGGAATAAAATTCTCCTTGCAATACTGTTTGTTTCACTTCAATTGGGCATTCCGTTGACAAGTGGTGGCCGTTTACAGTTCGCATTTATCAACATGTCAAAAAAGTAAAATACCAAGAAAAACCTTCAAAGTTTCGAATTTTGTAGTCATTAAAATGAACGATGCCAATTGCTTTTCCTTAAAAACACTCTTATTTCACGATTTGTATACTATTTGTTTCAAATATGTGTAGTAGACATATCAAAGCTTACAAATATCAATAAATCTAAAAATCGAAAAAAAAAAATTCATTTCATCTCATTTTACCAGAACGCCTCACATTAATTATATTGATCATCTGTATGGAAAGCCAATGGTTACCACAGCCCTTGGCCGGCACCTTTAATCACTGCACTCACTCCACGGTATTTGGAGCCCTAGTTTTGTTCTTGTCTGCTGGCACCATTAATGTATGTTGAAATTGTATTGTGGATTTTTTTTCTCGAAAAATCTAAATTGTGCACTCTAAAAACTCCTGGTCAGATCGACCTGAAATCTGAATCAAAATTTGCCCAGTCTTTTTCCGGGTCAAAAAGGACACTTTTGTGAGTCAATGTGACCTAGAAACATTGTCATTTTTTAACACAAAAGGGGTCATTTTTGATCGACCCGGAAAGGACTGGGCAAATTTGAATTAAAATCGTGGGTCAATCTGATCCAGGAGTTTTAAGGGTGTAACATTGGGTTTTGCTCGCGAGCTAATTTTATAAGGAAGTTTACTGTTTTACTGCTGTCCTAGATCTTGTGAGGAAAAAACACACACAAGCTTGCTCGCGTCGGATTCGAACCCAGGACGCTTCCATCAATCATCCACAGAGTATATTAATTACCTTTGTTGCTTGAGTATGACTGACACCTTGTGTGATTAAGGACAATGACGATTTGTGAAATCGCAAAAAGGCCGGCTGGACTGTTCGGTCAGTAGAGCGCCTGAATACCGATTCAGAAGGTCTGGTTCGATTGGTGTTTTGTCAAGAAAGATGTAATCAAACCTCCACAATATTCAACTAACATTAATTTGTTTGTGTAATATTATATTGATACTATTACTTTCCATAAAGCAAATAAGTGGATCAGTGGCGTCACCAGACTTTTAGCAGGGGGGCACGTGCCCCCTGGCCCCCCCTTGGCGACGCCACTGAAGTGGATTAGTTTTTCGTCAAGAAAGATGCTATCAAAACTTCCACAACATTCATCTAAGATGGAGCCAATTGAAAAATATATATTGTCTACTGCCTTCAATCTTGAATCACATTGAAGAAAAACAATTAAACGAAAAACTTCAAACTCTCATAAGTTCTGGGCCTCGTTTCCTACCCAAAGAGTGCTACATCTCACTTCGCAAGATTCTTGACAGAGTCTTAAAATCAAGACATCGACATCTCAAGACATCGACATCTCAAGACATTGACGATTCTTATGACTAAGACTTTTTGATTGGCTGAACCCTGTCCCCTTGTAGCATTTGGATGGAGGTTGGTGATGTTATATTTATAGAGGTATACCATCGAGACACCCACAGTGCCGAGCTAAGCCGAGGGAGTGCAGCAACCCGGCCCGCCCGCCTGGTGTCCCGTCAGGTCTCATCAGGCTCAGACACGTCAGCTCCAGATCATAACACGGACCGCTCACCGGGGGCTGGCCTAGTTTCTTCCCCAACCTCGCGCCGGAGAGCGACCGGCGATTGCGGTCATTCGCACCGGAGCGCCGGCACGCTGATGAGCAGCTACCAAGCGTGCTTCGCCGTACTTTCGTCACCGTATATCGGGACTTTACATCGGATGAGTGGTTTCAGCCGACTTTGCACATCTGGCACTCTGTCGTGGTCACAGATAGCATCTTTATGAGATGGCGATGTCTTGATTTGAGGACTCTGTCAAGATTATTTTTTTCGATCTTGCTTGAGGCACGAGAAGTCTGGACTACTCAGTTCACGTCACCGGTAAGAAATGGGTAATGAGAAATTGCTAGTTAGTATTATAATAAAACAAAAATAGTTTTATAATAATAAAATTATTTTCAGAGCAGACGTTTATTCTTAGAAATACGCTATTATGATGAGTCGTAAAATCTGGTTGAGAAATTTATGTTTGCAAAAGCAAAAAAATAAAAATAATAATAATAATGAAAGATCCCAAACTTTTTTTTTTATCGAGTAGCGGATAAACAAGATCAGGAACCAACCAGAGATAATAGATTGAAATCTTTGAGGCGCAGCAAAATTGTTCAGTCAGTTTTTCTGGGAGATGACATACTGACGATAACCAACAAAAAGGCGGAGTTTGGAAAACGAAGTTTAGTACGGGTGCGGTGGGAAAGGATCGTGTTGCCGAATTGACAAAACAAAATTAATGTTATAAAAATGTGATTGTGTTATTGGTTTACTTGCAGAAATGAACAGCTATATGGTCCCAAAATTGACGATGCTTGTCAGTAAAGACAATTCCGATCTTGACATCTCGTCTCCGTCACCAGGCACCGATTCAGACCCTGGCTCCCAAACTCGAACAAAGTCGGCTCCGATGAACCCCCCTCCCCGCCCCCCGACCACAAGAAAGGTGCTCCGCACCCCAAAGTGCGCCCGGTGCCGCAACCACGGCGTGGTGTCCTGCCTGAAGGGACACAAGCGCTACTGCCGGTGGCGGGACTGCCAGTGCACCAACTGCCAGCTGGTGGTGGAGAGGCAGCGTGTCATGGCGGCCCAGGTCGCCCTGCGCAGGCACCAGGCGACCGGCGAGGACGAGCGGGTCGCGCCTGGTAAGGAAGGTGCCGCCAGCGGAGCCGGTCCTCCACGGAAGGTGGCGGGTGGAGCCGGGAAGGGGTCTAGCGGGCCGGCAGGCACGCGTAAAGTGACCCTGCCTAAAGGACCAGGACATGGGACGACTTCTGTCTCAAAGGACATCCTGGAAGGTCAGTCTTACACTTTTATTGCAGGAAATAAACTTTGGAAAGCTTAACCATTGAGTATTGTCCTTCACCGACTTAACTTAATGAGCAATTGGTCTTTTACTCAGTGCTGTCCGGGAACTTGAGAGATTAAAATTCAGACATTCAAAACAGCTTTCTCGACTTGCTTGCATGGTACTCTTTTGAATGTAAAAGAGTGAAAAGCACTCGAAGTTGTCCTCCATAGAGCTCTTTGAAAATTGTAGGAGATAGGGTGGTTTTCTCTACGGGCCATAGTGAAGAACCACTCAAAAAGATGCAAACTTTACCCTAAAAGAGTGAAGAAAAAAAACACTCGAAAAAGAGTTGCTACCATATGGCTCTTTAAAAGAGTAGCTTTTCACTCTTTTACATTAAAGAGATATACTGCAAAATCAAATATGAAAAAAAACCACCACAGGCACATGGACTGCACCATTCAGAAAGTTTACTTTGGATGTTGTTGAAGGGCGATATAAAAAAAGGAAAATCATTCACACGAGGACCTAATTTTATGGTGCCACCATTCAATGGTTATATCATACCTATACATGCCTTGCAAATTACATTGCTTTGAAAAAAAATCAGCAGGAACCAGTCAAAAGCATCCTATTTATCGCGTGGCATTTTGGCTGGTTACCCGTTTTTATAGAAGCAATTTTTTTTTTTCCATTTTAGCACATTTTAAACATGGCAGAATGTGCTGAACAAATTTTATCCATGTCAGTCTTTTCTAAAAAATGTCGTCGGAGCTAAAACAGGCTGCTTAGAAAACAACCAAATTCACAAATAAATAGACGAACGCAAGAAGAATCAAAACATTTGCTGCACCGATATTTTTTTTTTAAATAAAATACGAGGATAGAAGAACAAAGCCATTGAACATAAACCGGATACTGGTGATGGAATATTTGAATATCATACAGATAGATCAAAATAGATAATTTCGTATATAGTTTTTGTAATGATGCGCCAACAAAGTTATAAGAAATGATACGACGTTCGTTTGGACGTCCTATCCTGTTCATAGTGTTTGTGATGAATATAATTTTGGTTGTCGGTTCAAGTATTTGACGATTACTGAAATTGCAATGGCACTTCTAAGCCTCTGTATGTCGTTGACGAGGCAGGTAATGAGGTTCAGTTGAAACACCATTTTTCGCTGAAATCCCAATTCAACTTTGAAAAATGTTGTAACTTTTCTCTTGTATAAATTAACCATGTGAGAATTTTCGTCTTTATTTTTAAAAGTGAAAAAGCTTCTTTGTGAGTACATTTCTTGATTTAAGAAAGTGGTAATCTCCTACGGCTTCAAACAGTATGTAACAAAAATAATAAATAGGCGAACAAATATACAAACAGCCCAACAACCCAACAAACAACCCAACAAACAGACAAAGTGTACATATAATTATGAGTTAAACGGAATGAAATCAAATACAACATTGTTAAAATTTGTCAGGGTTTCAGTCGCATATCAAAATCGTATCAAAATGACTCCGCCCCGCTCCAAAAAAACAGGTCTACAACATTTTAGTTCACAAAACAGGGAGTCAAAACCAATCAGCCTGTATCGCGTCAGTGTTGGTTCTCCATTCACAATCAAGGGTGGTGTGGATTTCACAAAGCCCCCTAGCACTGTTTACTTTCTCGATTATGATGCACTTCGTTCCCTGCGAGACCCCCAACTCGCTGCATGCCGTCGCTCACCGAGTACAGAGCAAAACACCCATCGGGTCCAACGCCGCGCACGCACCGCCTGGCTAGGCCGCCTCAGGGCTGGTGGCTGCGCCGTTCCCCGGTCTTTGTTTTTGCTTTATAAGTTGCGATTTGACAACCGATCCCAACTTTGTGGTTATTTTTGTTCGCCTGCAGCTCTTGTTTGACACAACATACGAAGTAGTTTTTTGATGTTTTACAGGATTAGCTCTTGGCCTGCCTTTGTTGTGCATTTGTCAGTCATGTCGATGCATCCCGCAACTTTATATAATCTGTGGTTATTTTGGTATTTTTAGAAGCGCGGTCTTTAAGTACGCGATATTTGTCCATCAGTTTTGGTATCAATAGAGCAGAAAATTATTGCCATAGGAAATCGCCGTTGTCAGACATTATTTTTGTCAGCCTAAAAATGAAAGTTTAGTGGGAGACTTTTGAGACGCGTGGTGGCAGCAAACAAACCAGTCCTTTTCTGTTTATTGTTTGCGTTATTTCTGAACATGCGCACTAGCTTAAAAATGACGCAAACAATAGAAAAGCACCGGTGTGTTTGCTGCCACCAAGCGTTTCCAAAAGTTTTTCATTTAAAAGTGCCGCAGTGTTTGCTGCCATCATGAGTCTCAAAAGTTTTCCATTGAAATTTGAAGTTTTCACAGTACAACACTGAGAAAGTTTGGCAGCACACCATTTTGACAAGTTAAAAATCAGCATCGTGGTTCAGAGAAGTAAAGGTTTCACTCCAACGTTTCAGTGATTATCCGTCTAATGACGGTCAGAGCATACACAACAAAACCTTACTCTTCTGTATCTGTATCTGTATGGTTACGTTGCAGAAACCTATTCAGGCATTATCGCAACGGAGTAAAGGTACTCAAGGCACTGGGAGTTATGTCTATTATTAGGTGAATGAACTACATGAGAAATATGAGACCCATTATGTAGCACTTTATAAGGGTTTACAAGGTGCTGCGGCCACTGCCAGGACACCGGGGCAAACCCCTTCTCTTAGCGACAAGTGTTACTGGGTTCTTTAACGTGCATTACACAACACACGGGACCTACGGCTTTACGTCCCATCCGAAGGACGAAGCAAGAATGGTTAAGTGCCTTGCTTAAGGGCACAAGTGTCCGCCGGCGGGCTCGAACCCACGTCACTGTTGCCTCTGGAACATGAGTCCGGTGCTCTTAACCGCCAGGCCATGACACTCCACTAGGCCATGACACTCCTCTTGCATACTTGATTGCACAAAAGTGTACACAACCCTGTATTATTAAGCTGAATGTTTGTCTTATCCATATAGGTTGTCGAAGCAAGCCAAGCCGATCGACCGCACCGAGCTCCAACACCCCTGCCCGGCCGGTCATCTTTCTCCCTCCGTCGGTCAGCGAACGGATGCGTAAACGGAGAGCCTTTGCCGACAAGGATCTGGAGACGACCATGCTGCAGCGAGAGTGCCAATGGAGCCTGATGTACGCGGCCCAGGCCGGCCTGTCCAGACTTCACCCCCTGGTGGACCGTCAGCATCACCACCAACATTTCCGTACACCGGCCGGTACTGACACCGACTTGCCGGACCAGACCAGACAGTTTCTCCGCCGGCTGTTCCCCAGTCACAGCGCGACGGCTTTGGACGCGGCGCTGACGGGCAGCGCCGGTAATCTCCGCTTGGCCATCGAGAAACTCGTCAGTGCTTACTCGGCTGCGTCGCAGGGCGGTTCCACACCACGCCCACTTTTTGCCACAGGGGCGGGGCTTGAGACCACGCCCAGTTTACCATGGTATCTGTCGTACCCAAGAAGCAAGATCTTTAAAGAGGACGAGGGTAGAACGAACGGAGCGCAGTCTGACTGGACCCAGACCGATACCGCTAAGTCTTCGATTAATGGTATTCGAGGAGAAGGCTCGGTATCGGCCTTCAGCTCTTTACGCAGGAGAGACGCCAAGGTTCCCGATTCTCGATCCCGTTTCGGCAGTGTCGAGAGCGAAAACGAATACTCGCAAGCTTCCTCTCCAGGAAACGATAGGGACAGACCCGATCTCGCCGACACAACCCCAAATGAAATCCCCACGAACGGGAGCCTCACCAAACGCTTTGTAAAGACCGTATCGACGAAACGGTTATCGTTTTCTGTCGACTCCATTATGGGTATAAACTAATGAAAGAATTACAACTTTAAATGTCGATTGTGACTCGGTCGACAATAAGAGTAGGCCTACTGTGCAGTCAGTATATCTATACAAAGAGGAATCCTCAACTGTCGATAGGTCTACATCTTTTGTTCAATTTACAATGTCATATCCAATTTCTCCCTAGATAAACTCACATGAAACGAAGCTAGGCAAATTCAATATGAAAGATAAAATTTGTGAATGGATTGTACTTTCCTACTCCGTCCTACACAAGTTCAATCCGCATTTGTGGTTTCGAGCTGGGAGGGGGGGGGGCGAGGGAGGCTCGGAGGGGAGGGATGCCACCTGTATCCCTCCATTGTTGCAACTCAAACAGTTATGGAACTAAGAAAGTTATTATATATATAAGCTTATTTATTATACACATTAACTTAATTATACGTGTAGTTTTGTTTGTAGATTAAAATGGCGTGCTTGATGTCTTGTGTATTAACGACCGATTAAATATTGATGAAATATATCAAATGACAGAGGCGGTTTTTATTGTTGGTTATAAGTGGCAATGTGAGTTTGCGGAAACACCATGTGAAACTAATCTCGTTTGTGAGTTTGTGATGGTTCTAAGCTGAGAAGAACCAACCTCGTTCCCAGGGTGTCGAGCAGTACGCGCCCACTACTACCTGCTCTCTCACCTGGTATTGGATCATTTGCATGTGCATTATTTTTGAACACGTATGCAAATGAGGAAAAGTCTGGTGCGTTACATTAGCGTTTGTTTTTGTATGCGGTGTCTGGGGTAAAAACACAATCAACGGTCGCGCCGTGAGTTACGAAAACACGATCGTTTTCGAAGTTAAAATGTTACAATCTTATTCTGCCAATATGCAATATCACATTTCATATAAATATGAGCAAATTGAACAGGAACATTATTTTTGAGATGGCGTGGACGTTCAATTGCAATGATCCTGAAAACATGTAATGCACGTTGGAAATTAGCACCACCAACTACACGATATAACTCCATTATACTAGCAAATTGCGGTATCGAATCAGGATACAGGTAGAAAGATTCCTATCCAGGGCTTACTATTGGAAACGAGGTTGGAAAAGTAAGCACTGGGGACGAGGTTGGGGAAGAACCGGTTTGAACTCAACGTTTCGGACAGCATTCTATGTCTGTCGTCAGGAGACTTATGCTGTCCGAAACGTTGAGTCCTGGCCAGTTCTTCTCAGAACGATCACAAACTCACAAAAGAGATTAATTTCATATGGTGTCTCCGCAAACTTACCTTGCTGTCATCCTCACCATGCAAACTTTCCATTCTTAGCTGGTTCTAAACTAGCCCGCTGGATTTGACAAATAAGATTAATTCAAATGATTTTCTGATTAGGACGAAGGATTGTGTTTTCTTCACTTGTCACCAAATGTAAATTTCCTGTCTGATTTTGCTTTATAAAGTCTTAAATTATCTTTCTTCTTTCTGAATCATGGTACTGTAGGATTTTCTTTATTAAAGAAATCCTACAGTGAATTTAACTCGTCTTAAATTAAGGTGAGTTAAAGTTACAACCATGACGCATGCGCATTAGAATTACTCTACTTGGTAGCAGACAAGTAATTACGGGCTGCTCATACATGTAACACCGACTACCCGTCACGATGTTACAAGAGGGGATTGTTTCACTCAATCCCTGTAAATTATGACGGACAGATTACACCACCTGGTCGGATCAAACTCCCGTCAGAAGCTATACCAGAAACCCGAGCGCCCAAACTTCGTCACACCAAAATGGCTTCACGTGCGCATGCTGGTTTTTTGAGCCCCTTTCTTCGAGCTTCAGAGAACCGCTGTACTCTCACCGGCCACCCCGCGTGCAGCTTGGCGAGTCCCCCGCTACATCGCGGCCCGAGTTACCCCCGAGGGCAGGCCATAGCGCCGGGCCGCCAGTACCGCACGCACGGGGGAAAATGAAATACTAACCTCCTTGGGTTACAAAATGGGTCCCCAATTTGGAGGAGGGGAGATCGGTTGTCCCTGGCAGGCTCGCCTGGAATGGCGGTCGGGATGGGGGGAGGGCATACCACGACGGCAGGTGAGGAAAAGTGCATTTCCTGGAGACCATTGACACCTAAGGCGTCAAGTGACCTGTCCTCTTCAAGACGCAAAAAAAGTGCATCAGTGCTCGACCAAGAAAACAAATATACTCTCCCAAGGCGCTATGTGCCTTCCAATAAGAAATAATCATTCGAATTTGGACTGATTTCGGCCCGAATTCACTTTGTACACATTGTTATCACTTTGGAACTGAAATGAAAGGATTCCCAATTTCTAGAAAAGTAAATTCTTTAATCTGGTTTATGGGCGTCGTGAGACTTCCAGTAAATTATATTTTCCAAAAGGAACTGCATTTTTTCCAGAGTCTGTGAGCTCCTTCCTTCATTTGTTTGTTTTTAATTTGTTTGTTTTTCTGAGTTCAATCCAAAAATTTCACTTTCAGAAAATAACAATGTGTTGATTCAGTGACACAATACCAACAAACAGACGAGTGAGGAAACTATGGTGGCCATAAAAGGAAATGAAAGTCTTGAATTTCTTCTTATTGCGAATTTCTTTCGTTTAATTTTTTTTAAATCGAGATCGTATTACAAAACGCGGGTAGCCTGACAACAACACCTTTGCACATGATTCAACAGATTTCTCTCTCTTTACAGAAAAAAAAATCCATTTCATTTTTTTGGAAGGAGACATTTATTTGATTGAAAAAAAATACCTAGCTAAAGGATATTCACACAGGCGTCGTATTTCTCTGCAGCGGGTTTTGAAATCTCGGTAATCGCGTTCATATCCTAACCATAATCGTTGCATAAACCTCTCAACTTCATAACTTTAATTTCTTTTCCGGGGGGTTCAGATTTGTTTTCGGGTTTTCTGACAGCTTCCATTTTCATCCCTGGGGTTACTACGTGTCACGGATCACCCATATATGACGAAACTTTCTTTCCAATAAAACACACACACAAACACAATGAAAGGCAACACCAATTGATGGAATTTCCTTCGCTAACCTAATTCCCCCAGTTCCCGACATCCAAAACCCGCTGGTAAACATGTGTAAGAGATAGGCAAATGTTCGCAGTTATATACTCCGCTGTTGACCGAGACTGAACCGGGGGATTTGTGGTGTCTGCGCCGGGGCAGGCCTGGGTCGCTCGTCTGCCCATCGTGGGGCCAAATCGGCCCTGACAGTTGCACGGGGGAGGGCGCGGTGAACTTTGGGCCGAGCGCGACGCGGCGGGCCCGTCGAGGCTTTGCCCGTTAGGGACCCGCCCTTTCGCGAGACGCCAGAGTGATTACGAGCTGACATTATAATGCAAACTTGGTAAAGTTTACCTATTTTGGGTTATTGTTGTTGGGTATCAGTGACACTGGATATGATTACTTTACTTACGTATGTTGGGAGGATGACATGACGTCGAAGGGAAGGAAGATAATGCTAACGGTGTCGATGTCTGCGACAGTTAGTTGGCTAACCATTCCCTATAGACCATTATCATGTTGCGGCCATCTTGATTTTTTTTGGCCATTTTTTATCAACGTAACCAAAGCGAGGCTGGAAGGAAAAAAAGTTTGGTTCTTTTTTGCACAAAAAACGTTATCATTCAGTACCGTGATTGGACACAGGGAACATAACTAAAATGGTGACGGCATGATAAAGGTATATAACCCCAGCTCTTCATTAATTTATGCCTTTTACCGGAAATAATCCCACATTATTATTACAAACCCTCCTATGCAAACATACAGTCTGTGCACAGTTGTCCCGTCTTTCAAAATCAATCAAGTGACTGTTTTCAACAGTTCCAGTCCCAGCCAACATAACGCAGCATTGACTGGTTGTGACTCTTTATGCAACTTGATGCACAGATATTCTTTGACTGTAGGTGATTGATAAGACAGCTGTGCGTACCAGTTGCCTGCTTTTGTCTGTTGACTGAATATGACTAGCCAGGGTGCTTGCTTGAAATATGATCTGACTGTTGGTGACTAGCCTGTGTAAGGCAAAGCAGGGGGAAGTGGACGGAGTTTTTGACTGTCTGTGACTGTTCAGACAGAAGAAGGGTTAAAGATATAGACCTTATTCAAGAGGAAGCCATTTTCGATCGCGTTCCCTTAATTTATTTTATAAATTGTAAACTGTTGAAGGGGATGGTGCCAGACTACTTTATGATTGGAGCGCTTGCCAAGCCTCACTTTCGTTTTTTTTTAAATTGTGGGTTAAAACATTAGGGAAGCCATTGTGGATCGTGTTCCCTGAATCTATGTTATAAATTGTAAACTATTGAATGGAATGGTACCAGACTGTTTTATGATTGGTGTGCGGGCCAAGCCTCAGTTTTGGCTTAAATCATCAGGGATGTATAATCGCTCATTTTAAATTATTCATCGTGCAGTCTGGTAGTAAGGAATGAAAAAGTAATGAACTTGTATTTCATTGCTTTCATTTCCACTCGGAAGATCCACAAAAATGAAAAGTTTAGGCTTACCTCGCTTTCAGTTTAATGGCCGACTCGTGACTAAAGTCTGACCGCGTACGAAGTACTTGACTACGGTTGGAAATAAGACGCGGTCTATGCATAAGGGAAGTGGCTGCAGCCACCATCATATCGGGGCTTGTGTAATCTAGAGCCGTAGCCAAGCAATTCGGACATGGCTTAAAGTGTATGACAAACATTATACGACACCTGGGGGCGCAATTCAAAAATTGTACCAACACAAGCGGCTTGAGACGTCGGTGCATTCCGTCGAGTCGGCCGTCCAACTGGAAACCACTAACGCGGGAACTCGTACAACTTACCCTGGAGTCTTCATGTGCGAACAAAATGTCGAATTTGGACGCTTGGAGTCTGGCAAGTCGACCCAAAATCCGGCCTAGGCCTCATGTACGGGGCCGGGGCCACTGCAACATTTCGACGCACGCTGACATGTTGCGGCGTCGTCGTCATCAATACTGCAAAACTGACTTGAACTTTGCTGTAGGCCTACACAGAACTTGTCACAAAAACTTTGTTTTTGAACTGAACTGGACTTCGCAACTGCATTCCTTTGAATGCTCATTTTGTGCTGAACTGAACTGAATGCGCACATTTGTGAACTCATGATTTTGTCGAATGATCTGAATGACGTTTTGGGAATATACTCAAGTCAAGCTTTTGGATTTCGTCGGTGGTAAGTCCAACTGTATTATGGGAGTATCGAGGTGAGTGAAAGTTGATGTTTTCCTCCGGTTACACAGAACCAAAAGAGGAAAAAAGCAACTCGCATCATAATATTCTGAGCAATGGTACCAGATATTTCCGCTTTATTTTTAACAGCTGTTTGCTAAGAATTCGAGCCAGAAAACCCTCCTATGTGGTCCTTAAATCGTACATTTTTTAAACATGCATTGTATGATGTAATAAGCATGATGTAGTTATTGCCAACAAAATGTGTCGCCCTTGTGCTTTTTGTACATGAGGTTGTGTTTTGCCTTGTTGAATATTGCACCATAAAAATCTGCCATTTTCCTCATTAAATTGCTAATTTTTTTAGTATGGTTAGATTTGAGCAAGAAAAGGCACTATGCCTGTGTACATTTCACCAACAAAATGTCGTCCATTTTGTTTCTCCTACATGGGTTGTCTTTTGCATTGCTGTACGTTGAAATTCCATTCATGTAGGCGAAAGCCCTTCTGATTTAGAGTAATTTGCATATGAATACCTGCAATTTCTTTGTCAAAAGCACATACGTGTGTAATATACCGTGTCGCTTTTTTTTAATACGACATGTCTTTTGGTGCACTGCGCCTTTTACACGTGGTTTGTGGTAGCGTCGTGCACGTAGACCGTACGTGCATGGCCGGCGCATGGGCGTGGTCATGGACACGCGGTGATTCTTATTGGTCGAAAAGTTGAAAGGCCGCGCGCGCGTGGTATTCGGCCAGGTGCACTGTTCTCGCTAAACTTTCAAAGACATTCCAGCGAGGGGCTTTTAGGGGTTTACTCAAAAGTTGGAGTAAACAGGTTTAGGTTTTGGTTAAGAATGGAGGGTTCCTTGGAATTTAGTTCGCCTTCACTGTTATAATTGTATTAAACTGACTGGTTTAAAGACTTATATGAGAACAAATAGTTTGAGATTTTATATAATTATTTCAAGATGAAAAATCCTGACCACCATGGAATCGAGGAGTAAACAGCGGATTTGTCATTTAACAACATTTATTTAATGTATCATTTTCGATTAATGCAGAGCGGCATTCCAATGGGCCCAAATATCATGGACATTTAATCCATGAATTTCTAAAAAAAATTCAAAGTGTTCAAAATAATGAACTTTACACCGTTAACTTCAAGGCAACTTGCATTATAAATGCCACTAAGTTCAAGAAAAGAGCAGACGAAAATGCATTTATTTAAAGCTGATGTTTTCTTTTCAAAATTACGATTGCTTAAATTTAAATTTTAAAAGATAGCCGACGGAATTATTTTGAAGCTCATATGAAAGAATAATTGGGGCAGACGTGCTGTTGAGGATAACAATGACCAGCGATAATTCAATGTTTGGAAGATGGAAAATAATCTAAATAATTATATTAAATGAATGATTTCGATTTTGTGGTTAAAGGTGTAGAATTCAGGCGGGGTGTGTTGGGGTATAGGCACATGACGCGCACAGGCGCAGACGAGCACACCAGCAGCAGCGTATACATTTAAATTAATTAATCATTGCCTGGCATATAAGCCATGTTGTACAAATTAAATTATTAAAATATTTTGAAAACTAACATGTTCTAAATTTAAACCTCCCAAGTCAGGCAAAAAGGAAAAAACAAATAACTGCTAATATCTTAGCTTGATACATAAACTATAATAATACATGTAATTCAATTAAAAATGTGTATCGAGATAAAAATGTACAATTATCCAAATCTGTGTTTTCTATGAAATTTAATTTTGAAATCAGTGGGCATGGAGACCAGAGCTTCTTGTAGGCACATGGGTTGATGAGGATCTTTATATCACGGGAGGACATCTAAGGAGAAGGTTGTCGCCATGTTGTCTTGTAGGTATAATGATATCGTCTTCCCGAGATAATGTTTAATCACGGGTTGGTTATATCTTTTAGGTGAGATGTCGTCTTCCCGAGAAAGAAAATATTTCTTGGGCTGATGATATCTTGTAGGTTAGATATCGTCTTCTCGAGATAAAAAATATTTCTCGGGTTGATGATATCTTTTAGGTTAGATATCGTCTTCCCGAGAAAGAAAATATTTCTCGGGCTGATGATATCTTATATGTTAGATATCGTCTTCCCGAGAAAGAAAATATTTCTCGGGCTGATGATATCTTGTAGGTTAGATATCGTCTTCTCGAGAAAGAATATACTTCTCGGGCTGATGATATCTTATAGGTTAGATATCGTCTTCCCCAAATAAAAATATTTTTCGGGTTGGTGATATCTTTTAGGTGAGATGTCGTCTTCCCGAGATAACAATATTTCTCGGGTTGATGATATCTTGTAGGTGAGGTATCGTCTTTCCGAGATACAAATATTTCTCGGGTTGATGATATCTTGTAGGTGAGATATTGTCTTCCCGAGAAAAAAAAATTCTCGGGTTGACGATATCTGTTGGGTTAGATATCGTCTTCCCGAGATAATGTTTCATCACGGGCTGGTGATATCTTCAAAGATGTCGTCTTTCCGAGAAAGAAAATATTTCTCGGGGTGACTATATCTTTTTAGGGTGGGATGTTATCTTCGCGAGAAAGTAAAATATTTCTCGGGTTGATAATATCTTGTAGGCAAGCTGTCGTCTTCTCGAGATAATTGTTCACGGGTTGATGATATCATTGTATTATATATTTACAGATACCAAATCAGTTCATTATTTAATTAAAAAAAAAATTGATAGATGGCTACCTTCCGTGATAAAAATTGATCTAAAACACTCATGGCTAATATGAAGCTCTGTTAAATAAACTTATTATTGAAAAAATAAGCATCTTGTGCTGAATAAAAATCATAAACCATCTTTTAAGATAAAACATAAATTAGCTTAAAGAAAATGAAAATATAAATTAGAAGTTTAAATCTTGAATTATGAAAAACCAGATGAGTTTTTTTTAAAGAGGCAATCGTTGAAAAAAGATTAAGGCAAAATAATGTCGCAAATTAAAATCTATATCATGAAAGTGGCCAGAGAACGAACGTGGATAATGAAAGTTTTGAAGTTTAGGGAGCTTTAGCGCACTCAAAAAAGCGAGGAAAAAGCAGTGGAGGGAGGGGAATGAAAATAATAGTGATAAAAATTCTTTTCAGCTTTTAAATCCAAACAGTGCCTTGTACATTGACAATAAATAACACCAGTTTGGAAATAACAAAAATAGTTAAGTTTTTAATTTTATTTAAACAATACAAGCTGAGAACTATTAACGAAGAAGACGGCCCATCGGAGATTTTAAGAAATCGATTTATAAATGACTTTAATATCAAATCAATGGCATTGGCTTGAACGTTGCCGCATCACAACCATAATAAGTTTATTTTTTTTTGTAGAAAAAAATTATTGCCTTGAAGAATTAATGGTGTAAAGTTGTCCATTGTGCATTCCTGTAAAAGCTTTCCCGAAATAATCTTGTAAATTGTTATGTGTAAGGTAGTGTCCATTGGAATACCGCCAGCTAGAGGTCAAAGGCGTACTATTGAGAAGGACGACACCCTTGATGGGTACTACTATTGAGAAAGACGACACCCTTGATGGGTGCTACTATATTGAGAAACCGACACCCTTGATGGGTGATACTTTATAGTATAAGAGGACACTCTTGATGGGTGCTACTATTGAGAAAGACTTCGCCCTTGATGGGTGCTACTATTGAGAAGGACGACACCCTTGATGGGTGCTACTATTGAGAAGAACGACACCCTTGATGGGTGCTACTATTAAGAAGAACGACACCCTTGATGGGTGCTACTATTGAGTAAGACGACACCCTTGATGGGTGCTTCTACTATTGAGTAAGACGACACCCTTGATGGGTGCTACATCGCCAGCAAATTAATTCAACAGAATTTTTGATGTATAAATTGTAAAGACGACACCCTTGATGGGTGCTACTATTGAGTAAGACGACACCCTTGATGGGTGCTACTATTGAGAAGAGCGACACCCTTGATGGGTGCTACTATTGAGTAAGACGACACCCTTGATGGGTGCTACTATTGAGAAAGACAACACCTTTGATGGATGATACTATTAAGAAAGACCACACCCTTGATGGGTGTTACTGTTGAGAGACCACACCCTTGATGGGTGCTACTATTGAGAAAGACGACACCCTTGATGGGTGCTACATCGCCAGCAAATTAATTCAACAGAATTTTTGATGTATAAATTGTAAAGCAAGAGATTATGTTTTGTAAAGATGACAAAGAGAGTTAAAGATAATAATTATATTTTTCCAAGGAACCTCTCCGCACGATTCTTACTTAAGACACAATCTTAGCAAGCACCAGATGGGAAAGGAATGAAAATCCCGCCGCTCGGACGTGCAAAATAATTATGCTAATTAAAATTAACTTATATTTCCGAAATTAATTCTGTATTCGAATCGAGTAGCGTGCGCTCTCCGTTGATTGAAAATTAACTTCAAAACATGACGTTAAAAGTAAAATGTGAAAATCCTGATGGGTGAAATATAATCAATGACAAGAAATTTTCTTCTATAGGAGCAGAATCGTACAATCGAAAAAAATATTCGGATGATGAATTAAAAGAGCTGGTTGTCAATGTGTGTGGAAAAAAAATAAGCCGTCAGATCTCGAAACACGAAATTAAGCGGTGGCACACTGCCAAATAAATTTGAAATCATCGGGCCAAGTAGAAGAAACGAAAAGAAACGAAAGTCATCCCGAAAAAAATATCGAAACGGCAAACACAAAATGAATGCACGGTGTCAGCGATATCATCGTTTTTGTGTTACATCTCGTTACTTTCTTGAGTTGAAAAAATGGTAAATGATGGTTTTGGAAAACCATTCTTGCGTGGTAATTATTTAGTTCCTAGCCCCCCCCCCCAATCACCAACAGGCCCTAACACCTAAGCTGGTGTTCTTAAAGCCAGATCGGATTTGTATCGTTTCGAGCAGCTGATGGGGAAATGAATGAAAATCCCCAAGGCTCAGGAATCAAATATTTTCATAATGTGTGTAATGTGTATTCATTGTTAAATTACCACGTCGGCAGTACACAATTATTTTAAGTTACCGTTATTTCTTTTCAATATTTGCAATTAACGTATAGTTTAATGTGAAATGTGAAAAGGAAAACAAAATCTATGTTAACGAAAGCTATTATTAAACGGTAAAATGTCGAAATATCGGATACGCGAAAATAAAAATCCGGCAAATACGTTAGGGCGCCCTCTTTTTGAATTGACGCAAAATGTTCAACGACCACTGAATTACGAGAAGCAAAAATGCGGTTACAGACAGAAGCGAGAAGAGACGCAAAACATCAGCAATCTGAACAGAAACGAGAAGAAATGGAACGAAATTATTATTTTCGAGAGAATGTTTGTTAAATATTCTAGGGGCATGTTTACAAATCTTTCTTTGTAGAAAGTTTGCTAGAAATTTCCCATTTTACCGCACCCAACCTATTTTTCCTCTCTGTGTGTGTAACCCAATCTTGTGAAAAAAATCTAGGGACATGTGTTAATTTTTAGCCGTTTTGTAGAAGTTTCTCTAATCAACAAATCCTCTTTTTTAAAACTACACTTTGGTGGTTTTTCCCTGTAACTTGACTGAGATTCATTGTGCAGAATTAATAAGGCCATGTGTTGAAATCAATCTTAAAGTTAAACTCCTATTTATAGAAATGTCTTCGAATGCAACCACCTGTAACCACCATCAAGTGAGGTGTTTAAAACCCTTCTTTTGCCAAAATCCAGGGTCATGGATAATTCTCACTTTTTGCAGTTTAAATTTCCACGTCTACATTTCCTCGTGTAATTGAAAACCATTGTGTCAACTTATTTAGGGTCATGATGTGTGCAAATGTTTTCTTTGCTGCTTTGTAAAAAATCTCTGATCGTACCACAATCGTTCGATTGCGACCAAATTACGCGAATACGACAATATGAAACAATGGACGAGTACGAATTCGTTTGCGGGGTTGATTGAGAGTATGAACAAAGTTAAACGGGTACGAGTTCGTGTTGAGTTTGAATGCGAACACAGTTCGTGTTTGAGCTCGAGTGCGAACAAAGCTACGAGAGTTTCAGTACGAAAAAATATATACGAATACGAGTTTGTGTACGCGGTTAGTGAAAGTACGAACAAAGTAATACGGGTACGAGTTTGTGTTTGAGTTCGAATGCGAACAAAGTTCGTGTTTGAGCTCGAGTGCGAACAAAGCTACGAGAGTTTCAGTACGAACAAAATGTATACGAGTACGAGTTCGTGTACGCGGTTAGTGAGAGTACGTACTAGTAACACGGGTACGAGTTCGTGTTTGAGTTTGAATGCGAACAAAGTTCGTGTTTGAGCTCGAATGCGAACAAAGCTACGAGAGTTTCAGTACGAACAAAATATATACGAGTACGAGTTCGTTTGCGGGGTTGATTGAGAGTACGAACAAAGTAAAACGGGTACGAGTTCGTGTTTGAGTTTGAATGCGAACAAAGTTCGTGTTTGAGCTCGAGTGCGAACAAAGCTACGAGAGTTTCAGTACGAAAAAATATATACGAGTACGTGTACGCGGTTAGTGAGAGTACGAACAACGTTACACGGGTACGAGTTCGTGTTGAGTTTGAATGCGAACAAAGTTCGTGTTTGAGATCGAGCGCGAACAAAGCCACGAGAGTTTCAGTACGAAAAAAAAAACCACGAGTACGAGTTCGTGTACGCGGTTATTAGTGAGAGTACGAACAAAGTAACACGGGTACGAGTTCGTGTTTGAGTTCGAATGCGAACAAAGTTCGTGTTTGAGCTCGAGTGCGAACAAAGCTACGAGAGTATGAGTACGAAAAAAATATAGACGAGTACGAGTTCGTGTACGCGGTTAGTGAGAGTACAAACAAAATCACACGGGTACGAGTTCGTGATTGTTTAATACACAAGTACAACAAATTGGAGTTTAAGCACAAACATCTGAACACGAGTACTAAAACTGCCATACCACCACCTCATTGCTTATCTTTGAAGTATTTTGGTGGGAAATATGTTGGGGCCATGTGTAGTAGTAATCTTATTTCTCCGTTTAGCGTATTTCTTTTCAAATTGCAACAATATGCACTTGAAATTTTTGTTAAATCTTGCACACTCAATACCTTCTGCAAGATATATTGACGTATTGACGCCTACATTTGTGACAATGTGTAAAATATTTTAGGGCAATGTGTACAAATCAAACTTTGAAATTTCGGTCATGTCAATACGTTTTCTCGTCGTTCTACATTGATACTCATGTGAAAAAAATATTCTAGGGCCATGTGTATACAAAACCTTTCATCGCTGTTGTGTAGAAATATCTGCCAAACCCATATTTTTGTCCTGTGTTTTCTTCTGTACTTATATAACAAATTTTATTTACATGATTATAGGGCCATGTGAACAAATGTTACTGTGTCTCTGTAGAAATTCTTTCAAATTTATCATGCAAACTTGTTGTAGGGCCATGCATTGTACAGATCGTGTATTCCTCCAGTTTTTTTGGAAATTTTTTCAAATACCGGACGTGCATTTTCTTGAAAATTATACTTGTCCCTTCATCCCGCCTGTATCATTGTGTAAAATACCCCAGCGTAATGTGTTAAGTTTCCATAGCTATTTTTGAATCTTAAGAAAATCTTAAATGCTGGATTTAAGTTTTTTGTATGGTATGTGTATCCCTCACCTGTTATAACTTTATTGTGATTCATTGAATGAAATACTCTATAGGGACGTGTTAACAAATCTACCTTATTCGGTTGTTTAGCAGGAATTTCATCAGTTGCAACGACATGCCCATCCCCCCTCTTAACGAAAACAGCGAGATTTGTTGTGCAAAAAAAATGCAAAACATGTATAGGGCCATGTGTACAGATCTTACTGATCACTTGAAACATGCAATAGTCGTGAAACATGTAATTACATCGATGGTTTATCCATAATTATTCCGCGACATGAAATAGTCTCTGATCCTCGTCGAAATATGTGCTATTGACAAAGATTGTTGTTTGTGATTTGTTCTTCTATATGATGACATACTTTCCATTCCGGTAAGTCCGATCAGCTGAAGTCGGCAATGTGAATATTGTTTCCCTTTGAAAAGAATCGCGTTGCTTTCGGCAAAATGGAATGAAATATGTTCTATCCTTAACATGCCCTATTGACATATTGTTCTTCTAATAAGTCCGATCAGCAAAGATCGGTAATGCCTGTTGTGTTAGGGCCATGGTAACAATGTTGCTAATAATCAGGTGATGACACCTGTTAATACGTCGGATACACCCCATAACCACTTTGTGAAGTGTCGTCGGAGTCTACACAAAAAAAAGGGATTCATTGATATTTTTTTAAATCCACGAAACCAGCGGAGGTTTTGATTGACATTAAATTTTTAATTCTGATAAGTCCGATCAGCACAGATCGGCAATGTGAATATTGTTTCCCTTTGAACAGGTTCGCGTTGCTTTTGTCAACATGGAATTCATTATGTCCTATCCTTAATATTGTTTGTGATTTGTTGCGTTAGGGCCATGGTGACAATGTTGCTAATAATCAGGTGATGACACCTGTTGCATCGGATACACCTTGCAAAGTGTCGTCTACAGAGTAAAATAAACTGAATTCATGGATATTTCTAAGACCTGCAAAACCAGTGGAGGTTTTAATCGACATTTACATCTCAATTCTGATAAGTCCGATCAGCACAGGTCGGCAATGTGTATATTGTTTCTCTTTGAAAAGGTTCGCGTTGCTTGCGGTAATCTGTGCTGTGTAAGACTCTGCGCAACCAGTAGGATCAGTGCCAAGTGGTTATTAGAATGGTCCTTATATAAGTTTGCCCCTTTTCTACGCTTGTACCCATTACTGTGGTCATGTAAGGGCCACTAATTGCATTACCTTCACTGTTTGCATGTGAGTATGTCTGTTTCCCTTCTATGGTTCTACTCATTGGGCCTATGTGGTCAGGTAAGGGCCACTAAATGAAACTTTACCCAGTTAGGCCTAGTAATCTAGGTAGGGTCGACCTAACCACTTTTCTCATTTGTCTATGGTTGCATCTTTTCATTATAGTGGTCAAGTAAGGACCACATTTTCACTCGTTTCATCGCAATACTGGTCAGTAATTTGCCATAAGCCACGTTTCTCATTTTTGGTTGTATCTTTTCATTATAGTCGTCGGGTAAGGACCACATTGTCCCTCGTTTCACCACAATACTGGTCAGTAATTTGACCTAAGCCACGTTTCTCATTTTTCTATGGTTGTATCTTTTCAGTATTATAGTGGTCAGGTAAGGACCACATTTTCCCTCGTTTCACCACCATACCGATCGCTAATTTGACCAAGAAGTCACTGTGTACTATACTGACCTAGCCTAGCTCCGCTAGGTAGACATGTTTTCTCTTTTTATAAGTCCATTTTCAGCCACTTGTAGGTAAATATGACGACAGGCAAGCCCGAGTGTTGCTCTCAGATGCGGAGGAACCGGAAGCAGGGAGGAGGAACAACGGATGCCGGAGGACCCTGCTTGCCGGGCGACCCATTACTGCTTTCTTGGGTAAAAGCATTGATACTTTCCTTTTGAAAAATGTCTTAGGCTGTCTTAAGTGGTTCTGCTTGTTGTGTCCACGATTACTGATACATTACGACAAAAATAAGATAAATCTACAAGAACATTAATTTAAATACTTTTTAAAAAGAATAACCACTTTTCCCAAATCAACAAATAAAAAAGAAGAGCAACAGACGAATATTAACCCACTCAATTTTCTTACACGTTTTCCTTCTAATCTTTTGGCAGAGATGAGGGTCTACAAGCTTAGATGTCATTCTGATATCAATTCCGAATCCCAAGGAACCGGAAGCAGGGAGGAAGACCGACGGAAGGACTGATGACCTGCTTGCAGAGCAAGTCTTCACCAATTCTTAAGGTAATTTAGGAAAAGGGATTCAGATGTATTTTTGGTTTCAATATTTTTGTCTCCGTCTTCGGGCAGTGGCACATCATTTTTTTAAATGAAATAATCTACTCGGTAGGTGCATCAATCTGGTAGTTGGTTTGTGTCTCGATTGTAAAAAATAGAATAATTTAAGTAGATGACCTTTTTTTTTTATCTTTGCAGATTCCTCTTGCCTCGCGTAAGCAGCAGAAACAGTGACAATATACATTGCGGAGTGCAGTTGTTCAATATGCGCTGATCTACGGAGTATTATATACTTGGTTGCCACGGTAATTTGGAGCTGGATTTTTCAAAAGAGTTTTCGCGGGGTTTTCGCCCATCCCGTAATCAGCAATTCGTGCCTTATACTGAAATGCTTGAAATTATATTTTAGTTGATTTAAAAATGTTTGTCACACCCCGGGTAAATAAATAAACACATAACTTTAAATAGAGGATCGGAAATGGAATCATCATATTTTCCAATAATGGTTTTCTGTATTAAAAAAAACAACCTCAAATGAGAATTTGCTTTTGAAAAATTATTTTCAGCCCGTCCCAAGTCCATATTATTGGGTTTCAAATGATTCTTGTTCGTACATTTTACTCACTCGACATTTTATTTTATTTCCTTCATAATGCCATAATTGATACACATGTATAATGTTTATTTTTTTGGCAATTTTGCAGATTAAACCTGAGTGAATAAGAACTTATTGTATATAAACTTTTTGTGTCAGTATGTCTAGTGTATTGTCTGAATATGATAATGAGTATAACGACTTTGAGGAGCCTTCGAAGTTAAATACATGCATCATAATACCAATATTTCTTAGGTTATATCAACTTTTTATGTTTTAGATTAGAAAAATCAATCTATCCAAAACCGGACCAGCCGGACGTTAGTTTTCTTGTCACTGTGGGTTCGAGTTTGAAGTTTTTAAACCACACATTTCGATTCATAGGGAAGCAATGAAAACGATGCATAGAAACCCAAAATTGACACAATTTAGATAAAAAAAATATTGCCGTTTCTTAACGAACATTCTTGATATACTTGAGTAAAAGGATCTTTCAGCATCGATTTAAAAAAATCTTTCTGGGAAAACTGATTTTTTTTTAAGGAGGAATGTCTTAGAACGTTGCTGGTCTTCAGCTGAAAATGAAAAAAAAGCAAGTTAAAGAAAGCACTATTTATTCCCCAACGTGTGTAATGAAGAAGAACTGGCATATCTCTGAGAAACAGAATACAATCGTTATTAATCGTTGGCTTCGGTGGGACTCATAGAGGTTCTTTATGTCTATGGTGGGACTGCATCAATCCGGTCACTATCGCCCTCTATTGACAACTGGGTCCAATCTCTAACGCTGTGCACGATCAAAGGAGGGGGCGCTGTTCATTATGCACTAAATGTTACGTTCAAGTGTACACCGCCTTTATTATAGGCCCGGTATTTCCAGCATTTCCTGGCGTTAACTTTACAGCAGCATGGGCGTTGATCGGTGGGGGACGGGGGGTGGGGTGGGGGGTTGGTCTGGAGGGGGGGGGGGTATTTGCTCCCCCCCACTTGTTTGCCCCCGAATATCAATCGTAGCCTACATTTGATTATGTAGGTCAGAATAGCTGAGTGAATAACTCGACAATGATGTTCAAATTATGATCTTTTGCTCAAAACAAATTGGTTAAAGTGGAAAGAAATTGCCTGACATCGCACCACAGAACGTCTAAGTAGAATCCAACATTTTTCAGGGCCTTTCAGCTGGCCCCGATTCCCGCGCCATTAGAGATTCGCGTTTCGCACTCGCATTAAATCTCATCAAGGTATGTTCCCCTCCCACACACACACCCACACAGACATTTTTGAGAAGCGATTGATGGCCTTGACTTTACGTTAAATCTACTGAAAATGTAGGCCTCGGCATCCTCTTTTCTTAATTCTTCTTCCCTTTTCTAATTTTTTTTTTTTGGGGGGGGTGTTAACACCCGAACTCTCCATCCCCGCTTCGCATCGCTCATACAGCCGTCGATGGTCCATCTCGGGCACTCTCCGTCTGATGACTGCGGACGTGTTGAATCAGCGATGCTGCGGCGTGTTGCGTGCCAGTTGAAGGGCTTTTACCGCTCACGACAGGCGGCATTTCCTGCGGCCGTCCGTTATTGCTCGGCCGTGTTTGCGCATTGATGGAACGAAGAGAAATAGGGGAAGATCCTATCGACAAACTCGAGGGTTTGGGAAGGACTTGGGCTATTTCCACCCACCCGTAATGGCCTGTATGCAGTCTACGCAAGTTGTTTGTAAGATTTGTTAAAGAGCGGTTATGCTGAAAGCTAAATCTCTGTCGATAACGACTGCCTTTTCTTCTGCTGGAAATATTAAAACAACTTCGTTGTTTTAAACACGTTTGGTTAAGTTGCTCATTTTTAATATTTCGAAGTTATATTTCGCCTTTCTTCAGGACAGTAACGCTAGATGACTGTATTTAACAATGTGAAAATTGATGTAGAAAATGCGAGAAATTAGGGAGTTGTAAAATTAAATTTTGAGAACAAAACTTGAGATGCCGCCAATCAAGGTGGGAGGTTGCGCATTTTTGGAAGTCTTGAAAAAAAATCAAAACCCAGTTAGGCCTGTTGCTTTCCATACTTAAAATGGGCTAATTAATGTGGCTTTTTGGACCCATACGTTTATACAAATCACGCTCATGCATTAATTATGAATATAAACCGAAACAGGGAGGGTTTTGTTTAACCAATCTACTATCGTCCCAGAAATAAACCTGTCAAATCTCTGTCTAATCGAAGATTAATGACGTCGATCGGCCAACTTAATGGCGATGAGCGGAACCTGTCGGCAGGATGAGCAAATATGAACAATGTCTTGTGGACATTTCAGGATGTGCATTAAAAGCCCGGGATGATGGAGCCGCTACGTCAGAAATAGTGCGTAGCATAACACCCGACTGCCATTCACATTAAATATTATACATTGCTTGATAGTTTGGCATGAAGGTAACATTGTGTTTGCAACATTAGAAATGAGGTGCCCTTGTCAAGTATTCACTTGAGTGTTTCGTTTTAATTGTGGGAAAAAAACATGTTTATCGTGTGTCAAAATCAGGCACTTATAGGAAAGAAGTCTATTTGGAGTTACTGCAATAATAGTAAAAAATATCGACCTTGCTCTGTCGAACGCCGCTTTGTTTTTTTAAATTTGATATTCCAGAAAACGAAGTTATTAAATTTTGAAATCAGTCGACTGTTTGAAATGTCGGCTAATTTTGCGTCATTTCAGGACAAAATCTTGAACAAAATATCATTTTGTGAAATGACATGCTTATCTGGAAGTGTTGTTAAAACACTTAGTTGATGGAATTTCAGTTTAACTTTTGCAGAACATTTTAAACATTAGTGGCATCGCAAATTTAAAAACAATCTCAAAACCACTGAAAATCAGCCCGTGTCATGCTGCAGCTGTTTCTCCATTCATAGCTCCGCCCAATTTGGCCTGTTTTTTTGGACATACCACGTCACATTTAGCAATACAAAATAATTATAATTTGTGGTTAGTTTAGGCCAAAAAAAAAGTCTCCGGTTTCTGGTATGCGCTCGCGTCGCCGTTGCCATGCGCGTCGGCAAAATGAAAAAGTTTTTTTTTTCAATGAAAGATGATGTCTCAAAACCGCCAAACTCACTGGTTTGACTGGAATCCTGCTGCTGCACAAGTTTAACGTGTTTTTAGATTGGGTTATGGTCGAGAATAAGCTTTATGTGGCCTCTCTGGACTCCCATATATTTGCACTAAGTTTAGTCGGGCACCATTTGCAGTCATCAGCCGACATTTGAAGCAAAAAAATCAGGTAAAAAAAAAAAAAAAAAGCCGCGTCGCCGCACCACTTTTTGGGCAAGCTCCATACAAGACACCGGAGACTTTTTGTTTGGCCTTATAGAAGAAGTTGAGATAACGGCAGTAGATTTTCTTTTACTAGGAAAATGGCAATGATGCCATGGCAACTAATCTATACGTCGGCAGACTAAGCTTCACATAGGGAAAAAAACATCCTTTTGTTTGTTGAGTGCGGGCAGGATTTCATCACAGATCAATCCGCGCCGGCGTGTCAGCCACAATTTACTCGGGGATTCCTCAGCCAATTACGGTCCCAATCCCTCCTCAATTGAAGCGGGAAAAGTCCCCCCTCAATGCACCCCGTAATCCTGCCCTGGCGTTCCGGTGGAAGGAAGTGGCGAGAATCAGAGATAATTGTCTCGGCAGTTTTTTCTCCTCCATTCTCTGACCTTAAGAGATAACTCCACACTCCATCCCTATACGCCTTTCACAGAATTCCAACAAACCCAAGGTCTTAATCAGAGAGAAAAAAAATCTCTGACGATTGAAAACGATATAAAATCCCCGGTAGATCCATTATTGTTCGGTTAACAAAATTAACAATTAATTTGGCGAACCAGGCGCAAGGACGCAAAGCGTTTTCATCACCGTCTTGGTGTTTCTTTTTTTTCCACGGCCACTTTTGCTTTTACCGAGTCTTGCACCGAGCCTTCGACCGGGGGTAGAGAGCTCAGTGACCGGGCGCGAACTCCGCACTTTACCAGTCAGGCCGCCGGAGGAAAATTGAGCTTGATCGGTGGTTACCTTTGGCGGAACATTTGGGACTTTGTTTTCATTCATTTTCCCCCGGTTCTGGAGCTGTCTCCTTTGATACCACTGCAGGGTTTGTTATTTCAAGTGTTTTTTGTTTTTTGTTTTACTAGAAAGTGAGAATTTCCTTCGCACATGGTGCGCAGGAAAACAAAATAATAAGGACTTGATGAAAACCAACGCCTGGCGGTGTCGCTTTGAGTTGTCGAAGGTATCAGTACACTGAGAACATTGCATAGTCATAGCACTTTATAGCACAAGAGTGGTTCAATGTAGATACCAACAGATTTTTGTTTAAACGCGTATTGAACAAGCGTGCAATTCCATTTATCTCTCTTATAAGTAAGCCAATGCACAATTTTAGACCTTGCACAATCGAAAACATGCATGACATTTTGTCATTTTCTGGTATGCATTCATCCGATCGAAAGATCGCTTGAAACAATTAATTTAGTTTCTGAAAAGGTAAAGCTTATAATATCGCCACTGAAATTATTCGTCCCATTACCCAGTTTGATTTTTTATACTCGTTCCCATTCATTTTCAGTGATCCGATATTGTATTCAATAGAACGAGATGAGACCATCCTCGTACCCGTCAATTCATTATTTCTAGGGCGACAACTTCATTAGGCTTAATCATTTCCAAATATATTACAATTGATAATAATTGTAAGCATGAAAAAGATTACCCCCAATTGCAGGAATAAGGAAGACGCACGCTGTAGTTAACCTCATTTCCCATGGATGAATTAAGTGAACAATTGAATACCAAGCGAATTACTGTTCTTGCGATGCACATGCATGACCCGCTCGCTCTCTTTTCCCGCCAAATGGTTTTCCCGCTCATTTTTTCCCGCCATAGGCTCCGTATATGATGGATCAAAAGTCACGACTGCCTCAGCATCCAAATGTGCAGGGAAACCAGCAGTAGCCTATGCAACGCACGCACGGATATAACGAAATGCCGAACGTTTAAAGTTACGAACTTTCGATTTAAATCTATAGAATAAATACTTTGGTTTCCCAAACGAGATTGGATAGACGTACTACTCAGTCCAAATTTAACCTTGGTTTTGTTTTGATTTGGTGGGAATTTAAAATTATTCTCCGAATTGGAAGTCAATGTAAATATCTTTATGATTACCGCCCTGTAGGAAGGGAAGTAGTATACTTATCTAGACACGATCTTTGTTAAGTATATGTTGAGGCAAAGGGTAAGGCGCATGGATATACATAATGGATCAGTTGTGGAAAGCACTCAAAAGATCATCCGCGTGTATGCTCGTTTCGCTCCATGCATGTCATGTAACCATTGACATTCTTTTCGTCAACCCCGACCTACATACCTTCCTGCCACGTTCCAGATTTTTTTCTCCAGTTCACCAAAGTACAGTTCCATGCTCGAGGGTCTGCAGTCGGCTTTCCCAAAACGTTCATACTAATGAGAGTTAAAAACTTGCGAACAACTTTCTCGACAACTGGGGTGATAGCGAAAAAAAAAACACCTCAAAATGTCGTGATGGTGGACATTCAAAACCGGGGCGGGGCACGAATTGTTTCTTGGTGGCGCTGTTTATGATAGAAACCTTTATGTCTCCCATTTGCTTCGTCACGACCGTAGTGTTTCCAAACTATGGTCAGCCGTCCAGGCCACAACATTTAACAATAAACGTACTCAGAAAGTTTTGTAAAGACAGTTTCAAACACACTGAAAAAAAGCGAAGACTTCTCCCTCTTCAGCACAGAGTGCACAAAAAGTTCAATTTTGGGGGAAAAGTTGGCAGTCGAGGTGGAAAATGTGCAACTTATCGCCGCCCCAGAAAAGGACGATTATACCTGCATAGCACATAGAATGTTGTGGCATACTGGTTGGGTGCTCTTCATATCTGTATTCAACCCTTTGACAATCTTTGTGTGGATATGATGACGACTAGAGGATTTCATGATATAGACAGACTGATTGGGGAAAACTTGGGTGGGGCCGAAACTCTTCCCGATATGTCCTTTCTCAATACAACTCTGGTTCAACCTCGATTGAATTCAAAACAATAAAACACCAATAATCAAGACAGAAATAGACCACTGATTCTGTCGTTAAATAGAGATTTTATTCAATATACAAGGCATGATCACCTGTCCAAATAACATCCAATATAATATAATACATTGCAGTTATAATAATAATGTAGCTATAATAATAACGTAGCTCCTCATGCCGAAACGTCCATTTCTGTAATCGCTTTTACGCAAATTGGTACTGCCCCAAGCTTTGAAATTGTTCTTCCTGATCGTAATTTTAACTTCCCCTTGTGGAAGTTAAGGCGCCAATATTCACTGCACGTGGCCATTACTTTGGGTACCATCTAAACTACGGGGCTAGCGACATGTGAGCCTTCTGGCAGTGAGTTCTTTATAGTAAAACCGAATATTTAGCCGGTTCAGTTTTTGAAAGGCCAAGGAGACATCAAGATTCCAGAATGTTTACAACGGGATAAGCGCAGTAGATAATATTAGCAAGCCCATGGCGACAATAGTATACGTATATTAACTGCTTCGAGTGGTGTAGTAAAACTAGGCCCCTCCCCCGAGGTGATCCATTAAGCATTCTAATATTTTGTCCCGAGGCGAATACAATGCTCCATGGATCACCGAGGGAGGCTAGTTTACTGCAGCACGAGATATAAGGATAAAGCAGTCAATATTTGTTTTATACCACCTCTCCCACAGATTCTGCTTGATTTTAAGCGATAACTAATTAATTTAATCTAAATACAATTAAAATGTACTTCAATTCGAATACGAAATAATTTGAAAATTTACTTGCACTTATCTAAACTACCCTGTCAAGAAATGTTTGGACCCAGCTTTGTAGCGCAAGGCTTGGGAACAACACGCGCAACGCGCACACCCGTATAATAGGCCTATGCATTAATTGCACACAATACCGATTCTTATGCGTACAGTACTTTGGTTGCTACGGGTATAGTACTTTTGGCCGTGCACAGAAAGATAGCAAAGAAGCGAATGCCATGTGACTCGCTCTCGGCCAATCAAGATACAGAATCTGTGGGCGAGGTGTTATAATAATAGATATTATGCGTCGTAGATAACTCAGATGTTATTGGTTAACTTAATTTTATAAACTGTAACAATGAATGCCGACTCGGAAAAGTTTACTCATGCCAATCCCAGCGAGTGTTGGGAGTGTGGCCTGGTGGTGACGGTTCGTGACTCATGATCAAAAGGTCAGGGGTGCGAATCCAGCTGCTGGTCATAATGTTGTGTCCTTGTGCAAGCCACTTCACCCCCACTTGCCTATTTCCATCCAGGAGTATAAATGGGTACTGGCATAAGCTGGGTAGTAACCTGTGATTGACTAGCATCCCATCCAGGGCCGGGGAGTAGAAATATTCTCCGTCGTTTCATGCTACTGCTGAAACCGGAGATAAACGCCGGCCTGATGGGCCATATTTGCTACTGACAAACTTTACTACTTACTACTATCCAAGCGATATAAAACCACGGCCCTTCAATTCCGCCTTTACTCAAAATGATCTATTATCAAAATGTGCAGTTTGCGTGCGGTCAAAACGAAATGAATACTCAAGTTAGCGCACACTGCTTGGAACACTAAACAATATTGTAAGCTATCTTGCAGTCCCAAACGTTTGGAATAATGTACTTATCCTAAATAGAACAAGAATGTTTTTCTTCTCTGAATTGTGAGACTTTTGAGACGCTTGGTGGCAGCAAACACACTGGTCCTTTTCTATTGTTGCGTCATGATTTTTGGACATGCGCACATTAGCTTAAAAATGTAAAAAGGTTTGATGTGCGCATGCATGCACTTGCAGTTGGAACACCGACATGGCTTTTTGAAAAGGTGATTTTTTTTCCTCAAATAATTCGAAAGGTATTGCACAGTCAATAAGATAATCCCTTGCTTGGCTCTGTACAATGTCGAGTAGACTTTCTTTTCTTGAAAAAGTTCTTGTATATTTCTTTATGTGACCGTTGGTGAGTCTAAGTGAAACATTATCGTTGCAACAACTTAAGTAATTGAGGAACATGTTTGCAACATGCATATAAACACACAAGTTTCGGACGTCGCACTATAAGAAATATATACTACCTTAAAAATGGCAACACTCTTAATATATTATATATCTATTCTTTTATTGATGAGACATTCGTGCAGATATATGCACATCGTAAACAGAATGCCTCTGAGTTTATTCATGTTATATTTGATTTGTATAATCTTCTTTAACAACAGAAAGAATCTATTGCACGTTTCAGAATCACTTTGCATTTATCAACAATGCGCACTTTTCATTCACATGATTATATACAATAAATTCCACTTAAATTACACGTTTCATAGTTTGCTATAGGTTGTACTGGTAGTAATTATGTTGACATTATTATATCATCTCTTTAGTTGTTTTAAAATTTTAATTAATGTTACATCTCTGAACATTAGCAGTGAACATCACGTGATAGCATTATTTACACAATTTAAAACGCTGACAATGATGCACTGAAATGTAATTAATTGTATACACTTGTAAAAAAAATGAAGCATTTTTTTCTCAAAACAGTACCAGTTCACAAAATGCAAGCTGATATCAAAAGGTAGCCCACCTGACGTGCTTTCAAGCGACAAAAATTGCTAGATTTCGGTTTGACTTGATGCTGAGATTTTGATTAAAGTTTTGAACACAAGCATACAATTACCACCCTTGATCTGGAGCTTCGATTTCATTTTCTCATCATGAATTCTACGATTTTCTCTTTTCTTTCACACAGCCATCAATAAATTCATGCTTTTCCTCACAGAATTACCTTACCTCTTGACGGGACATCGCTTTGGTTTGTCCAACGATGCTTAATACCAAGGTCTCATTTGCCTCAAATAATGCTGATGCAGGGCTTAGTCAAGTCGAAAATTTACCGACTGAACTGATTATTGACCTATCGCGGTAGAATCGCGTCAGCGTAGCTTGTGAAATATTGTCCAATTACATGATATACAAATGGACGCGGAACGCGCAAAATCTGAGATAAATAGTAGTGTTCCCTAACGTGGCGCACTTCGACGTTTCCCCCGACTTTCCTCATGCAGTGTTGCCAAACCTCTTTGTTGAGCAACTTCAAATTCATTCAGTGAAATACTGTTACTATTGACTGAATAATTTTTGCCGTTGAAGCTTTGTTAACATTTTACTGTCATGAAATTAAGTCTGAAATTCAAAAACGGTGGCGTTCGGAATTGGGCACGAATTCGGCCGAGTGTTCCCTAACGTGGCGCAGTCTTGAACAAATCTCGTAAAATCCCATGTTAACGTCTACGAATTTCTTTTAAGTTGATAAATTCGAATAAATCATAATTACCTCAACTCACATACGCAACTATACAAGTTTTCATCAATTTTTTATTTTTTATTTTTGGTCCAATTTTAATAGGGTTCATTGTGCACTTCCTCCCAAAAAATCGGAAACTCACTCCAAAATATAATTTCCCAATACAGTCCATCATTTGCAGCTATACAACTACAACTGTCGAACTTATGTTGAAAAGCATACTTGGTTTAAAGATAGTAATGGGACTAAACTCCCTGTAAAATTATTCTTTCTGGCATGCTGTCATTTTGAAGAAACAATAAAAGGACATTTCCAACGATTCGTCTCAGTTCGTTTTTAACGCGGCGAAGCGCGCGCAAGCGTTGACACGGCATACACGTGCGAGCGGTTGCTATAATTCGTCGGTTCAGGGCGCGACATCGCGTAGCTGCAATCGGCTGAATGAGAACGTGTCCCAGATGCTGTATTCGGGTACAATTCAAAACATGACTCGGCACATTTCGATTTGAAATCAAGATCCTAGAATAGTGTTTTCTCGGAATATACAGCCTTCGCAGCGCTAAAACTTCATCAGGCTAGTTGTTAAGCACCCGTCTTGAGATTTTTAGAACTTTTGTTGATTCAAACGAAATAAAAACGCACAAATTACAAATGATGTACTCGACCTTTAAACAGAAGGAGAAAAAAAACTTGCAAATGAAATAAGATCAAACCATCAACGCACCAAAACTCAAATATCAAGCACCAAACCAACAGTCACATCATTGTAAGCAGAGAGCATCCAGCACAGCAGTACATATCCGCACACTTTAAAAGTCCACAAAATCTCTAATTGCGCACGCCCAGTCCTATCGGCATCTTTGAGATATGGCAAACAAAATAAGAGGGCGCTGTTTGATTTGGGGAAACTGTTTTGTATTTACCCATACCAAATAGCGCACTCCTTTTGTGTCCACCATATCTCAACTAGGCTAATACACGCACTTATGACACCACTCGTGAAATTTGTTTAGCACCCTCTCTTCTTCATACAACACACTGACGCATTCACGTTGGGCCTATATAAGACGACGTTTCCTGTCCAGCCATATAAGTAACAGAAATCTCAATAAACAGAAAGTTTAATTCACAAGGTTTAGATAAATAAAACAAAACTCTCCGAGACACTTCACACGAAAGGTTGGCAAATCGAAATGTAAACAATAAAAAAGTCTGCTGTTAAATGAAATAAACAAAATGACGTCGGATTTGAGAATAGTGCGTATGCACCGACCGACAATCGGAAATGGAGGACTTTTGAGACGCTTGGTGGCAGCAAACACAACGCTTGGTGGCAGCAAACACAAATGTTTGCGTCATGTTTAAGCTAATGTGCGCATGTTCAAAATGGCGTCAACAACAGGAAAGGACCGTCGTATTTGCTGCCACCAAGCGTCCCAAAAAGCCCTCCACAACAAACGCCTACGGCCGGAGACGCACATCACTGAACAACATTGAAAAAACCTTTCGAAAAAGCGGTTGTCAAAATTAAAACTGAGGTAAATTTAAGTTAAAAAATGCAATGACCTGAAGTTTCTTTTCATCCGATTCGTACACCTGTCCACTAGAACCAGTAAATGCTTTCGGCTCGACCATTCACAGAAACCACGCCCTCTTTGCCACTGACTTACAGGAGGAATTCTAATATGGTTATTCCCTAAACTAGGTGAAGTTCCTACCACTTCTGTCCCCTCTTTCCCTTAATAAACAAAATCATCCCTTCCAGACACAGGCGGACACACCAACCAACATCCTTTGAGAAAAAAAGTTCAGTGAAATCCCCTGAAACAAAATCATGGCTGTAGGCCCTACAGACAAATTGTGCTTTGCAGAAAAAAAGTGTCATCCCCTATATCTCTAGGGCTTATAGGTTTGAAAGTTAATACTGGTTTATCTTCACCAACTTGCTTCGACGGCTCATTTCAACGGCCGTGTATTTGTCTCACTTGCTCGTCTGTTCTCTGTACGAAGAGACTTGTAGCGCAACCCTCTGAAATTTGTTCACAGTTTGGTTGCCAGCAACCTCGCTCGGGATTACGGTACAGACGCAAATGAATAACATCTCCTTGGCACGATTATGCAATATAATCGCGCACGTCCTGCGCGTCAAATCCTTGACTCCCCGGGCCCCACGCTGCTGTTCGATTACAAAACGAGTGGCTGTATCCACAGTGTCAAACAGCTTGTTATCGGTGCTGTTTACGGACAGATTCAACCGTCTGACAGTCGCTGGTGACGGTCCTCGGGTTTTGACTTTGGCCATGGGTGTTGCCTTCTTTTCCTCCTGTTTCCAGCCTTTCCTTTGTCCAACCTGCCATTTTATTGACAGCTCTGCATTTAAGACGTTTGCGTTAAAAATCAGCTGGCTTTTTTGTTCAGGATGGCTATAGGGGCTCAAATGTTTAACGATCAAGCTGTTGCTTCGGTGCTGGGTAGTCTGGTATACTGGGTCAGTTCGATGTTTTGACCCCTGCTAGGCGAGCAGTTTCCGTCGCTGGTTGATCGCCCCCTCCGGACCGAGTTGGCCTGAGTGACCATAGTGGTGGTGCTGTAGCGAGAGCTCTGGTACGCCGACTCCCCACGCCCGCCACCGTACTTCTGCCGCCGCCCGCCCCGGGTGCAGCACCGGACGGTGCCCCGTAGGGCCTCCATCACGTTCTGGCGAAAGTTACGAGACATGAAGCTGTAGACCACGGGGTTGATGGCGCTATTTAGGAAGGTTAGAACGTGGGTGGCAGCAGACAGTTGGAAGATAACGTTCATACACAGCGAGCTGAGGGCTTCGAAGGCAAAGAGGACCATGATCATCAACATGGGGCCCCACGTAACAGCGTAAAGGACCACTACAAGAATCAGCATCAGTATAACCTGTAGAAAAAAATAAACAAATGGTGGTGTTAATGAATGAATGCCATTTTCAAGGTTTTCTTGCTTCAACTATTGTTGAACATAATAGTTGAACACCTTTCATCGCTAATGTTTCGCGATTCGAAGAATGCTACGCCCTTCTTAAATCCGGATGTTGCAACTTCTCTCTCTCTGGAATTGCCAAATTTGTTATTATTTGGTTGCAAGTCTAGGTAAGAGCGAACCACAGCATTAACTCATTTGTGAATATTAAACAGGATAAGCAGAGCAAATCATCCCAAGGAAGTTGGCACCGATCCAGATTGATGTTTCAATATCCATTCTTTAAATTACGTCGGCAAACAGGTGTCTCAGTTTAATCCGGAGTGACTTACGTACCTGTTGTCGGTCTTTAAGAGAGACTGGTCTCCGCTGCCGTCGAGGTTGTCTCACTTGACTTGTCGCGCCTGTTGTCGTCGCCCGTGTCTCCGAGCCGGCCGAGAACGGGTCATCGTCCACCGAGGACGGGACGAGGTTCGGGTTGGTCGTAGCGCTGAATCCGTTGGCGTTGTTGTTGGCTGTCGTCCGGAGCGGCTTACTCGCAGTCGACGACCCGCCGGCCTTCATGCTCTGCAGGCCCCGCGAGGTCTTGGCGCTGGCGTACAGCCGCAGACACACCGTGGTGTAGGCGAAGCCCATGACGAACAAGGGAACGATGTAGAAAACCAGCAGGCAGTACATCGGAAAGCCCTTCTGCAGCGCCTCTATGTCCTGGTACTCTTTGTAGCAGATAACTTCACCCGTAATTGGACTCAGGGCGTGGTGCTGGAGTAGTACAGAAGAAAACAAAGAAAACAAACAGGAGTGTTGTACATCATATTGAACCACAATTTCATATTTAAATCATATTTAAACCAGAAGAGTAACACTGAATACGTTTTGTACTCTTCATGGCCCCCATCAATGGCGAAAACATTGTGCCAGCTATTGGTAAGATAACCCAGCAGTACAATAGCTAGCACAATTCTCTCGCCATTGAAGGGGGCCTCAGTGGTTATTGACAGTGAAATAGCGTGCCCGGATTGGTCAATACTTATTGCTGTAAGTACGCTGTGGATTCACCAATGCAATGGACAGAACGTATCAATTTACTTCAATGATAATAACAATAATAATAATTTGGGAGGCTAATCATCCTTGCTCGCAGCTAGAAGGACGCGGCTACAACGTGGTCGAGCCGAAGGCATGTAAAGGCACCTTTTGCAGCCGGCCTCATCGATATGGCCACGGAGCACAGCCTGAGATCGAACGTATTTGATTTTTCCGGAGGGAGGAAAACCGGAGGGCCCGGGGAAAAACCCTCGTGGCACAGGAGAGAACCAACGCACAACTCTACGTAATGCTCCGCAGCCGGGAATCGAACCAGGGCCACAGTGGCGAGAGGCGAGCGCCTTACGCACTAGCCACCCATGCCACCCAGAAAAGAAACTTAACGATCAAATTTGCATTTCCCGTTGATTAGAATTGTTCAATTTTATAACAAAATCCAGATCAGCCATTTGGGGCAAATGTAGAGTATATTTTACTTTCAAAAACATCAGGTTTTGTAAGCGCCCTAAATGTCACCATATTCGTCAACTCTTGCACCGTATTTGTTTTCAGCCCGCCAAAATCTTTTTTTTTTAAATTCTTGCCCGAGGTGACACAGTTCAGCAGGAACAGAAAACAAGGATTGGGTTTCCCTCCTAAAATCAATGGCAATTGTTCCTGGGGAACTTCTGAACTAAATCGGGGATAAAGAAGCAGCCGGAGCATTGAGCAAACTGCCGAGCGGTGAGGGCGTATCGGGTGTTCCCGCCTCCTCGCCCAAAGTTCCACCAGCCCGCATGCCGTGCACAAAATTCACAAGGCCCATCTCCTTTTTCTCTCTTTCTCTTAGAAATTGTCCCGTTGTGCTCGCCAGAAGTGCCACAGTTCCTCGATCGGGGTGGTTTCTAATAACGGTCCCGATTCCAGATAAACAATACCTAGCGGAATCAACCGACATTCATGCCCGGGAAGCATTTTGCGGATCGCACCGGGTTTCGATTTCAAAAAAAAAGGAAAACAAGCCTGAAAAGACAAACTCGAAACCGGGATCCAGTCTCCACCTATCTATCCCCTAGACTATTCTTTCCCCAACTATTCGATTACTCTTCAAAGGTAGAGTGAAAGGTGAGCGTTTCACGTATTTGTCTTCGGATTCTTGAGTTACTCAACTTTGATCACGCCCTGATCAAAAAGCAGTCATCAAAACCTGTCAGTTTTTCAAAAAACCAAAACCGCCACAATGGACCAGAGGAGTTGATGAAAGTGAATCTCAAACAGCAAAACACGTATACGCTAGTGGGTATAGATTGCAGATATTTGGATCTCTGTTCCAAAAAAATCCCTATTCCAAAGAAATACGAAAGTACGATGGTCTGTCTCAACAAGGCACGTAGGCCGATTCGTGTCTGGTTTCCCTGAGTTTTGACAGCAAATGGTACCGCTTCTCTGGTTGTTAACAGTCTGTAGCGTCGGAAAATCTCCGTTGATAAAAGAAGTCGTTACCATGGTATTTCACTTAGCAATTTTCGAAAATACGTCTTCCGGGTCAAACCCAAGATTTCGAAAACAACTTATTGTGTTTTCATAAACAATCAGTGATGAAATGAACGCATTTTACAAAGTCTTAACGACACTGGTCCGTCTTCATCCTATAAAAGCTTCATTTAAAATATAATTCCCATTTCTTGAACAAAGCCTAATTATTAGAAACAAATAAACCAGCGATCCTTTACTTTGGCCATAGTAACATAAGAAAAATCAAAATCCTTTCGCATATCGAAGTTGTGAAAAAAAAAATAGAATTGATTAAAACATCATGCAGAGATTCATTCTTTTTGTGAAATTACATAAGCATGTAGCATACGATCAGATATGAAGGTATCCAAAGAAAATGTCCAGAATAAAAAAACAAAATCCGAATTCTATCTGATTTACCTGAAGTATCAGGCCAGGAACGGCAAGAATGAAACTTATAATCCACGTGCCGGCCACGATAAACTTTGCCTTGAGCCTGGTGATGAGAGAGCGCGCCCTCAAGGGAAACAAAATCACGATGAACCTGTCACAGATAAAAATAAAAAAGAAAACGAAAAAAAGAAAGAAGTGAGACAGATAAATGAATTTTGCCTGAGGTATCAGAACTGGAACCGCAACTTCGTTAAAACACGAGGCGTTGGGCAATATTGGCTTTTCACCAATCAGTCGTTGAAATCTAGGTCCCGAAGACATGACTGCTACCGAAATTACAATTATTTTCAAAATTGATTCCTGCCACTCTTATGTAAGTATTACATTAATTTTTTTTGTATCAATATAGTGGGAGAATATAAAGGGATGCTATTATATGCAAGCTTTTTTTCTGTCTTTGTCGTCATGTGTGGAGAAAGGTTAACACTGAGAAACTCACAAACTCAACTCAAACCTGACAGCACACAACAGAAGTAAAATTTAAAGAAAAATATATTGGAACGATTGAGGGCGCTATTGTGACGAACTTTTTGGGGTTCTTACGGATAAAGATTGCTGTATCCCATTTATTTATGCAATGTATTAGTTGTAGGTCCTTTTTTTTTGCAATTCAAGTGTGTAGAAAACCTATTCAATTATAAGTAACATGTTAATTTATGTCACGACCGTGAAATCACGTCTTTTTGTACCCTACAAAAACGGCGTCATGAGGGCGCCCCCATTCGTTAAAAAAATGTCCCTATATTGACCTTTGAAATACTGAAGGTCAATGACTTAAAAATAAAGAATAAATGTTAATGTTTGCAAACATATCATCGAATTGTTGAAAAATACAAATTAACCAACAAAGGCTACTACAGACAAAAAAAGCCTCTTTCTTACATAATGAGGGTTTTAATATGCAATTTCTGGCCGAATCTGTTGCCAACCACGACTTAAATATATGCCCTTATGACATTTTCATGTTTGATTGTGGAAGCACTAACCGTTCTAAGCCAATAACCATCAGCATACATGCCGAGCAGGCCGGCGACACCAGGTTCAGGTAACCGACGAGCTTGCAAGGTACGGGGCCCAAGACCCAGGAGACCGTCACCAGATCGGCCAGCTTGAAGGGCAGGTAGATGGTGACCACTATGAGGTCCGAGAGGGCCAGGCTGCACAGCAGCATGGAGGTGACGCTCTGCGGGCCCTTCTTGAAGAAGATGGTGTAGACTACGATCAGGTTACCGACGAAGCCTGGCACGGGTAAAAAAGAATCGATACCGAGGTCAAATGACGAGGCCTGCATACCTAGTTATAAGGAATCGATATCAAGGTCAAATGAAGGATTCCAAGGTTAAAAAAAGATCAGTGCAAAGGTCAAAAGAAATCGATATAATTGTAAATACAAGAAAACAAGTCAAAAGAACCAATAGCAAAATGAATCAATACTGAGGTAAAAAGAATCGATACCACAGGGTAAAAATTTTGATATCAAGGTAAAAGAATCGACACCATGGTAAAACTAATCCATGTCAATCCCAAAATGTACCGATAACATGCACACAATGAATTATTACGGTCAAAAGAATCAAAACCGAGTTCAGAAACATCAGTCAATTGTCAAAGGAGCGACACCAAAGGGTAAAATCATTTTGATATCAAAAGAATTGATATTAAACTCGAAAGAATCGAAACTAAAGCACAATAAATAAATACGGCAAAGGTTTACGGATTATTGGTGCAAGTTGGCAATACAGGGTGAGTAAAAAAAGCGGAACCCAAACCCCTCAAAAATATATTTCATATTTAAAAAAAATATGCAGCACAAAAAAAAATAATGTCTGGAAAGCCAATTTCATAAAATACTTTTAGATGAAAAACAGGTTTTAGGGTCATTGCGTTTAAATGGTGATATTCTTTGAACGGATTGAGCAATTTCAAGATTTTTTTCCAACTAAAAGTAGTTTATGAAATTAGCTTTCCAGTCATTATTATTTTTGGTGCTATAGAATACTTCAATTTACGACGAATCAACACACCTTGCAAATTCATACTTTTTGAGTAAAATCCATATATCTATTTTGTGATAACCTTGTATAAACATCAAACGAACGTAGATGGGGAAAAATAAATGCCTGCGCTCGTCAAAAACAGTGGAAAATTCACGAGACCACAAAGAAAACATTTTTGTGTGTGGATTTTAAACAACTTGTACACTATAGGGCCTACACCCCTTGAAAAACGTGTTTCGAAATAGACACTACCCGGTGCAAATTTAACACCGCAGATTTCGGTATACACCACCCACCTGTTAAGCCCAGCAGGCTGTACACGATACACAGTACGACCGTAACGGCTTGCGTTGGCCACTCGTAGTCGCACTCGAGGTCGTACCAACTCTCGCTCGACCAGCTATCCTCGTCCATGGTCGCAAGCGACTGGTTGGCCGTCGTGCCCGTCTCCGGCGTGGTCAACCACGACATGGCGGCTGATGGGTCTGCCGGAATACACAGGGGAAGTTTGGTTCAGGTTTGCAGGCAGGTATACTCTGTAAACACTCTACAGGGTGAGTAAAAAACAAGGAAACCCAAATGTCAGGACCATTTTTGAATGAAGTTCTGCATGTAGCACTTTCAAAATCTAGGGTATGAAAACCCAATTAACATTTAACAAACTGTCTTTCAGTACAAGAATCATTCAAATCACATATGTACTTTTCAAGTTTCGGAATTTCGAACATAAACGCCGTTTTTAAAGTTCTTTCTACGGCCGGATCACAACAAAAGTAGTGTGTTATTTCAGAAAAAGGAAAACAATTAACATACATCACTATGTGAATTGTTTTCGTTTTGCTGAAAGAACACACTAGATGTAGTCAGATGGGTGCAAGTGTGACTGTTGTCAAGTAAAATTTAGCATGGATTTTAAAATTATTTTTGCAGGAGTCACTTTTATTAGTAAATAGTCAGGATAGGTTGCGGGTAGGTCTATCGGTAATTGGCCAATTGTATTGGTTTTAAGTTGCATATTTCAACAACTTTCCCGCGATCCTTCTGAAATTAATCAATGTCGGAAAACCTGACTGCCAGACGACTCTGTGGGAAGTTGCTCAGAATCCTGCAACCGATAGACCTACCCGATACACTGAGCCTTTTGCGGACAAACTTCTCCGCAAGTTACACTCTAAAAAACCCTCTAGTTAAATTTGACTAGAACTAGTCAAATCCAACTCGGTTTGTTTACAGTGTATTCCGGATACTTAATGGGATGGAAGTACATCAGAGCACTCAAATTTGCTGGCACATCAGACAATAATTTGATTGGTTTTGAGATTTGAGGATCACGCATCTATCGCACACGTTCAACGGCCACTGACCAGAAGGTCGTGTCGTGCGTAGCTGCCGATCCTAGCAGTTGCTGCTCATTTCAGTTTTTGATTTCACTGTGAAAAAAATAAAATTGTCCCGTAAGTGATTGGTCTTGAGGTGTTTTTGAAGTAATGGTTTTATTGAGCAGCAAAAGTTCCTTTTATTCCTGATTTGCGCAGCTGTACTACACTTCCCAAGCGTCTCCACTCTTCAGAAATTTGTTTTACAACAAAGGAAACAAATATTGAAAGTGGTACGAAAAAGGCTTCAGTTTGCGATTCGATGACGTCTTTCCTTTGAAAATAGAACGAGGATGCTTTAGCAGGTGGTAAGATGAATGAAATGAAATGGAATAGTTCAAAGCATACGTACTGCGGTGATCACATTCATGTGCACACTAAGTTGTCAACAAATGTGTTTGAAATGCGTTTTGAAATACGAGTTGACGTAAACGTGCCGAACGGAATCACCTGGTTTTCGAAATAATTACATCGGCACAAGTGACGTACTTAACTCTCAAGTCGAAAGATAGAAGACCTTCATATTATTTCGGGAGTTAGGCCGGCGTAGCGGTTCTTTCCTCGCCTTCCACCGCTGTGACCCGGGTTCGAATCCCACCTGGGCCAATATTTTGATTGGGTTTTTAGTTCCGGCCAGATTTCTCGGGTTCCCCCAAAGAATATTCTTCTGGGGTTTTCCTCCCACCTCTAAAACTGTAGTTTCTTCTCATTTCCTTCTCTCTAAGGATTTTTTCAGGCTTCCGAGCTATACACAGTGTCTAGGGCACTTTTGAGGAATCCTTGGTTTCTTTACCAGAAATAAATTAATAAAAACTAATAATAATATCGTATTTTGCAAAACTAACCGAAGATACATGTGGCAAACTTAGATTTTTTAAGAATTATCTCGGCTGTTTTCGTCACAAAACTAAAAGCTTTTACACAAATAAATCAATCCTGTCCGATAGAATATTTTGTGGACCGACAGAAAAGAAGCCCGGAAAAGTTGACCAATAAATCACCGAGAAAAGTGACCAAACACGACCACAGACTCGTGTCGATTATAAACAAACAACACGTCATTCTATTTATCTAATCTTAAATCACTATCTCGCTGTAATTAATTTTTTTCTACACGAACCACGATCCCTTGATATGCGGCTGTTGTGTCAATGCCACGCTGCTGTCATATCAAAAATTACTGTCGTTCCCAAATCATGACAAGATGATTAAAATTCACACCAGTCGATGGTAAACATCGTGTGCAATGCTTGGATTTGCAGGGTCAACAGCCTGGGAAAAAAACACGGCTAACCAGCAATGCTTTGGGTCGACAGGTGGTATTTAGACAAGCTGAATACAGTATAACAGATTTGAGAAAGAGAAATATATTTGTATAAAGAAGTATAAAAATTAATTGTAATAAGAACTTATTTATATCAATCTGAATAAGAAGACACAGTTAATTTGAAAGAGCAAGGAGATCGAAAGGAAAGATCTGAGGAAAAAATATGAAGTTTTATGTGTAAAAACACATTTATCCATCTTCAAAATTGAAATCTCTGCAGTGACTCCGATATGTTACAGTGACTGACACCGAATCATTGATAAGGTGTCCCCCCCCCCCGATGAACGACCCGTGACATAGGCTACAACACTCATAATGTCAACCACACGATCCCCTTCGACTGAAAATCTATACACTCGGCCCTGACAAACATGCGACAAATTTGCCACTTAGAGCGGCCGAGAGTGATGGACGAAAAAACAAATTCAAGTCGGGAAGTTAATGGGGCACTAGGTCTTGAAATCCCAGAAAATTCCATGTTTTGGATTGTTTACTTATCCAATTTCAACTAGAGGTTCGCGTTTGTTGAGTTACAAACGCAGAGTGGTCGGGCTGGCATATTTTGTGTTTACAGTGACTTAATCATAATTGAACTGCACAATACCCCTCCCATTACCCTGCACCCATTACCACACAACCTCCCATTACCCTGCACCACACAACCTGCAGTTGAACTTGTTGCTGCCTCGACAAGACTTGTAGGCCTATCAGAAAGCGCACATCTGGTGCTGCATGGATGGCTACTCAAGCATACAACCAGTTGGGACTATTGGTAGAGTTAACGAAGCCTCTAACGTCGTTGGAGTTTATGCAACAGAATTATGCTTATCTTTAAATAAAATGGCTTTTTTTTGGTCTTTTGCATGGGCATAATAAAATTCTGCACTAAGGTTACGAATTGACGGAGCGTCTCACGTCGTTAAAGTTTATGAAACATAAATATGCTAATTTTAAAATAAAATGGAATACGTTTTTCCTGTCGTTCTCATTCAATGTACGATATACAGTGTGTCTATACAGCACCGTGGTCACAAACAGCGGTGACCAATCAACAATGCACAAATTATAGTTTCTTACACGTCCGCAAAAGGCAACACTTTATGGATGAAACTACAACTAGCACCCAAACAGCTCGACTTTTTGGGGTCGCAAGAGTGGACCCCGAAAGTCGTTCTCGCACGCATAATACAGGAATAACACAAAAAACGCCATATTTTAAAGGATAGTTATCTGTATGTTTATATCCTACTTTTAAATGTTCTTTCCGATTAACATCATTTCGTTCAAAGCATGTTTCGCAGCCAAATTGGGCTGTTCCAGGACACAGTGTCCCTTTAATAATAAAAAAAAATGGTTCAATCAAATACGACACACTTTTCCATGATTGTGTTGACATCTTCTCGCGCTACTTACACCAAAAGAGCTCTCTCTCACTCACGCACACACTGAACTTGTCTTCTTTTTTTTCTGCGCGGAAATTTCCCGCGCGCGCCAAACACCGGCGGCCACTTATTTCGCGTGAAGAGTGTGTATCCAATCCGCATCTAAGGGCACATACAATCCGCGGGGCTGTTTGTTGCGGCAAAGTACGAGGCCTCGACTTTTAAAAGACTTGGAGAAGATTATGTGACTCGAAAGCCAATTCAACTCGGGCAAAACGACGGAGGGCAAATCTATAAACGTGAACTACACACACGCAAAAAGTGCAGCGCACCAAAAAGGAGATTCATATGAAATATAAGCACAGCGATTCGCTAATGGTTGTTGACAATGTTGAAAATGCCACGCTTATAGAAAACAAAAAGCGTGCCACGGGGAAATCACAATTCGTCGGCAGGATGTCTGTCTTCATTTCTCCGGGCTGCGATTGGTCACTGGCAGTCACGTGACCCACGGCACATATCTCCCTTTCTTCGTATCCAGGCCATGTTCGATTTCAGTTCATTAGAGACATTCGGTAGTTTTAGTGCTGCGGATGCACTTTCATAGACAAGGCCTTCGTAATCAGGCGGTGCGCGGCAGCCTAGCTATACAGCACTTTATGTGATGGCGTCGCGGAATGGTTCACCTCGGGTGCGGAAATCGGACGGGAAATCGACGGAGAAAATCGGCTCGAGTGAGGCCTCTTCTGAGTGGTTAGGGAAATAAAACAAAAACCTCGTCTGCAAACAAACTGTCCCCCGAGGCCTGCTTGTCTACGAGTGACTGATATGCAATTGCATATTAAAGAAAACGCCGATCGCGTATCATACGGCATTTCGTCTATACGCAAAACTGAGTATGGGCTGCATGGTAATTGTTGATAAAAATCGGCCGAAATCTGTCAATTTCCCGGCCCAGTTTCGTTTTAAACAAATTCCAATAAATCCTTCGCGAAAACCATCCCCGTGCTGTAGAAGAAAACAAGGTTCGTCGTGCATAGCTGCCGCCGGAGGTACGGTACTCTAAAACTCTAAAAACTGAAGTGTTGAGACCAACACTTGCATGGGTTCGGTCAGTGTCAACACTTTTAAGTGTTGAATCCAGCACCAAAGAAGTTACATCCAACCCTGATAGTGTTAATTCAACACTTTAAGTGTTAACTCAACATCTTTCAAAGTGTTAACTTTGAAAGTGTTGAATAAGCATTTAAATGTTGAATTAACACTTTCAGTGTTGCATTTAACATTTAAAATGCTGGATTCAACACTTTGAATGTGTGGTCACTGACCGGAACCATGTAAATGTTGGATTCAACACAGACTTCAGTTTTTGATGCATCTTGTGGGATTGTCCTTTTTTTTTGGTGACGAGGTTGAGGAATTCTGGTTTCAGTGACTGTTTAACGAAGACAATATTTTGAGGGTATTTCTCCAATTTTTTTGAGAAAAAAACATAATAGAGTCTAGGAAATATCGTACGAGCAGCAGGGGCGGATCCTGGTGGACCAAGAGGGGTGGGGGTGTAGGTATTTGCTGTTTTTACCTCCGCCAAGGAGGCTATGTTTTCATTGGATTTTGTTTGTTGGTTGGTTAATTGGTTTTATCTGTTAACGAGATAACTCAAACAGTTACGGACGGATTTGCATGAATTTTTTTTTGTAGGGGTGGTCCTTGGTAAGGACAAATCGATTAGATTTTGGAAGTAATCCGGATCTGGGTCTGGATCCAGGATTTTTGTTAAAGAATTCTTGACCAATTGTTTAGCCTTGACGGAGCGGTTTGCGCTCTCTGAGTGCTTTCTAGTTTTCTTCATGATATTTTTCTATTGTTTTTGCGGTCCAAGAGGTGGGGTGGGGTGACAAAGTGACACATTATTTGAAGTATTACCAGTCACCATTGAGTCTCATTACAACTCGCTAAAAAGTTCTACCTTACCAACAAAAGTTCAGTAGAACACGCGAAGTGGGCAAATTAAGGCAAAATAAGATCGTCTGCAATACTCCCGAATCTAGGTCTACGTGCACGAACTGCAGGAACGTGTTTTTTGCTCCGTTTAGTGGTTGCTCGCGTCGATCCTTTTACGAGACATAGTCGGAGCACTAAACTATATATCGACAAGTCTAAGTTCGATTGCTCTCGAAACAAGCGTGTCTATCTCAACTTGAGTCAACAACTCGGCACAACGTGCAGTCTGCGCTTGTCTACGGACACCTTTTCATACATCCGAATCATTACACTGTCTGAGAATTCAATAAGTGAGAAATACAGGGCGAGTAAAAAAAAAGCGGAACCCAAACACGAAACAGGTTTTAGGGTCATTGCTTTCAAATGGTGGTATTCTTTGAATGGATTGAGCAATTTCTGTACTTTTTTTCATCTAAACGTAGCTCATGAAATTGGATTTCCATTCCTTATTATTATGTTTGGTGCTAAACCTTTTTTGAAATATGAAATATATTTTTAGGGTTTGGGTTCCGTTTTTTTTACTCACCCTGTAGCACCGGGTTTTATATTTTTGTTATTTTTTTTCCAAAGATGGATAACCTCATTTCACGACAAGCAATAACATGACTGACAAAGGCAAGCCTCCCGAGGAAGCAATATATCGTCTCGGCTTCTTTTGTAAAGATGGCCCCGGGAGAAATCAGCAATACACCAAATTGAATTTTGTAGATTCCAAGAACGTCATAAAAAAATCAGTTGATACAAAAACATTTTTCACTGAACACGAATATGGACCTGGATACGAATCGAACAACAATTCGCGGTGTGCGTTCATCGCTTTGCAATACGTCGTCGCCTTTTGAACCTAAATGAAAAACTCTTACCTTCATGGTCAATTTAGCATATTTAAAAAGTGCATCAAATGCACATACGCACAATACACACCGACAGACAGAAAACAACCCCGCGTCTCAAAGTTTCTGAACAACTCGAAGATTAAGTGAACTTGCCGGGTATTTTCCATATTTTTTAAATTTTTTTTTTTAAATTTTTTTTTCTGAAAAAAAAAAGTTTATCGATAGTTGAAAACAGATTTTTACTGAGGCGTATCTCTATTCCACGAATACCAATTGGCGACTTTGTTTCGGTCTTTTTGTCGGGGAAAATAATTTACACAGTGCAAAATGTTCGAGGAGCACGTTTTCGAAATCTTTGCATAACTTTTGCTTATAATAATAATAATTTGGTGCTTATATAGCGTTTTATACCAAAGGTCTCAAAGCACTTCACAATAATTACCCCTGTTTATCAGGCCATGAGATCAGATCTGGTATCTACACCTTCACATGTACCCATTTATACTTCTGGGTGGAGAAAGGCAATTGTAGTCAAGTGTCTAGCCCAAGAACACAAGCATCAGCGCATCCTGGTCTCTACCTTCACAGGTACCCATTTATACTCCTGGGTGGTGAGAGACAATTGTGGTAAAGTGCCTTGCCCAAGAACACAAGCACCATGTTCTCCGTCAGGTTTCGAACCCACGTACCACGGCACCTGAGTCGAACACCGTAACCATTGGACCACAGCGCTCCAAATTATCTAGTGAAGTAAGCGTTAAAAGGCGTATACAAAAGCACAAAACCCAAAGTAGATTGCCTGCAATCGATTGAGTTGATATTTTTTGGAAATGTTATCAAATGTCCTTTTACAGTCATACCAAAAAGAAAATGTTTGTCGATCTGGCTTTCGACAAGATTGCAACTTTGAACGATTCTCATAGGGTTTCCAGTTAAAAATCCTGACCAAAAAAATCGTTTGTTTGGATTAGTTTTCATTGGCATCTATCTATAGCTGACCCGAATTACATTTGGCTAGTTCGACGGTTACCAGTTAAATCTGACATTTTTTCCCCCGTAGCCCTAGAAGAGTGCTTCTCCATATCATTATATACACACCACACACACTGGCTTGTCCGTTTGGTCCAAACATATTTATTAAAAATCAAATGTCGTGTTACGACGCTTTTATTCTAACTCTGTATTTTAATTGTGGGCTATAGTTTGGAGACAACATCAAGGCTAAAAATCATCGGGGAACGTGCGCATGACATGAGTGGAAAACCAATAAAAATCCCACTGGTAAAATTGATTTAGCTGACCGCTAATTTAGTTAAAAACGGCCCATTGCTCAAAGTTTGAAAACAAAACTGCACTAGAGGGTTTTTTCCCTCGTGCTCAATGAATAAACAAGCGTGAAAAAAGTAGTCAGTGCTTACTGACGGGGCCGGTGGTTGAGGTACGGTCGGCCGAGAAACGACTCAAATGCCTTGGGAAATATCAAGTACCCTCATCGGTCCAATCCGCGAAGATGATTTAAAGAGAACGCGAAAGACAGTAAAACAAGAAAACACTTACCGGGGGGAAGGAAGGGCTTCCTTGGGAGCAGAGGTGGAATATTTTCGGCGGCGCGGCGCGGGAGGAGTGAAGGCAAGAGAGCGAGTCGAGTTGAGGGTTTTAGGTCCGGCTGTACCGGTAGCTGTCCTCAGGGGGCGACGGCACGGAAGCTGGATCACACGGTGTACCCCGGCTCCGTCTAGATTCAGACAAAATGAAGAACCAGACAGTGGAAAGAATTAAACCCGGAGGCTTGAGAGAGTGTTGGAACAGGCTGGCCAGGCAACTCAGTTTAAAGCAATCCCTCCCAAAATAAATCCAGGCGAAGTGATCCTAAGGAGTTCAGCCAGGCGAAAATCGACGAGTTTTAAAATTAAACACAGCTCCGGAACCTCCGAGGGCGATGCTCCGTTTCTTATATGCGAACTGACATGTTGTTTCGTCTACGGAAGTTTGTCTCCGGACAGTCTTGACACAATTCGTAGGAGAGGGGTTATCGTCAGTTCTGACGCACACGAAAAGCACGTGTTTAAAAAAAAATAGAGAGAGAGAGAAAAAAGCCTACCCGCTAGTCGCGACTTCAGCCGTCGCGCGAATCCCGCGTGGATTTTAGCGCATGAGCCAAGGTTGTGCGCAAGCGTGGTGGGATATTTTTCACGCTGCCGATTCCAAACACCCATGGGGAATCGATTTTGGTTGTCGGCCGCGCGTCACTGCCAAATTTAATAAAGGACCAGAATCAATTGGCGGGTTTAAAACCGAGCGCCGTCAAAGAAAACGGTGGAACATGCCCAAATGCAGAGATTTACCGAGTCTAGCCGACTCTAGTCCTCCCCCACCCGCCGCAAACGCCCGAAGGTCACTCACCGTTTTTCACTACCGACGATGAGATATCTCCAATCTTGAATTCCAGTGGTCATTTCAAAGTCAATAATCGGAGAGAGTATTGGATTTGTTTTAATTACGCAGGCACCTTTGATATTTGTGAATGGAGTCTCTTCATGTGATACCCGTGAATGATAGAAGTATAGCAACACGAGAAGAAATTGCGATTCAATCACCCGATGTTTCGATTAGCTTTCCTCCCTGGCTATGGTCGGAGACAAAAACTCCACGCGGAGTTATCTCGCCCCTCCGGAAAAGACGTTTCCCCTGAGGTTTTCCCCGAGGTTTCCCCCAAAGGAAATCATAGTCACGGTGTGGACGGTGTAGCCCAGACAATTAACAATGAGACTTTATGGTCATATTGATTGATTTGCACCCTCGGTAAAAGACTCAAACTTGGTGGACGAAGTAAAAAAAAAGGTAGACGAGCAAGAAGAAAGTAACCAAGAGCATTCGTGTGGGCGTACACTTTCAGATGATATGGCGTTTGTACGGAAAAAGTATTACTTAAAAGTACTAATTGAAAAAGGTCCCGTTGAGCACAATAATGGTGAAAATCCCAGAAAGATCTATACGCTGTCTGTCTGTTTGTCTGTCTGATGTCTGTGTGTCACTTTTTTTGTAAAAGGCCCCAAAAGTGTGCGCAAGCACAAAATGCAATGGTTAATTGAGAGGCTTGGTTGTCCTATGCAGATCCTTCAATGGTACATTTTTTTTAGTTTAATTTACTTTACTTTATTTCATCTCAAGGCATAAAAGGATACAGTTTTTACTTAGAATTTATTATGATTTATACATTTTTTTTTAGAATATAAAGATAAGAATAATATTTGATTAATACTGAACATAAACAACAAAGAAGATACAGGACGACAAGAACGATTATAAACAAAGACAGTATGAAAGCTAAACAAAAACAAACAAAAAAAACATACATACAAACAATAACGTAACATAATAGTTAAATTAAAGGTGAATTTTAAATGAAAACGAATATGATAATAAGCTACGCGAAAGTCACAGTATGACAAACAGTAACAAACGGGTGAATTTTACAGGTAAATGAATGAATTTATAAAGAAAGTCACACCAACATGATATAGAACAATACAGAATAACACAAAACCATGATCTATGAAGATAAACAGGTAGTACGAAGGATTCAGAAGGAATGTTGCAGAACTGTATTGACAAAAAAAAAAAAACAATTTGATAAGTGATGAAGTTCTAATATTCTCAGATTTCACTGTTCTCTAAAGTCACGGTTGGTACGTGAAAAAATGATCTATTTGTTTTGTTTTGCTTTTTTTAGCAAATGTGTTTCGTTCAGACTTTGAATAGTTAAAATATTACAATATTGTCTCTATGAAAACACCCCAAAACGTATCGCTATTACGCAAAACATAACGTCGATGATGAACAATGTGGCAAAATTGCTGCACCGGCACCAAGGCTTACCACGCCCACATGGGGTCAACATGCAAATTGAGGTCAAAGTAAACATTAGTATATATGACTCCACCCAGTTAGCAGCAGCAACAAAAGTTAACACCAAACGGGGAAATTGGGTCCGATAGTTTGCTCGTGCAACCCCCTCTCGGCAGCATTGCGACATTTGGGGGGGGGGACATTTTACGGTATACTTAGGGTAAATATTACGTTCCAAAAATGGTCTCTTATACTGCAAATATTGACAAACAAGCGTTCATTGATCGTTAGTCTCCGCGCTTGGTGCACTCGAACGGTCATGACGCCACGCTTGTATGAACCAGAAACGATGCCACAAATAAACAAAAAAAAACACACCCCAAAACCTAAAAAAACCCCACCGAAAACAAAATGAAACACACACACGATGAAATATATTCTGGCTCAGGCTGGTTTAACATTACCGAAGCGTTTTGGGGGAAGCTATAGGACGCCTTTGCCTCGGGCTGTACACGAGTGTGCAACGGCAACACTGTATCCAGCACGCTGCCGAATAATTGAAATACTCGCGACGACGCGACGAGGACCTGTTCAGGAATACCCTACGGGAATGTTTGGTATAACTCCTTCATTAACGCGGTCGCCTTTAAAGGCCTTCGACGCGATCAGGTGAGCAAGCGGCGTCGAAGCGATCGTTTGGATGGAAACGCTTAATCTGTTTGATGGCCAGTTGTTTAAAGCGGTCAATGGCCACACGAGACCCAGTGATTTCAAGCGATATCGGCTGTAAGTTGACCTGGTACGTATTTATTTATGTTTTACCAGATCGTACATCCGTTTGAACTTAACCAATGCCAATTGTGTGTACAGTACACTCAGATACTTTTTAGAATAACAAAAAAAATGACGCTTTCTGGATCAAAATGACACTTTTGCCAAGATGTCCGAATGAAATGACACAGATAACGATCCACATAGTTGTCATTTTGACCTACAAAAGCACCAGGCACATACCTGATCAATCTGACCAGACTGGGCATTCGGCTCGGGTAATTATCAGCATCCAGACTCCAACCGGTCTCCAACAGAGTGTTTAAAACCGGCCAAGAGCACACTTATTCCTTCAATAAAGTTGAGACACTATTAAACAAAAACTTGCCCGGTATTTAGGAATGCCCCTTTAAAGTCTAAAGGCTTTAATATTCCAAACTGCAACTCGAGTGTCCCATCGAACCCGCGGCGGCATCTTAGGCCCCGGACGCGGTGTGTTTGTTCCAACTAATTAAGCCCGGCACGTCACAAGGACTTGGGCATTGCCCATCGACGCTCCGCAACGGGCGTCGAAAGCCAACTTTAGTTGAAACTAAAAGGTAGACTTTTTTTCCAATTATCCCATTTCCTCTACCAATTTGCTTAAATATATATACCGCGGTGGAAAAGACATGTCATTTCTAGTTCAGAAATGTTAAACAGCTTCTTTTATGACGTACAGGTATGTTAATACAATCACGAGAATGAAAACGAAACTACTACGTTTTTAATTAGGTGGAGAGTAACTCTGGATGACCCAGACTTGTTACCCAAAGGCTCCGTGCATAATTCATACGCATCTCTAGTTTGATTCGGCTGGTATGACTGACTACACACTTGATCCGCTTTAATGAATGTCTGCCTGCATTGTCGCCGATCGAAGTCCAGTAGCGCAGAAAATATAGCACCGATCATTCGTCATGATGCCGATCAAGGGAACATTATCCACCCAAACTCGTCTGAGTTATAGGCCTGTGCCAAAAAAAATCATAATAAAGTGTTTTGATATTAAACCCCTTTCGCTTCGTCTTTATAGTGTTACTAACAAGACGACACCAGTCTTAAAGAGAACAATAATATTGAAGTAAAGCCCATCCTTCAATCCAACGCCTCTTCATAACAAAATGTCGACATACTTTTTTTTTTTTTTTTAAATGTACTTCAAATATTTGCTTTATTTTTAGGCTTATAAGGCAAACTATGTTCGATTCATGCCTCATCTATTTGTTTGACATTCAGTATTGAACCTGATTTATACTCGTAGTGTTCAGAACTGAAATGTGTCAACATGGCGGCAACTGTCCCGAAAAGCCCACTTGAGGGCGCCACGTACGCCTGTGCCTTCTGCATGAGGCAATTACCTGGCAAATGATTGCAGACCAGTAAATAAACTGTCATTGACCCCAATAATAAATGCCCCCACTTCCGAAATTCAGGGCAAAATACTCACAACTCTCAAGGTGTTCGAGAAACACATCAAATTAAAGCTGATTTTATCGTCTTTCATTTTCTGTTTAATTTTCTTGGGTGATTTGATGACTTTTGGGAGAAATTTCCGTCCAAAGATGATCGTCCCAAAAAATAGTCCTGAAGCCCATCGCCACTTTGAAAACACAAATTGATGCCTCCGCTCCAGTGCGAAATAGAGCACTTTTAGGGGCCAATTTCATCCAAATTACAGAGGAATACAAGCTCACAGTCCTGTGCACGGCTTCCAACCTCTTTTTTTCCACAAACCCTCAAGTTCATGGCCCACAAAACGCTCTACAATAGCAGAGGATTTGAGGGCATGCAAATCGTGATTTGGCCGGCGTAGGCAATATTGGCCTATTTACTGGCCTGCAACCATCTGTCATGCCAACAGCACACATGGGGACGATATTAGGTAAAATAGCAATATAGGTCACGCAGAAGACCACCGTTTACATTAAAAAAGAATACATTTGATCTCCCGAACATGTGTGCGAACTTGGTGATCTAACAAAATATAAACAAAGTAATATGAGCGCTTCTCTTGCAAACTTAACGACGTTATACTCCACCGCATCTTTGCAATGGACTTCATCAAGTCTTGAAGTCAAATCTTGAATATCATTCAATCAGACAATTATTAATTGATCACAACAACATTTTTTGACACTGTGACCAAGTTCCTTGCCTTGTTTAATTTCAGTACTGTGTTAAGTAAGTTGTAAGACATCCTTTACGTTGTGAAAAGGGCTGAAGTTAGGATTGGAATCATTTGCCTGGCTATCAGTCATCATGGCAAGACCTCAGTTTAATGCTCAAAGGCAAATGATTCCAATCCCAAACCACATCAGCCTTTTTTCCACAACATGCAGGATTTTGCACAGCTTAAATAATACAGCACTGAAATTGATCACAGTGCCCCAAAATGTTGTGATCAATTGACCAATGTGCAGTGATGCGTGACTGAAATTAAATGAAACTCACAGGGGTTGAGGCCAAGGCTTAGGAGTATCTGCACAACCAAACAGTTTCAAAATTGACTTCTTGGTTTTGTAGTTATTCTAAAAACAGTCAGACAGACACTTTTTTGAGACATACTGTGTAAACAGTAAGGAAGTTGAGACCGAATCATGCATCAGTTTAATTCTCCTTGATAAAAACTTTCCTTGGATCATTTCCAAACTAAATACCATTTCGAAATATCGAGTGAAACCCAGCGTACAAACTATCGACACCACGTCGATTACAGCCAACTGAGGCTCCGTAATGTACACAGGAACTTAAACTGGCATTCGGTACACAGCAGCCCCGGCAAGTCTCAACCGCGTTTTGGAAAAAAAACACCATGCCCGCGTTTTCCCCTTCTCGGCTTTCTAACTTCGGCCCCTACTTTCCTTAACGCCTCATCGGCATGCAGCCGGTAGCGCAACCCCTTGCCTCAATTGGTTTGCAAGGAATCCGATTTCATCGCGGAGGAAATTGTCCCTGAGTGACACGGGATACTCGAACGGAGGAAAGCACGCAGACGGCGCAGGAGCGATGGGGGTATGTGGAGGAAATTTCCCCCAGACTATTTTAGTGCCATCTGGTCGGACGTGTGACCAACACGATGATACAGGTACAGAGAGGAAGCGAGTTGCTTTTTTTGGTACCGAATCGAGGTCATCCCGAAAGGTTTGAGCCGAACTTGCGCTCTTGAAAGTTCCAGGTCAGATCCGACCCGGAATCCAGGTCCAAGTTGACGTGACTCCTTCCCAGTTGAGAATGACACGTCTTCGAGTCATTACCAGGAAAATAGTCATTTTGACATGAAAACAAGTGCGAGTGCATTAAAAGCTCTGGTCGCCTTTCATGAAAATCTTGCATGAAATGATTATTCGTACAAGCCCGGACTGCCGTCGGGTCCCACGCGAAAATCAAACGCTGTAAATTGACCAAAATTATCCCCAAAGGTTTCCATAAAAATAGCAAGCTATACACTCAACCAAAACAGAAAGTCCCCCTTTAATACTTTTTTTGTCTAACTCACAAACAAGTGGGCACATCTTGCTCAAATTATAACTGAAAAGTACAGAAATTCCTTTTCCAGCCATGATATTTGTTTGGCCCAAAAACAGTGATAATGTGAACAAAATTATGTAATTCTGTGGTTTTGACCACTTTTATGTAAATGGCTGTCATTTCTAAATTTAGGCTAAATTTTCGAAGCCATTTTCACCATTTGCCACCAAGACCTTGTTGTTGAGGAATATCTTAAAGCAATCGCAACATGTAAGGAATATTTTTAAGAAATCTGCATGTGAAAAAAATGTAAACTTTTTTTTGGGGGGGGGGGGCACCCCGTATGTTGGATGTAATGCATTATTATCATGGTACAAAACAGGGACTACATTCTCCGTATGTGCACGACAATAAAGTGGATGCAAAATTCATTACGAACTTTTCTTCAGCCCTGCGACTTAAACGCGAACTCCTCTGCAACGGCGCTTTAATTTCGGGTAACTTTCGGTCATGCCAGTTGATATACGTCATAGTAATAACAGTGGACATTTTAGAGTGCGCCTCGTCAGTCGGATTTGACACTCCTGGCGCAATGGACCGATCCAGTAAGCACCGCCCCTTGGTATTCTGACCAATCACAGCCGTGATTTATGTCCGACATGCGTGCACAAAAGTCCGACATGCGTGCACGCGCGCGTATGCGCGCGGCAGGAAAATGCAGCGTGGCATTGGAGAGGAGCACGTGGTAATTTGCCCACGTGCGCAGTGGGCGGGGCTTACTGGATCAGTCCATTGTGTGACATGCAAAATTGCGCTGTTGGCAAAAACATGAGGCATAACAAAAGACAACTGAAGAAATAAAGATTGGTAATTTCTTGTCTGAAAAACAATGACGGGTACATAAATAGTTCTTTACTAGCTAGGTAAATGGCCGTGGCAGATTGCCACTTATGGTACGATGGTTGTGCCCAACACTCGTGTGATGGGATTGATGGCCTGACTTGACGCTGTTCGGCAAACGAAATATATTGACCTGGCAATTTTTAAAGGTGAAAAGACACTCACCAGCAGATTGATTTTTGGCTGTTTCTGCCAAAACAGCCTTTGTATCCGTCATTCTGTCAAGATTTTGTGTTTTACTTGTCTTGTTTTTTTCTCCTGGATTGTTGTTCACCGGGGAAGGTGGTCATATAATATAACTTCGATTGGTAGGCTTATGGAAATGGGGCGTCTCTCGGCGGAGATTGTCGTTTGAAGCTTAATGCCCTTTACACTAAGTTCAACGATTTCGATCTTCGAACCATCTTGTCTTTGTGATCTGAAAAGGGCATTTATATTCTAGGGGCCATCCTCCTGCATGACTGATGTTCTGTATTAAATTATTCATCGATATGATCCCTGCAGTCGATACGGCTTTAAGGATCAAAGTGAATTTTTTTTCAAAAAGCTCCCGGCCCCCTAAGGAAAAGAAAACATGACCTTTCGTGTTGATATTGATGGCTTCAAATAAAACATTAATGTCTTAGAATGTCAAGAGTTCAAAAAACTGAATCGGCCAATATAGTATGCTTGGCCGAGTTGCCCTCAAAGCAAATGGGTATCTTCTCCCCATTTTACCACCTGCAGCTGCAGGGGCCAATTTCACAGCGCTGCTTAACAGTTAGCAGGAAAGTTGTGCTTAGCATAGTAGAAAACTGTGCCAACCTTTAAGCACCGTTTCATGGCGTGGATGTGCTAACAGATTTGCGCGCATGGATATTTTTACAGGGTGAGAAAAAAAAGGCAACCGAAATGGTGTCCTCTATTTAAAAAAAAAAGTAGTCCACTTGATTTCAGTAAAAATTAAAAAAGATGAAGTCGTATCCTGAAAATGATATCAGAATAATCCCACAAATCTCCGGGGTAGCCAAGAAGAAGGCAGGGCAAGACTATAAACTCTTGACATTGTAAAGCATGTTATTTTAACATTGGAAGCAGCAGGTTCTTAAATAAATGTTACGATAAGTGCCAGTTACCATGGGTACGAGAGTGTTCTGGTGTGTTTTGTTGATATGTGAATAGTTTTCGTTTTGCTGAAATGTCACTCACCTTTATTGTGATCCCTGGACAAAATTTAAAAACTGTGTTTGTGTTTAAAATTCCATAATTGTAAAAGTACGTGAGTGATTTGAGTGATTCTTTAACGAAAAGACAGCTTATTAATTTGGTTTTCATATCCTAGATCTTGAACGCGCTACATACAAAACTTCTGGGCCAAAGCGTGCTTTTGCTGCCGCGCTTACTGCTTAAACCTCTCTCCGTAAAATTGACGGAGGCTCTGTTAGCAGAAAGTCATGTGCGTAGCAACGCCAAGGAATTGGGGCCTGCTGGCATGTTCCATGGAAAATCCAACTTGTAAAAAAAATGTCTTCCTGGCGATAAGATCAAGACAGGACTTTGCCCGTATCGCTCGAGGGTAAATGTCAACGCGGGTGCCATAAAGCGCGTGTGACTAGCATAAGGAAATTATAAAGCGTTTTGTCAATATATGTCTTTTCGGGCGGCAGCATCAAACTCGCGGCGCGTGTACAAATAATATATAGGTGGAGTTTCACATCAGGCCGTGGTTCAGATAAACGTAGAGTATCAGACACTGTCCAACGGAGCGTTATTTTGCAACCGTGCCAATTGTGAACTATTTCTTTTTTCGAGAACAGGAAACGCGGGTTCCCGCGCACGCAGATGGTCGCCATAGCGACTGACTTTTGACGGGAAGGCGCGACAAAAGGGTTGCCGCGTGTTCTTTCACGGTTGACCGTACGGGTTAATTATGTAATTTTTTGTGTGACAAGTGGAGGAATAATGGACGTCGTTGCAACAGCTTCCTGGCCGTTTGGATATTGACTCGGTTTTTAGTTCTGGTCGACTGGTTGCCGCTGTCGTGCACGGCCACTATAGAATGTTTATCTTGACGTCCATTATGTTGGCCCAGACGTAATTAGAATCGGACTCAAAAAATGAGCACATCATTGAGTAGAATGATAAACTTCACTTTCAGTGATGCATGCGGACCAAGCAATAATTAGATGTTGTTGGGCACTATCGGTGGATCTGCGCGATTGGTCGATTGCGCCGCTCTATCGGTCGATCGTGCTGCCATCAGTCGATCAAATGTTCTTTTCAATACACGGCTCTTGAGGATTGTTTTGAAAAAGGGAAGTAAAGTCTGAGCTTTTCTACGGAATAGACCATTCCTGCGCGATCGAGTGATAGCGCTGATCCACTGATCGCGCCCAACATATAATAATGCGATCTTCTCCCACAATGCACTGCGGGTAAAAACACGATTAAGTGCGCCACCAGCGGCAGCTCACCCTTACATAGATTACGCTTCCCTTCAAAGCAACATCCTTAATTAAAGCATAATCCTTTCACAGGTCTTTTCATATAGCAGCGTATTGTTCTTGTCATATAACACCGTATTGTCCACAGAAAGTTTAATATCCTCTAATTTTCTCCAGCTAATCTCGAGGGTAATTTCCACCCACGATTGCTCGCAATTGAATAAGCGGTTACATGGAATAAAACCGCCGGACCGCACCGCGCACATACCTCGCGGGAGCGTAGCTCTCACGTAATCACATTTTCTCATCTAATTCTCTGCGGAACTTTGAAAAAGACCTTTCTTTAGTTACTATACACCTCAATTGATGAAAACTAAAATAAAAAAATCGCCAGACGTGAAAGACAAGTATCATGCCAAAATTTTCCTCTCACTTCCGAAAATCTTAAATACATGTTGACAAGTGGAACTCGGTGTACTCGGAAAAAGATGAAAAGTTATTTATGAACTAATTTTGTGCAGGTCATTGGGTGAAAACCGAAACATCAAAAGGAGACTAAAATTTCTTTAAAGATACATTTTTAAAAATAAACTTGAAGGACTCATTAGCATTTCCAAAAAAATATGATTAAGGACTGCATTCAAGCCAGCCCGACTAATCTAGAACCCATCGGCTGTAGGTAGGTAAATCTTCGCGTCGTTCTACGTTTTCGTTCTCACGCAAGTACGCGATGCGAAAACAAACGGGAACAAACAAGGACACCTAGGAACGAAATGACGGATGTGAAAGGTTGTAAGTAAAATTCGTTTTTCTACCCATGGCCAAAGGATTTCTCATCACTTTTTTCGTGAGATATACCAAGATAAAATTGAGGTGTTTACGGTTTTCTGTCAAAAATTATAGCAAGAAAAAAATGGTAACCTACACCAAGTGTAAATTGCCCATAAGCGGGCCGCGCGAGGTTCCGGAAGCTCGCCGCGTGACATTTTACTTCCCGGGTGCAGATCCGTAAATAGGCCCAGAATTGCCTACACGAGCCAAATCACAATGTGTATGCTCTCAAATTCTCAGGAAATAGAGCATTTTGAGGGCTGTAACCTGAATGATTCGTAAAAAAAGAAAGAAAGGTGGAAGCCGTGCAGAGGACTGCGAGCACGTATTTTTGTGAAATGTGGATGAAATTAGGCCCTAAAATGGCTCTGTTTTTCAATGGAGCGTAGGCGTTCATTTTGAAAATGGCGATGGGCTTCAGGACTGCTTTGAGGGGTGATCATCTTTGGATGGAATTTTCTCCCAAAAGTCATCAATTAACCCCCCCCCCCCCAAAAAAAAACACACGAAAAATAAAGATGATAAAATAAGCTTTAAAGGGAATGTACTTAATTGGTTTTTGCTGTAATTCTCAGAAATGAACTATTAGAGGGGTTACAATGATAGATCAACTATTGTTCCACTGATATGTTTGAAGGTTTGTGTTCGAAAATGCTGGAAAACCAAGAAAAACACAAATGGTGGAGTAGTCTGGTTCCCTGACTCCACTAAAGATAAAATGGATCAATTTATAGATGCCGGAAATTTGTAAGGTAAGGGAACCAGTCTACTTGGCCTGCACCCGTTCATGAACATGTAACCAATAGCAAACAAAATTGTGACTGAAAAATATGGTGGTTAGAGCAGTAGTTGAAAAATAGTTAGGTTTTTCCAACGGTGGTCGGCCGATTACTGTTGTAAATTTATACAAAAATACAATGTTCTTGAAATTGACTTTACACCAGGTGCCATAATTTTACAGGATGCTTTAGACTGTCATTTACCAACATCCTAGTAAGGTATTTCATAAAAACATGGTAATTTTATTTTTCGATGTTTGCAAATGTTGTATATTCCCTTTAATGTGATGGGTACCACAAACACCTTGGAGAGTTATGAGTATTTTTTAAATATAATTTTTGGAAGTACGCGTAATTACCATTGGGGTGTATGGGAGTCGATTTGCAGGTCTGCACTCTTCAGGCTCAATGACACTGAGTGAACACATGAATCATTAGCCCAAGATACATCACCGTACCCTCATCCCTTCATATCTGACAAATGTTCCTGGACCATTTCCCCCGCTAACGACCTATAAAATATGGAGGATCCCTCAGCATGATGGAGGATCGGACTCGAGCTTGATCCAAGACTTCTGGGTTAATTAAAACACTTTGTGTGATGAACGAGTCATTCCGGTTCTAACTTGAACAAATAAAGAATATAACATTGCCGCAAAACCACACGTATGAAGAGGATATGCCGTGTGTACGACAACGCTGTGTATTTGGTTCCTCAAGTGCTCTCCAGGGAGGTGATGGGGAAGGTAATTTGAAAGGAGATCATCTTAAAGAGCCCTTCGTTAGATCCTCGCGCAGGTCACTGTCCACGGTGTCACGTCGTCCCGGAGATCGCTCCTTACGATTATAAATCGAGATGTGGGCCTGAAATCTGAAGAGGCAAACCGATAAAAGACGACGATAGTCGCGTTCAGAACTTACACTAGTTTGTTTTAAGTGCTCGCCAGGAGGCTCACAAGGTTGAAACAGAGGTGGAACTGGCAAACTCTGTACTCTTGTTTGAGTAGTTACGTAATAGCGTCGCAAACCACATTAGAATGGCGGGGACACTATTTGTTTTGAGAGCAGTGCAAAATGGCGGTTCGGCACATCGTAGTTTCACGTTTTTATCAGAATCTGAGTCTGTATTTCCACAGTCCTTTGCCGGGTCGAAAAATGACACTTTTCTGTTCAAGATGGCACTTTCCCGGGTCAGAAATGACACTTTTCTGTTCAAGTTAGCACATTTCCGAGTCAAAAATGACATTATATCATTTTGATCCAGAAAAGTGTCATTTTGGACCCGGAAAAGGACTGTGCAGATATAGACTCAGATCGGGGTCAATCTGACCCAGGACTTCTAAGATAGAGAGAACGTGCCGTTCATGTAAAGATTGCAGGCGGACGAGTTGTTTTCCTCGTGTAAAAAAAAAAATGACGCCATGGATGACTTTGCGCGCACGCACAGGCGCGCTATCAACACTATACATCAAGTCCAACATGAATTATGGGTAAACCATTCAATAAATGACCTGTGTAAAAAAAGATAGCAAAACTAAAAGTAAGTTGGGTCTACTAATGATTTGTCTTAATGGAGTCCTGCGTTTGCCCGGGGTGGCCCAATCTTTGCTATACTGTCACCCTTTGCAAGATCCATACGCCTCGAGGGTATCTCAAGTAACTTGATTGATTTTTTTCTTCAGGGTTTGCCGCGGCACTCGTCATAAGCACGTTGCGCACGGGTAACGTCCAAGCATCGAGCTATATACCTTTTTTGTTTAAATAGCGCTGTGCATCGGAACCACGTACTCAAGTACCCGACCGCTGATGTCAGGAGCAGGTTCCAGATTATGGGATCGGGTACCCCTGAACCAACTTTGCAAATTACTAAGTAACTTCTCCGACACTAAAAATTAAATGTTTTGAATGTCATTTGTGGGCAATTTTCAAAATGATAACCAGGCTACGTGGAAAACCGAAACAGATTTCACGTTAAAGTGCATTCTAACGCGCGACAGATGGTTGCCAAAGTTGCAGTTGACACCGTAAAACTATAAATCCCTTCAGACAATTTCCGGGATTTGAAGTTTAGGGTTGGGTTTCATTTACGGTTACCCGAATACCCGTGTTGTAATTAGGGCACTACCCGTAACGCACACGCCTACTTTTAAAGCCTACTTGAGGCAACAAACCCCCGTGGCGCTAAGGTGACTTTTGGAACATCGGGTGGATAGGTCCATGGCCATAATAGCCGACACCGCATGCTTAGTGCCTAATCGTAAAACATTATTGACCAACACGCTAACAAGACAAGACTCATTCAGACAATATGCTAGTACAATTTGGCTCAAACACTTTACAATTATTGTTATCGCCTGAAAAGAAAATAATTCGATTTGTTGCTGTAGACTTAGAAGTCTTTGACTTGACCGAGAGTGGCCCCTGTTGTTTCCACTTCACGGGAGAAAGCATCCCTCAGGCGAGCACCAACTGCATAGTGTCTTGAGCATACAAGAAGGTGGAAGCGATGCTTATCAAGAGGTACCTTTCAAGACACCTTGCGAACTTGAACTCACAAAGAAATGTCAGTAGTTATAGAAAAAGAATAAAGAAAAGAATCACAAACGCATTCTTGATTTGAAGTTAACAGTTTTACAGTTGAAACTGTCGGAAATTGACGCCGGAATATCTATTCTCACACAGTGTTAGATGATGTTCGCCCCCTCGTTTTAAATTCCAAAACATCTGGGGAAAACTTGCAGGATTTTTTTTTTTTACATCGTAATCTCATCGCTCGTCGACAAAAACAATTTCTGGCCCCGGGCGAAGTAATTTTCGTCCTACGGTTCGATACTGCCAAAAATGAAGGCTCATATTACCAAAAAACGATAACTGCTGAAAGGCTCAGAGAAATTTTTACTCGTCAGCTATAGAACAGAGAGGTGCTATGTGTCAGAAAGCCTCCACACTGTTTTAATTACGTCCGGTCGCTGACTACTTTTTAGAGGAGAAAAACGACTTCAACAAGTGTGAGCTACGGCCCCTCGAAAGGGCTAGAAGGCTCTTGTCATGCCATGGTCCGGACGGCCCTCCTTGCGCGCCAAACGCGAGCCTAATATCAATTTGCAGGTAAAAGAGCGAACAGAAAAGGTTTTTAATCATTCAGTAGTGAGACAAGTGTTCTACTCCTTAAGATAAGGACTGATTGGTCGTTGTCTGAATATTCAATGAAGGCAGTCGGGATCAAAGTGTAGAACTGAGGTATAAAGCGACTTTCATTGCAGGGTTCTGTACTTTTGCTGGACACGTATACGGAGAGCTAACTGTCCTCTGAGTGACCGAGGGACCGAGGGACCGGGTGACTGACTGGCTAGCGTCACTCAACTGGGCACGCAAAGCCAATTTTGTTCCCGGCAAAAAGGTCGTAAGGATTTAACATGCCGCTTAAACGTACGTTTAAAGCCGGCCTCAGGTCGACCTTGCGACGACACAGATCAATCGGTGACTGACTTTTCAGAATCAAGCTGCATCTGAGCTACGACCGTCGGGAACAAACTAGTCGCCGATTTTGTGCGACCTGAGTGTAACTGCGACGATATTAAGACGCTCGGCATCAGTTAGCGCTAAAAAAAAAATCAACAGTCGCAAGAGTAGAAAAATGTCAACTTCTGCGACGTGTTCCGGAACAATCACACGATTTCTCAGTTTTGTGACCTGAGCATGACTTTTCTGCTTCATGCCGAACGGTTCCTTCGTGGCGCAAGCAAATCGTGGGTCGACCTGAGGCCGGCTTAAAACTTTGCAAGTTCCCGGTAAAAAGTCGTTAGCATAACAATTGAAATAACTTCACAATTGAGTAATACTTAGACACAAAAATGCACAATATTATTTTATTTATTAACGAATTGTATCAGTCAAAATTTCAACTCTATACGCTTTTTTATTTAGAAATGGGAGCACAAAACCTTCCAACTCGATTATCTCCAAAAGTGTTTTTTGCGTGCCTGGGCTGCTAACGACCTTTTCCTTGTCACATGACGTCTTCTGATCTGTGGACTGCAAGAGGCAAAGCAAAAGCTCGAAGGGTTAAAGACTGAGTATAGCGTTGATCCATGAAGGATTACCATTTCCCCGGCTGCACAGTCCCGGATCATGGACTACTTAAAAGCCCAAAAACCAACCCATCATCTCCTCGGTAAATATGAATAAATCCAATTTGTCAACATCCATTCAAAAGCTTTTAGGTCATCTCAAGCCACAGTTGATTTAGAACCCAAACGATCGGCGCCTTTGCATTAACCAAAAAAAAAAAAAAATTCCCAAAGTAAATAATAACCCACAAGCAATAATGGTTCATCGCGTGTTGACGAATGAATTAATTCTGCAAACAATAATGATCCATCGATGGCCATCTCTGGCTCGTTTCGTCTTCATCTCCCAGGCAATTAAAATGGAAACATTTCAATATTGGCGCGGTTGCCAAGGTAACGCCCATTGTCAATGGCAAGCAAAAAGGCGGCAGTGACAGGCCGAGCCGAGCTGCGAGATGGGACTAAAAATGCGTAATTGATGACTGCATTAAGTCGAGCTGAGAGCAACTTCCGCCAGGCAGGAAGCTGGGGGACCAATTTCTAGAGTGAAAAATAATGAAAGGCAGATTTTTTCCCCCCTCTTATGAATTTTTGTTGATGGTCTGTTCTAAACTAAAGTGCATGACTGCAGGTGTATGAAAGAGAGACAATCACTTGAAGTTGACAGGGGGTTTGGGAGGCTAGATTAAACTTTGATTGGTTTCGAGGCTGCTACTACGTGCATCGATGAATGACGGCTCTGTGGTAAATAATGCAAGGTGGGGACTAGCCGTTGCAAAACAGTTGAAAAAAACAAAGTGCACAAGACTTTAATAGCAAAGCAAGGTCGAGTTACCTACAGAACCTTGAAAACACATTAAAAGGATTATGTGGCCTAATCATAGTGCAGTTACCCGTCTGAAGATATATATTATTTTTGGTTTAAATATTTAGAGACCCATTTGCACGCCCTTACCGTTTTACGGACCACGGTTGCATTTCGTGCATTATTCGTGACGAGAATACATTCCGCACGTCATACAGCAGTTATTTGTGCTGAACATCACACTGAAACCCTCAACATGAAACCTTGAATATGCCACGATACAGTAGAGTAATAAAGTATTTGCAAGTAGCGAGTTCAGATAAAAATATCTACTTGAGAATATGAGGTGGTCTAGTTCCAACTGGAATGTAGTTGCAAACACTGTACAAAAAAAAATGTCGTAAGATTTGACGAGGAAGCATTCACAATTGTTTCCAAACGGCTGAAAGGGTCAACTGTGTGCAATGGCAAATTGTAGAAATATATCCATATTTTTGCCAAGGGTAGAAATTTAAAGGTCACTTGGAGTTTGCACGACGAAAACGCAAACAATACGCACGAGTTTGCATGCCGTAGCAATTACATTTTTAAACACCAAGGTAACCTCGTGGCCAGGGCCTACTTTATTAACAGTAGGCCCTGGAGTGGGAACTCCTTACTCGTGCTCTGATTGGACAGTGACAATACAGTATTAGCATACGTTCCATAGTATTAGCATATAACAATGCAAACATCCGTATTAAAAAAATGGGCATTTGTCTCTTTAATATTATTAGCCCCTTACGAGTATGCAGACGCGATCTCAACTGGTCACCGCGCATAAATGTCCCTAAAACATATTTTACTTTGATCAAATTCGACTCATTTACATACCGACGAACAGTCAGCAACATATGACATAGCCTTGCAAGGCATGAATTTTCCAATCATGCTATTAAATCTAGTACACCAAAGAGACTATGCTGTGAATGTGACGAAGATGTGAATGTTAGTATTTCTGTTACACTCCAACTGTGCCACTGCGCCAACTATGGCTCATCCACAGTTGGGTAGTCCTAACTATAGTCTGATCAAACAGTTGGGCATAAACATAGCCAAACTATAGTTGGGAGTACCCAACTATATATGAGTCATAGTTGGCACAGTTGCCGCAATCGGGGAACATTACCACCAGACTATTATGTGCGCCTAGAACACATCGCCTGCACGGAGCCTAATTTGCATACGTATCCAACATTTTGGATACGCAATACAATCCAATACCAGGGTGGGAGAACAGGTTTAGTAGTGGTAGCGTACTGCTCGACACCCTGGAAGCGACGTTGCTGTCAAGACCGAAAGACCTCAATTAGCAGAATGACTATAATAACTGCTACAAGGATGCACTCTTTCGCGCACTCTTCCCCTGGAAACTAGACTATGTACGAGACACTCAGCTAACCAAAAATTGAAACTCAATCAACAAAATTGAAACTCTATCAGAACTCAAACAAAGAAGCATTTTTGCTCTCTCGGCCGAACTAGATAATAACATTCCCAAGACGCCGACACCGAAGGACACTTTTTTTATGGAGTGACGCTGAAAAATAACACTAATCGAATTAAATCTCCGGAAAAGTACAGCAATCTAAGAAGACCTATGAAACCTAAAGAAGTCAACAAAGCAGACGGCCTTGCAACTCGCCGGAAAGAAGGAAACAGTTCGCAGTTTTCTACCGAATAAAATCTGGCTTCGTGTTGAAAATGTCCTCACTTTATAATTCAATACACAGTCACAAAGCGCAATGTCGACGTGTCCACATCGTCTTTCGAAAGAATGTTTTGAAAATCACAGGAACTTTTGACGGTAACCAATGAAGTTCCGGATGACATCACCACAAATCACATTTTGAATTTGACACAAGCGATATCGGATGGCTTGGCCGAATCGAATTGGAAGCGTGCAGCTTTGAATTGCGGGGAAACTCTGCAATTTTGATTTGTCCAATGTAATATTCCAGCGCCTTATCCAAAATAAATTAAAACTGGCAACACGAATAATAAAATTCCACTTCTTTTTTTACCAATGTTGTCTGATTTTGGATAATTTGTTTAAGAATTCGCATGCTCCACAGGATGCCTGAACTAAACTTTCAGTATAGTTGTTATGATAATGTTGGTGGTGGGGACGAGAATTTACCGGTAAATATAATTGTAAAACTTTCCAATCATTGGAGATTCGAGGGGAGGGGTGGGACTCACTTGACAACATCTGACACTAGATGGCGCCGTTCAGGGTAGTATCTTTTACGCAAATAGGTACAAATGGCTATGTTTTGTGCTCCTACAAATAAACATTGACAAATTAGTTCTAACTTTTGGATTTGAAATGCATGAAATTGATTTTTGTTTGTGCTGGAGATAGACATGGCAATAAAAAACCCACATGTTTTCATTCACAACATTTATAAAAAATCAATTCACATTTTTCACGTGGCAATGATTGCGGTAAATGGGTCACACGACGCCACAGCTGTTTATCCAATGCCATTGTGGGATACAAAGCAGTGTTCGTCAGAATAATGCCACCAAAAATTCGTCACCATCCTATACTGCAAGATCCTTCGCTGTCTGTTCGACGTCTGTCGGTCTGGCTGTCTGTCTGATGTCTGTGTGTCAAGTTTTTTTTGTAAAAGGTCTATGGAGTTTGCGGAAAATGCAAGAGTAACGGATGTGTGCAGGTCCTATCACGGTTGGCACTTAAAAATGATATATTTGTTTTGTTCTACTTTTTTGGCAAATTTGTTTCTTTGAGATTTTGAATAGTCAAACATTACAACATGATCTCGATGAAAACACTCCAAACGTATCGCTATTACGCAAAACATATATAACATTGATGATGAAAAAGTGGCAAAATGGCTTCACCAAGGTTTACTACGCCTACTTGGGGTCAAAGTAAACATTAATAGTGTATGACTCCATCCAGTTAGCGGGAAAAGCGCGGCATCCCGCTAGTTAACAGAAGAAATGAAACTAAAATATGCCAGGAAGCCGAGAAGCCTTGACGTTGCTGTGAGATAACATGCCCGCGTCAAATACTTTCGTAACACAATTATTGGCAAGAATGTAGTCATTTCTAACCTAAAATACCCGATAACCATCACTATTTTCATGCTTGGAAATAGTTTTTACATGTCGCCTTGTCCACGTTTTGACACCATTTCTTTTATAAAATTAAGAACTAAACTTACGTGCTTGCAAACTGTTATTTTTTTAACGCAAGATTGGCGTTAATTGTTAACCTTCTTGTCATTGACAAGAGCATGATGTGTGAAGTTTTAATGACAAAAAATAATAATGCTTTGATCTTTAAAACTTAGATTTTACCAATATATTAAACGATGACGGTCTTACAAGCAACCAAAATTGTAGTGAAATCCCTTAATGCAGGCCCAAACGGACTAAACAGTTGCACCCATGTACAATAGTGCTACTTTGGTACCGCTGATAATATGGTGTAATTTTGGATGGCTGGACGCATTGTACAGGTAGTGGCCGCTTTGACCAGGCTGCCGTGTTAATATCTGAACTTGGTAAAACTGGGTCACATAATATTCAGCTTTTGTGAGAAAGACACCACTCCAAAAACTGATTTTTGTTTTGTTTGTGTCAGAAACACCGTGTAAATATTGCTGGTAAACTCCGAGATAAAGGCGACACTTGAACCTGCGCGACTTTATAGATGTACCGGACTTTGAACAAGGACTTTGCATGCAGCATAAACACGACGACACAACTTGATCTTCTTTTTTTTAGGAGGAGCGATATTAATCAGGGTTTACATGTGCCGAAAACGAGAAAGGTAAAGATTAATCGGTGGATATTTTTTTTATTGCCAGCTTTTGTGGCCGACCTTTGATATCTGCCCACATTTTTTCGCGCAAGTTTATCATCTAACGGTGAACTGCCATTATACAGCACCATTTCAGGCGTATACCTTATTTTTGGTATATACTTTAGCGGTAAATATGAGTTGAGAATTCTGAACATTACGATTCTTCAAAATGTGGTTTGTTTTTTTGGTTCTCAACATTAAACGAAGTACATGTAGTGATAATGTGTATTTTAAGCGCACGTATTCACCAGTATTGGTGCCCAAGGCGCTACATCATTATTACCCTCATTAGGCCAATGAAAGTTCCAAAGACAATCTCAGCATGGGGAGTATACAGCTTGGTGCTGCCTTTTCGGCGCAAAGCAGCTACAATCGATCACAGTCACTCAAAGCAATGAGTGACAAAGTGCCTTGCCGAAGGGCACACGCACCATAACCCCAGGCTGGACTCGAACCCACAACCCGCAGAATTACCCGCAGACCACGAATTCAATGTTCCAGACCACGAGGCCACGACACTCCAGTGATGAATACAACCAATAATACAACGGGAAACACAAAACTTATAGTTCATCTGTCGGCCTAAGGTGTATTTTTATGATGCGTTAAGTCCTTTTATCAACGTTTTATACCGCTAAACGAAACATAAACGGTTTGCATGCAAACGCGTTTAGGATTCGACTTCTGATCAATTAAGCCCTCAGAATATAAATGGGAGAATTGTTTTCTAGGCTGTTCAAATTATTGTCTCTCCGATTACCTTAAAAAAAATAATCCTCAACTTCAAAGACACGCCTGCCGCTAATCATACACGGTCCAGGTGTGTGTAAACACAGTGTATTTGAATGGTACAGCCTTTTTGATTTTAGCTTAAAACAAACTGATAGTTTCTGCTTAATCTCTATCAATTAAATCTCCAGAATTAATTGTGCCTTCTTGTATTTTACCGTCAAAAATATAACAGACTTTTTTTTTTTTTTTTTTATCTATTTCTATAAAATAAAACTTTTTTTTCGTGGGGATGACTTTAAAGGCATTCCATATCATGGTTTCAGTTTGATGAATCTTTCAGCTTTTTGACCTATAGTCTGAAATTGCAATTTGCCTCAATTCCTTTTCTCTTTCTTTTATTACTTTGATGTTCAGTGATACAGGCTGTCTTTTTTCGACTTCAAAGAAAATACAGTGTGTCCCCAAAAAGTGTCCGTCGGACTATTTTTGAAATAATACAAAACCATGCGGTCAATTTTGAAATTTGTTGATTGTGCAGATACTCTTAAACCTTTGCCTTAACTCTATGAGTTTCATATAATTTCAGTAGTCATGAATCACTACACAATTGTAAATTGATCACAGCAACATTTTGGACACTGTGATTAAGTTTTTTGCCTTATTCAATTTCAGTACTGTGTTATGTAAGCTGTGTAAAATCCTTCCAGTTGTGAAAAGGTCTGCAAGTGGGATTGGAAACATTTGCGTGGCTGTCAGTCATCATGGCATGACCTGAGTTTAATGCTCAAGGGCAAATGATTCCAATCCCAAACCACATCAGCCTTTTTTCCCCCACAACATGCAGAATTTTACACAGCTTGCATAACACAGCACTGAAAGTGATTAAGGCATGGAACTTGGTCACAGCGTCCAAAAATGATGTTGTGATTAATTGACAATTGTGCAGTGATGCGTGACTGAAATTAAATGAAACTCATAGGGGTTGAGGTCAATGCTTAGCAGTATCTACACAACCAGTAAAAATTAAAATTGACCTCCTGGTTTTGTAGTTATTATCAAAACAATCAGACGGACCCTTTTTTTGGACATTCTGTATAAAAGAAAATAATATCCAAACTTTCTTACATTCATGTTACTCATGATTTGCTGGTTACTGCTGGCATGGTGTTCTAAGGTGTAATTTTATTGTTCGTTCGTGGAAGCAAATAACCGAAGTAATCAAGTTTGACTGGGTAAAAAACCCCACAGTTGTCATATGCGACAATTCACTTTGAGGCCTACGTAGAAATTAAAATGACACGTGCGTCAATTTCTGTTGGCTTTTACATGTCGCCTTGGGCACACGTATCAAAACATTTCTCGGTTTATCCAAACGGAAAAGATATACGGGCTGTGCAAAAGAGGTTTGGACTATTTGAGCAGATGGAGGCCTCGAGAAGTAAAGCAATGCAGGCCACAAAATAGAAACAACGTGTTTCATGGTCCAGGAAAATGTAAAAGCCTTCTTTTTGTAAAGACTTTGTACACCATGGACACATTTTACTTTGAGCTATGTACTGTTTGAGGTTTTGGAAATAACAAAACATTTATACTTAAAATTAAGTTATACGTTTTGCACCAGTATTTGGCTCTTATACAAAAATATTTTCCAAGTTTCAGGCGCCCACAGGAAAGCTGTGATCTTATCGTATGACTTGCCCGGTTTGGATTGGAACTATTATTAAGTTAACTGTTTTATTTCATATGCACAGATTGAATTAACACGTGAAGGGGTAAAAACTACGGAGCACAGTAATTAAGTTATACTTATCGACGCGAAATCTTGACACGGGACAGAATAAGGTCGCCAGGCGCATTGAAATCAATAAGGAATGACATTTACTGTGTGCACGCTTGAGTAGTGCTGTGCGTCGGGACCGGGTACTCGACAGTACCCGACCGCTGATGTCTGAGGAACCGGTTCCAGATTATGGGATCGGTACCCGTGAACCAACTTTACAAAGAACTCAGTAACGTCACAGACAATACAAAAGAAAGGTTTGGAATGCCATTTGTGGGCAATTTTCAATATGAAAACCAGGCTACATGGAAAACTAAAACAGATTTCACGTTTATGTGCATTTTAACGAGCGACAAATAATGCTACCGTAAAGCTATAAAGCCCTTCAGACAACTTCCGGGATTTGAATTTTGGGGTTGAGTTTCTTTTAGGGTACCCTGGTACTCGTATAGCACCCGGTTCCCGTACAACCCGTGAATGCACATCACGACTATGATTGAGTTCGAACGAGCGACATTTGCCTTTGAAAGAAGTCTTGGAGGGGTTGGCTGCAAATCGCCTGTCCAGTTTTAACACGAAGGAGACTGACTAGTCTTTGAATTCGAAACGATAATTAGAAACGAAGCTCGACACTCTTCACTTGTTTGCTGTACACTAAGCCCCACTTGTTTCCCCTTACTATTTTACATCCTCATTCTATTTAGAAGTCAAAACTGTTACCTTAACCCCACTGTTAATTAGTCTAATTAATGTAGGTACCACTTGTTATGATTAGGACTTGTTTTCATTTTGGAACAGCTTATGGATTTGATTTCATAACTTTCTTAAACGAATATGAATCTTGAAAAAATTGGAGTTATAGGGAAAGGCATGCATGTTCTTAAACACTTTTTGTCACCTTGGTGAAAACAAGATTATCAACCCTACCGGCATTAGAAGAGTAAGCGCACAGGAATGTTTTTGATCGTTTGTGACTTTCCGAGCTTTCAATTTTGATTGGCTACAGAAATGATGACTCTGATTCTGATTGGCCACAGAAAGTTGCCAGCGGCTCTTCTGATTCCGGGAAGTTTATTTAGGTGTTTGGTTGGTACCCTGAAATATTGTTTTCTTATTTTACCTTCTGAAATTCATGTTACCTACAAAACTAAATCCGCATTGTGGGCTGTGTACACGTTTTCTTTTCTTCAATATTTTGAATATAGACAGGGCTACTGCGTCATAGGATTATAGCTTTGGGGTTTAAAAATTAATTCAAGACAGCATGCATCGCAAAAATCAGGCTTTAATGGAGGGGGAAAAGGCTGTTTAGACACGGTCCCTATCAGTCCATTATTGCCAGATCTGCCGACAGCACTACGACCGAAGATGATTGACAGGCCAACCATTAATCCAGAGACTATGGCTATACCGAGTCATAAAAAAATAATAACCATGATCATTTTAACGTACAGCCGAGAAAGGATCCCGACTGGAGCAGGCCCCAACTTCGCCCAGTTCCATCGGGAAAGACATCACTTTCCTCGGTTGATTAATTCCGATTGTCTCCATATCATATTTCTGATAATGACATGCATGCTATCAAATATACCTGAGCCGAAAATCTGAATTCCTTTATGGTAATTAGCGTGCTCGCGTTCTCGTTTTTGCTCCTGCTTGATCATCCCAGATGCTTTCACCTTTTGTAAATTTATTTGTCTTCTCGACTAATTGCTGATTGCGACTGAATCAGCAATTATCGTAATTTCAGGCATATGGAAAACAAACACTGGTGTCCTCAATAGAATGACAGAGGTTATGATTACGTTGGAAAGCTGACCGATATCTGTTTGTTATCTTAGCGCTTGCTCTGAAAAAATTGAAGTCCCAAAAGCAAGCTCGACAACCGTGACTGATATAACCGGGTTGTCACAGGTGGACAAATGGTGTCATGTATACAGTCTACACCTGTTCAGTGGGGGAATTAATTTACAAAGTAATGAGAATATGCACATGTGGCATAAATAACTTTGCATCTCCCAAACCCTTTGCCCAATCCAGAAATGTCTCAATTTTTGAAAACCGGTGGACCAGATGTTCTGCCAACAATCGACCCTTCGCACCTTTTAGCACGGGCATTTGAATCTATTTTAAGGCAGAATGAGTCTTTTTGCACATTAAACAGAGCGTGCGGTGCATGTAACTGCCCCTCGTCCCGTATTGAATTCGAGTCAGCGATGTTTCAGGCGCGTGCCCTCGGGCGCAAATTTGAAATTCGCCAATTCGCCGCGCGACGGTGCATTCATATCGATTGGGTTGATAATGGGGCGTCGACACGGAATACGCATCACGGAGGTGACATCCTGAACGCTTGACTTGGGACCAATTATATTGGATATGACTCTCTTTGAATGAATGGGTTTCGAATGCTGCATGGGTTCTAGGATGTGTCTCGCATTCCCACAGCACAGAGAATCTGAGGGGAATGTTATACATTGTATAGAGTTTCTACTCGATTCACTGACGTAATTTTACAAGCACTGCATATAACAGTCACTGCTTTGGGGTAACTTGCGACGGAAATTGCACATGCTTAATCTGCTGGGATTCGAACCCACGACAACCTGCCGATACAAGTGCGCCATCTCAGCACTCGGCACAAGCCATGGAGCTGACAGAGGGCGGTCAACGAGTGGCTAAGATGTCTACACTAAGAAGCACGAGGTATTTATGATTTTACGATTTATGAGGTATTATATTATTACTTGTTTTATGACACCACTGAAAAACCAGTGGTCAGTGTGGCCTAGTGGTTAGGGTTTGTGACTCATGATCAGAGGGTCAGGGGTTCTAATCCAGCTGCTGGCCATATGTTGTCTCCCTGGGCAAGCCACTTCACCCCAACTTGCCTCTCTCCACCCAGGAGTATAAATGGGTACCGACATTAGCTGGGGAGTAACCTGTGACGGACTAGCATCCCATCCAGGGGGAGTAGAAATATTCTCAGTCGTTTCATGCCAAGGAAACCGGCCACATTGGCTCTCGACAGACTTGACTTTACTGAGAAACCAGTGCTTATGAAATAACGTTGGTGAAGACCAAAACCCACCATTAAAATCTCCCAGACAAGAACATGTCTTTCAAAAAACCAAGACAACAAATGTTGGCGAATCATGGCATGACATAATACTTTGTATACACAATTGTCCGTTTAATAAGAAACTCACCGCAATAGTTGCCGAAAACAGGACAGCAATCTCGGCCGTGGATTTTCCCCGCTGCGCTGAGTTCGCTACTTCCACTGCTGCATACGGAGCACAAACTCGGTATAGAATCTATCCAGCATAGGTAGACTCGGAGTAGGCCCGATCCTTAATGGTGTTCCTCCTCCAACCACTGTAAGCGAAACAAGAGTTTTGAAACGACAAGAAATTCTATATCACTGTCCGATCAGGGCACTCTGTGAAACCGGATGGATTGTTGGGCTGCTCTGTCTAGAAGCAAAGAGTTTACGCAGGTCGGTAACTTAGACCAGGCGTGCCGTAAAATGTCACCCAACTCCTCCGATATCTTCTGGACCACTGCCACTCCTCCGATATCTTCTAGACCACTGACACTTTTCGAGAGAGGCACTGTATTGCAGAGTCTCTCTCCCTCTACGATCACTCTGTGTGTCGCCTTCGCATCATCAGTTTCCGCCCAATTTCACCGCGCCGGGATCGTCCATTGGTGTGCGCGGGCAGGCACGGTAGCGTCACCACTGAAATTAAATGCGAAGCGCAGAAGCTATGGATAATAAAACAGTACAACAACAAAAAACCTGCCACCGCTAGGCACCATAATCTCTAAATGATGCGCTGTAATCGGATAACGGCCAGTTTATCACAAGCAGAGCACTGCGGCGTTTCGGTCTTCGACTCTGCAAATAGCAATCTCGACCTTTGGTCCCATTTAACAATTCGGCAATCAACAGGTATGCCCCTCCAGTATTAGTTCACCCCTGCTCGGCTCGTGATGCGGCGCCCCGTTTGTCATACAGTCACGCCCCTTTCCTGTGTACATTACCTTGGCGATAGTCCACGTGTTGACGTAACGGTGTATACCCCACGGAACCCGCTTGGAAATCGACGACGACTTTAATTAAGACTCCGATTTTGTTACTTCGTCATATCGTATAACAAACCACTTTATTGTAGTATGCAAAAATGTACACGCAAAAATCAGAGTGTTATACAAAACTGGTTAAAACGGAATAGCAATGGGGTGATTTAGTCGTGTTCCTTTCCCTGCTCAAATCCTCTTTGAATGAAGGTATTTAGATATTCCTCTCAGAGGGAGTAATTTGTAGGGGATAAATTTGCACTTAGACGGAAAACAAACGAGCTAAACGATTTCGATTCAGGTGGGACTAAAAAACCAAATTCACGGAAAGAATATTTGCAATTGGAATGGATATCCCATGCAGTGAAAGGGCAAGGAGACATGCAGTCCGCGTCGCGTTCGGAGACCCGACGGGAATCGCACCGGTTTGACCGGGGGACACCGGTGAAGAGGCGCACCCCAGGCAAACAAACCGAATTCAACCTTTCCTCCAAATTCACCAGATTTTTTGTTTAAAAAAACGTTCATAAGTCGTTTTTTTTTTGCTTCCAAAGCTACGTGAATTTATCAAATTGGTATTTTAACTGCGATGTATACAGGGTGAATCAAAAAGAAAGTTACCTGGATTCATGATTGTTTAGCTCGTTCGTTTGTTTGTTTATGGCTGCCATCCTGTTATTTGTTTTATCTTGTTTGTATAACTAAGTTTGTTTCGTTTTCTGGTCATTTTTCTTTTCATTTGAGTGTTTATAAATATGCTTCCCTTTTCGTGTTTTGTTGTAATTTTGTAATGTCGTTTGGGTCGAATAAATGATGATAATAATTTCTTTTGTAAAAAAGCAATCAAATCTGATACACCAATGAAGTATGTCTAAAATGAGAATGTTCTTCCACTTTTCTAAAAAATACTGACATTTATCCATGCTATCGGCGGATGTTTTGCATGTTTTACTAAAGGAGCCTATTTTTATAGCTGTCCATGGAATGCCAATGGAGGCTATTGAGCTGAGTGAGAATTTACGGATCACACACAGGCATTCAAATACAAATGGAATTTTTAATCAGTTGAGTCAAGACTGAAACATTCCTTTTTAACTGTCAGATTTTTTGTTTTGAATAAGAGGAACAAGTCGATTTTTTCCCCTGAAATATTGATAACGATTTTGGTTTGTTTTCCTTTGCAAGTTTTCGTTCATTCATGGAGGTGGGAAAACGTCCACGTTTCCTTGTCTTTTAATGGTTATTCATCAGTTCGTAGGACGGTTGTTGTGGACAGCTGAAGTTTGTGACCTTTTCATTAAAATAATTATACATAAACCTGAGAATAGAGCATGAAAATTACGTAAAATATTAGTCAATAAATCTTCTTATGTTATTTTTATGAAATGGAGCAAGCCACATATTTTTAAGAATATTTTTTTTTCTAATTCGACCACTTTCTTTTTGACTTGCCCTGTTTATCAAGATTAAAGCCTAACGCTTTTCCATAAAAATTAACATCTACTTATATGTTATTTTTATGAAATGGAACAGGCCACATATTTAAAAAAATCTTTTTTTTTTCTAATTTGGTCACTTTCTTTTTGACACGCTGTATTATCAAGATTAAAGCCTAACGCTTTTCCATTGGGATAAGCCGCTTTATGCCTGCAAAATCATAGAGGGTACTAACAAAATTGAGGGAAAAGTTCGTTTGGGGCTAGTGTGTATAGTTTTTAAGTATTTTTCTGTTCCAACTCGTTCGAACTACATGGATATTCTCATCTCTTTGATCACATAAAAAAATTGCAGACGCAACATAAACTAGCTTGTCCGCAAATAGCTTCACACGCGCTCTGAACGGTAAAAAGTTAATTCTAACATTATGGCCTTCTTCGTAGACACGACAGAAAATTATTTGGACAAAATTAATGGACCCAAATGTAGAGCAGTAAGCGCAGTAGCTTGATACTGCTGATAGACACATGTGATCGTACAAATGGAACTTGGCAGTTTAGCTGTTTCGTGTATCTCTTTTGAACCACTTTCTACACCTTGGCCTAAATACACGACAAATGAATTAAAATGCAAGCAAGCAGAACTGGGATATGCAGCTTTCAGTAAAATTAATAACCACGCGATAATCCATCATACTTTCGCCGGTTAAAAATAGGCAATCAGTCAAAACAGTTCCGGGGAGTTTATGGACTACGTTCGATAATAACTACTGGGCTACGGCTATGGAAAGAATTACACGCGTGCCTATGGAAAGTGGCTGAGGCCACATCCATAGACGTTTGTGTTCCTCCTGACCGTAGCCTTAATTTCCAGGCGTTTGATGGATGGCTCGAGTCAAAACCACCACATGAAGAAAAGTGGGCTATTTAACCACGCGTTGTCAGCGGTTTTAAGTGCACCTCCGGAGAAGATAACCTGTAAATTTATTGTGGTTTTGACGAGTTGAAAATGACGTCCAGGTGATTATCTCAGCTGAGATTCGTGCAGGTCGGGCGTCTCTGTCATCTCGCCGCTAGGCCAATTTACCCGCACGCGCGCTTTGTCTGCGACGCGGCGCGAGTACTCGGACCGCCTTTCAATTGTCATCGCGAACGACGTCACGCCAATTGCAATCGCTGCCTTATAAGGAAAATTCAGGGCAAAAATGGCAGACTATGAGCATTTTTATTGTGATTAAAAAGATAGTTTGTGGTAAAGGGCCGGCTTTGATCTCTGAGATTGTTTATCAATTAAACGGTAATGTCTTCAGTTTTGTTTCATTTGTTTTGCCGCGTGGCATCTCAAGACAGTTAAAAACCATCATCCGTTGACTTCTTTATACATTACAAAATGCTGCATACAAATATTAACAACACACTGTTATAAAAAGTAAAAGCTAAAAATGCCAGTATAGATTGAGTAACGCAGGAAAATGTGTAAATCGATTCTTTAAAATCGATACTTTAAACTGTCGAGTATAGATGCATAACCCAAAGTCGTCACCACACAATGGAATCGTTTTGAGTTTTTAATTTGTGCTCGCTTAAATCGATACAGGTTGATTTTGCCACGCGGCGGAATTATGAGAATCGATTTTTTGGACACTTTCGCGGCAAATTTCCAAACGGAGTGATTCGTTTATTACTGATAGTTAGTTTAGACAGAACACTAATCGTGGATAATTTCCTCTGCTGGTCTTTCACTCCAGCCGGATTTTATTTTCATATGTTCTTTCCAAGCACACTTTTCTTAACTCTCCTAGACTTGATACGAGTTCGTTTCGCTATACATCAAGTTCTTCTTTGTCCTCAAATCAAGATAAAGACATCTCTTACTTTATTATTAAAGCTGCACTATGCAACTTTCGAAACTACATGCTTTTGCTGTCATCCGACCATGAACTGTCAATTGCGAAAACAAAAACGCATTCTTTTCTATTGATTTTTTCTCGTGGTGGCGCTTCTGTACATTGCGAGCGCCCTCTGTTGACATTTTATTTGTAATTCGAAGAAAAGTGCGCCGACCATTCTTTTAAAACTTGCGCATGCGTGTTACGGCCAACGCTAGAGCAGGCGTGTAGACCATTTTCGATCGATACACGTTCTCTTTTATCATATGCAGGAAAAGTTGTACATGTACTCTGCTTTATATTCTCTACCCTCATGCTATCCTCATACATTGTATGTATTTTCTAAAGAAAAAATACATTAACTGTGTAAAATTCGTTTAAACAAACAAGTATTCAGATCGGGATACTGGCCTGAGCATCTGTTCTTCCGCAGCGCACATTAACGGTCCGAGGAAATGTTCCAGTTTTTCTCTCTTTCAAAGGACTTGACTCCCCACTTGCGCTGAATGAAATATCATTTCCCTTGTGACACACGGATACAAGTGAAGTGTCCGTTGACCCAATTAGAGCATTCAAGGCCGGTCCGGCATCCGACCCGTCCGGAGAGACATTCCCTACAACAATCAATGCAAAACAAGACCAGGATCTAATCAGGTCTCCGGTCCTGATCGATCTACAGTTTCTTTTTTTACAAACTAGGCACGTCACCCAACTGCGCTGCGCTTTTTGAACGTGACCTCGACAATACAAAACAACAACACTCGTTTCTCCTTTTTGTCTGCCCTAATTTTTTTTTATCTTGGAAGAAAATTGAGCGTGCAATCACGCGGAAGGATTGGGTTGAATACACCGCTGCCAGACCTATATACTAGACTTGAAGTCACCGGGAAATACGGAGGAAAAAGATTAATCATGCGACTAGGCCTACTGAAGTCCTTAATACCCTCATTCAAACGACGATTTTTATTCAGAAGTAACTACAGTTGTGGAGGATACAGTGTTTTATTTATAAACATCTTGTATACATGGTGAACTGTTAAACATTCTTCAAGCGGGCTAAGGCTAAAGCGTGATAATATCCCCAAGTTACTTTCCTTTAAAAAGTATCACGTGATGTTATATACCAGAGTATTGTGTCTGTTAGCCAAACAAGATGTAGGACTCTACATTTAATCTATCAAGCCACGGTTCTATTTTCTACTTTCCTGCAATTACCATTTTTTTCCTTGGTAAATATGCACTACGGCGGGAATAATTATGTTCAGCGCCCTTCATGTGTCATCTGTTATTAATACACTGTTCATTATGTATAGAAGTAGTGTGCATGCACTGCCTCAAAGTTGACGAAGACGACAGATAAAAACCTGCTGGTTTCTTTCCCGAAGTGATTTCGAAGCCATATCGATCTATCTTCCCAGTCGGTTGACGACCCACTAAGTCTCGACACATCAGCACGCTCCTAAGGCCTAACGCAGAGGATAACACGGAGAGATCTCATCTTCGAATGTCCTCATCTTATGGTTAAGTTTTCAAGCTATCTCATCGCGGGATTGCCACTGTAAGAGCAACATCCCCATAATCCAACCCTCATCCCCACAATACCGTTTTTCAATTTCTTAGACTTGCGAGCAGCGGGCCTCGGACACCGATAAGCAATACAAGACATCAAGCGGAAGACAGGAAACATACAGAGGATACAAGACGGATCAATCACCGGCGTGATTTGTGTGGAATTTCATCGCTCGCAATTTTGAGCCCTTTTGACAGCCAATTTGAGAAAACTACGGATATTTGAGCTGTGTGTATAGAGTGTAGAGTATGTTCGCCATCTGAGCATGGAACTGGCGTGTTTTTCACAAGAAGCAGTAAACGATAGGATAAGTCTGTCTGCAACAGAGAGGGGACAAAAGAATGATTCTGCCTTCAGGGAGCGCTGGAAAAGACGGAAACATGACCTGAGTCCGACGCGGTGAGCTCATACCCGGGAGGATGGGTAAATATTACCGGGCCTGCCTCCCAGGAGACACCGAGGAGGCAAGCGGGCCGGTCCGCCGCTTGGATGACCTTCCCTCCGCCCCGCGGTACAGGGGCAAACCGTTTGGGGGCAATGTGGCGACCCAGATACTACGACATCAATATATGTTGCGATGAAAACCTGCACTTCAAAACAGACGTACATATACGGCAGGGGCGGGGGGCCTGACGTCAGCGCATTTCCAGCAGTTGATGGCGATTGCGATAAGCTCAAAGAATGTGACGTACATCACATGTTTACTCCATATGCATTGGAGGATAAATACCAGAAATGAAGGGATGGAGGGTACTGATGAGAGAATGGTATCGAGGTTGGGGTTGAGATGACAATAGCTTGTATTTGTAGGTGAAGTATAAGGAAACCTCGTTCCCAGTGTTCACTTAAGTGTCGCTCTCGATTGTAGACCCTGGAAGGTTAATTGCTTTCCATGCTCTGATTGGTAGAATAAATCATTTGAATCGGGCGAAGGATAGGCGTGACGCCAAAACTAGATATTCTGGATGTGATTGTTGCAACAGCGCCAAGTGAAACCATTAACGTTATGAAATGGTTTTGCCTGGGGGCATTCCTTGATAAGACGTAGCAGGAAGACGAAGATCCATAAAGGAAGGCCATACTGATAACAACACAGAGAGAAAGGTCTGAAAAGAGGCTGCGAAGTTACTTGTAAATATATATGAATCCCAGAGATAGTTTAGGCTGGATAGCTCCACGGTGAGTAACCAACAAGTATAGGTTTAACAACGGAATGTCTATCGGTCGGTTGTCTCCTGGGAAATATGAATCGCAGCCAATGCAATTCATCCTCGTCGATATGATGCGAAGTATTTCGATCGCCGGGTATGGTTTCAATGTGATATATCCTATCAGGTGTCGCCGTGCTGGATGCGCGTGCAGCGAGCCGGCAAACAGTGGCTGGCTAGCGGTCATGGCTGCTTGACATCGGGGAATTGAAAGAGGCGGCAATGGTAGATTTTCTGGAGGCTACAGGGTTAAGACAGAGAAGACTGATAATCCAAGGCTGAATCGGGTTTAAAAAGCTACGGCTTAACTAAACTGCCATTAGTGTTCGACGAGGAATAGCCATAGGCGTAGAAAACGATGCCCATTCCGGTGTCATGCAAAATTTGGACCCCTGTAAAATCTTGTCTCGTTTACCTTTATATCCCTCCTAAACTTATAACTTTCACAAACTATCAAAAACCTAACCCCTACCTCTCTCGGTAGCTTTTGTACAGGCTGGTCACCAACTACCAAAAACCCCCATGGATTACACCGTGTAACTGCCAAAGCCTGTTGAAGTGGTTTGATAGATAGGTTGACCATTAATACTGGTACATCTTGTGTAGCAGCCATTTTAGCCTGTCAATTGTACCAATATGATGCAAGTTTAAAGACTTGTTAAAAATTGTAACGTGATAGAGTTTGACCCACAAGATTACTCACTACAGATTGTCACTGGGAGAGGACGGGTGGACTCGAACCCTCGCACGTGGTCTGTTGTTTTCCTAATTACATTCAGCAAGGCATGCGCAATACAACAATTCATCCGTAATTAATACAGTCCTAATTCTCACACTACACCAGTTATCACAACTGGACACCTCTTGAACTCTTGGTGGCAGCAGAGTAACAGCTAACTGACTGGTAGCCGGCGCTTATTGCGTAACGTTCACAAGCCCTGCAACCAGCCATTGGCTCTTACCCGACCACTTTGCAGTATAGATGAAATAATTCACTTGTCTTGATGTCTGTGTGAGTCAGAACTACAGTGTCGTTAGTTGTTTTGATAACTTACTGTTGAATGCCTTAAATGCACATGGACCAGTTTCTAAAGGGCAGATATTTATAACCTTGGCAAACATTTATAGTCTTACATAATATCTCTGCTGCTTTATTTGACAAAACGTTCATACTCATTCAAACTCCCTACGTCTTGAGAACTGCGGTCTATAAAAAAGGAAGGATAATCGCAGATGTGTACCCAACTTTTTAAACCGACATTTCAGATTTTCTTTTAAAGTGCATACACTTTTGAAGCCATTCTTTTTTTCAAAAGTGACGACAAATCGATGTTTTGGTCGAACTTGAAATCCTGTCGGGCATTACCTCAGTATCTCACAGAGACTCACACCATTCGAACATGAAATTCATTCTCTCTCAAGAAAATATGTCCAAATTGAATTATGGTTATAAAATGAAAGGTTGTAACCATACATGTTCTTCTAAATATCATGGCCAACCACAAAATAGGACACAATGGCCGTGAGTGCTTGGCCTGGCTCTCGCCCGTGACAGGTAACACGGCCTGCCAGCCCTCCGGGCTTACGGGGGAGAGGTTGTTTGGACAGACAGCGACACATTTATTAAAGGATCTCGGGGCGACTCGGGCTGGTAGATAGAGGCTCTCGTCTTACCCACTGCCCGTTCAGACGTTTCGAAAGGGGGTTGTTCAGGTTTGGGGGGTTGCATGCGTTAATATGAGAAGGGGGTACTGTCAGGCAAGCAAGGGCCTTATTGCGAATCGCTCGGGCGGTTAGTATGTGTTTTCGTTTGTTACGGATGCCGATTGGTCACAAACAAGAGAAGGGGAAGGAGGCACAAACACTTTTTCGCCGCTGGAGGGCGCCCCGGGTGTTTGTGACGCGTGATTAACGGAGGAACTGTCATTGATCACGTCTCGCTAAGAGCGCCTTCTGCCTGCACAGCTTTGGTTTATTGATTTGGTCAAGTTCTGCAGAGGTTATTAGTCCTTCAAACTCTACGTTTCCCGTTGGATTGGCCAGGGCACGGAATGAACAACATTTGACATTTCGTAAATGGAACACGCTTTCAAACTTATGGACCCTGTGTGTGAACAATTGAGGGCGCCGTGTAACCAAACGATGCGACTGCGTGAAGAATACTTCGCTGGTACACTCGTGCTCTCCACTGTCTACGTATTAAATCTACGTATACCAGCTCTCAGGGGCCAAAATGGCGCCTAATGATCCTTTGATATCGGTCTTTTGTGACGGTTTATACATAGTTCATGGCGTACTTGTGGAGGGAGTCCATAGCCTGTACTGGGCTACTAGTTATATACTTGCCTACTAGTTACTTCCCACCTTAAATCTTGTTTTTCCTGTATGACTGAACATTCTTAAATGTTCACTCTCATGCTGGTGTCTCGCTTATCTGCAGATGCACGTCGGCGTGGTACACACTGCTATACCAACCCTTCGTACCGACAAGATAGCTTCGTCTTGCATCAGGTGCACATTCTCGGTGGATAAACAGATACAAACTCATTTTCTCCGTTCAGACAAAACCGTTCAGCCACCCCACATTTTTTTTGGGAAAAAAATATTAAACTGTGCTTTGATGAACAAGCGAAAGCGAACCATTTGAGCAAGTAATGGAAACGCCAAATGACGAGGCAGTGACAATACCACATGGCCTTGCCTCACGTGAATTTAATTAAGCAGTACATTAGACGCTATCAAAAGGCAATCTGGAACTACGAGCACGAGTCTGGATGTTATGATAGCTCCATTTCATTTGCACTTGGCCCAGACGTTATTACTTTTTACCCGGGCACATGATGACTTGCTGGGATGTAAACATCGACAACGAAGACGGCTCAGCCGAAAACAATATAATGACCTCGGACCGAGAATAAAACTGCCCAGCCGAAAAACAAAATAGTGCCCTAGGATCCAATAAACGTTGCAATATTGGTGATTTATTGACGATTTTTTTTTTTTTTTACAAATCTGAAGATGCCCTAAATCAGAGTGAATACATGGAAATGTAGTATTCTGTTGTTTACGATCAGGTGCAATCAAGACAGACCTATATTCCTTTTACTGCGCCAACAAGTGTCAAAAACACATTATTATTCGTCAACCATCTCGCCTTCGATGGACAGCCAAATAAAAGGAATTTCCCCTCCAGTTATTTCCTACTTTTGAGATGGACTGACGGTGCCTTCGTCCATTAAGCACCGCCTTTCGGCAACACGCAATTACCCTTTACATACCTGGCGTAAAGTCATTAACGGTAGTCAAAGTCAATAGACGCAACAATTACTCCATTAACCGGAAAAGGCCTTGTCTGGGAAAATGTGGCCTCGTCTCGTTAATTAGGCCTTATTTTAAGCTCTGGCAGGAGCTTCTACATGTTGGTCGGTCGGTCGCTCGGTCTGTCTGTCTGTCCCCTAAAATTTACCAAAACCATTTGACCAAATATTGACCAAATGCCATGCCGTTGTCAGAAAATGCACTCTTGACGAGAGTTATCGCAAAACGGGCTTTGTCTCGATCGATGCCCATGCGCGTCTATTTTGCATATGTCCCCGGAAAATTGACCAAGAAAACGAGCCCCCTTTTAAAGTTTTCTATAAAATATAACTCAATTTTAATTTATAAAAAGCGAACAAAATACGGTGAAATCTCGATAAGTCAAACTCTGATAACTCAAAATAACTGTTATGCCAAACAATAAAATCAATTGCCTTCAATGACATAATTATAACAAAACCCTGCTTAACTCAAAACTCTTCTTCATTCACATTGTGAACTGTTCCCTTGAGGTTTGACTTATCAAGATTTCACTAAATGAAACAAACACTTCACAAAAATTGTTTGCAAAGTTGTTCATGAAAATTTTGTAAATTGAGGCAAAATATGTGCAGTAATGTTATAGTTACATGGTATATAGCACGCTATATTTTATGGGAAACTGAGGGGGGTTATTTTGGTCAATGTTCGGGGCCTGACTGGCGCGATAGCGCAGCGTGATTTTCACGTGGACGGCGGGCGATTTCTTTTCCATACCACATGCTCGCTACTATAGAATTATGCTGGAGGGCCATATATATGCAATAGTATAATGTTTAAAACTACCACATCGATCGAGTCACTGCCGTAGTATCATGGATACTACATTGAATTACACATCAGATGGTGCGAGTTCGATTCCCATTAGATTTTTTTTTCAATTTCTTCTTCTTTACTTCTTCTTCTTCAATTTCTTCTTCTTTACTTCTTTTTTTCTCTTAGTCATTTGGAATATTTTTCTTTTACAAATATGAAGTTTGGAGGATTTTTTTTTCAAGGGAAAATAAAGTCCCAGAACCTGACTTGCAACTCATAGTACTTCGAAATACGCCCATAACGAATGTATGTGTACGGAAAAAAAATCGCAGACGGTGGCCCGGGCTTTAAGCACAATCATGTCATGCAAGACGATCATGTAAGACGGCCAGAGATTATTGTGCACTCGCATACAGAGTATACAAACATATTGTCTGGCCCGATTTAGTTCGAAACACCTAAAAAGCGCCCTCTCTTTTTCATGTCTAAATCCAATAAGAAAAGCAACGCGAGCAAAAATAATCGAGGCTTGTTGTTTACTATGACATTCTCTGCAGGGATGTTGGTCCTCCGGTAGGAATGCAACATTCCTTTTTTTCATAGACTCCAAGTGATCGGTTGTGTTCGTGCCATTAGGCATAGCTGCAGTTATTTGATCATGAATTCCGCACATAGATTTGATTTCCGTCCTGATGACATGATCAATAAGACACAGTTATGAGATTGAAATGTGAGTGACGAGCTTTCATTAACTAATGTAGCAGGTGGACACATGAGCGATATGTCTCAGAGTCTTGGGGTGAAATATGGAACGAAATGCCGGAAGCCATGTGCTAACCATACGATATCTGACACCGGAAGAATTGTCTCGATCTTGCAGCTGCATTTCAAAGAGGAGGAGTTTGCTTTCTAGTGATCTGAAGTAATGGCTTCACCCCACAGCAACATTCACGGTATTGAAAATCATGACAAGAAATGTTTAAGCTATTCATTAAACAAACATGTCCAATACCGTATTTCCAGAAAAAAATCACCCAATAATGTCTTTAGAAATTCGGATACACAAAAAGGAAAAGTTCTAGCGTTATTATGTTCAGAAATACACTCGGCCCAAAAAAAAGTTTCCACTCCTAATACAAATGTGCAACTTGTTTTCAGTACCATTTGTCATAAATTGCATAATTTTGTACACATTATCACTGTTTTGGGCCAAACAAAGAGTATGGCTGGATTGCTAAGGAATTTCTGTACTGATCAGTCGTAATTTGAGCAAGATGTGCCCAGTAGTTTTTGAGTTAGACAAAAAAGTATTAAGGGGGACTTTCTTTTTTAGGTTGAGTGTACTTTACCAAAGTCCAACAAAATACTTTATCAAAGTCCTTAGATCACAAGAACGTTTAAGTGACACGTCAGATTTCCTGAAGTTTTATTTCCATCCTTTTTCAACCGTTGTCATTTATTCCCCGCCCCTGCCCCCCCCCCAAAAAAAAAATTAAAATAAAAGTGAGTTAAGAAGCACAGGTGCAAAATTCCCCGCGATAATATTCCGTCCGACGTGTTTATGTTCCGTGTCAGAATCGCGGGACATGTGGGACAGCGTATTAGTTGACACGCTCGAATGTGAAACCGTATCTGATGGCACTGTGGTGGCCTGCCGTTTGAATACGGTGCTAAATCTGGCGATAGCCCGACCTCGCCATAAGGGGATTCCTAGGGTTTTGTGATTAAAAAAATAAGCACGCGGGTGCTGTTTTTGTTTTGAAATGTGTGCTGGAAATTCCAGCAGTTCCAAAACGTTGTTTAACACCCCTACATTAGATTTTCACTCAGAAAACGTTGGGCAAAGGGCTAAAGATGCTGCCCGATGTTGTTAAACATAGTATATGACTGTATCAACTGCCTATACACGATGGAAAGATTTTGCCCGAATTAACTAATAATTGAGGTTATTTCATGTAATGTTCGGCAAATGACATTGTCGAACATTGTTTACCTAACTGTTTATAGGCTATAATGTTGATACTGAAATTATTAAAAAAAAACTTGAAATTGAATACGTGCTGATGGACTGTTTTATTTTTCAAAGAGAATGTGCGTTTTTACGGTTTTACAGTTTTAACACAAATGTTCAGATTGCATAGAGCAGGTTGATAAGAAGTGGGTCATGATTAACTCCATGTCACTGTGTTAATAAAATAAGATGAATGTGCTCATGCTCTTTAATGAGGCATACTGATGATTGATGAATCAAATATCGACTGAAGGTTAAGCTCTCAGCTCGACTCCGCATTAAAGTCACAGTCGCCCCTATCATGCACTTAAAAAAAAATAAACAAAAGTCTTCATGCAAAGTCCGTGGCAACAACAATAATGAGTCTACCATCTCGAGTGACGTGCCAGTATGTTCATATCGATGTAGCAGAGGGGCTTGAAGTTCACCCCGCGCCGTCGGAAGGTTACCGCTGTTTACGCCAGATGACCGGCCAGGCATTACGCGTTGCTTATGTTGGGCGGACAGCAGGGAGATGAATGACGGCGGCTGAACAGCCGCGGCCCGGGCTCGTAGACAACGCTAGGGTGGTATGACACCACAAGGCACGACATACCTTGACTTTCTTACAAGACCACAGGCCTGGGACCAACCCCGACGTGTGAAGCCTTGCACGCGAGCACCACGCCGTCCTGGCCTACCAGACAGATCTTCACATCACTCTCAGCGAATCAACTCGTGATTGAGTAACCTCTCGACGTTTTGAGGTGTTTTCGATCAAATCGTCGACTTTTGGGTGCTGTCCGCTCCGAGACAAGAGTTATAAAGTCTCTAGACAATTTCAGTTCCGGGGAGAGTGACATTGACGGTCAATGCCAAGCGCCTTGGGTGTAATTTCCAATTAAAAGTGCGAGAGAGGGCATTGGTAGCACGGGCTGACGGATAGCGCTGCAGGTAAGTCGGGCTTATGGGATTCCTGGCCACGCTATATGGGCGAAGTACGTAAGCTTGAGGGTATACCAAAGTGAATTCAGTTATTACCTTAAAGCCTGCAATTTACAAAGCGCAAGCATTCAGTCAAATTCAAATCCGAAGGTGCTAGAGGGGCGATGCAATGTAATTTTGTTTAAAGCAATCCTTGGAAATGCACCTTTGGGTCCCATTTCACCCTATGTTCAATTTGCGTTTTGACATTTTCAAGGGCACGTATTGTGCATTTTTGGTCTTTAAGCTAATGCCAATTTCCATATTCATTATATAAATTTGATGTCATTTCAGGAAGAAACGTCAATGTAAAGCTATTTCAGCGCCAAAAGTTGACATAATTTTGGGTATTTCGCTGCGGAAAATGTTCTCTTCTCTGGTGATACGTTGTTGTATCAATACATGACAGTAAGCCAATGAGAAAACTTTTTCCGCGAATGTTTTCAAAAAGCAAGTTTTTGAGTTCACAAGTCGAACATTTGACCCTTAAGCCGAACCTAGTGTTTTCCTCAAATTGCATCACAGCAACAGCGCCCTCAGTTGTCCGAAAAAAGCATGGACATCTTTTAAATGTTTTTAAAGAAGTGCACTTTTCCTTGAAATTAACCAAAAAGAGATGTCAAATAGTTTTCATACATTTTTACGAGGAGTAGAAAGTTGCACAAAATATGATCCTAAGAAAAAATCACTTCATGGACCCTTTAAGTTATGTTTTCCTTTTCCTTTCCTTTGTTTTAGGATTAGATATGCTTTTGTATAAATACATGAAAAAAAAATCAACCTTTAATGAGCAATCTAGGCACAGTGTAGATGTACACTCACGGCGCTCCCCAGTAATGGCGTATAATCATTATGCCAGCTGTATTTCAGAGAAGCCATTTTTGAGCGGTTGTTAGGAACGAACGCACCATGCTTCTACCGTTATCGGCACCACCGTGATGTTGCAGCGACCCTGCATCTGTACTGTTTCGTCTTTAAGCAGAGCAGGGGGCGGGGCGATCCAACAGATGTATTATGATGGGGGGGGGGGGTGGGGTTCGTAGTCTCAACCCTATACACCGTTTTTACCGCCGCCAAGAAGGTTATGTTTTCACCGGCGTTGGCTTGTGTGTTGGTTGGTTGTTGTGTTGGTGTGTTTGTGAACAGGATAACTCAAAACATTCGTGACGGATTTTTATGAACTATTTTTTTAGGGGTGGTCCACGGTACAAGTACAAATCGATGAGATTTTGGAAGTGATCCGAATCTGGGTCTGGATGCAGGATTTTGTTAAAGGATTGTTCACCTATCATATGGAAAACTTTGTAACCAGCTTCGTGTGCGTGGCACTGACTCGGTGACCCTGTATGCCTTTTCATCCACCTAATCTAACCACACAGGTCAATGGACTAGACCATTTTAAACAATGGGTGAGTGGAAAGATAGATCAACACAGGCATATACATGTAGAGGGTAAAGTGGTCCTTTGTGTGCGCTCTCTGAGTGCTCTCCAGTTGCCAATACTTTTTCAATTTGTGTTGTGATTTTTAAAAAAAAAAGTAATCAGGCCCCAACAAAATCAGGAGACAGTGCATGCTCCTTTTCGCGAACAGTAACACAGTTGAGATCCCAACCAATTATTGACCGCCATCTTTGCACTCGAGTTGCGAGTTGAATGGGGCCTACCCTTCCCCAATTTCAAACTGATTCATGAAAAGCGACAGTCGGCGCGTCGCCCGTCGTTTATTGCCTGGCCGTCAATAAAAGTCGAATTAACTCGCGGCACATTACCGGAAATTTAGCATTTGACGAAAGCAGACTGGCTTTAGAACTGAGTCCGTCCAATTCCAACAGACAAAAATCAGGTCACTGATTTTTGTAAAAAAAGGGAACTAGTCAGAGCGTACTCAATCTTCTGACAAAATGTGTCTCAGTCATTTACAAAATTCTACTTCGTTTTCCACCTTGTCTATCACTGCAGTATAAATATTTTGTTTTTTGGAAAGCGTAACTAATTTAATTACGCAATTCGCCCTTCGGTCTAAACTGCCATTCACACTGGTTCATGCACACATTTAATAATGTCCCAAGCTGTGCAAATACGAAATTCAAAGCGCCGATATTGTCCGGGTGGGCCGTACTTTAACACGCACGCGACATTCGAACGGCCTTCGGGGCTCCGGAGAGTCCGAGGAACTAAGTCAAGAGTTTCCCAGCGGATCGTATTGGGGTTAATTCGGACCCACCTGAGTACGAGGATGCAGTATGAGGATGACTTTTTCCCCCCCGAACAATTTGGGTCGAGGTGTATGCTGTCCTTATTAAACTTTTTTTTTCCGGCGGGCGGAGAGGCTTCCGAAGAATCGATACCGCGAGGAATCGATACCGAGCACCGAATATTCATGAATGTGAAAATATGTTTTCTGATCTCGCGGATTTACATTTCGAGCATAACACCCAGACTGACAGACCGTGAATATTGCACGCAATACCCTGTCATATTAAGCCTGCGGCATAATAGTCTTGGCCCAAGCCCTAGATTTCAATAACGCAGCCGGTGAAATGTAAAATGCAGACTCACGTATTGCGCATGTCTACCTGAAGACAATTTTGACAGTGATCGGTCACGTGTGAGGGTGAGTGTTCATATAATGCAAATAGACTAATTTCACAGGAGTCCGAATTTCATATGACACCGGCCCCTGATAGCGCGCTAAAGCCACCGTGTCCGTAGAGGGCGCTACCAACAAAATCATATTGACCAATAGAAAAATGCCATTCTTTCACTGGACGGAACAAGTTGATGGGAGTTCGTCATTTGTTGAAACTAACCCAGCGAAATTTAAGTCCGTTCTGTGCCCGATTAAATAAGCTTGGAAAACTGTAGTTTACAGAGGGCCTAAATAACACGTATATACACACACGAGAAACTGACCATGCGTTTATGAAACCTGACGCTACATGGCCTTACAAAATGCACCATCAAATCTGAAAATTTACGAACTCTTAGTTTACGAACTTGACAGCCGACAGTACACACTCGAGTAATTCCCGTAAATTTCCTCAATGGAAACTGTATTACTGTGTGCATTTAGCACTGACAGAATATAAACAAAGTGGCTTGACCGCTAGTGGTAACGCTGTGATCCGAAAGAGGAAGTTTATCAGTGATATGAAGAGATTTAAGGCCAGCTACCAGGAAAATAAGGTTCAAGGTCTCTCCCTGGTTTTACAACTTCGCTAAAAAAAGATCGCTAAAAGTGGTGCGAGTTTTCCTGCCATGCACGTCCCGTGATATCTCGACCTATTGGACGTCCTGCTGAATGAGAAATATTCACATGTATCGTGTCACAGTAGGTTTACTAGGTTAATCAAAAATTAAAAACTTGTGGTTGCTGTATTAACAAAACTACATGTGATTCAAAAAGATCTTGATCTGGAATTATTTTTTCCCTTGACCCTAACTCCCTAGGCATTTTTACCAGGATGCAACCTCAATCCTGCTAAATCCTCCAACTGCCTCCATGTAAAAATTACATACAGCCTCCACCCCTCCAAAATCATCCCATATTTCTTGAATGTGGTCCTTGGAGGGGTAACCACTGCCTCAATCCTGCAAAATTATCCAGCAAACACTGTCAATGTGTTGAGGCAGAGCCAGTGACAACTTGGAGCAATGCGGAGGATTTCAAGCATAATTTAGGCCTAAATTTATGCACGGCTGAGCATAAATAACACAAGGTCTGGCCCAAGACCTTGACACGGTGCATCCTCCAAAATCAGCCGCTCATTTGCCATATAGCTTCAATCCTACAAAATCCTCCATTTTGCAAAGATGATTTTGAAGGATTGGGAAAGTTAGGGTCAAAAAACAATTAAATTTGACACACCAACGAACACAGATTAAAGGAGCATGTTCTTCCACACATTAATTTTTTTTTACTGAAATTGATCAATGCTTTGAGAAGTTCAGCTTATTTTACTAAAATCACCCATTTTTACAGCTGCCCTTGGAATGCAATTGGAAGCTATTGAGTGAGAGCCAACTAAAAGATTACACACAAGCGTTCAGATACAAATGAGATGTTTTACGTTTTGTCAAGACTGAAGCGTCATTTTTACTGTCAGATTTTGTGTTTTGAATATGATGATTTTTTGTCTGAAATAATGAAGGTGATTTTTGTCTGTTTTCCTGTGCCAATTTGCGTTCATTTATGAAGGCAGGAAAACACCCGTTTCATTGTATTTGCACGGTAAATAATCATTGGTTGACAGCTGAATTTTATCGTTTAAATAGAATAAGTAAACAATCCGTGACACGATTTGGGAATTTCAGGCCCCTTTAATGTAAGGGACAAATTTCAATCTATTTATTTTGCAAAAGAATCATTTCAGGTTGTGGAAATATGTACATAACGAAATGTCATTCATTCAAAAATTAATGGAGGCGACATTCGATAAAACGGACAGAAAGTAGTGCACCCGCCATTTTATTAGATTGCTACGGTTACCCTACCGGTTCATCGTAAGGTCGTTCCTTCATTATAACGGCATGATTTTATGTACAGTGAAGCCGAATTACAGGTTGGATTTTTTTCTTCGAAAATGGCCTGTATATGCCTTCGAGGCCGAGGTCGTTTTTCTTTTCACAAACATTGCCACGCATTAAATAAAACATGGAGCAACAAATATGGGGCATAATAATTGAGAAACACAACTCATTTAATGTCATTTAGTCCAAACTATCTGGTCAGCAATTTGGTAATTTCTTCTCAACCCCCCCCCCCCATTGTCAAATATGCCTACACGTGAACGAAGACAGAATTCACCGTCATTTTTATATGCTCCAAAGAATAAAAATCAAATAAATATCAGAATCCTCTGAATCTTAAAATCCAGCGATAGGACTGAGTAAGTAATCCTGATTATCATTTTGACCAAAAAACCACCGCAAAGACATTTCAAACTCCGGAAGCATTGCCCGGATGTGTACACGATGATGACGTTATTCAAATAAGTGTTGTAGCGCCACCAAGAGACCGTAACAGAAACAGTAGCAGTTACTGAAAACCAACATGGCAGTGCACCTTTATGTCGAGTGTCTGTAGCACAACTTTATTTCAAGTGTCAGTGCATTTTAAGTTGGGAATGAAGTTAACGAGACCCTACCTTACATCAACACGGCGTCATCCGTAGCTATAACTGGTCGTGGCTCCACCTTGGCTCCCCGTAAGGCCTATGTGAAACGAGAGATAATCGTCGCTCGGGGAGAGCAGATTTATTCTAATCCGTGTCGCCACGCTAACAGTTTCCCCTTCCGAGTCCAAGTTTCAAGTGTTGGTGTCAAAGTACACCCGTTACATTCAATACAGCGTGTCCAGTTTTTCGAGGAAACGATGCGCCCGATTTTACCGAGTACGGGAAATGGTATCGAACACGTTCCTGACAGTGATTGCGGTCATGGCTGTGGGAGTTTGGCTCCGTCAGGAAATGACTGCTGAAAAAGTAACTGGTAAGCTGAATCAACCGAAATACTGTTCTAGTTCTTTTCAACATAGGTTTGACACCGTTGACCTCGTCCCTATTATTGCCGCACTATCGCGTTAATGTTATTGTAGAACTGTAGCAGTGAAGTGTAACGGTGCATGCTATTTCCTCTTACTTTGTTGTCTATTTCTATGTTGTTTGGCAACTAGATATGTGTTCCATGCCCTTCTACAAGCAACCACTGGACATTAAACAAAGTTTAATATTTATGAATATATAAATACCTAAGACAGTTTACCCATTCCTATTGGTCGAGAGGCCGGTCTGATAAAACCGTTGATAAAACACCGGATGGCTTTTCAAGTGTCACAAAAAATGGACTCCTATGAAATCTGGTCCATTTTACCCTTTTATTGGTTGTACGATTCAAAATCCTCGGTTAGACATGCGCAATACTACCAATGAGTCCGTATTTCATAGTCCTAAATCTAAACTACACCGGCACAGCTGCGTTATGCGCCACATCGCGCAGTACGCGCAACGTGCGCGCCAAGCTCCCTATAGGGAGTTGTTTACAACTCGCAAGCGGGCCATGATATTACAATCACCCAGGTTTTATTGTTTTAAATTAGATATCAGTGCTTTTACGAGTGTGGTACCCCGAAAAATGCATTTTTCATTTTTAGATTTAATTTTTTTTTTAGCTTCTTCTAAGTTATTATTGTAGCTTTCCAATATAAGCCATTGCATATGAACAAACATTGGGAATAATAAACGCAAAAACACAAAGCACAGTAAATTTAATTCCAGTAATAAAATGGGCCACTTTCTAATTTCTGTTAATAGTAAAGCATATAAATCGGAACGTGACGTACACAATGAAAACAATATTTTTTTAAAGGTCAAATAGTGAGCAGAGTACATTTAGTAATGTTTCGTTTTTATTACGCTTTTCTTCCTTGATTCGTTAACTGAGAGTGATCCGTTCAATGAGTTTTCTTCTGAAGAGCACAGATTTAAAGGCTTAGAAAAAGTTCCCTCAACGGTCAATTCGCGAACAAAATTCATTAGAGTGGTCGCCAGGCTATCATTAAGTTGATTTCAGTCGTAAAACGGCTATTTAAGGCAAAAGTCCTTAAGACGCGCCTTGCGACCATTATGTCGATATGACCATTACGACCTGGTTGCATAGTAGCAATCGAGAGAGGGAGGCTAATTATATAAACTGCCCTCGATCTAAGACAATAGTTCCGTGGAGAGCGAAAACTGGGCCAATATCTTTCAGACAGAACCCGTTACCAACGGAACTTTCATAACAGACTGTACTACCGTATTTCGCAATATGGACGGACAGTACCGGTTCTCATCGGGATAAAACAGCCGCAGAATTCAATGTTTTTTTTTCTGGAGTTTCCGGCGGGACAGCTCAAAATGTAGTCTTGCCAAACTCGATGATTGGTGCTAGTAAGACATCTACACTAGTGGGTAGAAGCTCGCTAATTATTCGTGCACTCAATCTCGCAGCTTTGATTAAACGGACGATGATATCATAGGAACTTCATAAAATACTTTTGCATTAGGATTGTGCAAAATTAAAGAACAAGAATTATTGTGGTGTAAAGAAGGCAGTCATATTCCTCAAAAGCCGCTTGATTAACTGCCGTGTTTTCAATTTCGTGGATTAGAAAAAAAGGTGTGCACCTTGTTTTTTGGCGTTTTGTTTAATGCCTTTCTTACTTTGTCAAATCAAGCCATAGACTATACTTCCTAGTGTAGGTAAGATGATACTTCAGTGGCTTGTCGAAGAACATTTCTGCAACCAAAAATAAAAAAAGAGTGAAAGATTGAGAGTAAATTACTTATTGATTTGGAATGGCATCAATCCACTTTTCATTACCGTGCTGATGACTCGGCGCATCTCGGGCACACACGATAAACAGATACTTCCGCGGGACATTAATGCATTCACGGAGGCTGGAGTGGTCTCAAGATTTGTTGATTTGTCTTGGAGAGATGTATGATTTTGCCCAAATATGGGGCCTCATAATGCGGGAAGATCCTTTGAGAGAATGACGATGATTAGAAGTGGCATATGTCGGCTGGCGCGGCCCAGATTGGATTATCAGATGTCAGCAGCCTTTAGTCTACCAACCGTGCTGATGATGATGAGAGTTTGATAAACTCACTCCACGTTTTACTTCTGCGAAACCAGTAAACAACATGGGCCTTAATCATGTCGCATTATGCGTCCATCACTCTGAGTATACTTGTCATTAAAACAACATTCCCCTTTATAGTATCTCCACATGTCACCCACGACCCACAAACGAAGATTCGCCAGTAGCGAATCTTTCATTAAATTTATTTCTTGCCGGTGCCGAAAGTCAATTTGTTTGGCCCCACACCGGGCCCGCGGTCGCTCTAGATTATCTTACCACATGGACGCAGTTAGCAGACTTTGATATTAAAGTTTCAAATATTAAATCGACATGTTATCGGAGAGAAATCTGATGAGTGTTTTTTCCTTCCTCAAACTGGTATGAGTTATATGGAAAGTAAGAACAATCACTAAATACAAACTTATAAAACTGATCTGTGATTGTCATGCTCCTTGCGTCGTCGGTCTTGTTCTTGGGCACACGAGTCTTGAACTCAAGTAACATTTGAAGAATCGAGCTACTGAAAGCAAGTCCATCTGGCGATCACAACGAACCGTGCTTTAAAATGAGCAGTGCCAAGAATGCGGAGAGAAATCAGTTACTTTAAAAAATAATATTGTAATATCGAATGTTTAGCGGAAAAGGTCGTTGCGAATACAAATACTGCAAAGTCCAATCTGTGATAGATTGACGCGTTTCACAGCAAATCTTGAGTACTTTTTCAGTAACTGAATGACGATTGAAACTCAACATAAAGTTCGTGCATAAATAGAGCACATTTAATCTGTTACGGTACTGTGCAGTATACAATTTGTAGAAATTTGCCTCGGTCATAAACTTTTCATAATTTCTTACATGCACAAAGTTTCTTGAAAGTTTGTTTAAAAATCTTGTTACTTATAATCTAGAGCATGTAGTTTACCGTTGTGTGCCATTTTTTTTGTCCACATCACGTGCCAGTGTCACAAAGCTCAATGACCCTCAAAAATACCCAACACGACACGTCGGCTGTATTTGAACAACCTATTTATCTCTAATAGGCGTCGCAGAACACTTTCACTTTGAAAACATTCGCGCGTGTCACGTGTCAATTCAGCGCATCTGTTGTGTTGACTCAGTTCCCTGCTATAGCAAATCGATATGTGTCAATACGCCACTATTTGAAACAATATAGCTCGGTGGTATTATATTTCCCGTAACAATTTCCAGAATAGCTTTGTATATTTCTATTATATTATACGGATGGAGTCATATTGAGGTAATTTGTGGCCGGATGATTGCCCACAGGAACATTACAGAACATTTCTGAGAGCACCGTATGGTAAAATTGTTGCTAACCATTGTGCATTTTCAAGTTGTTGAAGTGTGTACGTCTTCCTTCTTGTAAATTGAATGTAAATACTGCGGATGGGCAGATGTAGGCTAAGTCTACCTTATCGGTTGCAATGTGTGTGAGGTAGCAGCCGTTTTGTTTGTTATGGATCATCGAGAGTAAACGTGTGAAGAACTTTCACTTACTGTGTGCCACGGCGTCTGCTTAAAGAACAACGCATATGGTTATTAATATGCAACATTATATTCAGGGTAGTAAGGTAAGTAAAGTCTGTCACGAGCCAATGTGGCCCATCGGGCCGGCGTTTATCTCCGGTTTCAGTAGCATGATTAATATTTCTACTCCCCCTGGATGGGTTGCTAGTCCATCGCAGGTTACTCCGAAGCTAATGCCGGTACCCATTTATAGTCCTCCTGGGTGGAGAGAGGCAAGTGGGATAAAGTGGCTTGCCCAAGGACACAACATATGGCCAGCGGCAGGATTCGAACCCCTGATCATGAGTCAAACCCTAACCATTAGGCCACACTCCTTCATATTAAGAGTATGAATATGAATAATTGTGAAAATCAGTTTTAATTAATTCTTTAAAGAAAGCATGGAGTTATTGCAATTCTTAAAATGCACATCTTTTACCATTCAGTTTTTGTTGTTGCCAGTTCTATAGGGGATTATCGGGACCGGTTTGCGAATGCTAATTTACATATTCATGAGCAAAAATACTGACGTCATTTTAGGCAGAAGCCTCAGTATTTACAGCTGCTTACAAATACAATTGGTATTTGGTGTGGTCAGTTCCCATTTTTGCTGTGTTTTCTCTGTTGATTTTGGACAAAACAGCTGGTCAGTAAGCAAACCGGTAAAAAAATCCAACCAGGTATCTCGGTTAATAATTTGTGCACAATTTGTGTAACCACCTGTAGCCAACTATGGAAACTACACATAGGCCTACAAAAATACATTCATAAATACCTCAGACAGTTTAGCTATCCCTATTGGTCGAGAGCCCGTCACGTGGCCGGTCTTAAACGGATGATAAAGACATGGCTAGCTGGTCTTAAACACTTTTCCAGTGTCACAATAAAATGTGGACTCCTAAAAATCCAGTTCCTCTTACCGTTTCATTGGTTAAACGTTCACAATCCTCACGTAGGCATGCGCAATACTACCAGCGAGTCAAAATTGCATAGTTCTAAATTCAAAACGCAACCCCCAGGTGCGTTCTGCGCTACATCGCGCAGAACATGCTACGCGCGCGTCAATCTCCATAAAAGGGTTGTTTACATCTTACTCGCCACCTGAACACTCCATTATTTTGCTAGAGGGATGTTTCAAAAAGCATAAAGTGAACTTGTTGCACAAAATCGGGATTTTTTGAACGAATTATTTGATTTTTTTTACCGAAAAGGTATTTATGAATGGGAATAAATATGTGCTCGGTCGGTATTTATCACTCTGTTTAAGACTGCTTAGAGTCTGGGTGCTGATAATTACCCTCGCCTCCGGCTCGGGTAATAATCAGCACCCAGACTCTAAACAGTCTTAAACAGAGTGATAAAAACCTCCAGAGCACACATTTATTCCCTTATTAATGTGATACATTAATGTAATATTAATGTGATATTAATGTGATATACCCACGCATGCATGCATGCATGCATGCATGCATATATGATGTGATGTATGGTGCCACTGATAATGAACACGTTACCCTATAACGGGAAATGACATTGGCAATTGCAACGACGTTGCTCCAAATTGTGGTCATAACGCTGATGGGTTGACACATTGTAATGATCTTGAAGAGCAGAGCCAATCAAAGCTAACCTTTGTCTTAACAACTTTTGCCCGTCCCGATAGGACAAGTTGAAACCCATTTCAAGTGCTGGCAGCCGCCGTCCGTAATCATTACCGGTGAACCCATGGAAATTGGCATCTGTCTTGGTACAGGCCGATGCTACTGATGCAGTCACACACGACTGACAATGAGGTGTTGCCTGCCCGCAATTAACGCACTAATTGCCGCCGCAATAAGCGATTAGGGCCCATTAGTCCTGACAGTAAAAACAAACACTCCCCGCGGCTGAATCCCAAGACGAAAATGAAAGTTATCTGTGACAGTGCAGATATCTTTCATTCTTTTTTTTTTTAAACTTTTTTTTGCCAAATACAATAAGGGTTCGTGGCTTTACTATCTTGCTGCAAGCAAATGTCGATATGTAATTACACTAAACGTAATCTAGATATCTTTCAGATATGAATATTTGAAATTTTGAAGCATTCTAAAAAAAAGTGAAATACTAAGCTCTACCATATGCACCACTTGTATTGTCCGTCAGGAGCTTATGCGAGACGTGGAGGATTGTATTTTTCCATTTCCAGTCGCTAGGACGTTCCACGCGCGAAACAAAGTTTGTGTGTTTACAAACCACGGCGTCATTTCAGGTATGGCTTTTTGAGATTTCTAGCTCCCACCCCGCCCCACGTCCGCCCAAGCATTCTGGCGTTTTAGTGAAGCTCTGTGCTCTGCTTATGGAGCATCAAAATTTGGGGCCAAGGTTTAGGGTAGTTCCATTGGACTCATGCAGTAAATTATCTGGAGTCTAAATGAAACCGAGGTTTGAAGAAAACGCAAGAGGTTTTTAAAGTGCGCTCGTAGGCCTGTCTAAGGCTGTAGTAACAAATTACTGAAGCATTTTAGAACTGGGGTAGTGGCGTAACTGGGAGGTAGGGGATGGGGGACTGAGGGGGGGGGGGGCATGGGGGGACACGAGGGAGGCAACACGGTTCCCCTCGCTCGAGGTCTGATATTCCCTCTCCCAACCCAAACCCGTTGTGGATGACAAATCTGAGAATTCAAGGAACAAAACAAGTGCCGCCGCTGGAAATGAGGTGTCTCTAAATGTCCCAACCCTGCGAATTGGACCCCAGGTACGCCACTGGTGGTGAAGGAGGGGGTTTGCTTGTTCACACTGTAAATCGAGGACACACACATGCAACATCATCGGTATATCGAGGGCACAAACCGAATCGAGGACTCCTCGGTTGGAAAATGTGTTCAAAACTAATGAGAGCTGTTGCGAAAAAGTATAAACAAAGAAAAAGGGAAGAGGAACAACAGAAAATTCTCGATTTACACCATAAACGAACGTGGGTGTGTGTTGGTATGAGTTTGTTTCTGCATTCAATAGGGGACGTTGAACAAAAGAGGTTAATAGGGTCCCCAATTCCCGAGAGGTCCCCAATTTGAATTCGTGTACAAAACATATGGGAGGTCTTCCTAAAAAAGTTGAAGTTCAAACAAAAGAGGGACAATAGGGGTCCCCGATTGCAGGCGGGGGGGGGGGGGTATTGGGTAAGCGACAATTCAAGAAAAGCGATACCGTTTCGGCTGAGGACACCACCCACTCGTTGACTTGCAAACGGATGCAACGACTCTCGCCAGCTCTTTTTATTCATGTATGATTAAGACATCAAGATTGGTGGTTTATAGCGTCATGAATAGTGCGCTCACCAAAGAGAGTGGCTTATTAAACTCAAATCTTATTCACAGATGGTGTGGGGAAAAGTCCTTGATTTGTAATCCGAAAATGTAAAAGAAAATGACAATCAAGCTTTCTCGGAAGCAATTTAAATATTCCACCTACATTTATGAAAACCAAATGTGTTGACTTTGTATAGCTTACATTACCTTTTTGTTTTAGGGAAAGATGTTTTTATGTTAGCTTTAAGCTAACCGGATAAAACAGGCTAGGCAGACTATGTTTTATTCCAAATCATGCATTTATATAACACGATTTTGATGAATTGACATTTGTCATTCATGCATAGCTATTATTGCCAAGAAATCCGGGCGAGGGATTTGTCTAAGACATGACAAAAGGACAATAAGTGAGGAATTAGCAAACGGGGATTATGGGCTTAAGTAAGATCAAACCAATGTTTACAAAACTGGCCTTCAAACTTGGGGATGTTTTCGAGTCAACCACAAGTCCAGTCACAGGAAACAGTGGATGAACAATAAAAAAGTAATGTCTTTGTCAAAGCTCATTTGAATAGCTTGTGAGTTGAATTGGGACTAGAGGACTTGTGGTGGACTTGCAGGGATTTGTGATGGTCTCGAAGTTTTCTACAAATCACAATGAATATGCAACATACTTACAGCAAAAGTGCACCACGAAGACGATTTTGAAGGAGTCTCAGTTCTATTCATTCATCCCCGGCCTTGCACCGTGTCTCCAGACCCGCTCGGATGTAAAGCTTGTCCAATCCGCTACTTTCGGCTCCTGCGAATGTCGTTCCCAAAAACCAGAACATCAAAGAAATCGTCAGTCATCGCGGGATTTACGACCGGTTGTATCTTGTGTCTAGCGCCTGTCTGTAATAATACACAGAACAGGCCTGGCATGATGTGTGAGAGAGTGCGGCGCGCGAAACGCTCATGTCGATAGGTGCACATATGTGATTGGTTCGGGTGACGTCACCAACTTCTAGACCACCCCATCCCCCCAATCCAGGAGAAAAAAACGCGGGAAAACCATACGTGAATGCAATTTGCTTTGAGTAATGTGCGCCCGACTTGCTTGGCGCGCAGCATTTTCAATTAATTTACTTCGTCTGTGTTGCATCTTCATTGTGACATTCTACGGACCATTGGAAATCGATGGTCGGTAACTTTGTACCGCGCCGTTTGGTACGGAGCTTGGACAAAATAACCTTAAAATCATTATTCGTTTTTAAGGGAAAGTGTGTGATGTCTTTAAGAGTAGCCTCTCCCCGTATCTATAGCTGTGACATGTGTGGTTGCCGTTGTTGGTTTTGTAAGTCGTAAATCTGTTTTTAAAGTTCACTTGAATGTTTTGGTATGATCATGCCAAAATTAGATACATGTTTAATTATTGGATTTGCACGTTTTAATACTATTATTCAACGTCGTGATTGACCTGAGGTATCACATCAAAGGGTGTTCTTCGTTACTATGATTTAGCATAAAACGTTTAGTCGTGCCTGTTTAAGCAATACCAAAGCATTTATACAGCTCCTCTTTTATTTGTTACAAAAATGCTCTTAAACGGGCGTGTTTTGTGTCACTTACAGGGCCCATGCAATATCATTTTGTTGATGCAATCGTTGAAATGCACCTTTGTATCCCATATAAACCTCATTTTGAATTTTCATTTTGCCGTTTTCAAAGGTATTTTGGTGCCTTTTTGGTTTTAATGCTAATACGAATATTTATATTCATGAGCAAATGTGTAACGTCTTTTGAAGCAAAATGAAACCTCTGAATGTTACAGCTATTTCAGCGCAAAAAGTCGCCAGAATTTTGGATATTTTCTTATCCTAAATTTTCTTTGGTGATTCGTTGCTGGTGTCAGTACATGGCAGTAAGCCAATGAGCAAACTTTTCTCGCAGATGTTTTCAATGAGCAATTTTTTGGGTTCACAATTTAAACAGAAAAACCCTAAACTGAACAGTGTCTTCCTGAAATGACATCACAGAAACATCGCCCCCAGTTGTCCGGAAAAGCACGGACAATTTTAAATGTTTAAAGAAGTGTACTTTTCAATAAAATTAACTAAAAAAAAAGGGATGTCAAATAGTTTTCATACATTTAAAAGGAGTAGAAAGTTGCACAAAAAATGTTCCTCAGAAAAATTCATTTCACAGCCCCTTTAATTTTTAGAGTCCTCAGCCCAAGCATGAAAAATGGCAAAATAAAGCAACAGACTGAGAATTCGTGCAATTGTGATGACACTGCGCAACCGGGTCACCTCCTACATCTGATTGCCGGGAAAATGCAATTCGATTCTCACGGTAGAAGGGCCGAATTTTTCCACCAATTAGCATACGGTATCATTGTTATACCAGTACGGGAATTCCAGCCGTCGGCACGAGGGTAATTATTGTATATCTGCAAAAACAAATTGAATTGAACAGTAGTGGACCGCGTGCACGTTGCGTCGAGACCTATTTTTAGACAACGAGCGATGTTTCATGCATTTTTTCAATCCTTGCTAAATTTTTGACCCGGAAATCATTCGAATTTCGGCAGGAAAATTGGAAAGAAAATTACCCGGCTACCGTTTTGATGCCTCAGTTTGTAAGAAGATGTTCTCGGTTATCCTTGGCAAGTGAGGAATTCGTTGCCAGGTGGCTTATAGCGCGCAGTTACCGTGCGGTTGCACGGAAAGATCGTACAATGAAATTGCTGTCTTATGGGCAAAGGGTCTCATGTTGAAAAGCATAAAGCAGGGATCATATTGGCTACTTAAATACCCAGTGCCGTTGAGATGAGGCGCTGAACACGATGAAAGACATTTTGGGGAAAAAAAGGAATATATTGACACCTTACGTGTCTTACATATCTTGGGAAAGAGGAGGAAACCTTTATGTATTTCTCTTCATATATTTTTGGTGCTGGGGATGGGGTGGAGTGGGATGGGGGTTCTCGAATTAAGGTTTTATTTAATTTTGACACAATCGTGGCTCTCAGTTCTAATTAAAGCGTGTGGTACATCAGGGGCGTAGCCAGCGGGGGGGGGGGGGGTTAAATAGTACCCTTCTGTACACATGTTCCCTTTTTTTCACTAGCGGTTACTCCCCCCCGGGCCCCTAATATTTTGTAAAGAGTGCCTTTTTTTAACACAAGTGCCCTTTTTTTACCAGCGATCTTTTACGAGTGCCCTTTTTGGAAATTCGTGCGAACTACGGCATTTGTGCCGCCCTGAAAAGTGTTACCTATTGTCCGATAGTGCCCATGATCGTCCGGTTTGAAAAAGCGTCCCCATAGGAAGATGGTATCAGCCCCCCTCCCCCCATCCACCACCACACACTTTTTGATTTTACGGAGGCTAAGTGACCGTGAAAAAACCCTGTCTAAACCTTTCAGCACGGATGGACGAGTGCGCTTTCTCACGTCTTACCCCCTGGCCCCAGCCCCCTTCCACCCCTACCCCATCCCCACCCCCAATAAAATGACCTTGCAACGCCACTCTACATGGATGAATATGAAACCTCGGGAAAACTGAAACGTTCATTCATTATTAAGATGATGTTGAAGTGTGTTCAATCACATCAGGGTACACCATGTCCCTATGGGTCTCTTTGACGCATCCAGTGTGTTTGTCTGGCGTCGCGACTCAATACGAATTGTTACTTCTGCCAATATGATTCGTCCCGAGTCGAAAAAGCAATTGTAACTCCTTGATGTGCTTCAATACTGTTTTGCTCCAGATGTCATGAGTGGTATGTTGGTATGGGGCAGTGCTATGCTTTCGTGGTCTGGTTCCAATTCGACGGAGTGCTGAGCAGAAAGTCTATGTGGATGTTTATGGAGCGAGTTTATGTGCTAAGCAACATGAATATGAGAACTATAGTTACAACTTGAGCAATATGTGTCGCACGACATTTTGTCTCATAGCTGCTTTAAGGTCTGGTAGGCACTGATTGGTGATTGGTCGGTCTGTCTGTCCCGAAAATTGCCTAAAAGTATGGTGTTCCATATGTGCCATCGGCGTAACATTTTCGGCGTCGCATTTTTCAGCTCTGGCAGGGATCGTTTTGATCGATTTTAGACGGCCAAAGCTTATTGTGCACTCGCACTTATTTTTTTTTTAATTATTAATTTTTTTTCTTTGCTTTGTTTTTTTCTTCAAAACTTGGCAGGTTTGTCATTTTTGTTTGGTGCTTTGAACTCTAAATCATTATTGGTCACTCTGTGGATTATTGTTTCAAGTCCGGCCTTGCAACGAGTATGGGAGGGTGTCCTCAAGCAGGACGCTTTATCGTGATTTGCTTAAAGTGGATACCCGAAGAGGTGGTTAAGGTATGATAATCTGGTTGCCCCAAATGGCAGCTTTGAGCTGTATACGCCCCATTTTTTATAGGCCAGGCGAGCAGGGGTAATACATATTAATGTGAACTTTGATTTTCTGTACAAACGCTTATCAGATGAAACCCCATCGAAATCAATCAATGTTTCGTCTGTAGTGTAGCATGGGTGTTTGTGTCGCATATTAATCATATTTATTTTGGAAGTTTGCTGTGCAGGTTTAACCGCACTTACGCAACTCGTGTACTTTCATCCTCTATAAGAGGTTTGCTATTACGTACAGACAGACATTTATCATTGCACCGTCTAACACCGTCGTATTTTAAACCCAAAAACCCTTCAAATAGCACTCTAAGCACAGAATCTTGGCCCTTCGTGTCATCTAGTGTGAAATACCAGATAACTTACAAGTGTGGCATTCCAGGCACACTAACAAATTATACATTGTTCACATTAACAAAGAAAACACCCAAAATAGACCGAGAATGTTAAACATTAAATTCAAACGTCATCGAAAGCATTTTGTTGCAAACATTGTATGTGAAAGTGTTTTAACATACAGCTTGCAAAAGCTATATTAGTTGTCGTGGTTGTCCAGCTTACAGAGTGTATGGAGGGCGTTAGGACCTCATCGAGTTGGTGAAACACGTTGGTTACCTAAATCGAGTTGGTTAGCTAAATCGAGTTGGTTAGCTGATTTGTGTTGGTTAACTAAACCAAGTAAGTTTTATCGTGTAAGTTTAATCGAAGTGGTTAGCTAAATCGAGTTGGTTAGCTGATAATTCGCGTTAGTTAACTAAACCCAGTTAGTTATATCGTGCAAGTTTCATAGAGCTGGTTAGGTAAATCGAGTTGATTAATTAGCTCGAGTTGGTCTAGCCTAATCCAGGCGGTTAGTTGATTGGCGTTGGTTAACTAAACCAAGTTAGTTACATCGTTTAAGTTTACTCGAGTTGGGTTAGCAAAATGGAGTTGGTTTAGCTGAACTGAGTTGGTTAGCCGATTCTTGTTGATTAGCTTAACCAAGTTAGCCATAGCTACATCGAGCTGCTTACCTAAACCAAGTTAGTTATAGCTAAATCGAGTCGGTTAACTGACACACGAGTCTACGGTTGTGGCTGTAGCCACTTCACATAGACCCGTGTGCGATTTCAAGCCGTAGCCAAGCAATTCAGACATGGCTTACCTTAGACGTAAGTGTGCTGTTTTGATGTTGGTATTATTTCTGCCGGTTGTTAGTTAGTCATAGCTACATCGAGCTGCTTACCTAAACCAAGTTAGTTATAGCTAAATCGAGTTGCTTAGCTGAACGAAGTCAACTTGATCGAGTTGTTTAGCTTGGTTGAATGAAGCCAGTTAACTGAATCGGAATGTCAAAAGCTAAAGATGAATCGAGTCTGTCTGCTGAACGGATTTAATAACGAAAATCGTTTTGGTTAACCGAATTTGGATAGCTGAATCGAGTCGGTTAACTGATTTTTTTTTATGGGGGCATCCATGCGGAGAACGATCTGATCTTCTGGTCCCATGTTACCGAGATAATTAGATTGGGACTGAACACATTCCATTTCTCTCGGCTCAACGGGCAGGGGAGAAATCTCTTCCGACGCGAAATTAGATAATTGGATGCGACAGAGTAACAGATCGGTCCGATAAATTACAAACTACTTAGGGTTAATAAGTAACACCCGAATGGAAACATTTTTTTATTTTATTCCATACAAAAAGCGTCGGCGTGGTATGTGTGTCCTGTTCCGTTTGAAGGATATTACTAATCAACGACCGCAAACGAAAGTTCATGGAGATTTGGGTTCTAATTTGAGGGGATTGGATGCGGTGTTTGCCTTTGCGGCAAGCGTCCGGCTGTTGGGTGGTAAGATGGATAGCTTTTGGTATTTTCATGATTGTTATGCTTCTCTTGCAGATGCAATAGCGTCCAGGGAGGCAGTAGAAAGAAGAGGAGAGGAGCGTTCGGCTTCAGTAAGGAGGCCGGCGAGACGTTCATGACGACTTGCCTGTCGGATCGGTGTATCTCTCCCGGTGAGTATGACAGGCTGAGACGGTCTCGCCTTGTTTCCTGAGACGTTTCCACGGAGGGGTGAGCTATAACTTTCCGCGGAATGGCGGGAGAGGAGCCCAGGGCCTCCCCTTCGGGCCCCGGGGGAGAGAGTGACGCTGGCACCGCCTCCGCCGCCGGTAACTGGACCCCAGACTCGGAGTCCGCGTCTTACTCCTACAGTTCTGCCGACTACGTCCAGGAGATCGACTGGACGACCATGGGGCCGGCCACCGGGGCGTACGCTCTGATCTTCCTGCTGGGGCTGACCGGGAACGCCATGGTCATCTTCGCCGTCCATCGCTGCCGGCGGCTCCACACGGCCACCAGCGTTCTCCTGGCCAACCTGGCCCTGGCGGACCTTCTCTTGGTCCTGTTGCTGCTTCCCATCAAGCTGGTGGTGGAGATTCTGGACCACTGGCCTTTGGGTGGAGCCGTGTGCCGAATCATGCCCTTCATCGGCTTCGTGTCCCCGACATGTTCCATATACACCATGACGGCCATCGCACTAGAGAGGTAAGGGCACTGAACACCTTTTATGTCATCACTGTATTGCTGTGTCCGAAGTACTTGGCTACGACTTCAAATTACACACGAGTCAACAGTAGTGGCTGCAGCCACTTCACATAGACCCGTGTGTAATTTCAAGCCGTAGCCAAGCAATTCAGACATGGCTTACCTTAGACGTAAGTGTGCTGTTTTGATGTTGGTATTATTTCTGCCGGTTGTTTGTTTTTGTTCATTATGTTGATTAGTAATTTACTGCCGCTTCCGCACCTATATGATCCATGTTGTTGGTCGATAATATTTGTGGCTGATTCTCAGCCATTTTTTTGTCTTGGAAGGAAAATTATTTCGCTATATTTCCGGCTAAGTCAAGCCCACTCGCACCACGATCACCGAGCTCGGTCAACGGGACAGTCACGGCCGTCTTTCCAGTCAAGGAATCGGCCAGCTTGACACGGTCCGACAGCTGGCATGTCCGCGTTCCACATGACCGACATCTTCGTCTCTACGTCTTCGCAATCTCCATTAGTCTCACCCTTCTTCTGACCGATCACGACCCCTCATCACGCCCGGGCACACGTGCCGATGCAATCACTACACGTTAAGTCGGACGTGAAAGAACGTCTCGTCATTACAAAGTAGCCAGCCGCGCCGATCTGGGCTTTTAAATACATCGGGGAGAAGGTGGGGGTGGGGGGGGCGGCCGGGCGGCGGATGATATCTTTCCTTTCTGGGCCGCGTGACGATGACGGATCTAGAACAACTGCTGCCCTTAATGATTTATGAGAACCAACCTAATCGACTTGTGGAGGCAACTTGACTCATAAATGATGCAGAATATAGCAGACAGAATACGAATAAATTCCTCCCGGACGATATGCATGGTCAGTCTTAAAGTAATTAAAAAAAAAAAGGAATTGGAAAAAATCAGTTTCTCGTCGATTTTTTGTTGAATGTGGAAACTTTTGGGCAATGGTGTTTTTCATACTAGCCTCATCTTATACAATGGCACCGGATTGTCTCAATTGTTGTTATTAATGGGATGTTTATGTACCGTTTTTTTTCCAAATGAATTTGCATTGAGTTTTCCGTAGGCCGATGATTTTCTGTCTGCTGGCCTGAATGCCGGGTCATATTTCACGCGATTGCGATTGCGAAACCAATATGACGTCAGGAATTATCCCCTGCGAAATTCGTCAGAGCTGGAATGGGTTAAATTCACAGCGCGAACACCCGAACCTGCCTCGACGTCACAAGTTCGCGTTTGCGTTCGCGTTCACGCCGAGTTTGAACTAGTCTATGTAATAGACCATGGCGAAAGCCATGGTCTATAATATGTGAGCGGACTCGCTGATTAATTATGCAAGACAACCGCCTATTGACCTCTAGATTTTGACCAATCAGCGGGCGCTTTCTATATCGGGTCTTCGGTCATTCACCCGTTGTCGCGGCATACACAAGGATAAAAACAAAACCTAGACACAGCAACAAAGGCTTGTGGTCACGCGCTCTTATGTTACGGGATATGCGCAAGCTTGTCTAAATAATGAAAGGTTTGCGGAAACACCATGTGCGAATAATTTCTCAACTAAGAGAATGGTTCTGAAAAGAACCAGAGGTATTGTCTGCTTGTCTAGGTTTTATCGATCTATATGACCGACCGTAATTGTTGTATTACAAAACACTGCATTCGAATTGACCAATCAAACAGTTATTCCTGATTTGGGAATGAAATGACGTCACGATTTAGTAAAGCCGACTCCGATTGGCTGAGGCGCGGGATCGCATAAATCTGTATGCTTAAATATATCAGACGTTATACAGGAGACTGGGCTCCGTGGATAACGGGTGATACTCGGACTATGCATGAACCGGTTTTTATAGGCAAAACTTAACGAAAATTTCCCATTCAAATTAGTGTGTATGCATATCCGCCGATGTTTTTGAGTAACCTGTGGTTCAAGCGTTCTTGCGTGCTGAAAAAAAATTCTACCAGCTTATAAACGATGGTAATTGCCGTAGAACAAATTAGCGAGGTGTGCAGAAAGTAATTATCGTGGAGTGATAATCTCTGTTGAGCGGATGCGAAGCCGGGAGATGCTACGGGCTGGAAGAAGCGACCGCAGGACACTGAGTAAATGATTGACAGATGAAAGTATCGACCTTTGTTTCATCAACGACTCCTCGGAAAAAAATGGAGAACATTCTGAAATATGAAAGCCTTTTGTTTGCGTTGTGTAATAGGGTTCGGTTTAGGGGAATTCCAATTTTTGAATTGCGGTTGTGCAGATAAAACTGCGTACGAGTATGATTAAGAGCCTTTGAAAGGTATGAAGTGTACACACAATAAAAATTGCAATTTGTCATTTAACGAACTTATGCGACAAAATGTTATCGGGTTCAGAATGTGCATTTTCATGTTATTGTATTAACAATGAACGATAATCATTTACTTTGTGAACATAATGTATTAAAACGAACTATCTCAAAAATAAGGAAGACATTTAAAGCGCACGCATCTACCAACAATTGGGTATTCGAGGCGCTGGAAATTATGTCCATTATTAAAGAAAGGTAAATAAAGTATTATGAGAAATATGTGACCCGTTATGTAGCACCTTATAAGGGTTGACAAGGTGCTGCGGCGCATATTGCAGCCACTGCCAGAAACACCGGGGCAAACCCCTTCTGTTAGCAATAAGTGTCACTTGGTTCTTTAACGTGCATTACACAACACACAGGCAGTGGGACCTACGGCTTTACATCCCATTTAGGGTGAAGCAATAATGGTAAAGTGCCTTGCTCAAGAGCACAAGCACCATGTTCCCACGGTCAGGATTCGAACCCATGTACCACGGCACACGAATCGAACACCGTAACCATTGGACCACAGCACCCCAATTTAAAGTAGGAATCAGCTTCATTAGTAATATTTGACCCTGCCGTTTGTTTTGCTGTTCATCTTCAAACGGCTGCGATTTTGTTCACGATGAGATCGGTCAGAACATTAATGATACGCACATGGTTGAAATGAAAGTTGACAGTCCGAACTGTGTCAAAACAGTGTCATCAATAATGCACTATCCAGCTGATTTACGGTTCTGTGTTAGAAGGAAGGGTGTTCATGCGTGCCCAGGAAATAAATTAAAAAGGGGGTCCTTCTGGGATAAAGCTGCCCCGTGTCGACATCGCGACCGATTTGGAATCCATCCGAACAAAACGGGGTCAAAGCAGACGTGACAAACGCGGTTAAAAAATGACCCAGCGGCGCGGTCTCGACCATGCCGCCCGTGAATCCCCGAGCCGGGCTAGGCACGAGACAGTCGTTGTTCATGGCATAGGTGTTATTGTGTCTGCCGTTGGGGGGAGGTAGGGAGAAACTGATGAGTGATTTGGGCTCTCCTCACAGTGTCAGGCGAAGGAGGATAGCAGGAGGAGGGAAATGGGATTAACGAGGTGTCAAAGCTAGGGTATCACCGGGTCGTGTCTTGAAGATGCTGACTCGACGATGTCTCAGTTGGCTGAGCTAAGCCGTGACAGTGTTTCCGAGAACTCTAATTTCACTTCCGCCCGAGAATTGACAGACTAGCGGGTAATTTCGTGTCGGTGTTATTTTCGTCTTCGATCGCGCATGGAAACATTTTGTGCTGGTCCCAGAGGGCTGGCTTAGTGTCCTCTCTGCTCCAATATCACTGACTCTTTGATTGTCACTTGCTAAGATCGAGCTGGGTAATGCTGTTGTGTAGGATTACCCGTATAGCCAGTAAATGGTTATATCCTGCCAATTATTGTGCAGTAAACAAGATGCACGAACAGATTTCTAATGATTACCCATTATGAATCCATAATTGAATATAAAGTAAACTATGAGGCGCAATTTATGACTTTATTACGTCTTATATTTATTTGTTTCGTCCTATTTGTTTGGTCCTATATCTATTTGTATTTTTTCTACAGGCCTAATTATTTCTTTCCCACTTAAGTCATAAAGGGCGCCTCATAGTTGAGAGCGCTCTGAGACAACAGACTATGATTGCCTCGTGTAGTTGCATTTTATACGTAAATCATAAATACCTGAGACAGTTTACTCATTCCTGTTGGTTGAGAGCCCACCACGTTGGTGGTTTCAAATTCAAACCGCCTATAAAACACCGCTGCGTTCAGCGCCACTCGCGCAGTACGGTCCGGCAGCGCGCCAATCTCTACATAAGGAATTTGTTGTACTACTCGAACGATGCACATACCGTAAACACAGCTAGAGTGGTGTTTCACAAAGCATGAAGTAAAATTGTTGAACAAAATCGTTGGAAGTTTTGTGAATTTTTGACTTGTTTCCACCTTTTAGGTATTTATGAATGGGATTTTCGGCACTAGCCATTACCCGCGTCAGGCCCCTTATAGCCGGTATTAAACGTGCTTGTTTGAAACCGACCAAGCGCAAATTAAATACCGATGTGTGTATACGCGCATGTGTGGGGGCGATTATGCATGCATATACAAATTAATTTTCGGGGACATTTTTAGAGCAACTGGTGTAAAATATACAAACCTATTTTGATGTTTGAATGAGGTCATTGGAAAATTCCAATTTCACTCGCCACCTGTGGTTCGGCCCGTGGTCGATATGCTGTTTTATGGTGAACGTAAGATTACTAACACCTTGCTCGTTATGGGCTCTGTTCAACAGAAAATTGGGGGAAATTTATCTCATCTGCATAGAGCTGTGTCTGCGTCAACTGATGACGTCACACTGTAAAAACAACTAGATTGATTTGACTAGACAACAGTCGAGCTTGCACCCAGCTGACGCCCTCAAGGGTCAGCTGGTTGCAAGTTTGACCGAGATGTCGTCAAATCCAACTATAGAGTGTTTACAGAACATGCATCGTACAAAGAAAAAGACATTAACAATTGTCCAAATGCCACGGGCTGTGTTTTCAATGCCAGTTGTCGGCATCAACAGTTTGAATAACCGTAGAGATGATACACAGCAAACCCCACAGCAACCATCCACACACATTTATCTTTTTTTTTTGCCTTTCAGTTCTTCCTGCTCGAGATACGCTCTAAAGCGATTCTTCATGTAAGCGGTATGCTCACGGTGCGCGACCTGCTCGCCTTGTCGGGTTTATGGACCCCCAGGCTGTAAAGTTGAACTTTCCGATCGATGTTCAATCACCGAAAACTAATGTCCTGTTCATTTCCCCAGGGGGAGAACCCTGGCCATATTTTCGTCGAGACCTGGGATCGTCATACAATACCAGGATGAGACTTGATGTGAGCGGGGGAGGAGAGGGGGTGGGGTGGGCATCGCTATCGGATAGATAACGGCCGTGATAGCTACATCGGCGAGTCCCTCGGGCATCGCTGGCTCGGACTAAATCGCCGACATGACACGTGTGGAATTTATATTTTTAGTCACATTTGCTTTCTCTCGGATCATGGCTATTTTGAACAGCCCAATTTCACGGTTCTAAAAACCGATGAATTTTGAGCATATGGTTACCACTCCCCAATTAAAAAAACAGGCGTACAAATCCTGCACTAACCCCTTAGTAACGGCATGTGCGCATGCGTGCAAGCCAGCATTCCATGTATTCCTGTGAAATATCTAAACCATTTTTTGCTTGGGTTTCAACAAAAGTAAGCACATTGTTACTTGACCCAGGGCTCTGGTAAGGATATTAGGCCCATATCACTGTAATGGTTGCAGCACTAAGCATTTATGGGAAGAGTACGATAATAATCAATGCACAACACGTGCGCACGTAGAAGTGTTGACCTGGGTCACTTGTCGAACAAAAATCTATCCAATCAGAACTCAAATATATGTGACGTCAGAATAGCGGTGGGTACCAACGAACGAGATGTGCCGTGTTGCACATTAACGTCTTGCTAGTTTAATTTCTGGGTTACAAATAGGGAAATATGCTTGGCCGGTTTAAGAAAAGATGGTCTTCGTTTTAAAACCGGCTAGGGGTGAGGGTCGTTAGCCCCGTACGTCCAGGCCCCTGGCCGGTTTTAAACGTAGGCCTGTTTAAAAAAAAAAACAACCGGCCAAGCACATAGTTATTCCCAGTCATAAATACCTTTCGGTCAAAAAGTCCAAACAATTTACAAGTTTCCAACGAATTTGTTCAATAATAATACTCCGTGTTTTGTGAAACACCCCTCTATGGTACGTGCCTCTCGCGCGTATAGTGCTAAGAATCGCCCTTATATGGAAATTGGCGCGCGCGGCGCGTTCTGCGCGATGTGACGCAGAACGCAGCTGTTTTTATACCGGCGGTTGAAAACCACCCACACGACGGGCTCTCGACTAATAGGAATTGGTAAATGGTCCCAGATATTTATGAATAATGCTTAACCGTTCTTTTTTAAAAGGAAGAGCTGCACTGTAGCGCAAAAATGGAAGTATCTCGAAAAACCTTGCCAATCCATCGATTGCATTTTTGGTTTTTAATCAAGTTTGCCCTTCTAGGCCTATAAAGTTAAGGTTAATCACGGCCTGCATTTGCAGGTCGCGCAGCTAACGATCGTTACATTACGTCACCCTTGACTGCGTTAACGATCCCCACGACCCGTCAATTCCCGGGGTGAGTGGACACAAAAAGAGATATTAATTCACATTGCTTTTCATGATTGAGTCAGCGCTATCCAGTCCAATTTGATTTCTGAAGTCTGAAGATTTTGAAGGAACATATTCTTTTGGTTGGTAGCGGCAGGTGTTTTCGCAATCATACGAGCGCGACATGTTCCCTGCCCGTACATGAGATGATGCAGCCAGTTTCCAGCTTTTTTGAAGTATGGTCGAAGATCGAAGTTTGCACGGCGTGCTCAACTTGTTGCCATGACGCAACTGTATTTCGTGCAGTGCGAATGCGTGGGTAGGCTTTCTATATTATTATGGCCTTTTTCTTTACAACCTCGGCTTCGTGTTAAGAATTTCCTGAATATTGAATGTTGAAACGAGAAGAAATATTTCTTGACTTTTCCTTGGAACAGGCTGCATCATTATTTTGCCCTGTAAAACTGGGTATTTTTTTTAACGCCTTCTCTATTTGTAGCTGCCTTCGGCACTGTATCTGCACTGCACTTTTAAATAAAGCCCTTATTACCAGAAAGGCTTGAAGAAGTAAAAGAATGAATTAGAATCAAAGATCTTTTATAAGCACTTCACAAAATCGTATCGTGAACAAATTTGCTTCTCTTATCTTCCGCCTAAAACCAAAGCTCCAATAAGTTTGACAAAACACGAACATTGTTGTTGAGCATGTTCAATATAGATCGTCTCGCCGATACAGGATATCTAATCTTTTTTTCACGCGATGGGATCCTTTTTGCTAAATCCTGTTCAATCAGGATATTCATAAGTCAAATCCAACGCTGGGAAAAAATAATGCCAGATAACCCATAGCATATTGGTTAAAAGTCAAACGGATTTGAAGGGTATAGTCAGGGATTTCCGCATGTTAAATGCGATAAAATGGCGTTTTATTAAAGGGCCAGCAATGTATTTTTGTAATGCAGTTCTTGAAAATGCACCTTTGTGTCCCATTTAACATTATTTTCAGTGTTCATGTTGCCATTTTCAAGAGTATTTTTGGTGTCTTTTTGTTTTTGATATCAATGCGAATTTCCATATTTCTGAGCAAATGTATGATGTCATTAATTTCAGGCAGAAAGCTTAATATGTTACCGCTATTTCAGCACCAAAAGTTGCCAGAATTTTTGACATTTTGCTGTCGTGAATGTTCTTTTCTTTGGTGATTCGTTGTTGTATCAGTACATGGCAGTGAGCTAATGAGCAAAGTTTTCCCACAAATGTTTTCAATGAGCAAATTTGTAGGTTCATAATTTGAATAGAAAACCCCAAACTGAACTGTGTCTTCCTGAAACGACATCACCACAACAGCGCCCACAGTTGTCCGGAAAAGCATGGGACAATTTTAAAGGTTTAAAGAAGTGCACTTTAGTAACCAAAGGGGGATGTCAAATAGTTTTCATACATTTAAGAGGAGTTGCACAAAATGTGTTCCAAAGAAAAAAAATCATCTCATGGCCCTTTAAACGCTCACGTTTTATAAACAGCATGGATTTGATTTGCATCTAGAAAGAATGGTCGTTGATTTTTAAAAAATACCAACTTCTTAGCATTTTAAGGATTTTGAATAATACATATAGGCCTACATATGCATTATATCAAAATAAAAAAATCTAAAGGTGATTAATTCGATCCCTGTTTATTCTCGAGCGAGGAGAACTTGTGTCCATAAGATCCAGCTGTGGAAAATGAGAGAGGCAAACAGTGGCGGCAGTTGGGCATTCCGAAATTCAAGAGATGGAATCTATAAGTCCCAGTGGGAGTAGCCAGTTTACCGTCAGCTTCCCTGCAGATGAAGGGCAAATAAACACGGTTTTCCCGCGGAGGCAAATCCGAGAGACCGGCATGGACATCTCGCTCAAGTCGGGTCGGGATGTCGGAGCAGAACTCGCATCGTGTTCCACCCCTGTGACCCGATGTAAATATAGGGTGAAATTTGGACTCTTATGAAATACGGACTACTTGGTTGTATTGCGCATGTCTAAATGATTAGATAATAAGGAGAGAGACTGGTCACGTGTGAGAGTTCAGGTCCATATAAGGTAAAGGAGACCCGTTCATGGGAGTCTGAATTCCTCTTGTCCGTTGGTTCGAATCCGCCCCAAGCTGTAGATCAGGTTTTCAGTCCCCACCTGACACTGTGATTTTGCTGTTTTCAGGAGTTTTCCTCCCACCTCTAAAAGTGAAACACAATTCCGGATCGTCTTCTTTCTTTACATTTCTGCAGACACTTGAACAATGAAAGTGCACTTGGGTTTCGTACCGGAAATAATTACACAAGAATAATTGAAAAACTATTATCTAACAATATATATATAGCAAACACTAAAAGTACGTCATTTTACATTAGGGAGACATTGGTCATTACGATGAAATGTTGGTGTCTCCCTCATACCTAAGTCAGACTTGTATGACTCGGACCTGAGTCCAAATTGTGTCCCATACTCCTCAACTTGGACTCGGACTCGAGTCACGATGACTTAATGACTCGGACTCGACCCTGCGGACTTTGACTCGACATGCGTGACTCGGGATTCGACCAAAAAATACCACATTTTCGGTTATTTTATATAATAATCACTGTAAGACTTACCGTTCCTCCCCAGCAAGCGAAGGACCCCCGGAAGATCAATTACTGATGCCGATCCGGCCTAGACTACCATCTCCGAACTTTCCAGATCCTTTAGTTGAGGAGTCCACAATTCTGTTTGGAATTTTATAGTTCTATTTTACTTTGTCCACACGACTGATTTTTGGAAAGACCGTAAAATTCTGCGCTTGAGATGATGGCTTCCCCGAATCCAAAGAGCGACGAGTCCACGGTTGCCTAACTCGGCAGCTGATCAGGACGATATGACTCGCTTCTTGTGCTCATACCCTCCCCGCATCTTTGAGTGGTGAAATATCCCTCGCAGCTTGAGCCCGGGGGAACCCCTCCCACGAGACACACGGGAGCGCGTTTAATTGGGGCCCCTCCGAACGGCCGTTGACCGACTCTCACAGATTGGGGTTTGGATTTCACACGGAATCGATTATGTATTTTGCGTGAAATGGCCGGGTGCGTTTATTAAACAAAAGTGGTGAAAGCCAATGAAAACTACAAGCAGCGATCGAAAGACTCCCGTGAGATCGTTGAATGCGCCCGGTTTGGTCGAGAAAAGTTGAGTCGCGAGAGGGCGCAGTGTTGTTCGGATTGGTGTATACACTGCAATTAAAAAAAAATATTATGTTAAAGGGATCGTAGAGTTAATTATACGCGTACAATTGTTGAGCAGATATCCATTGAATTGACGAGACATCGCATTTTTTGTGTCATTGATTGCAATACTATTTGTCACTGCCATTTCCTGACAACAGAGGGCGCTGTTAGGCTCGCGGTCATTACGTTTACAATCAGCGATTTCTGTACATGAATCATTTGAAGCTCTCTTTCAACGTTTGTGCAAAAAACGGCGTACCGAATGACTGTCATGTGTTAAATCAACAGGGGAAAAATTCTGGCGATCTGCGATGCTGAAGTTAATGTATTAAACAAGTTGCTTTGATGACATCACTATTTTGCTCATGAATATGTAAATGCATTAGCATAAAGCTCAACAAGTCAGAGAAACATTGGTAACAATGACAATGTGATGAATGAACACCAAAGTAACATGTAATTGGACAGAAAGATACATGTTGATGGATTCTTAAGAATTTCTATTGTACTGGCCGGTTGCACCCTCTGAATTGGCCTCCGAGGGTTAACGGTGTTTTGGACAAGATTTGAAAGATTCTCATGCATAGAGACACACTAGTGCAGACGCCGAAGGGTATACGGCGTGCCACTGAATTTGACAGGACAGAGATTTTCTTCAATCTGAATGAAATCTCCCGTGGTTTCGCGGCGGGTTGGCGTGTTTCGAACACGCAGGCACGGCCCACGGGGATCGCTGGTTAGCACTGACAGAGTGTTGTCTATACTGACATTTCAGGCGAGGAAAGTCAGTGGATGTTCGATCCACGTGATCGCGCGTCCCACAAAAGGAAAGTTGCTATGTTAGTAACTTATGTAGGCCTTCTATTTTTTAGGAGAGCAATATTACAAAACATCAATTCGGCAGACTGCAATTAGCTTAATTAAAAAAACAAGCTTATTAAGATTTTGTGTGTGTGTGATGATACCTGAACTATTCAATTGAATGAATCGATTGCATTCATGTGTGGTTTGTTATGCTAATCCATTAACAATGAATGCCCAAGTCTAGGGGTACTCATATTTACCCATGTTGAACAAAGGCACACATTCACCCACCTCCAACATGCAGCGTAAACGATCTTTTGTGACAACACGGTCGTCCATGCCCTGTTGTACCAGTGACCTTTGGGATTTGACTTGTGATTGACTTAAAATCCAATTCATTATTAAATCCAGGGGCTGCTTTGTCTCCCTGCGTTCTTTTTTGGTCTTCAAACACGTCTCGGTCCTGAGTCGAGTCCCAATTCTCGTGCATGGTCTTGCAAGATATCTCAGATCTGAGCCCCGAGTTATTTTTCATCGTGTCTCGGGCGTTTTATCTGAACCCCTATCCTTAAAAATTCTCTAAATGGTACATTACCCATTCCAAACAGGTACTTTTTAAGCGATTTTGATGCACACCCTTACGAAAAAAAAAATTATGAGGGACTGTGTGACCATCCATATTCATCTGGTCGGCCGCCATAAGAATTCACTTGATACCATGTTCTGCGTGATGGCGTATCTATAATCCGCAGTCCCTAAAGCATCTTATTGGTATTCTCCAAATATCCTTAGATCTCTGAATAATGCTATCTGACTATTGGAATTCCCTTTTTTTCCCACATTAAATGGGACGGCATCAACATCGGGATTACGGGTCCATTCTCGCCTAATCTCGTGCATACATCCGCCAGCCCAGAGCGGACAAGGCCTGACCAAAAAAAACTTGGGTCCAAAAACCTCTCGCCATCACCCAAGGGTAACTCCGGGGGAATAAGCTATAGGAATTAATTTGCAAATTCATGAGTTGAGTTTGTGACGAATTTTAATATGCATGGACGAGGCACTTTTGTTTTTACCGCGGACGTGAGAATGCCATTGGGGTTGACTTGACGCTGTACTGTTGGTCGCGCGTGCACTTTGTTGCCTGCTGACTGTGCATTTTGGTCGAGCGACACCATTCTGAAAACTATGGGTTCGGTTTTGGTTTATAGCCGATTTATTTCCAGGCCCGTTGAAGCTATAGACCGTTTGCACAGCGGCCATCTTTGAGGTGTGTGCTGTTGTTCAACAGGGATAAGCATATTGAAGTAGATCTCTTGTGCATTCAAGGGGAGTCAGGTTGGCGTAGCGGTACTTTCCTCGCCTTCCACCGCTGAGGCCCAGGTTCGATTCCAGCCCCGTCCACATGTGGATTGGGTTTTCAGCCCTACCTGATTCGGTGGGTTTTCCTTAGAACATTCTTCTGGAGGTTTTCTCCTACCGCCAAAACTGCAATTGTCTCCTCTCCACAAGTTTCTTCAGGCTTGCTAGCTACAGTGCCTAGGGCGCTTTTGAGGAATCCCTGGTTTCATTAAAAAAAAACCCACCAATTAACGTAAACAAAACAAACCTTCAAGATAGCTGCTGGACACAAGTGATCTATCTTCGATGAGGCTTCTCCAAAGTAGACAAAATATGCAGCCAGTATTTCTTAGTTCAATCAACTAAGTTTTGGCACTGCTCAAAGCTCTTGAAAAAAAGTCCCCCACCACAACGGCCTGAGGCTACATGTATATAGCTCAACAGGATGAGGACCACCTGTTTCCAGTCTTCAAGACTGGGCCTAATGACAGGATGATTGATGGCCTTGTGATAACAGCAGCTACACTTCACAAGCCTTTTGGTTGGAGCTGGACAATACACACTCTATATGGGAGTTGGCCTGGGTCTGGTATTTGCCTCCAAAATTCTGGGTCAAAAGTTCAACTAGGGTTAAAGGGGCACTCAGGATGCTTGTTAGCTATGTCTCGATCGGGAACTGCTGGATAACTCTACATTAAGAAAAAAAAATATTTTGGTTCACTTGGTGGAACGTTGAAGGCTGACGAATTAGGCTCCCAAGCCAGAGCCGAATCCGAAATCTGCAACCGAAGCCGAAATTTGAAGAAAGTTTTCCCCACGGCATCCGGCAGAACTTTAATAGGGTATCAAATTGTCAGGCGAACCTGACGCAGAAATTTCCCTCAAAATAGCTCGCACTATCAGGCTTGTTGTTGCACGCAGCACGGGGAGAATTAACGCGCAGAAGATAACAAAGTTGCTGAATTGTCCCCAAGGAACAATTTCACATATCCTTGCCGTACGTAACTCAATCAAAACAAATTGCAAGTGTATAGCTCCCGAAATGTCTTGGTAATTTTTGTGTTCCTTCGGTATATCGGAGATTTCGCGAATATCCGGCAATGCACGCGTGGGTTGGTCCGCGTAATGCTCTCCCAATCGCCAAGGACACCTGAAAGTCTTGTGTAGCTGATTTTTTAGCGCTAGTTTTACACTGTAGAAAAAAAGGGACTTTGAAATTAAAGGTCAAAACGGAATGGGTTTTTTGAAAGATTTCCGAAATTCAAGGACAAAAGTACTGGATTTGTTTTCACCGAATTGAAAAAAAAAAAAATGTCTGTCAAATTTTCTTGATCATTCTATTGCAAAGAAATATCATGTCAGTGAAATAATATTTGATTTGCATCAGACACATTCAAAATAAATATCCATCGAATTATGTAAAATTACAAACATTCTGCCTCAAAAATTGTTTCCGGTGACAAACTCAAACTCAAAAGGAGTCGAGTAATGATTTCTCCCTATATTAATGTTTCATAGAATTTTAAGCAGACTTTACAGTTTTCCGAAATATTCGAATCAGCCTCGGTGAAACATTTTAATAACTTTTAAGATACCTTCTGAAATTTAGCTGTTTGTCTAGAGCAAATAAAGACACAGTCCATTCATTTGAAGAATTTCCGTCATATAAAAATAATCGTAATAATTAAAAAGCATTTGTTTTCAGTTTTTTGAGAAAAAAATGGGTCGTTATAGTCTTTTGCAGAGTTTCGTTACATATTCAATAGGTTAGGTATATATGGACATTGCCTCCTACATTTTAACACGCCGTAAGCGAAAGAAAAGAAGCAGATGAACATCGTCCCGTCTCCTAGAGCGGACGGGCTGGGATTTTCCCGGATAACTCGGGATGAGACAAACTTACAGGGGAAAAAAGAGACAGTGAAATCGGAGATGATTTTTAATGAGATATCGGGGCGCGTGTGCTGCGATGGCCTGTGGTCATTCGAAGTGAAATCATTCATTAACGGAATAGCGGGAATCTAATTTTTGAAGAGGGCGAAGCAGCGGTCAGTACTATCTCAGACATCGTAGTTTTAAAGTGCGTGTTCGTTGGGGTGTATACACGCTTGTATGTGCGTGAATTGTTTTCGTTTTTTGCTGAAAGAGCTCGCACCTTGCGATCCGTGGACAGAACTTAAAAACGGTGGTTGTGTTTGAAATTCCGAAGCTTAAAAATTACATGAGCGATTTGAATGATTAATTCTTGTACTGATAGAAAGCTTATGAATTGGGCTTCCATATCCTAGGTTTTGAAAGTGCTACATGCAGAACTGTACTAAGAAAATGGACCTGCCATTTGGGTTTCCTTTTGTTTTTATTCACCCTGTTGTTGTGTCAAATACAAGCCAATGCCCGAAGATGGCCCCGCATATGTGATCGAAACGTCGATTAGGTACTTATGCAAGCTTTTGCGGCTAATCCTTGTAAACCGGTTGTTCGTGCAAGAAATCTCTACGCGGGAGGACATAATATTTTATCAGGATGTAACGATATAGGCCTACTTGGTAGATTAAACAATGTGCAATTTGAGAGAGAACTACAGAACAATGCGCTTAATCAAGCTTATAGGATGAATGTACGGTTAATGCTTTTGTCATTTTCTTTGGACAGCTTCTTAACACATTCTTTTCGAATGTAATATGTTCGGAAAAGATGTTTACTTCGAAGCACGCGCTGTGGACTCTCTCTGGAGGGTTCCGTGAGGAAAAATAGTTCAATGTCCGCCACAGCTCGTGTAGGCCGTTTATCGCCACTGGGACCATTAGGGATTGTTATCGCCAATCCGGGCTATCAAAGCGCGTATAAATGCCATGTCTAACAAACACATGCTGGTGTTTTTGTTTAAATCACATTCATACCTGTCACAAACAGATCCATTTTCATGACGGTATCCCTCGGAGCCCTGAAGTTACCTAACGGCAAGATTTACGGAAGGAGTAAGACAAACTCTCGGCTGCATCGATACTGGAAACAAAATATACCAGACACTGAATCTCACAACTGCCTTGCACTTTTCACCGCCATATGCTCGTTTGCTTTTCTCGATTCTTTTGTAAGATATTTAAAGTGAAAGAATCTTTCTAGAAGAGTAGTCATGTTGGCGCAGTGGCTATTTCCTTGCCTTCCATCTCCGAGGCCCGGGTTCGAATCCCACCCAGGCTGAGGATTGGGATTTCAGTCCCAATGTGAAACCTACAGGTGCTCTTATAGAAAACGTTCCAGAGTTCTCCTTAAAGAGTTCTGACCTTAAAAACTGAACTTTCTTCACCGTCTTCTTCCTCTTGGTTTCTCAAGGCTTTCGAGCTATTTCACAGTGCCAGGGCATTTTAAAGAACGCCTTATTTTCATGACCACAAAAATAAATAAACTATCCCACAAGCATTTCAAAACCGCTTTGCTTTTTATAAAACAGATCCTGCACTTTCATTTGTATGTAGCCAAACTTTATTCGTCAAATTCTCTGCCACAAACTATAAAATCCTCTTAATTTCTCTTTAGAACACAGGGAACGGTCATAAAAATACTCTTCAGTCTCAATGCAGCTGCTGTTAAACCTGATTATTTTATTTTTTATCATACTGCATTGGAAGTTGGCGACTGTCAAAGACCATTCGCAACGAGGCATCACGTCTGATTTGCCGGTCAGGAACGAATCCACGCCTAAATGACCGACTAATCAGCCACTCAGATTTTTAATAGTCATAGACTTTTTTCAATTTTGGAAAGCCCATTTGGTATGACGACCAAGATTATTGGCGATGCTTAATGACAGGCGGCGAGGCATTCGTACTCTTGTCAGTTTCCCCGCGCGACCCAGCTGGCCCCGGGTAGTTCATCACTTATCAGGGGTAGATGGCGTTTGGTATCCCCAAGAGGGCGGTGTGAGGTGTCGTTGTTGTGTGAGGCCAATCGAGACTGATTTGCCACCTGCTTCGATTCTTTCTTTTTCTGGTTCATCGATGGCAGGTTGTGACCATCGTCGGGACGATAAAAAAGAATACGCGACCCGACCCCAAGAGTGCCGAATCAATAATGCATTACGACGCACCAGTTATGACATTTCTCGTTTATTGGACCGAGAATAAAAAGGTAAAAAAAGGAGGTCATTTTGTTCATCTGACATATTTTAAAATTCATTCGGAATGAAATAATCAGGTCAGGTTTCAGGTTCCGTTGGGTCGGGTATTATTTGTATACGATTGCTAATACTGAATTAAGACAGGAAAACAAAAATTGATTTGTTTTAAAAAATATGACAGCAGGAATGAAATTCTAGTAGGTTGAAATTTCATCCTTTAGGTTTACTAATGGTGCTCCTGAAATATATATTTGCAGTCTTTGCGGAGTGATCCATCATTTCGGTATAGGTAAATGCCTTAATTCCTGTTTGTAACATAAACCAGGATTTTGTTTTACCCATTCTATGAATAGCCACACAATGCTCACGCAGTCCGCGTTGTCTTCTGTATACAAACCTGCAAAAGCTTCCAATGGACACACACTGATTAAAAAAAATTGTATTTGACCAGCAGGGAAAAAAATGACAGAAGAATGATGGACAAAATGGTTGAATGTGAGACAGGTAGTGTTCGTAGATCAGATAGATCAATCTTTCATTCACAGGACGCGGTAACCCACGCACGTACGGCTCACCTCCCCCCCCCCCCCCCGGTTTTTCAAAAGTACGTCCTGCAAAGGTTGACCTTTTTTTTCGCTGTTATGGCGCGGGACTCGGGCGAACGCCCGACTGCAATGACGTATCGTTGCGTGTGAAATCCAACACCGACTGTAACCACGTTGGTAATTGCTTTGCTCAAGTAACTTGCTCGTTGGGAAAATTCAATTTAACATCTCGTTGTTTAGTCGAAGGGAGAAAGGTCACTTTTTGTCCAGTTACTTTTTTTTCTTTTTCAATTAGCTAATTTTTAACTCGCCATTACATCGTCTTATTGGCATTTACAAATTCAAACAAAATTCCAGACCTTTTGGACAGGACGTGTAATGAAGATGGGTCTTATGTTAGGATTTTCTTCAACAGATCTTTAAGCATTGTTATTTTAGCTATCTGTTCCTTTATTTTGATCTTTGATGAAATCTTCAGATCTTGTAAAAAACAATATCCCTTTTAAATAAGTTCAAAAGTGATCAAAAAGAAGGTTTCGGTGTGTCAATATAGACAAAATAAACTCAACTAAACAAACAAAGAGCAAGCTACCACCAAGAACAAAATCAACCCATCAGCTTTCTGAACAGGTGTTTGTTACCGAAATTTGCTTCTACTTTTTCTGGTACAGATGTTACGCCGTGCTGTTTCCATTGGAGACCAAGTCTGTCATTACCATGGGCCGTACGCGCATAGCTATCCTCGTCATTTGGCTCTTCTCGCTAGTCATGTGCGTCCCGGCCTTCTTCTCCAAGGTAAAGTTTCTCGTCTCGAAAGAACAAAATGCCCTTGTCCTTTTTAGCGGCGAACGACCGTCCGTTCTTTACACTCTAAAGAGTCCCTGTTCAGATTTGACCGGGGTTCTATTTGGATTAATACAATTCTGTGTCAAAATGACACTTTTGCAAAGGTCTCCGGGTCAAATATGGCTCGTAAATTGATTCAGAGAAGTGTCAATATTGACCCGGAAAAGTGTCAGTTTGACCTGAAAAATGTCATTTTGATTTGGAAAAATGTCATTTTGATTTGGGAAAATGTCAATTTTGACCCGGAAAAGTATCTTTTGACCCGAGATAGTGTCAATTTTAACCCGGTAAAGTGTCAATTTTGTTCTAGGAAAGTGTCTATTTTGACCCGGAAAAGTGTCAGATCTGACCCAGAAAAGTTTCAATTTGGACCCGGGAAAGTGTCAATTTTTACACATAAAAGTGTAATTTGAGCCCGGAAAGTGTAAATGTTGACCCTGGAAAGTGTAAATGTTGACCCTGAAAAGTGTCAATTTTGACCAGGAAAGTGTCAAATTTTACATTTTTGTGGGTCAAAATGACACTTTTCCTGGTCAAAATTGACACTTTCCCGGGTCAAAACTTGGGTTGGACCTAGCCTTCAGGAACTGGGAGGGGGAGAGGGTGTTGATATGAAGGGGGCTGTTGTTGAGTGAAGCCTTGTTAGGGGGTCGTGGGACTTGTCCCCCGGGAAGAGTTTGAAATTTACGGAACTTAGCATTCCTTTTAGGTCTATTGTTTTTTTTTTGCCAGATTTTACTAGTGTAAACACTAGTCAGCGGCTGACCGGGAGAGTTGGGGGGGGGGGAGGAGAGTGGTGAACCCCACCAACACCCTATCCTAGATCCGCATCTTTCTTGTGCTTGCTTACTGTACTTTTTTTGGAAACGGCTGAAATCCAATCTCTCCATAAGGGTCGTACTTATTTTGTACGTCCCAAGTAATGAAAAGCAGCTGATTTCATAATTATTTCTGGTGTCGTGCTATGTCAAGTACCTTTCAAGCTAACGATTTGTAAACATTTATGGACTTTGTATTCCCAATTTTCAGCTAAATTCATCATTTTACACCAACGTCTGCTGAATTATAGTGCACCGGGTGCGAGCATCGCTTCATATTAATCAATTAAGGGCCACCTTCATCTTTTTGCTTGTCAACGACTGCTCCGCCTCTCAATTTTCCGCGTCTCGGTTATTATCGCCGAGGTTGCTTGCGGTTCTCATTCATCAATACTTCCCTAAAGTCCTTTCTACCCTGTCGTTTACCAGTGCGGCCCCGCGACCTAATACCTCCACCGTCCCCGGCCGAGCGCCGGCGCGTCGGAGGATCGCGCACTGTTTTTTTCACCGGGGAGTTCTTCTTTCATCTTCGTCAGCGAGTCCCAAGTGTTCCATCATTCCGCTTAAGTCCAAAACAAGGGACGAAGTGTGATTCTAATTTATTTCTAGTTCCTTAATTGCAGAGGATTTGGGGCTTACACCCTTTTAGCGCTAATCATGAAGAATGACCATGCAGTCAAATTAATGGGAGTGATGAATGCTTTAGTCTTGACGTCGGATGGGCTAGGCTCGAGTCCAAACTCTCACCAGCCACTTTTTCAATTTTCTTACGAAAACGTAAAAAAAAAACCAATTATAGCCGAAATCTTAAAAACAAACTGCCAATAGCAGTTTCACTTTTAATTGCAGAAGAATATTACACGAAATCATAGGGAAATCTTTTTTTAATGTAGAGTACTATCAGCGATTAACTCAGTGGTGTTTCATTAACAGCTCTTTTCGACCAAGAAATATATTTTACGATCGACGTATAAGCTTCGATTGTGCACGAAAGATAAGCTTGAAAATAAGACCAACAGAGGGCGCCCGTGCTCTACGATGGGGCCTTCGAGACTTCCAAGTAAAAAAGCAATTCATCCAAAAACGGCTCGGCTTAAAGTTTAATGCAGGTAATTGCAAGCACTAAATCCGATCTTGTAGGGTGTTAGTTAAACACGCGAGCTGGAAAATCGATTACTTAGCTTCTTAACACTTTTCGAAAATCTTTGATTTTATTAGTTGCCGTTCGAGCAGAAAATCACACTTAGCCTAAAACAGCCGACGGTTCACAGCCAGAACAAGGCTACGCATAAGAACTGTAATCCTAAAAAAAATATGTTTTTTTTTTCTAATTTCGCACTACTTATACAGCACTGCATTGTTTCCTCTCCTGTGAGATCATTTCAAGTGTAAAAGATTGGACAGCTTCAAGGTCAAATAGGGCCGCTTAGATAATTGCTCTGGGCCGTCCTAATAATTTGTTGAGCTCATCAATAATGTCGTTTTGGGATTTTAGTGTTGTTAATAAAACCATTTAGTGGCCAGAAAACTTTCTTTCAAATGCCTGGACTCTTGTGTAGTGGTTACATCATTCGACCACTGAAGAATCTTTGCTGTTGGGCGGCATGTTCGTCATTATTTTTCCTTAAAAGGTCAAACAGGGTTTTTAAAAGATATGACTCTGGCACTTCCTATTAATTTGTTGAGGTTATCAGTTCTCGTTTTTCGAAACTTCAGTGCTGTTGATAAAACCGTTTAGCGGCGAGAAAACCTTCATTCAAGTGCCTGGACACTCGTAAAATAGTCATATCCTTCGACCACTGGAGCATCTTGTCTGTCGATGGCATGTTGATTATTATTTGTTTCTAATAAAATAAAGGGCAAGACATTTCTAAAGGCAAAAACTGGTGAACACTCATACACCTCTGTCAAAATTTACAGTACAAAAATAAGGTGAAGACTGTTAAATTTCGATTTTCTTTTCCGAACGAAATTTAAAGGAATATAATGTCCTGTAAACACATAAATTTGCGTGTTTGTTTTTGCAGGCCTTTATACAGTTGTAAAAATTAGTTTTAAATGGCGCGCTCCAGTTCAGAAATTGCGCACACTATTCAAGTTCAGAACGCATTTGGAGCGTCGCACTCTTCTTAATTCTTAAGTTGAAATTGCTTACTGTCATGTCATGGGCCGATTTTTGTTGTCTCATTGGAAAGCTCATAACTAATGTAATGCTAGAAATGTATCATTTCAGTTTGAAAATCTATTTTTCAAGGTGCCACACCCAAAAAGCACCAACTTTAAGCACACTGACTGATGCACTAATTGGGCCCATTCATACACCATACTTTCACTTTTAGAAAACCTTGGAACTGATCCACGGTGGCCTCGAGTGGACCGTCTGCGGCGACGGCTGGCGCACCGACGCGGTCACCATGGGCTACACCATCTACATGTGCGTGCTGCTGTTTGGTATCCCGATCCTGATCATTGCCGTCTGTTACATCTTGATCATCGTTCGTCTGTTCACGGGCAAGCGTCTGACGCGGCACATGAGGCCGTTGTCGGCGGCCAACGTCCCCTTACACCGGATGCCGGTGGACGACGGCGGGGGCGCCCCCACGTCGGTGACCAGGGAGGAGACGGTGGACTGCCCCGGGTCGGACGACGATGGTGACGGTCGTCACGGCTCGGTGAAGGGGAAGCGGTGCGCTGGCTACTCCGCGATAGCTACAGGGCGCCCTCAGCGGAAACAGAGGACTGAAACGCAGAAACTTCAGGTGTGTTGAATTCGCTTGTCACATTTCAGAAAATATAGTACCAAAGTGGATCGGGGAGGGGTTTCAAAGGCGGTTTGGGGGGGGGGGGCAATGTAGGCCTACCCTAACCCTGCAAAAACAAGCTTCAATTTTTAGTAATTAAACTGCAAGAGTGAAGACCACGGGTTTCAAAAATAATGTGGGCCACCCCTTACCCTCTACAGTCTGTTGTTCAAGTATATCATTACATTTCAGAAGAGACAGGGAGAGACGAAAGAAATGAAATCCGAAAAACAGCGCCCCTCAGATTCAAATAAGGTCCACTCCCAAGTCTTCAATCAGTCAATCAACTCTTCATTTTTAACATCCTCCTCTTCAGCGCATCGTAGCCATGCTCATCGTGGTGGTGGTCGTGTACCTCCTCTGCTGGGGTCCCTTCTTCACCTTCGCCGTCCTGCACCGGGCCGGCCTCTCCGGAGTCCCGGGCTACAGCGACCAGCTCTGGAAAATCAGCCTGGCCCTGCACCTCCTGGCCTACGCCAACAGCTGCCTGAACCCGTTCATCTACGCCTTCATGTCGGAGAGTTTCCGGGAGGGTTTCATGGTGGCTCTACGCACGTGTGTGGCGGGTAAGCAAAGGCAGGGCAGGCGGCGCATCAGCCAGCAGTCGACGTACTGGAGCGCGGTGAACACGCGGAACATGTCCCTTTCATCAGCCAACTCGCCCCACCGGATCGGAACGACTGTTTGAATTCTTCAAATATGACAAGAAGGCTATCAGCTTCGGTCCAAAACTTTGGCCACCGTATCATATGATCGAAATGAGCAATGCTCATAGCGAGTTTTTGGCAATGTCTGCATATCTATAGTTGGAAAATGTGTGATAGGTCTGCAGTGTAAAGTGGCAGTTTGTTGGGTGTTATCAGTTTGATTTTTTTTTTTCAAAATGGCCGCCAAGGTGCTTATGATAACAATCATGTTTTAGCCGCCATTGTTTAAAAAGTGATATCATCCCAAAAGCTGCCACCGCTGCAATGCTCACAGTATTTTCCAACAACAGGTCAGCATAACTTTGTCAAAAATCACAATAACTCAAGTATTATTCCCTCATTTTGATACCGACCAAATCCCCAGGTTGGTGGCCTATGGTAAAGACCTTCATGAGAACGCAGGGATTCCTTTACTTAAGCCTCGTCAGTTTTACGTGTGCGTTATTTCTAAGTGCATTTCCCGAACTTTGGTTATATAGCTTCAGTGTTGTTTCAATCGATCAGCTGCAGCACTGTCAAATTAATGTTGTTGTTTTGTAAACTCGGTTATAAATACATTGTTGTATTATTATTTATTTCTGGTAATGAAACCAAGGATTCCTTAAAAGTGTCCTTGGCACTGTAGCTCGCAAGCCTGAAGAAACCTGCAGAGAGAAGACAATGAGAAGACATTACAATTTTCGAGGTGGGAGGAAACCCCAGAAGAATAATATTCTGAGGGAAAACCCACGGAATCAGGCAGGGACTAAAAACCCAATCCACATATTGGCCCAGGCGGGATTCGAATCCGGAACACAGCGGTGGAAGGCGAGGAAAGTACCGCTACGCCAACCTGACTTGCGGCAGAATTTGGTCTAACTCTGCTAAGCCTTACAATAGGTGCGACTTCAAATGTGTAGTTTTTTTTTAACCAAATTAATCAATTTCAGCCAAGCAAAAGTAGAATTTGTTGTATTGCACCCTTGTGATGTAAGTTATGCTAAGGTCTAACCCTAGACCTATTTAAGGGGCCCATGTAATGTAATTCAAGTGTTTAATGGAGTCATTGTAAACGCACCTTTGTGTCCCGATTAACCTTGTTTTCAAGATTCGTTTGGCCATTTTCAAAAGTATTCTGTGGTGCCTGTTTGGTTTGAATGCTTAGAATGCGAATTTTCATATTCATGAGCAAAACTATGATGGCATTATAGCTGTAACATTGAGGTTTCTGCCCAGAATTTCAGTTACAGCTATTTAAGCACAAAAACAAAATTGGATATTTTGCTGTCATAAATTATCTTTTCTTTGGTAGTTCGTTGTTGTGTATTAAGTACATGGCAGTACTTGCTTGGAGATAGTGATGGCATGCTGCGACCAGACCAAATCGCAACACTTGCCCAAGATCGCAGTAAATGGAAGAAGCTTGCAGTCGACTGCTCCGCAGCCGAAGGATGATGATGATGATGACATGGCAGTATTACTTAAAGCCAATAAGCAAACCTTTTTCACAAATGTTGTCAATGAGCAAATATTGGGTTCACAATTCGAACAGAAAACCCCTAAACTGAACAGTGCCCTCCATCACATCAACAGCGTATCACATCAACAGCGTCCTCTGTTGTTTGGACAAGTATGTAAACAGAATGTTTAAAAAGTGCACTTTCAATAAAATTAACCGAAAAGGGATGTCAAATAGTTTTCATACATCTAAGAAGAGTAGAAAGTTGCACAAAACATGTTTCTAAGAAAAATTCTTCGTAAGGCCCTTTATGCCTCTCGTGCAATGGGAAAAAATAATGCAAAGTGAGTTTCTACACTGGAATAACACAATAGACCCACAACAAAAGCCTTGCAAATAACAAAAGTTGTATTGTATAATATTGTAAATCGTGTATTGAACCGAAATTAATGTATTTATGCACAAATTATGTTTGTTTTATTACATTATTATCTTATTTAATGCTGCATGCGTCATTGTTCTAAGCGAAAACTGAAATACACTGATAGAAACACAGATGTCATATCGTTGCATGTTTTATGTAATCAACGAAATAACTGTGAGAATAAAAGTAAAGTGTGACACAAAACAGAATTGTTTCATCATTAAACACGTCATCTCGCGGACGCAGTAAAACGCGAACAGCGCCCTCAATAGTTTCACTGCCCGCGACCAAACTTTTGGCGAATGGACGCCGTTCACTGGTGGTTTGGGACTGGCGTAAGATTTTACCGCAATTTTTGTTGACAAGTAGGCAAAGTTCGACAGATAATTTCACCCCCACGTAATCAGCGATGACTTCGGAAACACTGCGGAGGAATAGGCAGGTGGATCTGGACCAACTTACGAAGGAATTCACGAAGTGGCAAGGGGTTCGTTAAAATCATAATGTTTTTTTTTTTAATTTTAAAGTTAGACTCGGCAGGCCGTAGGTTATTTAGACACGTGAACGTGGCTACAAATTTTGTCACGGTTTGTTTATATTCTCTGGAATTTCGACATGTTCGAAATCCGGGGTTGGAGACCTTCCACTTACAATCTCGAAATGATTTAATGAGCAGCATAAGAGTTAATCCCAGAACTTCTAAGTTCTAGTTGCATAGGATATCTCATTCCAAAGAAATTCGAGGGAAAATGGAACCCAGCACGAACGCGTAGGTCCTACTGTTAATTGTTTTTCTCAAAACTAGTCCAGAGAGATATGAACGGAGCATGGCTATATAGCCACGTTCACGGGTCTAGCCTAACCTATGTGCTGTTCAGTGTTCGCCTCATTTTGTTTAAAACGAGGCCTAAACTTAGTATAACTTCTGCCTTAATTCCCCCCCCCCCAAAAAAAGGGTATTAAATTGGAATCTGGGGGAAAGAAAGTACTTGTGACATGATAAATATGAATATTTTGGGAATTTCTCGGGACAATATATTACATAGCAAATTTGAATAAATCTTTTGATGATTGATGTCACGTAACCATGGTAACATTTTTCAGAAGCACCAAGATTTGGTCCTCCAAAACAGCAACTTGGACCAGGAATTGAACGACCTGCTAGATCAACGAGAACAGGACAGGACAGCAACAAAAGCTACCGAGGAAGGTAACTGTTCCTTCATATGCCTTAGTTTCCGATTTCAATTTTATTAGATATATTTTATTTTGGTTTGTTTTGCCTATTATTGATTCCTACAGAAATATACAGGTTCTTATTTACCCCTAGCTAAGATAGTTTTATCTTGTTGTGAGTTTTAAGCATGATTACTCTTTTCATTCTCACGTGTATATTAAACAGGCCCTTTTTATGTTTTTGTCCATGCTTTTTGTCTTTTTTTTCTGTGCAGAGCTGAAGCAGCTTCGTGGGATCATAGGCAGCCTGCAAGACACCTTGGCCCAGAGATGTGACTTAGAAGGTAGACTAGGCGTATTAAAAAAAACAATAATAAAAATTACTTTAATTTAAAAAAAAAAATATGTCCTTTTGATTTTGATATTTTTTCATTATTGAAAAAGTACACTTTTGTTGCAGATGAAAATAAGAGCCTTAAAGAACAGGTTGCTAGAATGGAGGAGAAAGTCAAAACCCTGAGGGAGGTGGGTAGAACAAGAGATTTTTGTTCCATATATGCTCTAGAATTTGTCATTGTTTGACCATGAATGTCCTGCATTATCTTCAAGTGATCGCCCTCCTTTTTTGTTTCGAAGGGAGGGGGTGGAGGGAAGGAAGGGGAGGGGTTGGGGCGGGGGTTGGCCGAGGTTTTTGGGTATTACTATTCAATAATTTTTTAAAACAATTCCTGGATAACGGTTGCCAAACTCAAATCCTCCAAAAGAAGGCATGCAATTAAATTTCCGTTTCAGTCTTATTATCCAATAATTTTTTGTAAACACATTTCCTGGAGAATGGTGACCAAACTACTTTCCTCCAAAAGAAGGCATACACTTTAATTTCAGTTTTCTCTATTTAATGGAAATACTTAAAGATTTCTGACAGAGTCGTCACGTTGCCACAGTGAACTTTCCTCTTCCGTGATCTTCTTTGATATATATTATAGAGAACTAATCGGCTGGGGGTAACTATGGTTGACATTGTTTATTGCAAGGATTATTTGTGTTTATCATATTTTCAGGAAGGTCAGACAGCTCTCGTTGAAGTTGAGGCACGCTTGGAGCAAGTCCACTCGGAAGACAAGATGCAGATGCAAGAGGCTCATCACAAGCAAGTCAAGCAAAGTGAGATACCCACAGTCTCATCTTAAACATGCTTCAAAATCTGACTTTTCTACGGCTAGATATTGTCTCTGTGTCCTGATGAGTAACACTCAGTGGTAAAAAATGAAAAAAAGAGCACCAATATCCAAGATATTCTAATTTTGGGAGCATCTTTCCAGAGTGTTGGGCACTTTTGAAACACGAGTTTGGTCTCCAATACAGACAAATTTTATGGTGTCCCCACAAGTACAAAACAAGTATAGGGGTGTGTGAGTATTGGGAGGGGATAGGGGTCGTGGGACCTGGCTCATTTTAAAAGGGTCTGATAATTAGCAGCCTAGGTGGTCTCTCTCCTATTCACCTGCAGTGCAGGAGCAAGCTAGGGCCCTTCAGCAGGCGGTGAGAGACAAGTCGGCCGAGGTCAAGCAGCTGCAACAACAGCTGGCTGAGGCTGAGAGGAACCGACAGACGGACATAGTCAAACTCAGACTGGAGGTAAGACTAGTAGACAGAAACTCATGAAGAAACTTTGAATTTTGTAAAGATGACGTACTAGTGATACTTTGAGTTTGTTGAAAATTAATCCCTTCAAAAACTTTTTAGGGGGGGGGGTTGTCTTGAAATTAGTCATACCTGAATTAAAATCTCTAGCCTTATTAAAAGTTAGTTTTATGATGAAAAATGACCAAAGTAATGCTTGTGTCATGGGACACTTGAGTGGCTTGTGAGTTGACTACGGCCTGGATGACTTGTGATGGATTGGTGATGACTTGTGATGACTTGTGATAAGTTGTGATGATTTGTGTAACGACTTGTTAAAACTTGTGATGTTTCATGATTGACTTGGGATTGAATTTTGGTTGATACTTGTGATGACTTGTGACGACCTGTGACAACTTCCGATGACTTGTGAATGACTTATGTAATTGACTTGTGAGTACTTGTGATGACTTGTGGTCATTTATGATGCCTTATGACAACTTGTGATCAACTTGTGATTGACCTGTGAGTACTTGTGATGACTTGTGATTCACTAGTGATTTGGCTTGTAATTAATTTGTGATTGTATGTGATTGACTCATGATGACTTGTGATTGACTTGTGATGGACTTGTGATGACTTGTGATGACTTGTGATGATGATTTTTGACTTTGTATGACTTCATCACAACTCTTTGATCTTCACTACTGCGTCTTTCAATCTCTGCCCTTTCGCAGTATGACGCCAAACTCCTGAAGTTACAGAGTGCCAGGAGTAGTCTCCAACGCAGCAGTGACAAGCCCAGCTCAGCCAGTAGCCTTATCTTCAGGGAGGTGCGTAAAGTATGGCAGCTTTCAGATTGATCCTATAAATAATATTTTCTCCGAATACACAGCATTCACTGAGCTGAAAGTTCATCAGGTTAGTTGTTCAGCACCCTTCTTTAGATTTTGAGCACTTTTGATGCTTCAAACGAACACAATGCACGAATGACAAATGATGGACGCTACCTTTATCAATTTGATCTCTCTTGGGTACATTTTCCACTGAGTGACTGAGACTGAAGGGCAGAGGGGTCTGCCTGCCCCCCTCCCACTGCAGCATTAAGAATTTAAAAAGAAGGACAAAAATTGTTTTGTGAGGGTTGAGTATGCTCATTTCGAAGTTTTCCAATCTCTTTACAGAAAATGCTGAATGCCCAGGCTGCGTCGGAGCGGGAGGTTTTGTCGCTGCGGCAGACAGTCGGCGAGCTCAAGAGAAAGCTGGATAACAGGCAACCACCTCCCAACGCTAAGCGTAAACACTGAGTGCAAACCATATGGGCTGCTAAGCGGAACAAGATTGCTTAGCATATCTAATAAGCAAATATCGGCTGAGATCCACTGTTCGTGATAAGAGACTGTCAAGCAGTGAACGGAATAAGGGCCCATGTGAGACTTCACTGTTTCATAGCTACTTTCCTTTTAGCTAGAAAACCCAAACCTTTTCCTACTTTTGTTGCTAACAAAGTTTCTTCCAAGAGTTCAAAAGAAGTTCATTCACCCAGAAAGATGAGTCTGCAGTTGCGTATTTGCTATTTTGATAAGTTGAGATCAAAGTTTACGAGTTCATGCGTGATAAGAATGTTTGTACAAGCGGAAATAGATTATGAACTATTGCATTGGCTTAAAGGCAATATACAGCATTTGCAAACATCCAAAAGCAAACTACCAAATTATGATGAATTGCCTTGCTTGACTGTAAGTCAATAATAGTCTCGAGCAAACCTGTGAAATCACGGCACCTGGTGTACTGTCATTTTCAAGAAAAATGGAACGTTTGTATCGATTTCCAACGATGGTTGGCTGATGCATCGTTGGAAAAAACAAATACTTTCAAATACTTCCCTTAATTTACCAAATTTAGTTGGTCCACATTTTGTTTCCAATCGGTTACATATCCGTGAACGGGTGCAAACCAGCTAGTCTGGTTCCCTGACCTGACAATTCCCCGTCTCTAAAGTGCTCCGTTTCATCTGGTCTCTGAAGTAGGGTCAGGGAACCAGATTACAAGAACATCAATTTTCTTTGATTTCCAGCATCTTTGAACACAAAACTCAAAACAGGTCAGCGTGGCAATATTTGCTACTAACCCCAAAATCCCTCCATTTCTGAAAATTAAAGTAAAAGCAAATGTTATATATTCTATTGAAGTGCCTCGGAGTATTTCTATTAACACTTGACTGTTGGCCATAGGACTGATACTCTGCTGTACATACAATGTAGTTAAAATTTCAACATTTTGTTTTACCATTCACAGTAAAAGCACTGTATGCCCTGCGCTTTCAAAGAGCTTGCGTCTTGCGAGAAGAGTTCACAAATGTACTCCAGTTGGACTCGCACCCACAACCCCCGTAGACTAGTGCAGATGTCTCACCATACAACTAGTGGGTCGGCTGGCTGGTTCAAATGAAATGTAACAGGCTGCACTCCATGAAAATGACTTTTGTGAACAGAGCAAGGGGCAAGACCCAATATTTAATTCCCTGAAATCCATCAAAAGCTAAGTCGAAGTAATTGATCAAACAAAGCAAAATTATACATTTTTGTGGCCAGTATTTGAACATATTTTACTGTCAATAGGCACAAAAAAAATGGTATGTGTTATTAACCACATATTTTAATTACAATACATATTCAGGTATCACATTAGTCTCATTAAAAAAAATTGCAATTTTAACAATTTTTAAAAAGTAGAAAGAAGCCACCAAAATAGGGGAATTATTAATGTGTGATTGGGAGGTATTAAACACTCTATTTAAGACCAGTTGGAGTCTGAATGATGATAATTACCCGAGCCGAATTCATAAATATCTTTTCGGTAAATTTTTTTTAAAAAACATCAAAACTCTTCAGTCCACAAGAGTAAAAAAAGTAAACAAGTCAACAAAACACCCCTCTAGCTATACAATGGTAAGGCCCTCTGGTAAACAACTCCTTATATGGAGATTGGCGCGCGCGTCGCGCGTACTGCGTTTTGTGTGAATGTAGGACTATGGAATACTGACTCATTGTAGTATTGCGCATGCCTACCTGAGGATTGTGAACATTCAACCAATAAAACGGTGCTGGCACCGGATTTCATAGAAGTCAAAACCTCATGTGAAACTGGAAAAGTGTTTCAGACCAGCTAGCCATGTCTTTATCAACCATTTAAAACGGGCCACGTGACAGGCTCTCGGATAGGAATGGGTAAAGTGTCTAAGGTATTTATAAATAAATAATAAAAATTTATAAGAACGTTCAAGAGGATTGTTCAAATTCATTTTTGGTATTAATGGCTGGGAAAAAATATCTGATTAAAATATAAAAATGATTAAAACTGCTGGATACTGCTGATTAATATAATATAAACTAATTTTACAAAAACTAAAAATGCACTCACAGATGAACAGTTTTAGGCCTCAATTACACAATAATTTTTGCAACCGACAACAAAAGTTAATTTTATCATTAATAAGGTTATCGGTGATCAAATCCCAGGAGACCTCACAAGACCCTTCAAGGAAATATACAATGGTTAATTTTAATATTAAATATACTAAACAGCACCTGAAAAATCTCAGTAGAAGTTCGAATCATTTACATACACTCAATGTCAAGGTATATAGGTCTGCATGCACGTGCACTCCACAGAATTGAGCAAAATTTACAAGGCACACCACATTTTTTATACAAAATATTTGTTCAGTCACTTTTAAGAGAAAATATAAATATCATTAAACTCTCCGAATCACATCCCTTTCATGCAGAAAAACAACTTTGGGCATGCAAAGTTCCGATTAAATAAATTAGATTAAACTATTTTGCATTCTTCTCATAAGGAATAAAACAATCCTTCGCATTAATTATATTGATTCTCAAAAAAGTCCAAAATTTGATTAAAAAAAAAAAAATTAGGCCATTTCTTTTTTTATTGCAATGTTGGAGTTTGGAGTTTTCATTTCTAAAGATTGCTTCCTGTAATACATCACTAAAAAATAAAACTACAGTTTGTAACAGCAAAAATGTACATTGGGTGGAAAAGACCGTACCATTTGTAAAAAGCTGTTTCAACTGCGTAGTGACATGTGCAAAATATCTAAGGAAGACATACGTTGGGAGAAACAAAAATCTATCTCCGTGCGTGTATTTTAATCATTGATGCCTATGTCTGACTTTTGCAATAAACCATTGACCAATGCAATAAAATATATTTGAAAACCAATCAAAGATATGAAGACTACACAATTGTGGAGAAAAAATAACCAACACGAGTTCTAAATTGCCAAGACTATTTGTTACGTTTGCTGGACATAGTTGTGATCACTTTTGTCAAGTTGTGGAGAAAATTGTGTCCTCTTTGCCTTCTAGTGAAGATAAACAGCGCCCTCTATGAACCAGGTGCAAACCATATGCGATTGTCTGAAATAAATACAGCTATTTAATACACTGAAATACAGAATACTTTCCAGGGAAATTTTACCCGCATCAAAACTGCTGAAGAACAAAAATTAACACCCCCCCCCAAAAAAAGAAAAGTAGCAGTGGTTATCTATTCGCCCTTGACCCGATTTCGGACGGGCGCCCCTTTGGGTTTTGACGTTCCCCAGAGGGCCTTCCTGGCCCCATTGTACATCTTGCCACACCAGTAGAAGTTGAGGACGTCCATGATCATGCCGCTGGGAAGCCACGCGATAATGAAGGAGAGCGGGAGCGTTGCGACGGCTCGGGACACGTCGTGATAGACGAAGACGTAATACAAGGGAATGAAGGCGATGCGGCACAGGAAGAAAGTGGCGGTCATCATGAGGCCGTTGACGACGTACCACTTGTTGGATTTGTACTCGTGGACCGACATGAACCATCTGAAACACGTCAAGGAAGTAAAGTCTGTCATGAGCCAATGGAGCTCATCAGGCCCGCGTTTATCTCCGGTTGGCATGAAACGGCAGAGAATATTTCTTTTACTCCTGGATGGGCTACTAGTCCATCGCAGGTTACTCACAAGCTAATGCTGGTACCCATATATACTCCTGGGTGGTGAGAGGCAAGTGAGGGTGAAGTGGCTTGCCCAAGGACATAACATGACCAGCATATACAATCGAGAGAAGTCGCAGAAAAGAACAAAAGGATTTGAACCCCTGACCCTTTGATCGTGGGTCACAAACCCTAACCACTAGGCCCCACTGTCCCCCAAAAACATGCAACTGTAGGTTATGTTCCAATTTTGAGGGAAATTAACGAGAAAACACTGGTTTAAAGATGACAGGTGATTGCGGCCATACAAATGCAAAGAAAGGTAGGATTTAGCATGGTACCGCAAAGCTACTGTCGCAAAGTTGGAAGTCTAGGACCTAACCCAAGAGTACTACTTCCTTAGTACTACCAACTGGCTGTGAGTAATTAGCTGCTTTTACTTCCCGGCCCACTAAAAAATGGACGAATTAAAGAAGCTATTTGGCTCAAAATTTTTGTGTGAAGTGTAACTGTGTAATGACCCAAAATGTGATTGTCCCTTGTTATTACCCCCAAGGAGAAGTGTACCAATTTGTGACGACTGCGATTTCTCATCAGAGAGTCTGGGGTTGAAGTCTAGCTGCTGGCCATAAGTTGTGTCCTTGGGCAACCTGCTTTACCTCCACTTGTCTCTCTTTAATCTGGAGTTCGAAATGTGCACCAGTTTTGTCATGAATTTTGAAAAAAAATAGCTGTTTTGGGCTAGCATTCCATCCACAGGGAACGGAACAATTCTCAGCTGTTTTATGCCACGAAAATTGTAAAAAGAACAAACAAAATTCGAAAAAAACTCACCGGAGGTTGACAAAAAGGGTGGAGCACTCGGTCGTGATTCGATAATTTGCAAAGAAGGTCAGTACTCCATAGACCTGTACAATTTAGAGAATTAACGGAAAGAAAAATGTACTTTAGTTTGTCTGAAGGATATTAATATCATAGTTTTGAATGTTCATCTTGTTCTTTTCGTAAACTTCACCCGTTTGTATTGGGCTCTGGACAAGAACGGATCCGGGATGGGGGGTGGGGGGGGGAGAGGGGCTATGGGTGCCATGCCCCCCCCAAAAAACCGAACCAAATTTTTGTTTTAAGTGACGTCGCAATAAAGGCAAGCACTGCATACAACACCATGTTTTCCTCAAACAAATGTGGTTAAAGTGGTCAGAAATTGCCTCAGATCGCACCACAGAGCATCTAGAATCCCCCCAAAAATTTGGGGCCCTTAAACGGGCCCGCAACCCCACGCCGTAATAGTTTGGACCCCCCAAAATGGTGTTCTGAATTCGCCCTTGGCTCTGGACATCGGGGCAGGCATATTACCCTATTTGCTTTTTTTCTGTAAATGTTTTGTTTTTAATAAGTTGTGAAGCTTACCACGTTGTTAAGAAAAGGGTACAGAACAAAGAAGTGATGAATATAATATTGCCAGGATTCACTCAGGGGAAACCACCGCAGCATGACTATCAGGTCTGGAAAGAAAAAAACAGAAAAATGGGGAATGATTAAAAACACGTACATGATGTTGAGATGAAAAGTGAATGTCAGTATGTAAGTACTGGCAATCGTGGACCTAGGACAAAAGATTTAGGGCACAAACAATACGTCCACGATTGACCAAACGTCCACGACTGAAATTCGTGTACAAAACAAATGAGAGCTGCTGCTAAAAAGTTTAAGTACAAACAAAAGAATGAGGATTAGGGGCAACTGGGGGTCCACGGTTGCCGGTGTTTATACAAAGACATGAACTGGCGAAACTTGCATGCTCTACTGTCGTAATGAATTTGTAATTTAAGTACAGGGGCAAATACTTCATGACATTGATAAAGAGATCTGTGAAGGTCACTGCCTCTGCCTCAGCCTATTGACAGACATAGCCGGAGGATTTTGCAGGATTCAGGCAGTGGTCATCCCTCCATGGACCATACTGAATACAAAAATGAAAAACCCTGAAAAAAAATCACACAGAGAGGGAGAAGACAGATTTCAAAAGAGTAAATAAAAAAAAGTGATTTAATTCAGACGTAATTATCTACCCACCGGCCAGTAGAAAACCACAGATAATGCAGACATTTAATCTGGCTAGCTGGCTTGTACCCCTGCAGTGATGAAAAATGAAGACAACTGACGTTAATTTAAATTTTCCAATCATGTGTTCACTGGGGTCAAAAACCTACATCTTAAAACACTAGTCCTTCCAGAAAGTAAATGTGAAGACTCAACCATGTACACAAATTTGTTCATTCTGTTGGCCCACAGCTTCCGACAAGATATTTCTGATCGAGCTTGTTTTGAAAATCTACAAGTTTTTGCTGGCTTGCTTTTTTAAATTTTTTTTTAATGCTGTTACAGGATTGAAGAAGATAAATCCCAGATTTTTCTTTTGATACGATTTATACAATTCGCGCCTCAGCCAATCAGAGTCGACTTTACTAAATTGTGAGGTCATTTCATTCCCAAATCAGGACTAAACGTGTGATTGGTCAATTCGAATGCAGTGTTTTGTAATACAACAACAGCCGGACACGTATCGCGTAACATAATACAGAGTGCGTGACCACAACCTTTTCTTGTGTCTAGGGTATTATTTTTAATTCATGTCTATGACGCGACAATGGTAAATGACCGAAGTCCTAATATAGAAAGCGCCCGCTGATTGGCCAAAATCAAGAGGTCAAGATGCAGTTGTCTTGCATAATTAATCAGCGAATCTGCTCAAACGTTATATTTTGCCATGGTCTATTACGTAGACTATGGTTTAGTTGGGGCTTAGCACAAAGTACACTGATTTCTTACCAGACTTTATCAGAGTTGATTGAGTCATCTGCGACTAGAAGATAAATGCTCAGGACGCTCACAATTACTGCATTGATGTTGGAGACCGTCCTTAAGAGGAAACGGACATTTAATAGAAGGAAATCAATACAATTAATTTTTAGATGGTCTCTGTACATCTCCGGCTACTAATTTTATAATAAGTTTTTACAATTTTATAATATTAGCCCAAAATTCATACTGAAAGTATCAATGTATATGTTGTGATAAACCTACATTTTCTATGATCCCTTTCATTTCAGTCGTTTTGATCAGTTTTGCTTCGCACGCTTTCACTCTAAAAGGGCCGGGGGGGAGGGGGGGGATCCCCTCACTTTTTTCTGCGACACCCTTTCCCGACTTTTTAGCATCGAGTCTTGCGCATCTTTTGATGCCAAAAACATAAAATTCCAACCATGGGTTATTGCGCAACAAACAATTTTTCATCGCTGCTCGTCGTGAAAACTAAATTTCCCCATATGTAGTGTACACAAAGCAGAATTACTATTGGTACAAATGAATGAACTAGCCATAATTCCAAAACCCTTTGACCTATAGTCATGAAATTTTGTGGGTATGTTCGTATAAAGTTGTTCTATGCATGCCCCAGTTTCATAATTTTTCGTCACTCAACGGCCGAGATTTGAGGGGAAGGGGGGGGGGGATCTACAATCATGACAATTATGTCTCAAGAAATTGCAAACCTTGTGTTCCAGTTGGCTTTATCGAAGCTGCTCATTCCGTTGTAGGTCAGCGAGTACTTGGCCGACAAAAGAGGGCTCACCAAGAACATGAGGGTGAAAAAGAAGAGAAAACTGGCAAACAACGCCGGGAGATACTCCGATGAGAATTCCCAGGTATGTTGGTGCTCGGTAGCGTTGGGGCTTTCCATTATTGTTTAAACTTGAACTGTCTCCCTGAAGGTCAAATGTATAGAATCAATTGATGGTAAAAACTGACGACAACTGCTGCCGAAGTCCGGTAATCTTGAAGACTCCACACCTAGGATGCTACAATTCTTGAACTTAACCATGAAGTAAGGAAGCACTCGGGTATTTCAGTTCAACGGCAATTGTTCATAACCTTCCGAAGAGCTGGTCCGCTAATGATGATGAAGCAGTCGCACATGTCCGTTTCACATGTCTCATTCTCTTCATAATCTGCACATCGTCACATGAAATGTGGAATACAGACACGTGGGTGATAAACAAACAAAACAAAAACTGTTTAAATAAGACTCAATTGTACTCTATAGCCTATAGGCAGTCTAGCCTTTTATCAAAGACTGACACGGCACATGACCATGGCATGACTGACCAATACAAGTTTCATTACTCACTTGATGTTAAATATAACGCCGTTATAAATACATATCCCATATATTTATTAAATATCTTACAACGCTCTGTAATCCTCAGGCTCATGCGTAGCCCCATAAATGTGGCCTATATTTACTGGACTGCCTCCGTAAACATAGGCCACACACCGACCATGTACAAAAACGTGTCGACGGAGCCAAATTTTGATTTTCACATTTAGGCTTACTTTGTAGGTTTTTTTTGCTTTAGAAGCATTCTCACCCTCTATATAGGCTAATCAGAAAGTGCTGCCTTTTTCAGATGTCCATTTTTCGTGAAATTTCCAGATTCATTTTTACACGTTTTCGTATCAAAATTTCAACATGAAATTTCACAAAAATTAGACATCTGAAAAAGGCAGCACTTTCTGATTAGCCTATATAGAGGGTGAGAATGCTTCTAAAGCAAAAAACCTACAAAGTAAGCCCGATAAATGAGACACGTGTTCAAAATTTACCTCCAGTATCATTTTAATTAACCTCGTTTTTGTAAATCGTCCTGGTAAAAAGTGGGGCAATAGCTATGTTTACGGAGGCAGTCCAGTAAATAGGCCACATTTTGGGGCTAGCTCATGCGATGAATCTCCTAGAAGAACTATGACCGAGTTTCATTACTTATTAGATGTTAAATATAACGCCGTTATAAATCTATATCCCATATAAAATATTTATCAAACAACGCTCTGTAATCCTTATCATCAGGCTCACGCAATGATTAAAGTCGATGGGCAAACCTTGACAACCGATCATCGTGTACATGTACAATACTCGCTGCCGAGTGCAGTGCTAGTGCTAGCGCTGCGACCACGGATATCGCAGTTCGCACACATGTGTATGTGACTTTGTTGTGGGGTATTTTTACAACACGTAGGCGTACCTGCAACTTTTAGAGCCAGAGTGACGTAAAACTTCTGACCACTGATATGATGGACAACAACTGGCCCAGGCCCAGGGCTGGCCTAAATTACGTAACACAAACAAAAAGGCGTTGTGATTATGTAAATTAAATTGTTATCGGCATCGAACGATAGTCTGACACCAAAATAAACGTGGCGCGAACGTGTGTATAAAACGTACGCTGGTACATTGGGAACACGACGATTACTTCCCATTTGCGGTCAAAGGTCATTAAAATGGCGGCCTCCATGAGCGGAACAACGCTGGCTTTGGGAGGAGCAGTTTTCATCGTGCTGTTACTTTTCCTGAGACTTGTAATCGTTCTGAGGAGCCTCGGGAGAGGGAAATTGAGTCGAGGAAGCAATGGGACGAGATTGAAAGTCTTGGTTATCGCAGGATCAGGTAAACTGGCCGTGTGAATCATTTCCTTGTTCAGTCGGACAACCTGAGCATAAGCGTTACCGTGCGGGCGTACTTAATGAGGGCGCTGTTTACTTGGTTGCGGACTGTGCTGTGAATGTGATGATTTAGGGGTTTTTGGTTCATTTAAGTGACCAATGAGTCTCGATTTCTGTATTTTGCAAATTCGATTGTTTTCTGTGTTTGCTTATTAAAAAAAACCTATTTATTAATATTATAATTTATATTGATCAGCGTTATGGCATTTAGTTTTTGAATCATTTTCCACTAAATCATGCAACTTGCAAGTTTTTGTGAAATATTATGAATTAGCGTTTATACAAACAGAACTTTGTACTCTATTAATTAAAAAATAATCGGAAGGAGTTCCATACCTGGACACCACTTGACACCATGTGCACAAACCCTATGAGACTGGTCTGAAAAATTCAGTGCTTTCTCAGTAAATATTTCTTTTCCCTGCAAAATTTGACTTTTCAGGACATGTTGCTTTCTGATGGCTGATAAGTCACTGCAGGGAAAAATTAGAGATGGCCATGCATGGAATTCTTTCCAAATAATCAATTAAAAATACACTAGGCCTAATCTGTGACAAAATCTCCGATTTGTCATGTTTGTTCAGTGCACTTTCTGTCAATATCCAATGGAAAAAATGTTGCAGCCTGACGACACTTTAGCGGTTGTGTACAAAGTCTATGGAGAGTCAGGAAAATTTTCTAAGTATTTCCTAACAAAGTTGGAAATGTTTCTCAGTCACAGATTTTTGTTATTATTTTTGCAATGTCTGACCTTTATTGAGGTGATATATGAAGACAACAGTGGTTCCATGTTGCAACATTCTTTCCTATCCAAATTTTGAATTTAACTGATTTCAAAGAAATTTCTTTCAAAATCTCAAAAACACAACTAAACTACTTGAAATGAAAATGCAACCACCATGTCTTCCTACCCTGTCTGTTAGGCCAAGAAAAAAAAAGAACATCAGTTGATCATTCCCGCCCGCATCCTTTTTTGAAGAAGATCCTTTTATTTTAGTTTTTAAATTTATTTTGCTCATCTCAAAAAGCTGTTGTTATCATGCATAAAACTTGCATAAATTGGGTAAAGTACGTTGAACATTGTTTAATATAAATATTTTGATTTTACTTACTAGTAGGATAGCTAATAAAAAGGTCGAGGTCATTTTGAACTGAAAAGTTGGCGGCCATTTTTATTTAAATACGTTGCGGCCATCTTGGAAAAAATTAAATATAAAGCCCCTCATCCTCCTCTTCTTGTAGAAACCCAGACGATCAACTGGAATTTTTATTTACTGGGCCTTACCAGCCGGAGGGATTGATTGAATGTTTATTTCCTGAGAAAGAAACACAAACACGATCTTTAAATTCCGTAAGAAAAACTCATTCTTCTACTCCCAGGGGGACACACAACTGAGATTCTGAGGCTACTCGGCAGCCTCAGCGATGCTTACTCACCGAGGGTCTACGTCCTGGCAGACACGGATAAGATGAGCGAAGAGAAGATTCGAACATTCGAGGCTGGAAGGGAGAAGGACGGAAGAAATTCTGAGGTATGCTGTCTAAAACTTAAATCCGTTGTTTAAAATGGAAACGTTTATTAAACAGGGTGGATATTTCCCCCAGAGTTATGTTGAAAACAGAAATAACCCCGACAATTTTTTAAGGAGAAGAATGTGTGGGAAAGATTTCATATTTCATATTTGTAACACAGCAACATCTTACAGCTTTAAGACTGATTAAAGCGTTCTAATTACCCTCTTTACTTTGATTTTTATTTTATTTTGCAGTGCTGATATTATTAGGGTTCATATTTAATACTGAACACGCAAATCTCTAAATTATTTCATTACTTCAGGCAACATCATTTTAAACGCTACTCAACATAAATCATTGATTATATGTGAATCTTGGGTAAGACCCAGACTGTGACCTCGAGTGCGTAAAAACATGCAAAACAAAATCAGGTCAACTTTACGCACTCTTTAGCCAACAAAATTCTCCAAAAATTTAGCCCTAACCCTACTCAATCCAACAGGATCCGACTATTTTAAACACCCGCTGGGTCCTGTTGGATTGAGCAGTAAACCCCATGCCTGATTTTACTATCTTAAGTTTTGTGACTCTTATACACAGAATTGAGACCCCCACATTTTTCGGACTAGGTTAGACTCCAGTTTCATGGGTCAATCGAATGGAGGTTCAAAGCACAGAAATGGTTACATTTTGCTTATTCTCAACAGTTCAGCCTGGAAAGAATTCCCCGGAGTCGTGAAGTCAGGCAGTCCTACATCACCAGCGTTGCCTCCACCCTGTATGCTGCCCTCTACTCCTTCCCGCTTGTCTTCAGGCATTCCCCAGACTTGGTAAATGATTTACTCATTTCAAACTACATGTACTAGGAGTGGTTGGTTAATTCACCCCTCAACTGCTGTCTCCATACTATTGGTTAATTTTTTTAGTGCTCACATGAGTTGAACAAAGTTCAGGTAGAGGATGGATGGGACCGCGCAGAATACCCCGAAACAACCCCCACCCCACCCAACCCCACCTCACGCTACCCCCCCCCCCCACCAAAAATAAAAATAAAAAAATAAATAAACCCTTCACAAATTGAAATATTGATATAATGGCTGTGTAGATCTATAAAAAGTGAACACATAGGCCTAGATTGTTTTTGTTGTTGTTTTGTTTGAATTTGTTTATTTTGTGCAGTGTGATGAGTGTTGTGTGATAAGTGCTTTAGCCTGGAGACAACTTAATATCCATTAAAAAAAAAACCCACCTTACTTTCACTTGACAACCTTAATTTTGTACTGCATGTGTGTATAGATTCTATGCAATGGCCCCGGAACATGTATACCCATCTGTGCAGCTGGATTTTCTATGAGAGTAAGTAAATTTGTTTTGTTCCTCATATTCTCTTGTTTTACTGTTTTTTTCCTTTGATAGAATGGCCTGGCTTGGTTTTTTTTTTCAATTAGTGTGATTGATTAACTACTTGCTTGCTTAACAGGCATGCCCAATAAACCAATTGAATAATTACTCAGATCTGGTTAATTAACTCGACTAATGGCCCACCATTATCATCAGTCACTCCAAAGTCAAAGTAAGTACACTCGGTGCGTTTCTACCCAAGCACGCAAGAGCCTTCAACTTCTAATGAATACAACATGATAGAACATATGAAGCTTGATTTAATTACATTCAGGTTTTTTTGTTTGGTTTGAAGTTTGACGATTTATCTTACTTATCTCTTATTTGAACAGCATGTTTTACAGGTAGCCCCCATCATTTTTAATTTGTGCATTGTGTTTGTTCCGGTTCTTTTCAGAACCACACATACTCACAAAAGAGATTTATTCACATGGTGCTACCGCAAACTTATCTTGTCTTAGTATCTTTCCACCATGCAAAATTTCAAATCTCATGTTTGTTTGAAGCAACAAAAGTGCTCAAAATCTAAAGAAGGGTGTTTAAACAACAAACCTGATGAGGTTTTAGCTCAGTGAATGCTGTATATTCCGAGAAAAACGATATTCTAGGATCTTGATTTCAAAATTTGCCGATTCATGTTTTGAATTGCGCCCGAATTCAGCGTCGGGGACACGTTCTCATTCAGCGGATTGCAGCTACATGTACGCGATGTCGAGCACTGAACCGAAGATTAATATAGCAACCGCGTGCGCGTGTGTCCCCCGAACCACAAGCCAAATTGATGAACAGAAATTAGATGATTGCTAAAACCTTGTAGTTTCTGTTTATTTTATTTTATAATGGCTTTATAATAAATACAATTCTTGCCCTTAAGTTTACATATATATTCTGTACGTTAGGAGATCATATATAGGGGTCCGCTCATAAGTCCGACGTCTCATAGGTTCCACACCTCAAAAGTCCGAAATTTAAGAATTATGAGGCGTCGGACGTATGAGGCATACAATTTATTTATTCCACCTCATAGGTCCGACGCCGCATAGCTCCGACATGCTCTGGCATGTTTCAAAACAATTGCAACGCAACTTCAAACTGCATTCAGATTCAAAATACGCTCAGGAGTTTCAGGACCATTGTTTGTTGACATTCTACTGTCTTAAGTTTGTGTATTTTTTACCACTTTTGTATTGTTTCTATAGTTACTGGGGCTGAAAGCAGTACAGCAAGTCTACGTGGAGAGCATGTGCCGTGTCCAGACCGTGTCTCTGTCCGGTCGAATCATGTACTACTTTGCCGATCATCTCATAGTGCAGTGGCCGAGTTTGAAGGAGAAATATCCAAAAGCTGTCTACCTAGGGCGGGTAGTTTGATAAACAGATTGATATTGATAACAAGGTTTTTAAAAATTTGCCAAAGTTATAAACCTTGCAAGTTTGGGTGCTTATGCCTTTTTGCCATTTTTTTTTTGCTAGAGCTTATGTATCGGGCAATGTTACAATTGTATAAATTTACAGAAGTAACTATCAGCCCCTAACTAGGTACCATTAATTGATTTTGCAAACACACATTTTTACCACCGTTCTTCTTGGGAATCATCATGTCTTGGAATATTCTTATTTGTATGTACTGTTTTATTTCAGTACAGTTATCTACTGTTACTAGTAATAAAGTTTTGCCTTTGAACAGTGCCTTTTTGTTGGTCAGTCACAGTTGAAGGAAATGGACAAATGTAAATATTTAAAAAAAATGATCGAGAAATTTAAGGTGGGAACATAATGCAGGGACATTTTTGTCGATGTGAGTGTTTTGGGCCGAAGTAGGCTAAAATAAATGACTCCTTTTAAGTGGGTGGAGTGGATTAAGTGTGATCATTTGTGGGCTAGAAAATTATTAAAGATATCAAAAAAAGTTGCAGAAAGGCGAAGTATTGACCCTCATTTTGATGTGTATGTTGATTGTTCGAAAGTTTGGGACCCTCAATACTGTGTATGAGAGTCCCAAAACCTAAGGTATTAAAAACATGCGATACAAGAAAAAGACTGGCACATGAAACAATCAGTCCAACACCCCTTTGGTACTGTATCAGTCAATGGTGTCAAAAGAAACATCTGGTACCGGTCTCTATTTCTACACATCTCTTCATAGTCTGCCACCAGACTCCTGAAGAGGTCGGTCTTTTCCAAACAATTGGACTTGCACCAGTCCATTCTTCGGCTTCAAAGTGAAGTCATTTGGCATCACTCTCAGGTGCAAAATGTCGAAGAAAAGTCTCCTTTAATAATTTAATTAAGACTTCAAACTTGGTTGGTGAAATACCGAGGACTTTGTCTTTACCTCATGAAAAATGTAGAGAATTTTGTCAACTCAAAGAGTGAGTAAAGTTGGCCCGATTTTGTTTTGCAAGTTATTTTTGCAGTCAAGGTCCCAGTCTGTATGTTAGTCTCAATTTGTTTTTCCCCTCATTTTTAAGTTGTTGCCTGTGGAAAACAGGTGAAAATAAAAGTAATTACACTGGCAGTTTATTGGTGTCATTCGCCCTTACCCATATAAAGTCGCTCGTATCTTCGCCGACAAAATTCACGTCAAATGTCAAGCGGCTTTTACATGTGTAATTGGCTTTTTACAGAGCGTTGTCTCTTCAACAAACGAGCGGGGATAATGAACGAGAATTTGCCCTTCCTCTTTCCCCACGGAAATTAAACTCTTTCCGTCGGTTTTCATTTCGTCGGAAATAAAGGCGGACTTTTTGGACTTGACCAAAGTACTGTCTTGTGCAGTGATGGATATTGTATTTTAGTGCCTACACTGTACCGCCGTTGTGGACATAGATGGATGACATTGTAGGAACGGATTTAATGACTGATTCCCAAAGGTCCTAATCCCGTCTCTAATTTTTCATGGTTAAAAGCGAAGGTTTCCGGGGGAATTTCGTGTTTTTTGGTTTTTGAAATTAAACATCGTTTTGTTTCCTCGAATTGTCCACATTATGCTGTTTGCATAACCTGCACTTTGCGCCGATTAGTTGGGTGTGGGGCTCTAAAACGCAATGCTGATGGGAATCAACACTGGTGATTTATGCGTGCGAGGAGAAATATTTACACAGATCTTGAGAAGTGACTGCTCTGAAATATTGTTCTTTCAGTTTGAAGTGGGAAAAGACACGTGTGTGAAACCGAGCACACGCTCGCGCGCTAAGCAAGTTTCCCGGAAAGCCGATTGGTCAAATGGCGATCGCAGCTGCGGCGCGCCGTCGATCGATTAGCCAATGGGAGCATTGGAAGCGGTGACGTACTTGCGTTTTGTAGGAAGGAGAGTTTAGGTGCGCTATCTGCACATGCGAACTGTATGTTCTACAATATACGGAGCTGACATGGGGCATCAGTACAACCGAGTTTAAAACAGTAATTTGCGCACGTATAGAGTTTATTCATTTTTAGCGCTCGTATATCGTGTGGTACCACAGCTTCAGTTAATTCTTGTAAATTATACGAAGAGTTAAACGCATTTTTCATGCAGCAAAGCTTGTGCCAACGTACAAGGAAACTTCAATCGTCTAATCTGATCGGAACATTCATCAACTGTCTACTCCAGAGACCTGGTACTTCCAACTGCTGAAAGAAACCAGCCGCCATGAAAAATGTGACTTCCTCGCGTTTGTTTGGCTTGCTGTGCGTTTTTCTGCTGTTGGACAAAAGTGCTGCTATAAATGCGACAACCTCTGCCCATACAGACGCGCCGCTACCGACCCTCCTCCACACGCGCACGCCTACAGCTGCCACGTCGGTGAATGGTAATTTTGAGACTCGTCGGATGCCAACGACAACCCGTACACAGGTGACGTCTAACCTGACAGACATGGTCACAACCACCGGACCGCCACTCGGTGCACCTACAACCGTCAAGTCGGTGCACGGTACCAATGGCACCAATACTAACAGTACTGTGCCGGCAACGCCAGTGGGTAAGTTTGAATTTACTTAACTTTAACAATTTTGAATATTACACACAACTCGCTCTGTGGTCGGGCCAGGTTCTGTGTTGCAAGTCCACAGAAAATGATTGACTTTGCGTTTATTAGTCTGATTTAGTTTGGTTTATTTTGTTGAATGTGATATCAGCCTGTCTTTATTTAGCCGTTTTTTTTTTTTTTAAATAGAAACGCCATACCAGCACTATCGGATCACAGTCTATAGAAAATCCCTTGCACAACAAGGGTCTGTGATAATTAACAGATTCCAAGATATAATTATGCAAAACAAGAAATTGCCTATATTGACCTCAAAATTCTGAACGTTCAGCCGGCGCACACTCTATCGTGTCTTGAGTAATCCGTTGTATTACAAAAACATGGCATCCACATTCACCAATCAACAGCTTAGTCCACATTTCTGATCGAAATGACGTCACAGTTTCTCAAGTCGACTCCGATTGGCCTGGCGCGCGGGGTCGCATACAATTAGCATGTTAGGATTGGCTATATCAGGCGTCCGACCGTGGCTCTGCACACGTGAATGCCTGATCCTTGGTCTGATGATCCCGCAGCGTGACCCCTCCCATCCTGTTAGGAAACTAACTTACGGAATTCGGCCTTTTTAATATAAGATTAAGTTATATTCGTTCTCGCTAGAACCTCCTCAATTCGGACATGTTTGATGCAAACCCTCTCCTCTCTCTGGCTCATACAACGCTCATATCGGGGAACATTCTGCAATCGTTAGAGAAAAATTTACCCCTAAAAAAATGCCGCAATTGCAACGATTATACTTCTGTGTCCTGTTGGCGTGTAATATTTTTTTTAGAGAACATATCTCAGCAAAACATTTAGAATAGAAGTGGATCGTTACCCACTGAAAGCTAATTTGTAATTACATAGATTTAGCAGATTACAGATAGATAAAGCGTAATTATTATGGCACGCTCCGTGTTACGAAATAAATAAAGGAAAAGTAAACATTGGCACTACAATCATAATATCTGCACTTTGTGTACATCAATTTTAGACAGTATTAGTGAATATTTGCGTTACGGAGTTTTAAACACAACCACCGTTTTATAGTTCTGTCCACGGATCACAAAAGAAGTGTGCGTTCTTTCAGCAAAACGAAAACACTTCACACACATATCCCAATGTGATTTGTTTTCGTTTTGCTGAAGAAGAACACTGAACTTTTTTTTGATCCGTGAACAGAACCTTAATACGGTGGTTGTGTTAAAAATTCCATAACTTCAAAAGTACATGAGTGATTTGAATGATTCTTGTACTAAAAGAAAGCTTATGAATTGGGCTTTCATATCCTAGATTTTGAAAGTGCTACACGCAGAACTTCACTAAAACAATAGTCCCGACATTGTTTTTTACTCACCCCGTGTTGTGTTTGTATAACCACGCCCTTGTTTCCGTTGTGCAATTTCGTTCAGTGCACAAATTTACCGATGAGACTGTACGGGTATAGGCCCGAATCTCGGAGTTGGAAGAAAACACGCCAGTACATGTATATATGAGAGGAGCATTCCGATTTTTTTCTAACTTTTTCCTGCCAATTTCTTTCTTCGCAATTGTAGCTACGCAACAGCCCACAGAAGCGGGAAAGCTGCGGACCACTCTAACACCGCGTCAGGGTAAGTTGACAGAAAAAGTTTTTGCACTTTTAAATTTTGATGTTTTTTTAATGTAAGGCTTAAAGTGTTGGTGCTGAATCTTAAAGCTGACGACCAGCTTCGGCGCTGTTAATCACAAAAATTTGCATTCCGAATTTTTCTAACCATTTCCCCGCAATTTCTTTCTTCGCAATTGTAGCTACGCAACAGCCCACAGCGGGAAAGCCGCAGACCACTCTACCACCGCCTCAGGGTAAGTTGACAGAAAGAAGTTTTTGCACTTTTAAATTTTGATGGTTTTTTTTATTGTAAGGCTTAAAGTGTTGGTGCTGAATCTTAAAGCTGACGACCAGCTTCGGCGCTGTTAATCACGAAAAATTGCTGAGCACAACAAAAGTCTGGCCTATAAAAGCAGATTACCAGCCAAAACTGTACGTGATGTATTTTCGCTCGTGATTAGTAATTCAGCTGTTGTTTGCTTAGCATGAAAATCACATGGAGTCTTAGCAGTGCCGTGAAATTGTGCCCAGACGAAGAGAGTCTGAATTTAACTTGTCCAACCTCGGTTCTGCTCCAGTTCTGCAATTCCGAGCAGTGAGTAAATTTGCCCGGGAGGTGGATGCGAGGGCAGAATTCTCGGGGTTGGAGGAAGATAATCCAGTACATATAATAGTGGAAAAGGTTACATATTAAACAAAAAAAAAAACCTCATTTTTTCCCCAACAGTTGTAACTTCGCAACAGCCCACTACATCTACAGCAGGAACGCCGCAGATCACACAGCAACCGCGTATGAGTAAGTTGACAGAAAAAAAAGTTTTTCCACTTTAAAATTGTGATTTTTTTTTTTTTTTAGATTTGCAGACTGAAGTTGTCGGTCCGGAGCCTTAAGCTGACGATCAAGTCCATAAGAAAATATTTCAAACTGTTTTCCCTGGGAAAATAAAGGGGGGGGGGAGCTATTCTTCAAGAGCAGTCATCCGGGAAAAAAGAAAGCTTATGAATTGGGCTTTCATATCCTAGATTTTGAAAGTGCTACATGCAGAACTTCATTCAAAACAATAGTCCCGACATTTTTTTTTATTTTACTCACCCCGTAGTGTGTTTGTATAACCTCGCCATTCTTTCGGTTGTGCAATTTCGTTTTAGTGAGCAAATTTACAGGGGAGGCTGTACGGGTATAGGCCCGAATCTCGGAGTTGGAAGAAAACACGCCAGTATGTATATGGGGAGGGGGGGGGGGGAGGAGCCTTCCGAATTTTTTCTAACCATTTCCCCGCAATTTCTTTCTTCGCAATTGTAGCTACGCAACAGCCCACAGAAGCGGGAAAGCTGCGGACCACTCTAACACCGCGTCAGGGTAAGTTGACAGAAAGAAGTTTTTGCACTTTTAAATTTTGATGTTTTTTTTTATTGTAAGGCTTAAAGTGTTGGTGCTGAATCTTAAAGCTGACGACCAGCTTCGGCGCTGTTAATCACACAAATTTGCTGAGCACAACAAAAGTCTGGCCTATAAAAGCAGATTACCAGCCAAAACTGTACGTGATGTATTTTCGCTCGTGATTAGTAATTCAGCTGTTGTTTGCTTAGCATGAAAATCACATGGAGTCTTAGCAGTGCCGTGAAATTGTGCCCAGACGAAGAGAGTCTGAATTTAACTTGTCCAACCTCGGTTCTGCTCCAGTTCTGCAATTCCGAGCAGTGAGTAAATTTTCCGGGAGGTGGATGCGAGGGCAGAATTCTCGGGGTTGGAGGAAGATAATCCAGTACATATAATAGTGGAAAAGGTTGCATATTAAACAAACACAAAAAAACTCATTTTCTTCCAACAGTTGTAACTTCGCAACAGCCCATTAGATCTACAGCAGGAAAGCCGCAGACCACACAGCAACCGCCTATGAGTAAGTTGACAGAAAAAAGTTATTCCACTTTAAAATCGTTTTGTTTTGTTTTTTAGACTATCAGACTGAAGTTGTTGGTCCGGAGTCTTAAGCTGACGATCGAGTCCATAAGAAAATATTTGAAACTGTTTTCCCCGGGGAAATAAGGGGGGGGGGTTATCTTCAAGAGCACTCCTCCGGGAAAACTATTAAACCTCTTAAATTTGAATTTATTATTTGCGATTTTTGAAGTGAACCTTAAATTATGAAATTAACGCATTTGGGAATCTAATAAATTAAATCAGATTAAGTAGGAGGTAATTTCACGGGGGTATCACAACAATAATAATTAAAATGCATAACTAATTAATGTACATTTTTAAAATTTTGTTTTTATTATTTTTTCTTTTTTATTTTCAACTTTTATAAAGTAACATTTTTTTAAAATGATGATAATAACGCCAGTCCCCAGTTTGCTGGCTTTGAAATACTAGATGACTTTCTTGTTCAGAGACTTTTAGTTCATTAAAACCAGTTTTTTTTTTAATTAAGAATCTTTCTTCAGTATTTCATGATAATAATGGTTAACAAAGATTCACTGTGGTAGTTTTGACTTCAGTCGAATTTGAAGGAGGTGAATGCGCCATCCCACCCACCCAGCGCATTAATTAAGTGGCACTAAGATTTTTCCTATTTCATATTTTTTTGTTTTACAATTTGCCTCATAAAGTTAAATATTCTTTCGTGAATCAAATTTTGCTGTTAAATAATCTATACATGATTGAAACGGCATTTGTCCTTTGCTGGATAACAAAAAAATTGATATAATTAACAACTATTTACGAACACATTTACAAAATGTAATGCATAATATACAAAATGAATCCGTTCGTGCAAAGTTTACAACATCACTTAGCAGTGACGATTCTCTTAAAGTATAAAAAGGTTTGCAGCACATTATTGTTTGCATTATTCCAGTCAGTTTTAAAAAATTTTTTTTTTTTTTGTATGTTTATCTTAACTATTGTTTTTTTTGGTAAACGAAACTTTTGACAAAATTGTCTGAAACGTCTTTACCCTGCGTTATGTTTCCATTTACATTGTAATTTGAATACGCGATCCCGCCCACTTTAATAGTGACGTCACAAAATTGTTCATAATGACGCAATCGTAACCTAGACAAAATATTTTCCCACCGAATTTTTGCATAATTATTATTCAAGCTATGTCAATATCGCATGGCATATTGTACAACTTTTTTTCGGTTTAAATAATCCGTTGTAAGTTTTAATTTTTTTTTTTAACTTTTAAAACAGATTTAAAATGATACTCATTAAGTATATATCACAGCTGTTTTTAATACAATATTTACAAAGTTGAATATCAACTATTATTATGCATCAATACCCGTTCATATTATTCAGTTTCATAGACTGTAATTGTTTATCCAAAGCATTCTGAAAACACCCTTATGTACACTTTCTTTTTCAACTGAAGTCACAGATTGGCTGGTATTAAACCATGCGTTAGCAGAAAAATCAATTCATTTTTTAAGGTCGTTGGATATTTTGTTTCTCGATCCTGTTCCCAATTTTTAGTGTTCTGATTGTTGAACTAATAGAAAAGAAGAGCAGTACATAACGGATCGCACTTGTTGATTTTTTTTCATATTAACTCAATTAAAACAACCTGGACCATTTTCATGTAGATTTTTTAAATATAATTTTTTTTGCCTTGCTTTGTAATTTCTGAACAAAACTGTCTTGAAAATCATACAATCGTCGCCAATGTTTTGCTTCAGTAAATGCTTGAAACAGATTTGTCCATTGCTAAGCAGTGAAACTGCAAAATTGATGCTTGGATTTTTGAGAGGTCGAGTCTTGTGAAAAATTCAAACAGTTTTGTTATAAGCCTAATTTCCATAATGTCGTAAATTATGTTACCGATGATCGCAGATTGCATCACAGACATTAATGGCCTATTATTGTCAGACCTTTTGCATACAGTTACATTTTGTTGAATGCCATACGAATGCGTTACGACATTATGGAAATTAGGCTAAGAATCGCAACCATCTGTGACTTCAGTTGTGCCTCTATCATTTTACACATTACGTGGCCGACTGGCGGCACGTGTCCTCGCTATGGAGTTCAGCAACGCCCTGCGTTCGGTGGCTGATTCTTGCCACGTTGTGTTGCCCGAGCTGTACTCGGGTTTCATCCAACTGTATCTAGGGGGCTCCGGGCTTGGTGCGCCTGATGAGAGACTGGCCTCTGGCTCTGTTGTCTGCTTTGTTGGGCGAGCAGCGGGCAAAACCTGAGTTGCCATGTTGGACTGGGCATTGTTTGAGAGGTTAGCATGCCCGATGCGACTTCGGAATCTCCCCTGAGTAGCGATCGGACCAACGGTTGTCAAGTCACTCGGGATTGTCCCAACAGTTTCAGTCTCACGGCGCTGCGCTCGCCTGCTGCTGGCCTGGACTCCCGGCAGCGCGGGCATTTTGTTGAGAGTTCTCTGTGGCGCAGTCGGTGTGCTGATTTCAGGCCAGGATGATATACCCGGTGAGCCAAGAACTTGCACGTCACTGGGTAAGTTTGGAGGAGGTCGATGTCTTGGCCTCGTGGCTTGAGGGAGTGATGAGTTCAAGCCGGGCTGCATCCATTTTGGGGTGAACGCAGTTGGTCTAGAGTTCCCGGGCATGAGCGACGGAGGAGCTGTTGGTTGCAGCCCATTTCCCTTGACCTCATGAGTCTGTTGATCAGTCTGTCTTGCCTGCTTGTCACGGTGTTGCGATGGTAGGGTCTTTGGTTTCATACCAGGCAGTGCAGGCATGCGTCCCAAACATTCCCGCTGAGGCTCGGGTGGTTGGCTTTGTAGCCAAGCCGGCACGCTGGCTGAGCCGAGTGCGACGACCTCACTCTGCTCCTGGGCCTGTTGTTGACGGAGTGACCTCTCAGCTTGTTGCAGGGCAAAGTGCTGGTCGGGAGCAAGTTGATCATATCCCTGCTGCATCCAGTCAGGTGTGGCATAGTCCACCAGGCCGGTGCTGTGATTCATAGCGGGATATTCCGCGTAAGGATCTGCCATCGCCGCTCTATACTCCTGGTCGAGTGCCGCCTCTGGTTGGATGATTTGATGCTCCATCATTGATTGTGAAGCGATGGCTGCACTTTCTTCGGGAATCTGTTGGCGAGGATACAAGAAGAAAAGAAACATCATTTTTATGACCTTGTTACCATGATTTAATCCACTTTGAGTCCGAATTTTTTTCTTCAGCTTTCTTCTTTAAACAATCTACCGGTTTATGAACATCCTTTATTTCCTGAAACTCAACTCATCTCAGATTAGTTCAATTGGGTTGTTATGACCAAAGATAACTGCCTTATTTTGTATTGAGAATACTCGATGTGCTACTTTGTTATCTTCTCAATGATTCACTCCGTGATGTGGCTACTGTTGTCTCAGTTAGATATTTTTTGTTAAGCTTGATTTCGTTACATGGAACTTAAAAAGTACCTGTGGTTCGAACTCATACTGGGGCAAGGTATTCATCTGTGGTGGCGGTGCTTGGAAGGACTCTTTTGGTGGAGGCCTAGCTGTTGCAGGTGCATCCTTCGACGGGTCAAAGTCCGGCTGCATCCAGCGAGGAGTGTCAGCAGACGCAGCAGACGATTGAGTTCCGGACACTGGACTCGCTGTCGTCTTTGCAGCATCCCGTAGCTTGGCCTTGTTGCCAATTTTTGTGAATGTCTTCTTGGCCTGGACTGGATTCCACTTCTTGAGGGGCTTCTGGTCCGGGGCGGGATTGAAGTCAGCCCGCAGGAAGCGTGGGAGATCTTTGTTATCCTGTGACGGAGTTGAAGGTGGAGGAGTTGTCGCCGTCTTGGAGGACTGTTGGAACTTGTCCTGATTTCTCATCGAGTCTATGATCTTCTGAGACTCGTTCGCGATCTGTTGTCTCCCGTTGTATCTCTCCTTTGGAGTCATTGAAGCGTAATCAAACTCAGAATTATCGGCAGCCGCTTCTGGAGTGGAACAGAGCACGGGTTTATCCTTCGGGGCTTTCCAGACCTCTCGCTTCGGTGCACTCCCGTCCGGACTGAAATCTGTATTCAGCCACCGCGGAGTGGGTGATTCAGGTAATTTCTTTTTGGACTTGGTAATCTTCTCCAACTTTTTCTTAGCGGTCATGGGATCCCATCTCTTGAACGGCTTCTGCTCAGGAGCCGGGCTGAAATCGTCTCTCAGGTAGCGTGGAATCTCAGCCTCTTGGAATGCTGAGGCGCTGTCCGGCTTCCCGGCCCGAATCAAGGAGTCCCTGAGACTGTCCTGAGTTCTTGCGTCCAAAAGATTCGTAGCCGGCTTCATTTCTTCTGCGGTTGTATCGAGATGAACGGGAGAACTTGGAGCCTCGTCGGACTCGGATGAAGATTCTAGAGATGGACTGCGGATATCATCTCTTGCTGTCCCAGCATTCTTTGGAGGAAAGACGTCCGTTTCGCCATCCAGGAGAGCCCGAGACAGCTTCCTTTCTTCCCCGTCTAGATCACGAGGTGTTGAAGAACTTGGAGCCTCATATGACTCAGAGGAAGACTCCAGGGATTGAATTCGAATATGGTCTCTTGATGTCCCAGCCTTCTTTGTAGGTGAGACGTCAGCTTCTTCATCTGAGCAGAAGGCCTCGGACCATTTAATGTCATCCATGTCCGCATCTAGGTCGATGGTAGTTGTCGAAGAATCCTCGGATTCTGATTCTGGTGGACTCTGCTCACGGTTCTGCGTCTCCTCATTTGTCTTTGGGGAGTAGAGATCAGTTCTGTCAGGATACATCTCTGTCAGCCAAGACCGTCCCTCAGCCTCAATTGATGCGTACGATCCAAGCCTCTCCTCCCCTCTGGCGCTTAAGATCACAATATCTTGGCGAGACTTGGAATCAGCCAATTCGGAGAGCGCATCTTTATTTACAACATCGTACTTGTGGTCAGCTTGGGCTTCGATTACATCGTGAAGAAATTCCCCAGGTCTCCGCTTCAAGACCCCCTTCAGCGGACCACGTCTTTGTCCAGGAGTCGTCGGTCCACGAGGAACATCGCTGAATGTTATCCTTCTTTTCCTGGTCACTTCACCACTTGTGTCTGACTCCAGAACATGTGATGGTGTCAAAGAGCTCTTTTTCTCCAGTGGACCTGGCTTGCCTGATGATTCAACAATATCACATATAGAACTCTCATCTCTCGTTCTGGCCTCCAAATCTGCGCTACCTTCTTCACGGTTGGTCTTGGAGTTCAACACTTTTTGTGACGAATCCATCGGCTTTGTCTCTTTCTTAGTCGCTGAAACGGTGCTTTTTGGCTCTGAAGTGAGGGGTGGAGCGCTGGTGATCTGCTCTGTTGGTTTTGCAAGAATATCATCTGTGGAGCTTATAGCCGCAGTCTCAGCCTTCAAAGCATTGTCATTTGCTTCTTGATTGGTTTCTGAGATGGTCTCCTCTTTCGGTGATTCCACTGGTTCAGTCTCTGGCTTAACAGGTGAGGTAACTGTCTTTGACTCCGGTGTAGGTTTGCTGGTCTTGCACCGTGGCATCTTGTCCACGATCCCGAATAAGTCATCCGAAGAAGAATGTCGCAACATCTCCTCAATGGCATCTAACTCCGTCAGATCCTGCTCTTCATGTTCCTCCATTTCTTCGAACACTTCTTCTGTCTTCGTGGAGATGCTGCTATCGGCACAAGCATCATGTTTGCTGTTTGATGACACTTGGGTCTTGAGCGCTTGGTCAATGGTGTCCAACTCATCAGACTTGTACTTTTCGGGTGATTGTTGCATGTGTGAAGTTTTACTTCTGGTTGACTCAGAAGTATTCTCACTAGGCTCGTCTGTCTCCTCATCTTGGTCCATTATAAAATCGGTTCTATGGAAGGCACTTCTACTCATTCGGCCATCCAGCCCTCCAAATTCATTTTCATCATCAGATGGAGAAAGTTCTCTGAGCAGCTCATCCATCATGTCAATCTCCTTCGATGTTTTTCCACTTTTCTTCTGCTTTTTATCTTCCTCTTCTTGATCTGACTCCTCGTCCCATGAGTTGTAATCCGTTTCCAGTTGTTTGGATGCAGACGGCGGTTTGCTTACAACCTCTTCCTTCACTTCGATCTTCTTGATCTTTTCTCCTTCATCATCATCGTCCCATGAGTCGCTGTTTTCGATGTCTTTGATGACAGTATCAGCGGCAGTTACTTTGGCTGGTGTCGGCGCAATCTCATCACGGCTTGGCTTCATGATGGCATGTTCAGCAGATGGAGCAGATACCTCCTTCGCCCTCTCCTTGGTGCTCTCAATAATTGTACTCTCAATCTGACAAGGCTGGGTGTTCTTGATCGTGGTGCCCCTGCCAACTTTGGATGTTCTCTGAGGCAGGCTGGTGGGCGCAGACTTCTCAAAGACACCGTCATCCATTGAATCGTCATCCCGGTCAACCTGGGGTTGGTCTTCCGAGGAAGTTTCCAACCAAAGCGGTTTGGAGGGAACTGGGGTGTTCCCCGGTGGGATGACCATCTTGGATTCGGTGTCGTACTTGAGAATGTCGTGGGCCTTGTCGGGTTGAGAGGGGCTCTCATCCGGTGAGGAGAGTTCTTGGAGGATCTCCGTCCACATCTGCTTTCTCTGCTGTTGCCGTGATAAACGAGCGCAGCTGCTACTGTCATCGTGACTATCCAGTGACTGCTTATTGGGAACGATCGGTCTCTCTGTCTCTCTCTTGCTGTCTGGGTGTTCTTTCGGCTCGAAGAGGGATGCGGACTGATCACTTCGAAGCGACGAGGACGAGCGATTGGATTTAGTTGACTTGGTCTCTTTCCTGTGAAATTAAACAAGAAACCGGACATTCAATAGTGGGGGAGGGGGTTCTGTCACGCCGAGTGAAACGAAGCTTTAAAACATTTAACCAAATTGGTTGATTATGAGTATGTTTTTTTAAATGCAAAATAATAAGAGCTTGAAGTCTAGTCAAATTATGCTGTTTTGAATTGGACTGGACAAAGACCGTATTAATAGTACGTTTTTTGTTTCGGTTTTTCTAGGAAAAGAATATTAGCCTCTAACCCGGAAATGACTTTCAGACTGAAACATAAAACAACTTTTGCAAGGTTTTAAGAAAAGAATGATAATGATGTGAAAGATAATAACCTTTCTGTTGTTATGGTGTCTCCATCCGAGTCATACCACTCATCTAAATCTTCAGTTGGCTCGCTCTGGAAACAAGACACTTCATCTTGTTTCGTCACATCTTTAGCATCATTGGTTCCCGTAACATCAGTAAACCTCACATGCTTGATGGCGTTCTGGCCATCAAGAGTGCGCTGGACACCAGTTGTCCTGTGAATTAGAAAAATACGGATACATAGTTGTGAGGAAGACGCTTTACACCCGGCAGAGCATTTTAACTCACCCACCTAAAATTTTGAGGTTGTACATAAGTATGCGATTTGCGTAAAACAGCCATAATGAGTAATGTGACAAGCGATATTTCTTTACTTTAATTCCATTTTTGAGTGATTATTTTGTTCATGCTTACTTGTGTATGTTGGTCGTCACTGCTTCACACCAACCAGCCGTCACATCAGCTGCCTTCATCTCAGGGCTGCTCTGTTTCAGCTCACTAGTTGCACTGGCTGGGATGGAGGTTGTCTTTCCACTGGTCTCCTGCTCCATTGGTTCCGCGTCACAATCACTGTTGACAAGTGCAGCAGGCAAACGCAGATCATGTTTGATGTCGGTAGCTGGGACTGGAGCGACCATTCTGCACCGTGCTACCACAGGCTGTGCCGCTGGTATTTCAACATCGGATGCCGGTGGCGTGGGATATGATTTCTTGGTCTGTTTCACTTTCTTGCCCTTGAGGAGTTTGCCAAGACCCTTTCTTTTCTTCTTCGTTTTGCCATCAGGTGTTGATTTGGCATCATCCGTGATTTCGCCATCATCGCCTTTCATGAGTTTCTTTGCCTTTTTTTCTTCCTTCTTTTGTTTCTTCTTTTCTTTCTTCTCCTCCTTCTTTTCCTTCTTTTCCTCCTTCACTTTGTTTTTATCCCTCTTTGCCTGCTTTTCCTCCTTCTTTTCTTTATTCTTTTCCTTCTTCTCTTCCTTTTTCTCCACCTTTTTCTCCTTTTTTATTTCCTTCTCTTCCTCTTTCTTCTTTTTCTTTTCCTCTTTGTTCCTTTTCTTTTCCTCTTTCTTCTTTTTCTTTTCCTCCTTTTTCTGTGTTTTCTTTTCCTTCATTTCCTCCTTTTCCTCCATGGTCTTTTCCTTATTTTTCCCTTTTCCCTTTTTCTTTTCCTCTTTCTCCTGTTTCTTCTCCTCTTTTTCCTTGTTCTTTTCCTCTTTTTCCTTGTTCGTTTCCTCTTTTTCCTTGTTCTTTTCCTCCTCTTCCTTGTTCTGTTCCTCCTTTTTCTCCTTTTTCTTTTCTTTCATTTCCTTCTTTTCCTCCTGTGCTTTTTTCTTCTTTTCCGCTTTCTCCTTTTTCTTTTCCTCTTTCTCCATTTTCTTTTCCTCTTTCTCCATTTTCTTTTCCTCTTTTTTCTTTTCCTTTGCCAGCTTTTTCTCCTTTTTCTTTTCCTTCATTTCCTCCTTTTTCTCCTTCCTTTCCTTTTCCTCCATCTTGATCTTGGTCTTTTTTTCTTTCTTTTCTTTCTTTCCTTCAAAATTCTTAGCCTGCTTTGTTGAGGGTTCCTGCTCGGTGCTGTTGTCATTCAATTCCTCCGCCTGCTCACAGGTATCATTCTTGTCATTCATTGTCGCATTTGGAGACGGAGATTCCTTGCAGATGATGTCATTCTGGCCTGCTTCATTCTCAGTTTTCTTTGGCGATGCGGATTGCTTTGTCTGTTCCTTTTTATGAGACGTCTTGCAATTTGCTTTTTGGACATCATCTGGATAATTGATATCATCACTCCGTCCACTGTCTGTCTCTGTGTTCTTTTCAGCCACTTTGTCAGTCACTGTTTCATTTTTCGAGGCGGTTGCCATATTTGTTGACTCTGGCTCACTATCAGTTTTCAACATTACACCAGTCTCATCTGGGTTGCTTGAAGATGCATGGTGTTTCTTCTTCTTGAACAGAGCTGGCTTCTTTGTGATCTTCTTCCAGACGGAAGATCGTTTGGCTGTGGTACTGGGTTGGTCGCTCTCGACCAGGGTAACGTCATCAGTGGGAGGTGCCTCTTTGTCATCCACTTTTTCGTTTTCTTTCTCTTTTCTTGTAGAATCTTCTTCCTTTGGCTGAACCTCAGTGTTTTCGTGGCCCGGAGTTCCCCCACATGTCAGAGGTTGTTCAGTGTCTTCAATTACATCTCCGACCAAATCTGGCATTTTCTGTGGGCCGGTTCCGATCTCAATCTCAAGCTCTTTCTCACTGCCTTGAACAGCCCGCTGAGAATTGGAGAACATGCTGGTGCAGAAGTCATCAAGATCATCCTCGCTTGTCAACTCCTCTGTCTCCAACTCAGCAGATGTTGGCTTACTTGAGGTGTTTCGAGATGAAACCGTGCTGTCAGTTGGACGGAACTCCTGTTGTGTAACTTTAGTCTTCATTATGAAGTTCTTTTCATCCTCGCACTTAGGTGTATCTGCCTTCTTCACTGCACTCTTTTCTGGAGCCAAGTTGTTCTTTGCCTTCTTCTTCGTGCCCTTGGCTACTTTGCTAACTTGGTCGGTTGGTAATTCGATTTGATCGTGCCTTTTTGGTGCACAACTCGGGATGTCTGCTCCATCATCGTCTTTGTTACTTCCCATCGCAGTGATGGTAGACTTCTTGCGCTTCTGTTTCTTCACGTGTTTGCCATCAGGGTTCATTTCTTCAGAACTCTTTGTATCATCTTTGCTTACAGACCACGCTGGGTGGGGTGTCTCCATTGTTACCTTGGTGACTGCTGCTTGCCCCTTTTGTGATGAGTCCAGCCTTGGTTGGTCACTTTTCTTGGCTCTCTGTTTACGTCTCTCTTGTAGATTTGTCGAAGTGCAGATGATTGCATCTTCATTGTTTTCTACCGATTTGGTTTCCATATTGGATACCGCGGAGGCCACTTCAAGAAGTCCCAGGGTTTTGGTTTTCTTCCGGGGAGTGCTTCGGTTGCTGTCATATCCATCTTTGTTTTCTGTGTTGTCGGTTTTGAATGCCCCTCTCACCACCAAAACACCAGCATCAGTATCTGAAGGAGATGGGTCCCGTTTCTGTATCTTTCCTTCTTTTCTGATGCTCACTGATTCGAGACTGGAACTTTCAATCTCGGCGTACATGTCTTGTGGTTTGATTGTATCCACTTTGTGCTCTACAAATTCTTCCTCCCCAGATGGTTCAATTGTAGATGTTGCATCTGTCTTGGGATCATCGACTCTGCTCCTCGGACTCTTCCTTGAGGAAGCAGAAGATGTAGGTCCCGAAAGGCCCGTCACCGATGATTTCTGGCTTGTCTTTCTGGCCCGATGCTGTCTCCTGGCAGCTTTACATTTTTCTGGAAGAATCTTGGCTGAACTCGGGGGTGAGTTAGCCTTCTTGAAAATTTCACATTCTCCGGAGTGGTCATCACCATTTTCGACTTCACTTTGTGGCTGGATGTGGGGATCTGACACCTTTTCCCCCTTCTTGCGGGCACATCTGGTTTCCAGCTCCTCCTCAACCGCAAACCTTTCCTCTGTCGTCTCGAGAGGTTGGGTAATCTCGTTTGTTTTGTCCTTTGTGGGCTTTTTATACTTCTTGGCTCTGCCTCTTTGGTTCTTCCTCTCCTTTGACGATTCACCAGAAGCCTCGCATCTCTCAGTTTGATCTACGGAGGGAACAGTGGCTGTTTCGTCAGATGCTGTAGCTGAGCTCTCTGTCTGTCGAGATGGATTATGAGATCTCTTGTCTCTCTTCCTGTATATCTTCTCTGCTTGTTTTTCTTCGTCTCTGTGTTTGGACTTTTCCTTCTCCATCGTGACAACCACTGGGGTATCACTTTCAGTCACGCACAAGTCCTTTCCTTCTGCACCTGAGTTTTGGGAGGTGATGACAGAATTCTGTGCCCTTCTGCGTTTTCTTTCGGGAATGGGGCGAGCCTCCTTCACCTCTTCCTGTCTGCTTTTGTTCCGGCTTCTTGTACTTTTCTTCTCAAATGAGTCATTAGCTGGAATAGCACTTGCAGCCGGGTTTGGAACTGGTGGGCATCTCTCCGTCGCCTTTTTGGTCTTGCGTTTTCTTTCGGGGATTGAGCCAGCCTCTTTATCCACAATCTGTTTCTCTTCGTCCATGCAGTTGGTGTTTTTCATCTCGTCCAAGGCTTCAACTGGCACCTTATTTTCAGTGACGCGGAGAGCCTTTCCATCTTTTCCAGAGCTTGAAGAGGAGCGACGGCTCTGGAACTTTTTCTTGCTGTGTTTTCTCTCGGAGATGAAGCTGGCCTCTTCTGTTTTCTCCTCTACGCACTGTGTTTGTTCTGGACCATTCTCCTGTTTCCGTCTCCGTTCTCGTCTCCGTGTTTTGATAGAAGATGCTTCTTTCTCCACTGTTATTATGCCATTGTTGAACCTTTCATCATCTTCAGATGTTTTGGCATCACGCATGTGCCCGACAGACGGAGCAATGGCTTCTGCTTCCATTATCAAGGCGTTTTGTCTCTTCTTTCGCTTGCCAGCTCCTCCTGTGATAGCTCGACTTTTGCTCTTTTGTTTGGCCAGTGCAGGGCTGGTTTTCTGGATCTCCTCGGTTTTGTGGTAAAGACTTCCACCTTTGTTGTCGGTCGGCAGCTGGTGACATCCTCGTGCTGCTTTGGATTTTATGCCGTGTGGTTTCTTCCTGCGATTGTCAATTCTTTGCACTTGTTCGCAATCATCGCTGGATGAACTGGAAGAAGCCATCTTGAAGGTATCCTCTCGGAGTGTTGACAGAGAGTTTGCATCCATGATCTTTCTGGATGCAACATGGTATCGCTTCTCGACTCTCCTGCGTCCTTGTAGACTGGTGCTCCTGATCTCCAGCAAGGATTCGTGCTCAACCAAGGAGATATCGCTGCTGCTGTTGACATCGCTAAGCACATGGACTGGTGATGACAGTGATTCTTCGGAAATGTCTTCAGTCCGGAAAGACATTTCAACCTGCTGGTGTTGTTTCTTCAGTTTTCGACGCCTGGTTGCGTCAGTGGCGACACCTGGATATTCTGGGCTGGCTTGAATACGGTGTCTCCTGGGGGTAGCTCCACCTCTGCTACGCTGCTTCTTCTTGCTCATCTTTGTAACTGCTTCAAGATCTTGGTCCTTGCTGGATGAACGTGCAGCTGATGTCGCGGTCCGGCGGTGCTTACTCTTCTTGGAGTTTGTCTGCGACGAAGAGCTTAGACCTGATGTGGTGGAGCTTGTCTCCGCGGATGTAGATGTCTTGTTCTTGCGGGTCTTGTTCTTCAAGTACCTACGAGTTGACTGATTGCTGCTTGCTTCGGTCAATTCTTTGGCCGCTGTGATCTGCGGCACGGCCCGGTACTGGAGGCCGTACTCCTCTGTGAGACTGTTGTGGGTGATCAGCCCCTGACTGAGGAGTTTACTGATGGTGATGAGTATCTCGTTCTGTCTGCACATGCTCAACTCCAGTCGCTCCAGTCGTTGCCTGGTTGCTTTCTCGGAATGGGTGACGGTCTGGATGATCTCATGCATGCTGGGCAAACTAGAGTCGGTGGTCTGTGCCTCTTTCTTGGTAGCTACCTCTTTCTTGGTGGCTTGCTCTTTCTTGGTGGCTTGCTGCTGTGTCTGGCTGCCACCGACTTGCTCATTTCCAGAAGATGTCTTGTTAGCAAGAGCTGCCAATCTCCTCTCCTTAGCTACATCTCGGAGGATGAAGCGCATCTTCATCTGGTGGTCCCGGATGTCTCGCAGGCGGAACCTGTTCTCGCATCGGCGACGGAACCGGGCGCGGGTCGGTGGGTACTTGGGCGAATGGATCTCTACGCGCCGCTCGGGTTCCTCCATGTTTCTCTGACTCCTGTTCTTCTTGGAGTTCTGGGGAGTTGTGGCCCTGGATTTTACCCCAGCCTTGCAAGGCAGTGGCGGGAGGGGGCGCCACTGGTCAGGTGGTACGGGGATGTGGGGTACGCGGCGTGGCTGTGATGTTCTTCCAGCATTTGGCTTGCCGTTCCTTCCGGCCTGTACTTTTGAAGAAGACTTGTTCTTGCGTCTTCTATTCCTACGGATCTTGTCACTGCTATCTTTTTTCTCCTTGCTCTGGTCTTTGCTTTCTCTCAGTGACTGATCTTCATCTTTCTTCTCTGAGATCTTCTTTCCTTTCTTTTTCTTCAGGGGTTTCATCTCTTCTCCCTGAAGATCCTCTTCCTTTGTCTCTCGCTTCGGAGGCTGCTGCCCACAGTAGGCATACTTGTCCGTGCTATCCTGCGCGGTGTAACAACAGGGTAGCATCTTACGGAGCATGCGCCTCATGATTCCGACACGCCTCTCGGGCGTGATGCGGAGGCCGCTGAAGGTTCCTGGATGTTTGGGGTCCTCCAGGAGGTCGGTGAAGGAAACCTGGCGGGGGCGCTCTTCCTTCAGCCGGCGTTGCCAATTCTTTGGCTCTGTAGAGTGTGAGATGGGACAAACAAGGCAAGGCACCTAAGTTTAAGATACCCGACAGGCCACTGCCAATCTATTTCAAGTAATGTAAACAAATGCATAGACTGATTAATATAGTGTGTCCACGTAAAACCGGGCCCGGACCAATTAGCGGCCATATCTAAACGAATATTCATGTGAGAATAGTTTGTGGTTTTTTCATGCTGTTGATGTTATTTATTGCCTGTGGAAAAATGAAGTGACTTGATTGACAACTTTTAAAGCCATGACTAGAAACGTAATTTTCCAAAAAATCGAAATGCACCCTTTTTGCGGCATTAGCTTGTGCTGGTAAATTAGTGGAGATAGGGAGACCACGACCTTGTATCGCACAAAAACACATTTCACATGCAAACAAGAAGAGACTATGTCTATATTTCATAACACATTGGTGTTGTAATGTTTTCTGAAAAAAAATAGTGGTATGAACAAAAAATGTGTTATGAAATGATCTGTTATTTTTCTATCCGTTCGGTTTATATTTCCACAGGCAAGAAACACTAACAGCATGAAAAAAAAACCACAAAAAAAAGATTAAGATTAATTATGACCCCTAATTTGTCCGCACCTGCTTTTTCTGGCACACACCCGTGAGAACACTGTAAGAAGGTTTTAATTCCCTCTATGTATTTTCACTTCGTTGGCAAAAAAGGGTGCTACAAATTTTAACTTTCTGATTTGAATGACTTAATATTTATCAGATAAAAAAGGTCGTGGTTTTGTAATAATGGCATGATTTATATAAGAACTTTTCTATACTGTGTTTCCATATTTCTTAAGTTAAGGCAATTGCATAATAACATTCCATTGAATTAAAAATTTAAAACTTTATGGAAATGTATTACTTACGCTGAGGCTGTGGAGAGAAAAATATATAAGCAACAGGGAACAATTTTGGGAAGGGGGTAGGGGTAGAGGCTAATAGTTGACAACAGAGAACAGTACATACTGAAATAAAAAGCAAAATCGAAGGTAATTACAAAATATTGAAATCAAATAAATTTGAAACTTTACAGAATTGCAAGTTTTACATTTCGGCTTTATGCCTCAATGTAAACACAATTGTTTTATGTCCAGACACATTTTTAAAACTTTTAAATAATATTAAAAAATCCCGATTCAACGAGATAAGCCGTATAACTAAAAACTTTCTCAATGTATAAAGTGTATCAAAAATGGTTTCTGTAAAACAATATTTGTTGACTAGTACACAGTCATTCCATCGTTAAGTCCCTCCTTGCTGTTGTAGTGCGCATCGGCAAACTGAGTCAATTTTAAATTCTTCCGATCAATCAGGAACGTCAGATAGTCCTCGATGTTTCATTTTGCGAAAACAGAAAAAAAATGTTAAATTCCTGATTTTGAATATAATTATTTTGAAAATCTTATCATAAAATTCTTATCATAGAGATCTTATCATAATAAATCTTACCATAGAAAGAGTGCAGAGTGATATGGGAAGTAAGAAATACATTAACAGAAATTGCTTGTGCAGAAATCCATTTTTAATAACATTATAAACGATATGAACAAATTTGTTGAATGATTCAAGCTTATAGAATGGAGAGAAAACATGTAAATAAATTCAAACGTTTCTGTAAACCTTTCAATTCATCGACGCGATGATCACTTTGAAAGCACACCATCAAAAATAATTTCCAAACACGTATACGGACGAAGTTCTCACTCAAATCATATGCCAATAATTATCAGTTCCATGCAGTTTAGAGAATGATCATCATTTCTTACAAGTATATAATTCTAGTGATTACTTTAAATTATGTACTTCTATTTCATGTATTTATATATAAACAGCTTCACACAATTCCGCTACTGGTGGCGAAGAGCCTGATTCTAAACCAAATTTTATCCATCTATCTATGTAGCTATATCATGTGTATACAGAACTGTTACTCACACGGGGAACAACTTGTGAACTTGTTGGTGTTTGAAACATTTTCTTCCTTGGGGGGGGGGAGGGACATTTGACTGTATGCAAAAAATGACATGAGTTTGAAACTTACCACGATCAGACATCTTGATGTGACGAAGAAGTGCTGATCAGATCTTTGCTGTCCTCAGCAAAGCGGTTCACCAAGCCTGTACCTCTGTCAGTCGAAGTAGACTTTGGTGTCGGTCTGCAAGAATCCTTGGTTCTTGCAGGAGGGGTTGGATCGGTGTCCTTGGGTGGATAACCGGAAGGATAGGAGATGGTTCTCTCTCAGTGGTTCCCTGAAGACACTCCGATGAGGGGTCGGGGAGAAATTTCTCAAGGACTTCTTGAGAAAGGGGTTGGCAGAGATATCTGCAGGATATCACCAGACCTCAGAGAGGCCACTGGTGAAGAGTTCACTTGGACTTTCTGGTATCAGACCAGACGGATAGTACGAACAACCCAAAGTTTCGCAACTTCGGGTCTGAAGCTCGGCAGGAGTGCTCGGTCGAAGTCCGGCACTCGGTCTTCACTTGCTCGTGCTTCGTGAAATGATCTATCGATGAAATCGCAATCGATTCGCAGCGGAAAACGCTCCAAAAAAGCCTCACAAACAAAAACTTGCTTGCAACGCCATGAAAGCAAAAACGGTTCTGAGGACGAAAACAAACACGCTGGGAAGCCTTGGTTTCGGCGTCATTGTTACGTCATGGTGAGCATGCGCAGTTTGGGAGGCGCGCCCAGAATTTCGATGTGGTTATGGAAACCTATGTTTTGTTTTACACTATGATGTCATTCCGGGCAAACACGCGCTTAATTTGCATGGATGTTGCGGAAAAGTTCAACGAACTTAATTTTAAAATTTCAACTTGAACTTTGAAATTTGAACTTTAAATTTTCGAGAAAAGGAACAAAATCAGAGCAAAGCAAAAACAAGACGCTACCCCCTCCTGACATAAGAAGTGAATACACGTGTTGACCTACTTGAATTTTGAGTCAAAGTCAAATATAAGTTAAGTTTTGTCTTTCTTGTTGTTGGTGTCTTATAAACCATTTTGAAATATTTCAATTTACTATGACCTTTGCTGCTGACATCATCACTGTTCGCTTGTTTGTTACTGTTGTGACTTTCTTAGACTGCACTCTGAAGAATTCTGTACTGATGGAATCTAAACTGAAGGCGACACTTCAAGGTCCGAGTTGCTGGTACCCCCCTCGTCAAACCTGTCTGCCGCAGCCCCTTGACGGCCAAGACACGTACAACATCCCGAGCGGTGCTCTGCTGAATTTCAGCTGTTCTTGGACCGACTCGGCCCTTGCCGGTGCCGACCTGTACGGGTCGGACCGGGCGTACTGTGATGACGGGTTGTGGCAACCGGCAAACTTCCCCGTATGCTTCGGTGAGTAAAAGTGGGCTGCCTTTTTGTACTGAGTGTTGCAACCGTGGTCTCAATGTAAAGTGGTAAAGTCTGTCAAGAGCCAATATGGTCCATCACGCCGGCGTTTATCTCCGGTTTCCTTGGCATGCAACGAGTGAGAATAATCCATTCCTCCCTGGATGGGATGCCAGTCCACCGTTACTCCCCATCTAATTCCAGTACCCATTTTTACTCCTGGGTGGGGGTGGGAGAGGCAAGTTGGGATGAAGTGGCTTGCCCAAGGACACAACATAATATCCAGCAGCTGGAATCGAACCCCTGACCCTCTGATCATGAGTCACGGGCCCTTACCATAGGCCACACCACACCACCCCTCTAATTGTGGGGTCGCATTTATAAGGCTCCTTTAACTTAAAAAGTCACAGTTCCAATCGATACCAAAATATTAGTTATGCCACCGTATACATATTACCTGCTTTTTGTATGAGAGGAGACTAATAATGATCACAGATTTTTGGATTTCGATTTAAGGGAAAAAAACCCAAGGTTTGCTACCCGGATATTCTGCATGTCCCAAACTCCTTGAAATGTTGACATCGGTTCCAGAATCGCAGCGACCCATATTTTTCGAGGACTTGTAATGAGCAATTTTGCAACAAAATATGCAGATTTGAGGAAACATTGTACCCGATAAAAAATAAATGAAAAAAAAAATTGCCTGTCTCAAACCAGAGTGAATTTGAGTCGACTCAGTCGACTTGAGCTGACTTGAGTCGTTCCAATGCTTTTGATTTGGTTCTGTGTGATTCAGAAACAGAAGTCTGAACTTGGGGTCAATACTGCGTGGTATATTTCATACAATCTGACTAATGTACGTTATTCTTTTGAACTTAATTCCTTGCTTTTTCTATATTAATTTGACAAGATCGGTGCCGGATCAATGAGCAAAACTTGACATCCGCCGGTCTGAACATCAGCGGTGGTCAGGTGGCTGAAGGGAACACTTTGCGTAGTGGGGACAGCTACACGGTTAACTGCAGTGCTTTGGATGAAATAGTGTGGGGACATGCTACCATTTACTGCGTGGACGGGGAGTTTGTGCCTTCGGTCTTGCCCGTATGTAGGCCTCACGGTAATTTTGATTCCTTGACTTTCATTTAAAAACGAAACTCCCGACCCTTCACTTCAAAATCAAACGCTTTGGTAGACTACAGCGCGTCCCAAAATACCCGCAACTTTTTTTTGCGAGGCTCTAGCGTCGGCGCGGAAACACGTACAGCCATTATTTTTATGCCATTTTAAAGCTTGGAATCTGAAATGTATTCCTGGCGAGTATTGGTGAGAAATTTTAAAGAGTTTTAAAATTATTCGTGTTCAAATAAAAGGCATGTCGAAATCAAACTCAACCGATTTCAAGGAAAATCGATGATGCGGTACATCAGATGCAAATTCGAGTCGCACTTTGAGCACGCTTTTCGAATATAGGTACATACTTGCACTCGAATTTCAAATTAAACTTGAAACGAAGAACAATATTGTGACTTCTACTAAGGTGAAGTCTACGTGGATCGAAAAGAATAGGAAACACAGAAGGTAAAAGGCAACGATATCGTCACAACATAAATCAACCATTTCCACATTAGAAAATGCACATGATTGATTTTTCTTAAAATCGGTCGAGTTTGTTTTTGACATCCCTCTATTTGAACACGAATCATTTCAAAACCCTTTTAAAAAACAAACCAACACCCACCAGAGATAAACTAAAGATAAGATTCTTAGCTTTAAAATGATATAAAAATGATGGCAGTACGTGTTTCCGCGGCGAAGCGAGAGTCTCGAAAAAATTGCGGGTATTTTGGATGCACTGTAGTAAGATCCTAATGTGAGAGGTTTCAGAAGTTTCTTTTCGCCGCGGTTGATATACGGAGAAGTCAATGAGATATAAGTGCCGGTCACCATCGTTTTCTAAAGTTTGGCAGGGTGTTATTAAAACAAAATAGCCGCATTAATCAATTTGAAAAATCTCTTGCTATTGATTTTCAGTGCCGCGCGCGGCTCGTTAAGAAGTGCGTTCGCGCGCAATGCGTTGCAACGCACGCATCTTTTTTTGTATGCACCTACGCACAGATTGAGCGCGCAAAGTTTGAAATTAAAAAACAGACAATGCACTTGTTTTTACTTCTTAATGCGCAAAATGCATAAAGTCAACCAAAACAATTCTCAGGCAGCCCAGGTGAGTAAAATTAATAGATACTGTTACCACCTTGAACCTTTCAATCAATAGTGAAGTGTTTTGTTGGAATCCGTTGGAGATGAGTGCTGCATAGTCAAACAGTCTTGTTGTTGAGTTACCATAATTCTGTGGGATTTTCGGCAAGAGTGATGACTTATTCGTCAATGGATGTGCAAAGTCAAAACACTGTTTATTCAACCTCATATTATTCTCTGACTATTTTTATTGTATTTCTGCAAGTGAGTAAATCGGGGGGGGGGGGGGGGTTGAGAGATAAGCGCAATTGTCGAGTTACCACAACAATATATTTTGGACCCTGTGACCAAGTTCATTGCCTTAATGAATTTCAGTGCTGTGTTATGCACGCTGTGTAAACCCCTGCATGTTGTGAAAAGGGCTATATACGATTAGAATTGGAATCATTTGCCTGGCTTTCAGTCATCATGGCAAAACCTCAGTTTAATGCTCAAGGGCAAATGATTCCAATCCCAAACCACATCGGCCTTTTTAGGTTTCAGCCTATAAGATGATGAGTATTTGTACAATCAATTCATGGTTTTGTAGTAATTTCGAAAATAGTCAGGCAGACACTTTTTTTGGGGGGGACAAACTGTGTTTAACAGGCAATCTTCGTTTTCAGATTCAATGGTATTTTGTTACAGAATGAATGAGTACTGTCCTCTCTCTATATATTTCCCAGATGTAGAAGTTGGCACCGAACAACCCTCGGACACCGTGTCGATGGTGACTTTTGTAGCCGTGGTGGCACCCACGGGTGCTGCCGCCGCTCTGCTGTTCATCGCTCTCGTGGTCGTCTGGAGAAAGACACCGCCGCGAAGGTGGGACAGTCAACTCTCGGCAAAATTATTGTCGTAAAATTGGATACAACACCCTCCGAGCTATCAATGTTTAACACTTTTGAAACAAGTCACTATATCCTCTTTAAGATGTATTGGACACATAGGTGGCGCTATTTACCAACATTTACTCATGAAATAGCGCCCCTATTGTGTCGGCTATATCTCAAAAAAGGCTACGTGATAGGTAATTCTATCCGAGATTTCTATAAAAAAATTTTTAAAAAAATGTAAAACTCCCTATCCACGTTTTGTTTGAGTAGTGGTTGTCCGTCGAATCGACTGTGACGTCCTCACACAACACAAGGTTTAATTGTTAAGGTACATGTGACCTCATATGGCTTCGCAGGCCAAATTCAAAGAGACAGAGCCACCCACACAAATTGTTTTAGTCCTAAGGGATAAAACAGACTGCAATTTCGGGAGGCTTCGCGATGGATCTCCAATTTCAATATCAAATTCAGTTTCAAATGCAAATGTTTGAATTTCTTGAATTGAAATTGGATTTAATAACCAATATCTTCTTGTTTGGTTTGTTTCTTTGTACTTCTACTACAAAGCAGTGAGGAATGTTCGAAAGAAAGACAGAACAGCAAGGAAGTCATGATTGTGAACACCACCTTCGCATCCGATCGTTCCCCGTCAACCTCGATCCCACCGAACGTGCCCGAGCGACCCTTCAACAGTTACTTCTCCTCATCCGGTGTCTCGGAGTCATACCTCACGCCCACCGCCAAGGACCCGCCCACCGACGGCAATGGCTCGATCTACGACTACATCGATCCCAAATCCACAGATTATTACCTTGAACTGGTGGCGTAGATTGAGGTAAACTCAGTCATTTTTGTGGGGAGTGTGGCCTATAGTGGTAAGGGTTCGTGACTCACGATCGGAGGGTCAGGGGTTCGAATCCAGCTGCTTGTCGTATATTGTGTACGTCCTTAGGCAAGCCACTTCACCTCCATTTGCCTCTCTCCACCCAGGAGTGTAAATAATAGCTGGGGAGTAAACTGCAATGGGCTAGCATCCCATGCAAGGGGAATAGAAATATTCTCAGTCGTTGCATGCAACTGAAACCGGAGATAAACGCCGGCCTGATGGGTTAGGGCCTACATCGTCTCGTGACAGACTTTAAATTTGCTTTACTACTTCATAGTTTTTTTTTAAGTGAGACATAAATGTCTCCTGATGACGAACAGAGCACACTGTTCGAAACGTCGAGTTAAAACAACTGGTTCTCAGAACCACACAACTCAAAAGAGATATCATTCACATGGTGTTACCGCAAACCTCCCATCCATTGTTCATAGTAGTTTGGCGGAAACAGTGGGATACTTGCAAAGCGTAGAAGAGCCACAAACCACCAATTAGGGACAGTTTGTGTATATTGTTCTGTTTATCCAGCCAACTTTTTTTCAGATCTTTATGCGATATGTGAGATTCCTTTCCTCCCATTTCTACCAAAAACTTGATATCCGTTAAAATGACATGTGAGGAGAATTGTATTGCCAATGTAGTTTTTGGGTTGAGGAACCACAGACATTAAGCCATTGACCGACAACAGCATTGGTTCCAAACGACGTCAGGGTACCACACGCGCGATACATCGCCAGACTGCAGCAGCTTTTGCCCGAGGTATTACTACTTTCTTATTGGCTCATTCTACGCACGTGATCCGGTCCTCCGATTGCTCATGCAAAGTCCAGGGTTCACCACAGTAAAAAGTCCAAAATTCGTCCGCCGAGCTCATGAATAAAAGTTATACACTCACATTATTGTATGTTAGAGAGTTCTGAGAGCCGTGGAATTGGGGAATTGAAGACATAATGGCACTGAACCTCTGGCCTGGACTTGGGACTTCCAATTCTGAGCATTTGGGATGCAATTGGGTCCGAAAGTGGCGCTATTTAGCCATGTTGTGGAGGGATCGCTTTTTTTTTCAAAATGGCCACTTTCCCAGGTTGGGAAACATCATTCGTTTCAGTGGTGGTCTTCTTTCGGGGTGATAATTTCTCGAAAAGTCAATGGTCAACCCACCATTAGTTGAAAAGAAAATGAAAGATGACATGTTGATCATCAGTTTTCTGTGCAGCCTGAACACCTGCGAGAGTTTTGAGTATTTTTAAAAAGAATTGTGAAATATGGGGATTTAACATTGGTGTATATGGGATATTTGTTTTTACTTGGGTGTACCCTCCACGACTAGACTTTGGAAGATCCACCTAGTGCGCCCTCGCCGGCTGCATACATTTTCTCGCGGTTTGAGATGTTTGACACTTGGTGGCGGTGTGGCACGAAACCAAATAGAATCTCCATGTACAATAACCAGGAGGGTTTGTTGTTTAAAATATAACAGTTGATAAATTTGTTTGTATTTGTAAAAATACATATTGTAAATAGCGATTCGGAAAATAGCGAATCTTAGCATTGCAAGGCGTCTGAGTGCAACTTTTGAGCTTTTAAGCATTGTTTTGTAAAATGATTCTCTTAAAATTGTCAAAACAAATTCCGGGAGTTTCCCCAGATTATTAGCTTACTTTCCTTCTCGCGCATATTGCCCAGAGTTTTTTTCTTTGAACATTTAGTAAACTAAACTACCGAATACATCGCCAGCCGTTAATCAACAAAACCGATTTACATTTTAAGATTTTGTTTTTGATGAAATTGGTTTATATCGCGAGACAACTTAAGAGAAAAGAGAGAGCGAAGAATGTTTGTTGACATAACTTACTGTTTATTTAATATATATTGCATATCGTGTGCCTTTTAAAACAAAACAAAAAATTATACTTTACATATTTATTGTATACGATAAGTACATAGTGTGGAATAGTATATTTCATAATGTTTCAAATTCGTTGGTGTTTAAAATAACTAATTACAGACCAACTTTGATATTAAATAATTCAATATAATACAGAGTATGTTATTTGGCTATATATTTATAACATTGGTTTTGCATGAAAATATTAAAATACCCTGAAACTCACTACTTCAATATTTCATTGCGCTAGGAGGTATCTAATACACAATATACAAAAATTACTGAAGTTGATTTTTAATCCATTTTGTTCTCGACCAATCACATTTTGTTACACTTGCTCCGTGCATGAAATACAGATGGCGCTCTTTGGCCAACCAACGATGGCCAATGCAGGACACATCGCACGACAACAAAATGGATCCCAAGTGTCCTTTAGTGACGGTGCATTTGTACCGCTGAGGGCGTTCTAATGCACGGAATCCACTCGGCAACATGCTGTCCAACTGCGACAGGCGTGGTCTCATTTCCGATTTCGGGAAGGATGGGGGAAGTTCAGTAATTTTGGACAAGCATATTCCCATGACAAATCTCTTTTTTTTAAAGAAAGTTTTAGGCGCCAAAGGAATAGAAAAACAAAACTTGATTTAGAAACATCTCAATGTCCACCTTGCCCCATGCAGAGATCGGCTGCTGTGTACACCAGAGTCGGCACTGCTGGCTCTTTTGAGATTCAACCGGCATTAGATTCTACGTGAAATGGAAAACTGTGGTAATACCGTGCAGCAATGATGCTCTGACATCTACTAGCAGTTTACTGCAAGTCGCTGCGGGGCAGTTAGCAGCTGCCGAGATCAGCAAGGCAGCGCAGGACATAACACAGAACAGGGTAAAAGGTCTAACTGCTTCGCTGAAATTAATATTATAATGAGGGGGATAATACAGAACGGGTAAAAGGTCTTGTGACCAACTGCCTTGCTGCCAAACATGGGGGAGGGAGGTGCCGCGAGCACTCAAGAAAAGAAGTGTCGAAACTAGAAGTGAGAGATTGGGGAGTATTTATTGATTGATATATTTTACTCCATCCATTCACCACTTCGAACAAACTCATCACACTTTGGCACGAGGTAACATTTTGAATCGTCTGAAAATTAACCACCCACAGAGCTGCAGCAATCAACGTCTTGGCCTAATGCAATCAAGAACATCATCTCTCACTTTGAATTTTTTTTTCTTTCGCTTCATCGATTATTATCAGCTGTCGGGATCCGTAACCATCTCTTTTTGTTTCCTGATCTTGCGACCTCCCACCATCAGGAAGGCATAGTCCGCATCCTCCCGACTCCCAGCACCGTCTTTGGGGTTCCCCATCAGCGGGTCCCCAGCACCGTTCCTCGGCGAGGCTCTCTCGCTCTCGCCGCTGTGCTTTGCCCCGGCGTCCGGCCGGTTCTTCCCGCTGCCCGCACCGGCAACGACCGCCGCCGGTGCGTCTTTAGTCCTGTTCCAGCCGTATTTCTCCCGGTACAGCCTCATGAAGGGGGAGTCCAGCCCAGTCCGGTTGTCGGCCTCGCTCGGAGTCTTCCAGCTCGGGTGGATGAACTTGATGTTGTACTTCTGGGCCCAGCGGGCGAAGATGAACTTCTCAGTGACGAAGAGATGGCCGCTTGTCAGTCGCTCCTCGCTCTTCATGTAGTAGCCGCACTCGGTGCGCGTGGTGTTACCCGCGTTGCCGTAGTAATGGTATGGCGTGGAATCGTTCGGGTGCTCCCTGGAGTTGAGATCCAAAACATAAAAAAAACACCTGTAAAAACTGTTCTGTCTTACAACTAAAACAGTGAAACATAGAACAAAGACATTGACTTTATCGGGACTTGCACCTACGACCCTAAACACACCACAGCGGCATTTTTTTGGCAAGTTGACCTATAAGCTGGTTGGAGGTTTCCCAATAAAGTCAATGTCTTTGTACATGGGGCTCTTGTCAAATTACAAGTTAAAACGACATGCTAAAGACCCGCGCACGCCTTCATCATTTTTTTTGGGTTCATATCAAACAACGAGTATACATGCCGAGCACCGGAGGCCACAGGTCCGATATGAATGAGATTTTCGACAACATCAGGCACGATTACGCATGCCTGAAAATCATCAAATTCACCAGAGAGCATTACTCAAAGTGCATTGCGCTCTCTTTGAGCCATATCGCCATGAAAATGCCTTTTTTCCCTTCTCAATTCAGACACTCAAGGGCCTAGCCTCTCAAAAAAAAAAAAAAAAAAAAGCATTAGCGACGTGTCCCCTCCAAAAGCTGCCTTGCATGATCGCGCCTTATCTCTCGCTTCTTCGGCAAGCAGCAGTCGCCATGGCAACGCATCACTTGGGAGAGGAAAAAAAATACCCATCGGAAGAGGTAGTTACGGCGAGAGCGAGCGAATTGAAAACCGGCAAGTGTTTATCATCTTTACTCAGGCCCGGACGCGCGGGTACAGTTCGCCCCGTGAGTGACTCGGGACGTATCGATAGCACGGCGTGTGGCAGGTCGTCACACGGTCCCCTGGAACCTATCGAATGACTTGCAAGGAGGGTAGGGTTATCAATTCCGAGAGAGCGGATGCCCGAATGGTGCTAATTGGTCGATTTGTATTGAAAGCCCCGGGGAGTTGCCACAGGTACATGACTTCAGAGAATCAGATCTTTAACAAAACGGTCGGTACAGAATTAAAAACAACTTCTTTTTTTCTCCCCACGTTAAGACGATGCCGAAAACAACACTCGAATTCTAAACAAAATCAGACATCTTTCCTCAGGCCCTAAAGTTCCGTCTCAGTGAATACACAAACCATGGAAAAATAGTGAAAATCTCGGTTAAAGTCCCTTTTAATACGAGGTAGGTGTGATTTTGCAGACAGCAAGCATAACCTTGATTCCGATTCGGCCGCAGATCCAAACGCACGACAACGTAGGGACAGCCTCAGCCTCGCATTATCATGCGCATGCCGATATTAAATCACGCGTCCTAGACCGAGGCTTAATTCGAGTTTAATTTTCTTTTGTGCCGTTTAATTCAAGGCTGAACGCCTAGCTTTCACGGCAGTCCAACTTGCATAGCGCGCACGCAATAAAGTATTCTGTAGTGTGCTAGTTCAGTATTTGTTAACCCCAATAGCGCCTGTGACGTCACACAACATGGCGCTTGCCATGCACGAACAAAACGTGTCGATGTTTTGTCAAAAGAATTGTCAAAATTTGACATTTAAAACAAAACTGTTTATTTCCCCAAAGACAACCAGATCTTGCTGTTGTGGAAAACATGTACTGCGAAAGGAAACGTCTTTTTTATTTTTAAAATAAAAAAAAATCAGTTTGGACTCACAAGCAGTAGTCTCCGTACACCATCCCGTACACGATGAGATCGTCGCACATATCCAAGGCTAGCAACATCGTATGCCATCCAGTGGTCAGCCATGTCTTGGCCTGGGTCCTGATGTCAAAGGTCAAATAAAACAACCAAGATGGTGAATAAGTTACTACCTCATTTTAATACTAATAATGTTGTGCTTATGCGCTTTATACCAAAGGTCTCAAAGCGCTTCACAATTTTATACCCCTGTTCATCAGGCCATGAGACCAGTTCTTCTGCAGCAACTACAGATCAGCGCAATCTGCAGGTCCCTTCCATCACAGGTACTCCTGGGTGGAGAAAGGTAATTATGGTAAAGTGCCTTGCCCAAGAACACAAGCATCAACGTAATCTGGACTCTACCTTCACAGGTACCCATTTACACTCCTAGATGGGGAGAGGCAATTGTGGTAATAAAAGTGCCTTGCCCAAGAACACTAAGCATCAGCGCAATCTGGTCTCTAACCTCACAGGTACCCATTTATACTCCTGGGTGGAGAGAGGCAATTGTAGTAAAGTGTCTCGCCCAAGAACACAAGCCCCATATTTTCCGTCAGGGTTCGAACCGACTTACCGCGGCACATGAGTCGAACACCGTAACAATTGGGCCACAGCGCTCCACAAAACCGAAAGTCTTTGCGTGAGACAACTCATATCCAAGAGTGGACGCCAAACGAATATGGCGCCTAAAAATGCGGCATTCCAAGCACATGTTGATTTCGGTGTCTACGAATTGTTTGATCACGTGCTGCGTGCGTTACGAGTCACGTGACCCACTCACCTGGTGATGCCGGTCTCGTTGTGGAAGACCTCGTTGTTGTACCGCATCATGGCCAGCGTGTGCATGTAGAAGCTGACATTCTTGTACAGCTGCGAGTAGTTGAGTATCAACCGGTAGGCCGGGTTCTTGTAGACGTTGGTGGCGTACAGCCAGGCGATGATGATGTTCTCGCTCTTGGTCCTCTCGTACATGAAGTGAGTCTTTTGGTTGCTGGGCTTGTTCTGGAAGGTGGGCCGGAAGTTGGAGTGACCCACGACCCTGACGGTGGTGCGCGAGCCGACGTCTGCCTCGTAGCCCCGCGTGGGGGCGTCGTTCATGCGGATCACGCACTCCGTGGCGTCGATGGCTTTGCCCGCCCTCTTGCCTAAGAGCTGACCGGAGCTGGTCACCAGTGCGCATGTGTGGCATCGGAGTTCAAACGGCTGTAGTAAGGAGGACACAAAAGTATTTATAGAACCCGAAACTAACTGGAAAAGTTGACTAGGTTTAGTTTAATCAATTTGAGGTTGTACAAAGAAGTCTGAATTTGACAATTGAACTGGGGTCTCCTGGAACTCAATTGTCAACCTTTTAGACATAACAATACCTTGTGGTCTGGCACAGATATGGGAACCATCATCTGCTGCCGGTGCCTCTGGAACGTCTCGTTCTTGGGGATCTTCCGTAAGAGGTGAGGGTAGCACCGGGGGAACGGGCAGGAGAGCGGCCCGCGGGCGAAGAACGCAGCCCCGCCGCTGGATACGTCCGCTCCGGAGGTATCGACGTAGTAGTAGAAGAAGAAACAGATTAAGAAGGAGTAGAAGGAGGCGAAGAACAGCATGCTACATGGACCCTGTGAGGAAGAAAGCATCGGATCGAATATTAAAATTCAAATCTAGTATCAACATTTGCAAACCTGATGCAAACCTTTCAGCAGCAAAAGTGAAATTTCTCAAAAGTGTGTTGCCGTAGTAATGTCCTTTCTTGATAGTAACCAGCACTGTGTGGATAACCGAATCGGACGGGATATCTAGCGACATCTCTCCCACTTCTAACTGTAAGATGCTACGTTGCATCCTTGAAATTGTTCTACAGGTACTGTAATTGGATGTGCTTACGGGGAACGTTCACTTCTCGTTCCTCCACCGTAAACCTTCGCCGGCTCTACAGTATTTGTTGTATCCCTTTCATACAGTTTTTCCTTAATGAGAGGCTTGTTGAGGTATTCTTCACGTATCTTCCTTCGCACTGCCTCGCTCCATGCAAGAATCCGGCTGACACCTTCGAATGATTTACTTCAATGCAAGCAAAATGCTCAGCGGTTTCTACGTTCTCTCAGAATCTGTCTTTTTGTCCTTTTACATTTAGCTGCCATCTTGATGGACTGGAGACCAGCAGATCTCATAACACACGTGCATATGAGGCAACGGCCACGCGTGGTCTTCTATTTTATTGGTTGCTACAGTTGTGCGTTTTGGCTGTGCCGCCTCCCCTATACTTGGATTGGCCTACTTCTCCTGCACACTTATGCAGACCAGCAGATCTCCTAACACACATGTATATGAGGACAGGCAACGGCCTCATATGCTTCTACTATTTTATTGGTTGCTGTAATTATGCGTATTGGCTGTGCCGCCTCCCCTATACTTTGATTGGCCTACTTCTCCTGCACACTTATGCGTCACGCTTAACGAAGCACCCTATTGGTACGCGCGTAGATATTTAAATTAGGTTGACCCCTACGTCATAGGTCATTCTGACAATCAATGCACTGGCCGGTATATCAGACTTTAAATGGCCCGCCCAATTTCAGACTACCAGCTTCACTGGCTTTTGGACTTTCGGTTCTATAATAAAATAATTCAAGATTTATATACACTAGTTTTCAGAAACTATTAACATCATGTTACTTACGCAACTCCTGCCAGTGATTGGGTTCTGGAAGCACATGATGACGAGTGTCCCGCTGATCCATGGAGTCACGGACATCGGGCTATCGTGATCATAGTGCGCCCCCTCTTGTCCCATACGGTGTACTCGATTTCAGCCACAGAGTTCGCCTTGGTACAATCCATTAATTAAAGGTAGTCAGGAAACTAGACTGGCTGCAGCAATTCCCAGTTACGACGGACCTAGAAAACGAAAACACAGAGGACAGATAGTTTCAATGGATATATAGGGATACTCGTTACAGTTTGATTTGAACCAGTTGAATCAATATTATTATTGTAAATGAGGGTTGCTTTTTCCTGTCTAAACCATACCCGCAACGTCAGATGTTGTTAGTCATTTCTTATTTTAACTTTGCCTTAATTGTAATTCCTTGCCTTATGCAATGTTCAGTACTGTGTTAAGTAAGCTGCTTACAATCCTAAATGTTGTGAAAAGGGCTGCAGTTGGGATTGGAATCATTTGTCCGGCTATCAGTCATCATGGCAAGACCTCAGTTTAATGCTCAAGGGCAAATGATTCCAATCCCAAACCACATCAGCCTTTTTTCACAACATGCAGGATTTTACACAGCTTACATAACACAGCACTGAAATGATTCAGGCATTGAACTCGGTCACAGTGTCCTAAAACGTTGTTGTGCTCAATTGACAATTGTGCAGTGATGCGTGACTGAAATTAAATGAAACTCATAGGGGTTGAGGCCAAGGCTTAGGAGTATCTGCACAACCAACAATGTTCAAAATTGACCTCATGGTTTTGTAGTTTTAGTCAGAAGGGCACATTTTTGGGGACATATTGTATAAGAGGAAAATTCAAGATGATTTGGACCATAAAATTAAACCGGCACGAGTCGTGCAGTTCACTGGTTCTGTGAGAACATTGAATATGGTAGACAAGCCAGTAAAATTAACAGTTACTGCTCACCACCGCTTTGACCGACCATTTACTTCAAAAAAGGTTTTTAACCCGAAGTCTCCCCTTTAAATACAAAATCTTAGCTTAATGTGGGACACCTCAGGGTACGGCACAGTGCATATATTATTTCATCACTTAGGTGCTCATGTGGCCCGCAAGACGTGGCCGGCGCATATGTAATAGCATGGCGCAGCCGAGTCGATTAATTTGATGGCAATCTAAATGCATGAAATGATTTTCTCCGGGGATAATCTTTCTGCTCAGATTGCACGGAGAGGCCCTCAGGGAGTGCAGGGCTCGGCCATAATACGCGGGCCCGTTGCAAGCCGATCGCGGGCCACAAAGCCCCCGCAATCATGCTAATGTGTACATAGTGCACGGGGTAAATTTTAATTTGCCCGTCGTTTTCCCGTGGCTGAAACCATTATAATTCATTCCTTTATACTCAAATAACAAAAATGGCCGCACGGGGACTACGCTCACAAGTTCACGACGCCAATTTCAGTGTCTTATGAAATTTGACACTGTATGGAATCCGTCACCGTGCGCTATATATAACATGCAATCTGTAGCTGCGTATTCTGTGGCATGCGCAGTATAGTCAAGGAGTATCTAAATCACCGGGTACAATAATATTTTTACAATTGGGCAGGTGTTGCGTGGAAATAGGTCCATGAAATTAAGCGCCAGTTGCGCATACAAAAACGCCACTTATATCCAGCGGCATCAAATCCTCTCGAATACCTCTCGATAGGCCTATTACATTTCTGGGTTCCTTAACGAATTTCCAAACTCCAAGCAACTGAGAAACATCATCAGTATATCAACATGAAAGCTTAGAACAATTGAGGGAGTAAGAACCAGCCAAAGCAGGTGTTTTCGAATCCAGGTCATTTATTTTGTTCGGATAGGATTAATTATATAGTCGGGCTCCCTGCCAGCAGCTGAATGCATATTTAAACGGAGATGGATGTCGCCAGTCCAATATATTGTGAATATATTATAAACACTGGAGTGCAGGTAGCTGCAGTTGCATACTGCATCGTGGAAAGTGCATATATTAAAATGATATAATATAGTTTGAATATATTATATTCAAACTATACACGATCTATATGTTTTATCTTGGTCCTGCACGTCATTCTTTTACGGACTTTGTTATTTTATTTCACAACAATCCATCAGCATCGCAAACCATCAAATATGTATCAGATCTGTTCATCAATTTCTCGTATAAATTCATCGCAATTATCTGGTTTACTGCGACCGGCCGTGCTGGCTGCACGGCATGACGATGATCACAAGAGGAGCTCACGAAGCTGGAAAGAAATTTGATGTGAAAAACAAAAACTACAGCTATGCTATCTGCGAAAAAAGAAACAAACATGACCTATATTTATTTTATTATTTAGGTTTGTAGCGCGGCAAGCTTTTTCCTCATGGGGCGGATGAGCAGCATCCTTGCACGGCCTTCCCGGTGGACTAACAAGTTGCTGCTCGCTCGGAACACGCGCGCCTAAAAGGAGGTGATTTTTTTTATGGCTATCCAACACGATATGGTTGGAGGCCTCTTACGGGTACACGGATTATCATATCATACACAGAGAGGAGCACTCTACATGTGTTTGCTTTTCTTCTGGATGGAGGCAGGGGAAAAGAGGACGCAGGTTGAGAGTTAAAAAGGGACGGAGCAAGAGCAAGATTGCTTTGAAACCGTTTCTTGGTATTTGGAGCAGCCATTTTACACGTGCGTTCTATAAATTCGGGTCCACTTCTTTTCCTGTCCCTGTTACATTTGACATCAATGATTTTATACTTCTGATACATTTCTTAATGCAGTCGTCCTCCAAGAGTGATTTATGAATAGCAAACTACCTCCCCCCTCCCCGTCAAAATAGCCCATCCTTTAAAGTCATTCTTAATGATACAGTGCTTGAAAGGTAAATTGCACAATACTAATTGTACAAAACTAGAAAATGTCACACTTGTCCCTAAATCTATAGAATATCCCGTATATTCGTGCACGCCTTCAATGGTATAGTGCAAATCAAAAGTGTCATTGGAGGACACTTGGACGACATTGCTGGAGTGCGCCATGGGTAGTGTTAATTTAAAACCACGAACAGTGTTAGTTTTACACTGCAGTGTGAATGAGAGGACCGCTGTGAAACGCAGAGATACTAAATGTACAACATTGGGTTTTGCGGGTTATAGTATTTTATAATAAACATTGTTACACTGGCATGTTTAAAGTTTCATGTTCATAGATGATGGATATTTTCTTGTGGTATTGTTCCCTGACCTTACTTCAGACAAAACGCAGCAGTTTATAGACATGGGGGAATTGTCAGGTCGGGGAACCAGACTAGCTGGCTTGCACCCGTTCACGGTGTACAGATGTATAACCGATTGCAAACACAATGTGGACTATAGGGCAGTATTGAAAAAAAGGCATTTGATACTTGACAATAAAACTACATGTGCCAGCACACCAGGTGCCGTGATTTCACAAGATGCATAAGACTATTATTCACTTACAGTCAAGTGTGGGTATTTCTGTTTTCATAATAATTTGGTAGTTTTCTTTGTTGCTGATGTTCGCAAATGTTGTACATGTATAAGATATAGCTTAGATAGGAGCATGGAGCTATATAGCTCCATGATAGGAGCAGCCCCTTTATTTTTTTCTTCGGAGCATTCCAAGTCGCTGCGTGGAATGCTAGTTCGAGATATACGACCTACGCAGGCGTTGACTCTTTACGTCTGACTTTTTACCGAGAAAGGGTCTCGTATGGGGTCGTTCGTCATTCCCGTCGCCCCGGAGCCCGTGATGGATTAACTACCCATTGCCGAGATGTCGCACTGCCGCCATGAACTTCTAGGTTTCGATGTCTTGTATACCGGGGTTTGAAATGTCAGACTGGTACGCGAATAGATGAGGTACGGCGTAATGTTACATTATACTTCCGTGTTTCTTAACACATGTTGACAGCACATTGAAGGACGAGGGTCATGAACTATAAGCTTGGAATATTACATTCGGAGAACGGGAATGTGTGACCATGGAGCTAGGAACCCAGCTCCGTGGTGTGACGGATCTGCGGGGAGGGGGCAGGCGGTCAACTTCCTCCCCCGGCCGCAAAACAAAACGGAGAATTCTGATGCAGAAAAACGTAGCACGTGCCTGCTACATCCCCGCCCCCTTGACAGCTAGGCCCCCCCCCCCAGCCAAAAGCTGGATCCGCTCCTGGAACATAGGTATCACTTTCAGTCATGTGATTCAGATGAAGTTTTATTTACGGCACCGAGAAACGACTATTATGAAAATGTCTAACACCAACATGTTGTTAAGCATATGGGATTCAATACCAAAGACAGGTTGCCGGTATTTAAACGCTTGTAACTCGCTCTAACCTGGTTTTGGTTATATATATCATATTTGCAAACCTCAAAAAAAAAAACCTGCCAAATTATTATGAAATATCTTCCTGGACTGTAATGTAAGTGACTGTAAGTATCCTTTGAGTGGCATCGTGGTGTGCTGTCATTTTCAAGAAAAGTGGATATTTTTTTATATCAATTCCCAACGATGGTCGGCCGGCTTTTTCCACATACTACCCCAACTTTAAATTTGGTATGACCACTATTTGTGTGCAATTGATTAAACATCCGTGAACGGGAACACGCCAGCTAGTAAGTCTGGGTCCCTGACCTGATAATTCACCAACGTCTATAAATTGTTCTGTTTCGTTTAAGTAGGACATGGGACATATCAAATGTAATTTTTTTTGTTATCAGGATTATAATCGAGCCAATCGCAGATCAATCACAAGTCAAATCGCAATCAGTCTTAGGTAACGGAGAATGGATTCACCAACGTATAACTGCAGTAATTTTGAAGCCACTCAGGGGTCCTCATTTTCTCGAGGAGGCACTGAGTGGGTTTTCGATAGCTCGTTTCTGCCATTCTTCAGATTCTGCGGTGGGGTGGGGAAGGGGAGCAGGAAAGGCAGGACACAGACCACCCGACGGGGGGAGTGGGGACACGCCCCCTTAGTTACGCCACTGAATGATGAAAAAGGAATACCTTTATTACAGCTTAGTCGATAAGATTGTCATTCTCCGTGAGACTGCAATTGCGATTTTTTGAGAATTTTGATCATCTCGCATAACCTCCTGTTGATTGCTAATGTCAGAATTTTTCCTGATGATGTGACTGACCGAAGGCCTACAGCCATGCAACCGACGACCACTCGTCATAATATCAGCCCCATCTCCCCACAGATTCCCCTAGTCGTGTTTTTACGGGGGATTTGAGCTCAATCCGGAGCTGTTTGGACTGACAGGTCTCTGCAGCCTGCTTGATCCCCATGCCCGCCGGGCAAGTAATTAATTTCTAGGCGCGCCAGAGTGACACGATGTTATTTGTCGAGCTCCTATAGCCGGACAGAGCCGTTCGACAAGTTGCAGTTCGTGGGTGGAATTAGGAAGGGACACTGGAGCCTTTTAAGGCCCACACTGAAATAAGTCCTTCTCCATTACCTGTATTAACTCCCCCGCAATGTTTTCGTGTTCATTTGCTGCAAAAAAATCCCACCAGATTTCATTCCCCCCCCCCCCGTAAAAAGTGATTTGGATATGTTACAATGATGATTTTTGTGCCTCAAGATTGACACAAAATCGTTCTGTATTCTTTAGTAACATATTTTTTTCTTGTGAATTACTCGGTAGAAATTAAAATCAAAACGTTGAAGTGGAAATATCACTTCTGTTAAAATAAATCGGGAAAACATTTAAAGAAAAACATCTGTTTTTATCCTTCAACAGCAAAACATTGAATTTTTTTTCCTTTTTAAATTGGACATTGGAGCGCTTGCCGTGGTTCTTTCAGCCATGCGATTGCCTCGATTTAAATATCGTCAACCAGGAAAAACAAATCTATTTCATTTTTGATGCCTCAGTTTTGTTATTACTCCAATTAACACTTCCTAGAATTGACCGATGGAAATGTTTTTTTTCTCTCAAGAAACCAAAGTATAATCACTTACTTTCAAGCCCGACAAAGGAATGGTATGCAACTAATGAATGTTTATGAGTGCAATGGTAAGAATAATTTCCGCATGAAATTATTCTTTCCATTGCACGAATGTGAAACATTCATTGTTTGTTTTATACAACACCCGAATAAATCCTCGTCATCTGATTGGCCAGAGCCGCCAATAGTGTGACTGTGCAATCGAAGTTGATTTACCATGGAATAGAACTTGATTTTGTTTGCGGTACGGCCGTGCCGTGGGTTGGGACGAATAATTCAATGACATGTGATCAACGACCAACCAATCAGATGACGGGATTTATTTGAATGTATATCTTACACAATGAGTGAATGGAAAAATTGGATGCTACAAATTTCAAAAATCGTGCCTGACATCGTTTTAAATCTATTATAAACATTTTTTCCTGGTGCATTCTTACCATGTAGGAGTGTTCTTACTGATATCCTAATTGCCGTCCAAAATACCTCACCGGACACGTACGGATTCGTCTTACAGTTGTCTGTCTTGCAATTTATATATCAATGACCTTACCAGTTATTTGTACAAAAGAAACAACGTCCTTCTGGTCATGGCCTCGTGCAAGCAAAACATTGATTACTCAATCGTACAATAACATAGAGTATTTTTAGAACTTAGAAGAAAAAAAGCAAATTAATATCCGAATACATCCTGCGAAGTTTCTCATTTTGTTTTCGATTTACTATAAAGGCTGTGCTTGAAATTACACATAGGTCTATGTGAAGTGGCTGCCGCGCCACTACCATAGACTCGTGTGTAACTTCAAACCGTCGGCCGAATTCGGACACGTCCTTACACATCTCATTGCATGTGTAGCCCATTTGTGTACTTTCCCGTAATGGTGGAAGATTTTTCCCAGCACCACCCAAAGATCCAACTCGCCCACCTCCTAAACACCTCAAACGCCGACGACTTACCGCTCTGAGCCGTACCATCTCCGTCGCCAGTTCTGACAAGGATATTAAATTCCCATCACTTCGTCATCAACTGACACTGTGGCGTTATACGTGAGACACTATCACTCGGTTGATTACACTGTTCTTATGCTGTCATAACTTCACCTGCCTGCCCCCGTCTTTGTGTCACTCCCGCGTGCATACCATCAGTATGGCATGTACATGATAAAACTAGTCTTGTTATTGTGAAGAACAGCATCTAATATTGCGAATTCCTGTCGCATATTTATCCAACGGTCCGTATTATTGTGAGAGTGCTAGGATAGTGCGCCGGAGTACGGCATGCATATACTGTATTTATACAAGGGGTGATTTTTTCCCCCCACCAAACATCAAGAGCTCAGAAAATGCTGAAGTCAAGCCAGCGTGAAAATGAGCGGCGAGCACCGGCGGTTGACGGTGGCTGACCCCTCCATAAACTCGTCTCGCCCGGGGCTTGTTTTATCCAACCTCACGGTCCATCTCGTGACCCGTGGGCGATGTTTACATCGACCTCGAACCGTCTGTCGCCATCACCCCACTTCTAAACATGAAGGGGGTAAAAGTCGGACCATCAGCTTGCCCCGTTGAATGCAAAATTTGCCGAGCACTGCTGTAGTACAACCTCGGAGAAGTAGGCCGGCTGCTTTTGTGGTGCACTGCACACAATTATTATTCAAACTCCAAGGGTGAGAGACCACGCTGAAGCGGAGCGCAGTTTAACCAGGGCAACCTCCGCTCTCGATCTCGGCCCACGTACTTTAACAATACAGCTTGATTACTGTTGGGCGTAGGACTAAATTCCGATGAGATATCGACGAAGAGAGTAAACAGCCGGTTTTGTTTGTAAAGCAAGAGATGAAGGAGGTAACTATTCGCTACACGGCCTACATGCCGAACCACGGATGTCCGAATCGTCTGGCCTCGGAGACAATCGGATCTACATTGGCATCACAACAGAAACAGTGCAAATTATCTCAGATCTTAAAACGCGAGACAACTCGCAGTGACAGCGGTGTTTTCACTCTCCCCGGCCGCCGGAGAGTAAGATAAAACGAGACGAAAATTACTCTGTCGTCTGTTAACTCCTAAACTCAAACGATGACGTGCACCGAGTACTGCATCACATTCTGTGTTGTAGCTTAGACACGTCTCGGCTGGTTATGGACAGGGCATAGTGATACCTAACGGTTGAGTACAGCGAGTAAGGCGCGCATCCCTCATTGCAATACCGACTCCAAGTCACAAAACCCCGCCGGCAAATATTGACGGATAGCCTGGTGTATTAAAGGTAGACGGTGGGATTTGTAAGTTGTCCTCTTGAAGATAGCTCAAATTCAAGCCGACATTAATTCCAGATTTTGTCAAAGCTGTACTAGGATTTGCGGTAAATCACCCACTCCTATGAATTTCCATCGTTATCAAAATATCATTTTCACGATTGACGCCTTGAGCATGATGGGAACTATAAGGTGTCGTTGAAACAGGTCTTAAAACCGAGAAGACACTGCTCACGGTGAGACGGGGGAAGATCAAACACAAATCCTCCTAAATCCCTAAGATGCTGCTCGAGGCGCATAGAGAAATACAGGTTTTGCGCATGCGCCGAACAGTCCCAATTCTTTCCCACACTGCTGCCCAGTAGAGGGCGCTGGGGTTATCTATATATATAAGAGAGAGTTTAACTCGGCCTCCGAGACGATGTTTGCTCATGAAAGGATCCGAGACCGCGGGCTCCCGCGGCGCCAAAATCGCTCCACGTCCGTGGAAAAATGCGGAGGGTGTCTTCCGCCGGGTCGGACACTTCGGGTCCTGATTTTCCCGTACGGACCGGCGATCCGTTTCGTCGATTTTTCGTGAGGAATTTTTTCGCAGGAATTTGCCGTCGTGTGCGCTTTCACGTTGACTGCCTGGCCGCCCCCTGTGCTGGCTTTTCTGCGTGTCTAGACTATGCGAGGTCAGCGAGGTCAACGTAGGGGTTTCGTTTACGTGTTCTACTCGGCCGTACTGCAAAAGCGTTCACCAAACGTTAGTATGGGGTGACCTTGGCAAAATATTTTTTCTCCATGGTGCGTGGCCACCAAGTGTTCCAATCTTTCCTGTGCTTTGCTTGCCGCCCCTGCGCCGAGTGCAACGAATACTCAGAAGGACTACACATTAGTATGCCTAGCGCGGTCTGACCAATCGAAAGTCTACACTGCGTGGTACTTCCCGGTGTCACGGTCTCACTTCTCCGGCGTGCTAGCTTCTCCGGGTTGATTCGGCGGATAATTGAGCACGTTACAGTGCACGTTACATGAGCACGATTCATGCTCATGTGTCCGCTGTGCTTAGTTTTCCTCGGGCTGTTTTCTGAAGTCTACCAAGCCCATTCATAACACAGCGAGGGATACCCAAGAATGTGTTATGTAACATCACTTCCTGTGGGTCAAGTCATTCCATGGTCTTGCAAGCATTCTGATTTATGTTCCCAGCGTACGTCATGCATGTGTGCGTTCATGGAGGAATAATTAAGGACGAACTCCTTGGTCCGTGTTCCTTTCTCGTTCGTGGTCCATTTTGTCCTCATTTTTGCAACCACGGCTTAAAATAAATGTGCATTTCAAGTCTTTAATATTGGGAGTTAATAGTGCGCGCCACGAAAATTCTATGCATACAAATATCTTACGTTCACAAGTACGTACAGCCCCGAAGAACTCGATCGGCACACTAATACAGTGACGAAAATGTACACTACTGCGCAATTTTGTGCATGCGTGTTGAAGCGAAATTTCCCTTTTGGAGAAGCTAGCACGCCGGAGAAGTGAGACCGTGACACCGGCTATGCGTAAAACCGTCACTGGCAACGCGTACTGCAGCCTGCTCCACACCCTGCAAACGAGGTTGGGTCTACGGTGCTCGCTATTTGAAGCGCAAGCATGTGACGTCGCGTGATAGAGTGCTGTTGCTTCCATAATGTGTTTACAGCTCAATGCATCCACCAAGGCTGACCGTTGTGAGTTCGCTGCTCGCCACGTATAATTCAGTGTCGCGTTATAATTTCAGGGGCCTGTTTGGGATCAACGAAGGATCGATGCATTGCTTCAAATACCGCGATCTTAAACGCAGTCACAAAAAAATCGACAAAAAAAGTGTCCGACCCGGTGGAAGACACCCTCCACATTTTTCCACGGACGTGAAGCCGCGGTCTCGGATCCTTTCAGGAACAAACATTTCTCGGAGGCCGAGTAAAACTTCCTCTTATATAGATGGTTGAACCAACTTGAATAAAAGTTGAATCGACTTTTTCCTCGCAGACGGTCTCGCAAATTGTAAGAAGTTCAAGTTTACGTTTGTTGAAGAGTCCAATACTGAAACTTAATTATGACCTTCCTCCATGATTCAGACCGTTTGTAATTTTATGGTACACTCAACATTTTCATTTCAAATGACACCTTCACGTTTAATTGCATTATGATTTATTGTCAAAACTGTACAATCAGCATTCGCCTGTGTACTACAGTAACCTTTTCACTACGTTTTCCAAATGCGACTGCCTCACAAATGCGACTGATTTTATTGCTCAGAATACATGTAGCTGATTCAATTACTCAAAACTCAAAACTTTAAAAGATGATCTTCTGCCCAAATTGGTTTTAGTAGTCAGAAATTGCCTCAGATCACACCACAGAAATTGCTTTACTATATAACTCCATGTCTCCCAACTATATCCCCCATTTACATTTAACTCCCCACATTTTCATCCCCAACACTATACGCCCTACCCGATCTATGATCGGGTAAATCAGCTTGTTAATTAATACCCAGAAGTGCAAGTTTTGAAATCAATTCCATATACGACTTCCGAATACAAAGATCAGTGATCAGAAGGAGTTTGCTGCGGAAGTTTGTTCAGGGATGTATGTCCGAAGAGGAACATATAAATTGAAGAAAAACCGTCAGCACTTAATATAATTAATAGACCTTTATCATACTGCCATAATTTCAGTCATGTTCCCTGTATTCACTATCGGTAGTGAATGATTATGTTTTTTTGCAAAAAAAGGAACCAGACTATTTTTTTCTTCCAGCCTCGCTCATTACTCGGACACTCTCGATAGAAGTGACATTTAATTGAATGTACACGAACCATCGGTACCGATGGTTCGTGTACAAACCAGAATGAGCCAATAAGACAACAGCGCCGATGGTTTGTGCACTGACAGATACAACCAATGAGAGAGCATACAATCACTGGTGGTCATCGGCCCAGTGACCTTGCCTAGCTCAGCTATCAGTGAGATTTACGTAACGTTGCGTAACAAAGTGTATGTGGGGAAACTGTGGTCAGGGCCCTGGCCCTGCACAAGGCCATGCATGTGCATGCTATCTTAATATGTTAATGTAACGTACACTTTGTACAGTTGAAACCTTATATTAATTGCTTCTATTTCCAGACATTAAGGTTTGCTGCATGCACTATGATATATTACTTGGACATTGTTGTATAGCAAGGACCTATGGTTTAACCATGGAGGAAGGAATAGAAAAATACAACTTGGAAAACGATAATCTAAACGAGAATATGCTGAAATGTAGCGCCCACTGAGAAAGAGAACTGAAGTTGTAATACATGCATGTCAACCGTGCAGACAAGTTCTGGGAGAGAATATTCAACCAACGGCGAGATTACTTACACCATGGAGGATGGAACACCTCCATGCTTACACAAGCTAAAACTATAAAAGATTTAATGTTTTCATATTCCTTGCTTTATGTTATTCCAAATGGTCCGGCCGTGATTATTTTAATTAATCTGTTATTACTGATCATTAATTTTTGTCAAACCTGTTTTATAAACCAACAAACAATCAATTGTTGTTCTATGCATTTTAACTGGACTGGTGGTATTACCATTAAATCCCATATTCAAGGCATAAATAGATATTTGTTGATGTATGATGTAACATTGCATGGCGCCGCCACTGACGTGGTGTACTTTGCTTGTTCGTCTGTCGCGCTATCTAGAGCAACAGTTTTGTACTGAACTTTCACAAACACCGGTATAATGTCATCGAGTTCTAAACACTCCCGTTCCTGAATCACGAGTTAATCCGATTCATGTTACAAAGTTACAACAAAACATTATTTCGACATGATTTTCCTATTTTATTGCAAAGTGCATGGGTAAACCCTTTGAAAATATCCCCCCAAAATGAGGAAATAATTTTCTGACAAACTTCTAGTTGGGTATATAAGTAGATCGAGATAATAATGGTTTATCAGATTTTATCAACTTTACAGAATTCTTCAATGGAATTTTCCGATATTTATTCAAGTGCGCCACGTTAGGGAACATTCAGCCGTTTGTGTGCCCAATTTCCGGATGCCACCGTTTTTGAATTTCGGAATATAATCTCATGACACCGAAATAGTTTACAGAGGTATAAACCGCCGCAGTAATAAGGTGTAAGTACCAGTATTTCACGGACTGAATTTGAAGTTTATCAACAAATAAGTTTGGCAACACTACATGAGGAAAGTCAAGGTAAACGTCGAAGTGTGCCAAGTTAGGAAACACCACTATGTAATATATTAAGGAATTGATAGGGTACTGGTTTTTAAGAAATATATTTATAGACTTTGAGCCCATTATTTTTAAATTAGAGATGAAGGAAGGGCATTTCCAAAAAGCAGAGCTTGTCGAATAGGAATCCCCTATAACATGAATTAATACATACGTTTAATGAAAAAAGCAATTGCAAACAATTAAACATGTGAGCTGCACATGCCCCCCTCCACCAAAAGCAGTTCCTTTGCGCCACCATATTCCATGGAGCACACTTTCATGATATAATTTTAGAAATGTTGATACTGATTTCCGGGGCGGGGCAGATACGTGTTCCCTCACGTCCCCCTCATTTTGGCGACGGATAAACCTAACCCAGCGTAGTTTTTTTTACTTTTGATGTAACGAAGGAGAAATCAAAAATGTGGGTTTTTTTACCCTAAAAGAGCCGGGGGCGGAATTCGCCACCCCCTCGACTTTTTCCGCGATAGCCTTTAAAAAATTTTTTTCGCAACCTGAGCTGTTATGACTTTTTAGCCTTGAGCCTTGCGCATCTTTTGACAACAAAAAAAATATAAAAATCAGACCTGGGTTGTTGCGCAAACTGAATTTTCCCATATACGTAGCGTAAACAAACCAGAATAACCATTCGTACATATGAATAATTAATTAGCCATAATTCCAGAACCCTTTGCCCTATAATCATGAAATTTCTTGGGTATATTTATGAAGAGTTGCTCTATGCATTTTCTTCGTCACTCGGGGGAGGGGGCGTGAATTTGCAGCATGTTAGTGCCAAGAGAAGAAAGGGGTGCGGGAAGGCAAAATAGGGTGCGGGCGTGAATTTGCAGCATGTTTGTGCCAAGAGAAGAATAATAATATGAATAATTAATTAGCCATAATTCCAGAACCCTTTGCCCTATAATCATGAAATTTCTTGGGTATATTTATGAAGAGTTGCTATATGCATTTTCTTCGTCACTCGGGGGGAGGGGGCGTGAATTTGCAGCATGTTAGTGCCAAGAGTAGAAAGGGGTGCGGGAAGGCAAAATAGGGGTGCGGGCGTGAATTTGCAGCATGTTAGTGCCAATTACAGAAGAATAATCATTCGTACATATGAATAATTAATTAGCCATAATTCCAGAACCCTTTGCCCTATAATCATGAAATTTCTTGGGTATATTTATGAAGAGTTGCTCTATGCATTTTCTTCGTCACTCGGGGGGAGGGGGCGTGAATTTGCAGCATGTTAGTGCCAAGAGTAGAAAGGGGTGCGGGAAGGCAAAATAGGGGTGCGGGCGTGAATTTGCAGTATGTTAGTGCCAAGAGAAGAATAATCATTCGTACATATGAATAATTAATTAGCCATAATTCCAGAACCCTTTGCCCTATAATCATGAAATTTCTTGGGTATATTTATGAAGAGTTGCTCTATGCATTTTCTTCGTCACTCGGGGGGAGGGGCGTGAATTTGCAGCATGTTAGTGCCAAGAGAAGAAAGGGGAATCCGCCCCGGCTGTGAGGTGGTCAAAATAACCCGGCAACAATGTTACCAAGTGGGCAAATAATTGTTAATTAAAGATTTGGTCAATTCAATAAAAGTGTCAGTCATGCGTAATGCGCAAGTATGAATTTAGTGTATTGTACACTCCATGTTCCAACCTTTAATCATCTTAAAGTTACAATTATTCCTTAAAATATAGCATAAACAGTCATTTTACTCTTCTTTGTATTATTTTTGTGTTAATTTGTTGTTAACAGGTATAATGAATCTAATGCGTAATGTCAGCCACGGTAATGTCAGTCACAGAGGTTTATTTGCATATTTAAAGAAATCATGAAAGTTTTGCACATTTACTACATGTGTTGGTTACCCTATAAGCTAAAATGCTCGTATGGATTTAAATACGTAGAAATTTTAACTTGAAAAGAAATTTGAAAAACATGTGTGACATTTTTGGTTGCATCGCTTTTTGTAATGTCAGTCACGACAGTAAAATACCACTCTAATTGGAAAAACTGAACATGAAATTTCAAATTTCCAATACCGTATTGTGTATTCAGGTCCCAGTAACTCCCATGCCAAACAATGGTTCAGTTGGCTTTAATTGTTTACACATAAGAGCTGATTTGATATTCAAAATTAGTAAAAATGTAATGTCAGTGACGGTCTTAGGCTTAGTGTAATGTCAGTCACAAAAAACGATGCTTTTTCCCATAAAAGCATTCAGGATAGCAATACAAATCTGCCCTTCATTGTTTTCTTAGCACGGGGTCTGGGTATATCAACTTCTGTTGTTGACAGACGAGGCTATTTTAATTGGGTGTTATTTGTTTTATATTAACAGGCATATTCATTCAAAAATTCATGATTTCCCCCCCCCCCCATCTTACTACATGCGTTAGTAACCCTATTAGCTCTAATGTTCTAATGGATTTTGATCTGCAGCACTTTTAACCTGAAGAGAAATTTGAAAAACATGTTTGACATTTTTGGGTTGCATCGCTTTTTTTAATGTCAGTCACGGCACCAGTCAGGGCTCTGGAGTGCTCTGAAACGTGCAAAACTAAATCAGGCCCACTTTACTCACAGTTTAGCCAGCAAATTTCTGCAAAAATTCCACTGGGGCAAAAAAAATGTCCTCAGTATTTCACCAACCAAGTTTGCAGACTCAATTCATTTTTTAAAGGAGACTTTTCTTTAATATTTTGCGCATGAGAGGGAAGTCAAGTGATTTCAAAATGGGGCTAAATACTAGACTGGTACATGTTCAACCATGGTCCAACTATTTGAAAAGACTGACCTCTTCATTCAAAGTCAATAGTCTGGTGGCTTGACTATGGAGAAATGTGTAGTAAATTGAGACTAGTTCCCGCTAGTTCCCGTTTTGGGACTCTCATACACAGTATTGAGAGTCCCAAATTTTCGGACTATCACGGCACTAAACAACCCCCAAAGACAAAAAAGCTAACCATGAAATTTCAAAGATTCAATACTGTATTGTGTATTTAGGTCCTAGTAACCCCTTTGCCAAACATGGTTCAGTTGGCTGTAATTGTTTAGACATTAGAGCTGATTTGATACATGTAATGTCTGCCACGGTGGAATTGCCCAGATAATGAAGACATTAAATCCTGTAGCTTGTGTAGGTAATCTCGCCGTCGGTTGAATATTCTCTCCCAGAACTTGTCTGCACGGTTGACATGTACATGTGAACTCCAGTTCTCTTTCTCAGTGAGTGCTACGTTTCAGCATATTCCTGTTTAGATTTTCGTTCTCCAAGTTTCCGTACAACCATGTCCAACTAATATATTAAAGTGCAAGCAGCAAACCTTTGTCCAGAAATACTAGAAGCAAATAATTATAAGGTTTCAACTGTACAAAGTGTAGGTTACATTAACATATTAAAATAGCATGCACATGCATGGCCTTGTGCAGGGCCGGGGCCCTGACCACAGTTTCCCCACACACACTTTGTTACGCAACGTTACGTAAATCTCACTGATAGCTGAGCTAGGCAAGGTCACTGGGCCGATGACCACCAATGATTGTATGCTCTCTCATTGGTTGTATCTGTCAATGCACAAACCATCGGCGCTGTTGTCTTATTGGCTCATTCTGGTTTGTACACGAACCATCGGTACCGATGGTTCGTGTACATTCAATAAAATGTCACTTCTATCGAGAGTGTCCGAGTAATGTTTGGTTACGTTGATCTGAATTGGAAAAGAAATCAAGATGGCCGCAACATGATATTGGTCTATTAAATCTTAAGATGAAACACACATACACAAATCAGTGTAAAGGTATAGCAACATCTTCAGAAATATTTATCCTGAAAATGGTGTTCAACACATCTGATTGTAATCTACAACAGAATGTGAATTTGCTTTAAAGCAGCAGCCACAACAAAATCCTCATCATCTCCTCCTCCCCCTCATCATCATCGTCTTCACCCCCCCCCCCATCATCGTCATCATCATCATCATCATCAACATCAACATCTTCATCATCATCATCAACCAACAAAGCAAAACAAAGCAAGCCTTCTCCTGCTAAGTTCCACTTAATGGCGTCAGTATACAGCGCCCTCAAGCGACCACAATGCCCTTTACAACTTATCACCAAAGGAAGGCCTTTGTGGTTATGCATGAGAAACGAAGCCATGCCAATCCTCGGGGCTTGTACGCGGTCGCAGATAGATTAATCCAGCGTCATCGTAATAATTCGAACGCCCGCCATCACATCCGCATCTTCATTACCCGAGATATCGCCCCGGGGGTAGGGGGTCTTGTGGAGTTGCCAGCGACCGTCGTTCCCATCCCACGGGGTCGAGCCGGCGCGATTACATCCCGACTGTGCACCGCGCGCCGTGACCTGAAAACTAAAAACATACCGGCTCGTCTCTCAAATCCGAGTTTCATTTCAGCTGCGGCCTCAAGTCGGGCCCCTAACTATATGTTTAAGTATTATCTTTCGTGCTCAAACCAAACAACATTGTGTTAGTTTTCGTGTTCCATAAAAAAAATAACCCTGAGCTGGAATTTCCGAAATCACAGAGCTCAATTTGAAAAAAAAAGCAAAAAGCCGACGCCAATGCTGCAAAGTAAGCCGTAGCTAGAGGAATGGGAACGGTCAGAATCACAGCTCAGTTCAGCATAGGAAACAATATTTTTTTTAGCCAATAAATAACTGTGGTAATTACAAATCAACCGAGAACGGTCACAGGCGGAAAAATATATCACGATTATTTTGTCGTTTTTGTTTTGTTTGTATAAATGTCGTTACAGCTATATTATACAGTTTTAGTTATACAGTTTGTTTTGACATATAACACCATATATATCACCAATATCAATTTTGCCCGTTAAACCATTAAGTATTAAAATCGAAAATGAAAAGAAAATACAAATTTCTATCACTGAAAGGTAATAGACAACATTTGTTTTGCTATAATTTTCAGAAATGGATGGATTTGGGGTTAGTATTTTATAGCAAATATTGTGTTCGTGGATGTTGGACTAAAAAAACAAGGCAACACTGCAAGTTTGTTAGGCTGGTTCCCTTGACCCCCTACTTGACGGAGCAAACCTTACAGATGAGATGCCGAGGTGGAGAGGAAGAAGAAGCCATGGCTAGCACCCGTTTACGGGAAGTGCAACTGTAAACAAACAACAAACTTTCTGGACTTCTTATTAAATTGGGGGAAGTACTTGAAAAATAGTTTATTTCCAACGATGGTCGGCCGACCATTGTTGGAAATTAATACAAAATTCCACATTTCGTGTAAATGACGGCACACCAGGTGCCATGATTTAACAGGGTGCTTGAGGCTATTAGATGTTTGCAAATCATTATTACCTATGATAAACTGACCAGTATGCCATTATATTCTACACATGACATAGATCATCCATCACATTTTGCCCATTATAACATGAAATATGCAAATCTAAAATGAAAAGAAAAAGCAAATTTCTACCAGTTAATCAAGGCAATGTTTTAAGATGTTGATGTGAGATGTCATAATTATGGGGGAGTCCGAATATGTCAATATTACCTTTCGACGAGATCGAGGATCGTATTATTGCAATGACTCGCAACTGGCGCCGGTGAAGGAAACGCTCGCCGGACGCCCGCGAGTGTTTTATTCAAAGTCGAGCTCGAGTCTCGTGTATGACCGGCAGCGTTTGGGCCAGAATGAAAACGAACCCTCGACGACGTCAGATAATGTCGAATCGAGAAAGGCTTTTCAAATGGAATAAGAAGGAACAATCCTTGTACGGGCCCCAGAACCCCCAAGGCCCGGTTCGTGCAGCTCTCGCAGTTATAATTCCTTAAAGTGAGTTCGGTTATGAATTTTAATATATTAAATTCACCGGTGTTTTGCCTGTTTTGTATGTTTAACTGTCGGGGACAGTACCGCAGTGTTTTCTTGATTATCATGGGAGATCAGTCACTGTAGCTCTGAATTGGGAAATTTACACAAACTTTTAGGTTCCGGTGAACTTGTGTTTTTTGCTTCGGTGTTTATTGCAATTTTTTTACAAGCAACAGACGTGTATGAACTATAATTGTACCAGAAATGGCGTGCGCGCATGCGCAAGGCCGTAGTTTTGTGTGGGAACATTTTAAAACAAAAAAACATGTATGGGAACAATGTATCACAAGGACGCATGGGATATTGCGGTATGTCTTTAAAAAGGTTATTTTGTGTTCAAATATGCACCTGTTCATGGTGCCTTCAGGAGACAATTTGTCGTCCTAGATTATACCTTTGGGAGATACCGAACGTTAGGGAGATGTTCAATGTCTCCCTAATGTCACAGCTCCTATTTAGAGGCAAAATTTTACCGTCGCAAATAGGCTGGATCGATCGCTCGTGGTCCAAAACATCAATACACCGAAATTCGTGAGGGTACGGTAAGGTAAAATAGGAGTTAGGTGTCATTAAAATTGGAGAAAAAAGTGTGCACAAGTCTATGGGAATGTCTCCCAAGTGACCCATTATCGCTAAATATAATTATTTGAATTATAATTACAGAACTAGTGTATATCACATCAGCGAGTGAGTAGCTACAACACGACAAAATGTCGAATACTAGTAACATTCTCCAACTGCACCGGTTATTTAATAAAAGAGCAATCTATTATTAGATTGAGTATTAAACGCAGCAACCTGTACAGCGCACACTGATACAAGATTAAAATTGTCAGCGTTTTATCCAATTGTGGACAGCGATTATGGAAGATAAGTAATTCATGCGTGCTAGTGATGAAATTTTAAACCATATCTCCCCGGTTGAAATTCATCCGCGTTTTCCCCCTGGCTTTTCATATTTTCATCAAAAGCGCTCCCGATCCCCTGGGTTTACGTATTGTGTTTCACTGTAATCAGAGCCCGTTACATACAAAACGCGCGAAGAGGAAACGTGCGCACGGGGAGATTGAAGCATCGCAGCGTGAAATCTGCTGGTGGACATGCGGGGCAATTTCACCGCAGAGCCCCCCTTCGCCCTCCGCGCCCGTCTGCGTCGATTGATATCAAACCAAGACCTGTCTCGTGGTATATATGCGTGCGACGTCGAGTGACGGTGGTCACTCGGGGGTGAAATTCGCCGGATTGGAAATGAAATTAACTGACCGGCCGGGTGGCATGGTCGATGGCGTTGCGCAGAAAGCCGAAGCGACATGTGGAAAAAATATACACTCCGAGGAGTAATATATCTCAACACTTGACAGTATAGTTCAGTGAATATCTCATGTTACAATCAACATGGCCCTAATCAACATATAGGGCCTAATTGTGTGAAGGTTAGGCTTATATTCAATTAATGTATCCAGTCTTCGGGGAATCAGGTTGGCGTAGCAGTACTTTCCTCCTCTTCCAGCACCGAGTTAATTGTTAAAATGTTTACATGTTAAACGGAGTTTAACCACACAACATCTCGATTTCTTCCGCTCCTGGTGAGCAATTTCATTCTGTTATAAAAGATCCTACACGCTGTCAGTTTGTCTGTGTGTCACTATTTTAATAGTTAATTAAACGGCAATATTTTGAGACAGAGTACCCAATGCTCACAACAATTCGGATTACAAAAACTCTGACCTGATTTTCCCCCTTTTAATGATAGTTCATTCAAAATGCAGGACACTGCAAGTGTAAAATTAGGCCGACGAATTGCAAATTGTGCGCCTGAATTCGGAAATACCATTAACTAAATTAACAGCCCTCTAGCCTTGCACGATTTACGTGCATGTGAATACTCCCCACACAGCCCGTGCTATGTGACAGGAATTAAATGAAACGTATAATATATATCCCAGACAAGCCTTTGGGGCTAATGAAATTATATTTCACCAGCGGAATGTGCGGCTGCTTTCTAGACTAGGTCATACGGCTGGAAACGAGGTTATGGAAATCCACGTCATTAAGCACCGCAGCATATCGATCTACGCAGTTTCTTCTCTTAACATGAAATGTGGATTGGTTATTTTCTCATTTCTTTTTTTTTTGTGGGTACGCGCGCAGCAATGAAAAGAATGAGTATTTCTTGTGGTGTTGTAAACTATGATAATTATGTAGTTCTTTTTGGTTTGTGTGTGTGGGTGTGTGGGGGGGTGGGGAGGTGTTCAATTTCCTCGCAATCTATGCCTCTAATACGTCCCAATCCTCCCAGATATAAAACAAAAACCAAGATGGGACGACATTTTCAGAATCCCGGATTTTAAGAAAGAGAATGTGATACTCCTTTTAATTAACACGTTCATTCAATAAATTCTAAATATATATTTATTGATTTATGTACATAATGGTTAGTAAGAGGCACTTTTTAATTCTCTGATTTACATGAATTATCGATCCACCGACGAGATAATGTTAAGTTACCTTTTAAATTGTAATAATTCTGAGTGTCATTTTAAACTATTTTAGCAGCAAGTATATTTTTCAAATAAAATTGATGTTATAACATCCGCCAAGGAGGCTGTTTTCATCGGATTTTGTTTGTTGGTTGGTTGGTTTGTCTGTTAACAAGATAACTCAAAAAGTTATGGACGGATTTGCTTGAACATCTTTAGGGGTGGTCCTTGGTACAAGTACAAATCGATTAGATTTTGGAAGTGATCCGGATCTGGGTCTGGATCCAGGACTTTTGTAAAGGATTCTTAACATTTATGCGAGTATTTCTTTTAGGTGTACTGACAATATGGCGTGGAATTGTTTAGCCTTGGCGGAGGTTTGCGCTGTCTGAGTGCTTTTCCAGTTATTTACATGTATTATGTATGTTTAAATGAACACGAGAACCACTGCACTTTCTATTGTCTACCTAACCTCTGTATACATAGCAATAAAATAATCTATCTATCGGTCCATCCTTCCCACGTACACAATAAGAAAGTTATTATATTTGTAAGATATAATATTATTTCTCCATATGGGTGCATAATATTTTCAGCACATGGGAATACGCGGAGTGCCATATTAACGCGTGGTTGCACCGATTATGGACATATAATAGTATTAGTCATTCACGCTGACATGAAGAGACACGGTTGCATCGCGTTATCAGACGGCTCATATTCGTCTCGAGTCGAACAAAAACCTGTCGATGTTTGCAGAGGAAACTGCAACATTTTTAAGCATGGCGTGGACATAGTACTGTTAAGTTGTAACACGTTAGGGATTTCTTGCGAGGGGCTAAGTACAATATAAGCGGATCAATCTTGATTAAATTGTCTTAAATTGCTTAAAAACATGCAAGCCATTTCTCTCCAATTAACACGCTACAAGAAAGCCACTTTAACACTGGATACAAATAGGTGCTTATGGCACCATGTTGTATTTCTATTTTAGGTTTTTGCCCTATGATAAAATCAAAACAAATATCGCAACTTTTGCATTTACAAGAAAAACATTTGGGAGTAAAAGCAAAAACAACCTCAAGACTAATTGGTAATGTTGTTATTTGATTGTGGTGTAACTGCAGGCAGTTTCGATTTAATACGCACCCATTTGCAACATCGAACTGCAATTATCCCGGTTAATCACCGCCAGCAGCCGTTGACAATGACGTCTGTTGATTCATAATGGGGGGAAAGGCTATAGTGTATACGACTGTTTGCGGTACCACGCATCGGAAATCACATCTCCAATTACGCGTTGTTCAAAATATGAGAGGTCGGGATATCTGATCTTGATTTGTACTGCCGTCGAGACGGCTGTGCCATTACCGGGGGGGGGAGGGGGTCATTCGGGTCAAAGGTCAGTATCGATTGAACTTTTTTATTGACATTGAACGAGGCAGCGAGGTGAAATTCTGGACGAGGCGATTTGCATCCTCGCGTGCGAGTGCAAGAGTGCATGTATGTCATCATTGAATTTCATATTGCTCTCTCCTAGCACAGATGATGCGAGCATGCCGATCACATCTCCTGGCTCAACTCAGGAATTATGCAAACCAGCAAGGATCGATCGGGCTTATTCAGAATTCTCTCTACTCTTTAGAAAACATGCTCAGAATGTTCTTTTGAAAGGACATTAAACCAAATGGATTGTGTTTTGTTTTATCAGTGTTTTCATTATGAGGTACATGTACATTACGGATTCCTACTTTTCGAGTATTTGTTTTTTTTTTGTTGGACGTTGTTGAGTGGTCGGGCACAACCCGACCACTGTCTAAAATTGTTCTGATCAATCTTCTTTATTTGGTTCAACAAACGCGAACCTCTAGTTGTAATCATTATTGTCGATTCGTTGAAATGTATCGAATTTTGACGAAGAAGGTTAACTTAACTGCTTTTTTCGTCATTTTTTTTTAGTTTTTTTTAATTTAACAAACTGAAATTAACATGCGTGCTATGTTACTTAATTAACATCTTCATGTCTTCAAGCTCAGCATATACAAAATTACAGTTCAATAAAAACAATGCAATTTACCCTTCCTGCAGTACCGGGTGCACATTTTCGCGCTGGAATTAGTACGAGATGGTAATATAGGAGAATGATGTGGTATACCCCAGGCTTAACGGGTGGTGCATGGAATCAATATGTCATCTTTATTTTATGACCGAAACTTGTGTTCTGAGCCAGATTTTTACAAATATTTTTGTCGTTTTATCTCAAAGCTAAATTCTGTGAAAGGGCCCACAAATTAAGTGTAACGAGAGACAAATATTCAGTTTATTAAACGATCACTGAGTATTGTACAGGTCAAGCCGGTGTCAAATTAGGGTCAAATAAAGGTCAACTCAACCTCAAATCACACCATTTTGGAATAGACATGCTTTACCTACATAACCGCAACATTGTAAACTTCAGATTTCACGTTCTATAAAAAGGGACTTTTTATCGTGATATTGCAGATGTGTTTTTAATATAATATTCTCATAGAGGAACATTTTCCATCTTGAAAAATTTCGCCGCGAGAACTGCATTAATTGCGTCTGCCGAGCAGCTCTGGTGGCTGGCGATGCTAATCTCCTCGCCCGTCGCAGGGAGAGCGTTTCCTGGGGGATGTTTGTGCCCGCTCCCGCTAATGCACCCGATGGCTCGCCTCCTTAGCGCTCGGGCCATTTTCTATTTGATTTTCAGATAAGGCAAGTGGCATTTCGGAGAGATGGATATCATTTTCCCTGTCCCCATCTTTCTCGTCTCGCTCTCTCGTCATTTTATTTGCATTGCCCAGCGGAGGTTATTACACAGAGTTCAAAATGTTGACTGCCACAGTAGCACGGTAGCCAGCCATTTAGTGTAAATGTGAATAATTTAGATATTCATTTTTGTTGAAAAGGGCTCATGCAATGTAATTTTAAAATGCAATCTTTGAAAATGCTCCTTTGTGTCCCAAACAACCTTATTTTCAATTTTCGGTTCGCCATTTTGAATGGTATTTTGTGCCTTTTTGTTTTCATGCTTATGCCAATTTGCATATTCATGAGCAAAAGTGTGATGTCATTTCAGGCAGAAACCTCAATGTTGCAGCTACGCCAGATGCCAGAATTTATGATATTTTGTTGTCGTGAAATTGATCTTTTCTTTAGGAGATTCGGTTTTGTGTCATGCATGGCAGTAAGCCGATGAGCATTTTTTTTCCTCAAAATATTAATGTTTTCAATGAGCAATTTTTTGTGTTCACAATTTGAACAAACAACCTCTAAACTGAACAGTGTCTCCCTGAAATGACGTCCAAACAACAGCGCCCTCAGCTGTCTGGAAAAGCATGGAATGTTTTTTTAAATGTTTATTTTTTTAAGGTCTGGAAGGAGCTTCTACATGTCATGTGGTCAGTCGGTCGGTCCCGGAAAATAAATCAAAACATCCCCTTAGTTTCCCATAAACAATAACTACCAAATTTTAATTACAAAAAGCAAACAAAGTACATAAATACTTGACAAAAAATTGTAACAATTCGGAAAGATGTTTTTGAAAAGTTTGTAAATGGAGGCAATAAATATGTGCAGTAATGTCATAGCCACGTGGTATTTATCACAAATCGCTATAAATCTAGGTATAAATCTAAAGTACGGTGTTCCAGATGTGCATCGGCGTCGCATTTTTGGGCGTCACATTTTTAAGCTCTGGCAGGGATCATTTTGATAGATGTCATGCAAGACTTTCATGCAAGACGGCCACAGCTTATTGTGCACTCGCACTTGCTTTAAAATCGACTGGAACTCGTGGTCATGCAAAAAAAGGGGATTCCATTTGGAAAGTTAAACTACTCTAATTGTAAAAAGAGTGCTACTTCTTACAGATTTAGGGACATGTCGCTGTGGTTTTCCCTTATTTATTATGTTTTAGGGAGTCAGGTTGGCGAAGTGGTTTCTGTCCTCGCCTTCCACCTCTATGGCCCGGGTCCGAATCCCGCCCGGACCACATGTGGATTGGGTTTTCAGTCCCTACCTGATTCCGTGGGTTTTCCCCAGAATATTCTTCTGGGGTTTTCCTCCCACCTCTAAAAACTGTAATTTCTTCTCATTGTCTCCTCTCTACAGGGTTCTTTAGGCTTGCGAGCTACAGTGCTAAGGGCGCTTTTGAGGAATCCTTGGTTTCATTACCAGAAATAAATGCAAATAAATATAAAAAAAACAAAAAACAAAAACCCAAAAATTTGATGACATCTCATTTTCAATTTGGGAAAACATAATACGTTGCAAAGTGTAACAACATATCTTATGGCGTTTCGTTTGCTAAGATAATTACATCCGATTGTAAAGCCTTTGCGTGCGCGAATGTATACGTAACTCGGTATGCGTTCATTTGTGAGATTGCCTAATGTCCAAGAGTTCAAAAGAAGAAAGAAAACACCGCTTTACGTTCGCCAAATCTTGCCTAAGGCTGATGCGCAGTATTGCCCACACCAATTATCTACATTTTCAACGGTAGGATCGCGTTTCAATTGCGTATACAATTTACACTATTTGACAGTTTAATTTTGTGACGAAAGTATAGCTCACTTTTCACTAACCATGCACATAATACTTTGAGAAACGAAAATTTAGTTATAAGAACAGAAGCTTCTCCTTACAAAAATATGTGATTTTGTCCTATTTTCTGCCTCAAATTGCGAAAATATTGAATCGCGAGTGGCAGAACTAGATTTATTGGGAGAAAGAGTGTTCAGAGAGAAAGAGAGAATATCTTACCATTGCTGTCATTCAAAGTAGATAGTCCCAAAACTGAGATGTCGTTTCGCAATAATTTCTGGAATTGGAGATATTGGAAGATGTCACTACTCGTCACATCTGTTGGAGAATTAGGCGGAAGAGACACAGTAATATCCCCATTCCGAATCGGGATGGATGAAGAGCATGGGCCGCCTAATTGAAGAAGAAGAAGAAGAAAAAAATGAAGAAGTCTTCACGGATAGAAGAGGCGCAACCGTCCTGCCCAGTTACTGGCAATTATGTTCTGGTGAGGAGCATGTAAGCTGATGATGATGGCACGCTAGAGCAGCTCACTCATCTGAACCTCTCAGTCGCCCCTCTACTCCGCATCCCCGCGAGACTCTTTCTTTAAGACGCGGTGAGGAATGACTGGCGTTAAAAGAGATGGCCTATGACGACAGTCCTCGTTGCATCATGGCTGTGGCGAGTCTTTAGGAGCAGATTCAGCATCAAAGGTTGCTCTCTTTGCCACTCGAAGATTCGTCCAAATGTGAGGACGGGTGTCGGATTGTGTCGAGCGATTTCACATTTTTTGACTGGGTTGTAAAACTGTGCTCAATCTCTTGAGTGCGATAACGGTGGTGTAGTGTGCTCCAGTAAACGCGCAGTCACCGCGTCACATGGGAACTTCTCGTGGGGCGCCTATGCTGATATCACCGGCGCGTTTTTACAGTCCGGAGCGCTAGCGATGATAGATCGATGTCGTATCGTAAGTAGGGGTGCATGTCAGCAGCATGTCAGCCACTGCAGGTGTGCCAACAACACTAGCGGCTCTTGCGGCGCGAGTTGGCGAGAAACTCAAGACCGAAATAACATCGATTTGCCAATAATAGCCCGCCAGCATAACGCGACCCCTGACCCTACAGCCGGTCATTAAACTTGTAATAACTTGAAACGTGGTCGTCGGGATACGGTGCGCAAGAAGTGACAAAATCGTTTCCATAAAAAAAAGTGAATTAAACATAAGTCGACCCCATGCCGCGGGCGCTCCATTTAGTTGACACGTCCTGTGAATTATAATGGGGGCAGGCTTCTTTTCTGAGAGAATTCCTGTTCTGAAAAAGATCGATTTTGATGATTCCAGGTCATTCATAATTCCACAAAGGGGAACAACGGGCACAATGCGACGGGTGGGGTAATCGATAGGGGTCTTAAAAATTCAACATGTATACATTGTTAATGCCTATGTACCGGGGGTTCATTTGGGTATTGTTGCAAACAAGTGCCGATGGGTGTCACTGTGAATGTTTTCAAAAGGTAATAGTTTGCTTAAAGAAAAGAATGCCACCCATAGTCTAAATTTAGATTGAATATAGGCCTAATGTTGTCCCCCTCCTCCACCCCCTGCAATCCACCGGTCCGTACGATCAAAACCTAAACATCCTCCTTCACTCAGAACAGTTGATTAAAAAAATGGGTGAATAAAAAGTGGATCGGGGAAGGCCGGGCGGGGGCCGAGGGGGCGGGGGATGCAACTAGAGCCACTTTTAGCAGAACATGGACTTATTTTTTACCAATACAGAAACTCAACAAATACAATGAAGCCGACCCTGTAACGCACCTTTAGTTTCACAAATGCGCGTGATCCTATTTTTTTTTGCAGGACAAGCCAGGCGACCCTAGATAAGGCATCGAAATATGCTGTCGCTATGGCAACCATGGGATGATTATCAAGAAAAAAAAAACCGATAAAGATAACGTAGAAGCATTATCAGAAACATGACTGGACTTGACTATACGGGCACTGTAGGCCTTGTGGTGGATACAATTAGGTTTGCTGAAGAAAAAAAACTTGTGAAAATTATGGGTTTTTTTTTCTTCTGTAAGACGAAAGTGTTGGCTCTGAAAAAAAAACCCGGTGGTAATTTGTGTTCAACGGTTTGGATTAGGTGAGCATTCGTTTTTCAACAACCATCTTGAGCTGCAAAGGCAGAAAAACACAGAAAATTATGCCTGCTATAAATCCCCCTCTTGGTAGCCTAACCCCCCTCTTGAAACCAAACCTGGCTCCGCCCATTTTTGGTAACATTTCTTCACAAATGACAACTTGTTTTGCGTTGTCTGCAAACCGATCATTCTAGAGTGAATTTCATGAAGGACATGTAACAATCTCATTTTGTTCAAGTTACTGTCTTCACATGTACATTTAAAGCAAGTTGGCTAAATTTGAAAAGCCGTAGTGCTTAAGCGCATGGTAATAGGAACTGGACGGCGTATTTGTATATCCGGGAAAATTCACTGCAGTGGGACACGCGATATTTGATAAACCTCGCGAGTACGGGGAAAATGGCCATCCTGAGACCCCCAATTTGCAAGATTATTGGGCCCAATTTCTAGCCACATCTCCTGTTTCACTGCAAAGCGGGGGGGTTGCAGTCGTGAGTCGAAGATCTGAAGACGACTATATGAAGAAACAGGAAGGACGTATTCTACTGAAGATGAAATCCGATATTGTCATTGCTAAGGTACTGAATTGGTCATTGTCATTTTGGAAGGCTTCGATCATTCTTCAGCCTGAGGTTTCATTAGACCGCGTGCGTTTCTACAAGGGAAATGGGAACAGCGCCCTCACTCGGCCGACCTGAAATGGAGAATGACTCGTCCTCTTCCTCACAACATTACACATCATTTTTGGATGGACAAATTATTATAAAAAAAAAAACAACCCGTAAAAATCCGTTATTATATTTCTTTATAAATTCTCATTTAATTTTCCAAAATTCCAGAAAATGTATTAACCAAGAATTTCTTTTTTCGGAGAAAAGAAATATCCATTGTGAATGAAAATGTCCAATGGAGAAATTTCAGTTGCGAAGGCAATCAGAGGGTTGTAACGGGAGAAAAATAGGCACAGAATGAGGTGTATGTTCGCGATGACGTAATATAATAGGAATTTTTGTTCGCAATGACGCATAAATGTGTGGTACATATCGTGTCCACTTATCGAGATACAAGTTCTGGCAACCATTTTCTTTGGCGCCTTAACAGTAGTAACGAACAGCGCCCCCACTCCACTCTGACGATCTTCGCAAAAACATTTACATGGCTGGAATGCTGCCCTCTGTTGACATTTACTTCATGCTAAGACGATCCACTTTGCCTTTAAATTTCCCAGTTTTTCAAGTTCGTACGCGTATGGGTGCGACCAATTTTCAACCGAAAGATCACACGGAATTCATACAGAATGGCGGTCAAAATAAAAGATCAACGTGAACTGGGCAAAATTCAAAAATCTTGGTACGTAATTTTAACTAAGTCTGCATCAAAGATTGGTTGGCCGTTATTTTGTTACCAAAAACAAATCTTACGTAACAGGCTCTTGCGATCAATACCCAGGTATTGTGGATCACGATACGAGTGAGTTAATACGATTAGCCCGAATGAAGAATAGTGAAAACGAATAGATGGACGCCCATAGAGATGTGTATTAGCGCTATCGCTCTTACAACAATCAAGTGAATTTTTTTTATTGAATGGAATTCGTTTTCATCAGTATCTTTGTTGCTACTCCAGTCCATAATAATCTAAACAACGCTAAAAAGGTCTATCAGTGCTCCACGTCTTCAGAAGAGATGGTCGAATTTCATAAAATTCCTTTCTATAATTATGTGATGGAGCATACAACTTGTTGTACACGTTGGTGGTCAGATCGCTTGTGATGATTTACAAATCCGTTTTAGTGTTCAGATATCACAGTGTTTACAGTATTTCATCGGCGGCTGAATCTGGGACTACTTCAGACATGAGATATGGTGCAACCTGTGGTTTGCTCCGCCATATAGCTGGCAACTGGAACTAACATGGCGTTCAACAACTCAACCTTGGTGAGTATTCATCAACCGAGGGGAATGACATCAATCTTAAAGGGAAAGTACATCATTGGCTTTTGCTGTAATTTTCAGAAGTGGACTATTTGAGGGGTTAGTATAAAAGATCAAATATTGTTACACTGACAAGTTTGAAGTTTTGTGTTCGAAAATGCTGGAAAAACCGAGACTAACAAAAATGTTCAAGTAGTCTGGTTCCCTGACTCCACTAAAGATGATGAAATCAAAATTATTTGAAAGAAAATAGAAAAAGTTAAAAAAACCAGTGGCTGGCCTGCCCCCGGAGCATGCAGCAAAAAAAATTTGGGAAAAAAAAATGGTAAATTTTGAGCAGTAGTTGAAAAATAGTTAGGTTTTTCCAACGGTGGTCGGCATTGTTTTTGTTTGCAAATGTTGTACATTCCCTTTAAACCAAGAAAACGAAGTCTGTCATGAGCCAATATGGCCCATCAGGCCAGCGTTATCTCTGGTTTCAGTAGCATGAAACGAGTGAGAATCTTTCTGTTCCCTCTTGATGGGATGCCAGCCCATCGCAGGTTACTCCCGGTATCCCCAGCTAATATGCTGGTACCCATTTATACTCCTGGGTGGAGAGAGGCAAGTGGGGATGAAGTGGCTTGCCCGAGGACACAACATATGACCAGCAGCTTCACTGGAACCCTGACCCCTAATCATGAGTCACGAACCCAAACCACTAGGACACCCTTCCCACAAAAATAACAACCAAAGTAGGTGCCAATTTCCAAGTTTTCATTTCTTGGTAATATAATCTAACCCCATTACCAGAACTCAAGCAACTCTATTGTGGAAACAATAATATCCTTGGTTTCAGCCCATGGCATAGTCTGCTTCGTAATATTGGCAATTTTGCTAAAGATGACGTTCACAGTTCCTAGTGCATTCAACTTTTTTGTATTAATTCACAGACCCCTGAGAGCTTAATTAAAATACTGGCCATCTATACCACCTGCTGTGCCCTGCCAGTACTGTTCTACTTCACGCCCGCCATAGTTCCGTCACGGAATCAGACATCACTGACGCCGACGGCAATCCGCTCCCTGAACCCCGCGGCCAAAAGCCAGCGCCGAACGCTTCACGGGTCGCAAGATGCGAACCGAATTTCAAACCGGTCCAGGGCTAGGAACAGTTCTATTTCGGAAGGACGTCTGCTGAGAACGAGGCCCGACAACTGGATAGGGCCAAAGGGATACGTGACTTTCAAGGACAAACGGGTAAGGCAAAACCTCGTCCCTATGGTAGAGAGCAGTACGTGACCATGTAAACTGCTGTCTCACGCTGTATTGCCTAGGGTTATTAAAAAAGTTACATCTATTATGATGAGGGATGTTGATAGGTTTAGCCTCAGTGAATCTGAATACATAGAGCCAAAGCCGGGCACTGCACCGAGGTTTGGAAAATGGCCATAGAAGCAAAACTACAGGTAAATTGTTTTTGGTATACATTACACACAGCCTTTAAGCAAGCGGTGCCAGTCCTGCGCGTTAGTCAACAGCGCCGGTCGTCTACTGGGTGAAGGCGCCGGTGAGGACATCGACGACGCCGACTGCGTCATCCGGATGAACAGCGCCCCCACGGAGGGCTACCAACATGACGTGGGTACCAGGACCAGCTTCCGGGTCATAGGTCACCGCAACTTCCCCCTGCTGCTGTCCACCATGCGCAAGCGGCGGTGGTATCTGGGGGACCCGGCCACCCGGTCCGACCTGGTGGTGGTGTGGCACTACGGGGTGAGGTGGAAGTACAACCCGGCCGAGAGGTGGTGCCGGGTGTTCTGTGTCATGTACCACCAGGTCAACGTGTACCTCTCCTCCGAACAAGTCATGAAGAGAAATGAGCAGATGTTTTACAAGGAGCTCAACATCTCCAAGTAAGTCTTGCAGATCGTAATCGTCAATCGTTGAGAAATCTGAGAACTTGAAGGGAGTGCCATGACATCGTGGTCCGGAGTATCGAACTCAAGATCTGTGGGTAATTCCGCAGGTTGTAGGCTCGAGTCCATCGGGTGCGTGTCATTATGCAACGCACTTTACAACTTCCTGCTTCTCCCCAACTATGAGCATAGGGTTTTCTGACTGTGAGCAATAACGTGTGGGGTCTAAGATCCACCGAATAAGTGGACTGAGTTGGGTCCTTCTTGTTACATGTATCAGGATAAATTGCATTGGTTTTTTTCTTTAATAATGGTCTTCTCTTGTCGATTTAGGTCCGAGGTCAAAGTGTGGATGTCAACTGGCTGGGGCGCGATGCTCTTTGCTCTAGATGTCTGCGATCAGATCGATGTCTACGGTATGATCTACGAAGACTTTTGCAGGTAGGACACAAGTCTTAAAATGAACGAAATCTGCGACAATCTGCCTGATTTCCTCTGAAACTTTTGGTATCTAATGTTGTAGTCGAGTCCGTCACAAGTCCAACTCAAGTCTGGTAAAATGTATCACAAGTATTAAGTCCTAAAACAAGTTTGGTCACAAATGAACAAGGAATTAACAATGCTTAGTGGGAATTTACATGATCAGCTTGCAATTGTGACTTGATTTGAGATCATAGGACTTGTGCTGGACTTGAGATGGACTTGTAATGGACTCAACTCCATCATTGATTCTATTCGGTTATCTGTCTTTCCTCAAACAGAGAACATCCTAACGACACGGCGCCCTACCACTACTACCGCGACGACGCCAAACAGGCCGAGTGCGGCTACTACAACCGGAGTGAGGGCGCCGCACGGCACGGCCACAAGTTCCTGACGGAGAAGGCCGTATTCGCTAAGTGGGCGGCTGCCTACGGGATCCGCTTCCACCTGCCGTATTGGGATGACCAGCTGAAGGGCTACGGTGCTGACACCGTGGTGGACACGCTGTTCAAGAGGAGGTACCGAGAGTACGAGAGGAACAAGCGGTGGCAAGAACCTTGGGCCGCTCAGGCAAAGGCGCAGAACGCCACACCTAGTGCGTAACACGTCAGAATCCGGTCCGTTAGTGAATTCGTCATGAGGGCGCGCGCACCACTGCACAGGCGCCCATTGGATAAACACTCAAGTTGCGTTACTTTATGTTTAGTGGGCGCGGTTTAACTGAACCGACGCCACAATAACGAGCCAGATATAGGTTCAGATCGTACGAAGTACCAGGTGACCATCCGGATCCCCGTGATTGGTAGAATTGGCCAAGTTTGGGTTGCGCTCGGTCTGTATCGTACCATAACGCGCCCTCATGCGTCAAATCCAGACCAACATGTTAAAATCGTACATGTACATGTCACATGTTATTTTTATGTGATGCAGCAAGCTATTTCGACTTGAGTCAAGTCTACGTAATTGGCCGCTATTGCAGTAGGCAAGGGTTGGGTTAGTAACCACGTTGTCTTGTTAACCAGACCCTAGGCTTATTTTCAGGTAGTGACCGCGAATTCTTTATCAAATGGCATAACGCTTACTGCCTGTGCTGTGCACGGCTGTTATAATCGCTCTGACCCAGCACTAGGTGCTGGCTCCGCGTTTTCCTCGTAGTTGTGCCATCCATCACAGCTTTGAAGGCTTGCCTACTATCTACTGAGCGGCGCACTCTACGACCTTTGACTACCACAATCGACCCTGACTTTAAAGAACCCGGATGTAGGCCGGGTCACGTGGATCAGTGCCATCAATCTATTTCACAAGTTTAGGAAAGTCTATTATTACAGTAATTGCACGGACTACACGGAAAAAAAAGGAGTGTGTTAAAATATATATTTTTTATAAACAAAATGAGATATTTTCTTTTTTATTGAATCAATTGAAAAAATGAGTTTATTCACAATGCTTAATACTTAGAAGGCTATCTTGATAAATAAAAGTCTGAATATTAATTTTGAAGTAAAAAAAACAAAAAACACGGATGCTGCAATAATTTTGATCGTAAAATGTGTACTGGTGTAAAAGTGAACTCTTAAAGTGAAGTTGCTTCAGTTAATACAGTCACAGCTTTTGTTCACAGCTCTTGGTCACTGACAGTTAACAAAAATATTCTGGAACTTTATTTGGAAAATAAGAATGTGATCTTAATGGTCAATGACATCAATTTTTCAGCTAACTGAAGATTAAGATTTAAGCAAGCTGACGTTCTCAGTGCATTTTTAATTTATAGAAAGACTCAAGGTAAGTTCAAAGACATCGCCTTTTAAAAGCGAACACAGAAATACAGTCGAGTCACACCATGCAAATAAAAACATAAAATTTCAAAACGCAATCATGACAAATTTGAGTCCCCATGATCCGTGACAACTTCAAGTAAGTCTTTAAAAATTACCGTCCACAAGTCCGAGTAATCTTTATAAAAAGAAGCAGACCGCAACATTCTCTCATACTCACTATAGCACCGTGTTTGTCTATGCTGGAAACTTGAGTCGTTTAACGCTTTTCTTTGGTTTTAAATACGATATTTCTTTCAAAAACATGATTGATAACCCTTAATTATGGCCTAAATCGTACGAACCCCAGCCTCATTTGACTTGAGTTAAATTAAGGGAAGAAAGACGACCAAAAAGTCCTACATAATAAATAATGTTCAGTTGTCACTTTTTTGAAGTTAATACAACACTGCATTTTTTGATTTGGACAAAATAAAATATCAAGAGTTTGTTAAAAATAAAGTGAAACATTCAGTGCATTTTAAAAACTACCAATTTCCAAAATGCCTCGGAGTTTTGAAAGCTCTGCACATTTTTGGCCAAATCACTTTTTTCTTCTTCTCCCACTGTGCCCTGAAATTTGGAATGTTCTTTGCCGTCGTCCATTTGGTATGGCGCCCTCAACGTTGAAAATATTTTTTTGCGGGAAAGTCAATGCTTAAATAATGCGGAAGTGTGTCAGAATTATGTACAAAAATGACTGCGAGAATGATTGCAGCATCGCCAACAGTGAGTTGATTTTCCCACGAGTTGTTAGTACAAAGTGAGGAACTCTGTATTTTAATAAGGGAATAAATATGTGCTTGGCCGCTATTAAACAAGTCCGTTTAAGATCGAGTTGGGGAATAGACGCTGATAGTGGCCCGAGCCGAAGGCGGGGGACATTATCGACGACCTGCAGTTGGTTTACCTTTTGGGTCAAAAAATAAAAACCAAGTCAAACATTTCATAAATTTCCATCGATTTTGTTCAACAAGCTTACTTCATGTTTCTCAAAATATCCCTCTAGCTATGTTATGGTATGTCCCTCTCGGGAGTAGTCGTAAACACTCCTTCTATGGAGATTGGCGCGCGCGTGGCGCGTACTGCGCAATGTGGCGCGTACTGCGCAAAGTGGCGCAGAACGCAGCGGTGCCGGTGTAGGGTGAATTGAGGACTCTCGAAATACGGACTCATTGGTAGTAATGTGCATGTCTAAGGGAAGATTGTGATCGTTCAACCAATAAAGGGGTAAACAGTGTTTTATCAACCGTTTGAATTAAGACCGTCCACGTGACGGGCTCTCGACCAATTGGAATGGGTAAACTGTCTTTATTTGTGAATGCGAGTTTGGCTGGTGAGTTTGTTTTGCCTATTTAGACGCAATTTTCAATACAGTGAGGAACAGTGTAGTGGTGATGAATGAGTTGTCAATTCTTTAAAATAGTAAAGGTCCCACCAAGTTCATTCGTCTTGTCTTCACTAAGGCCCAACCTCACCCCTTCAAAACTGCATGTTTCACCACAAACGGCCCGCTCCACTGAAAAATATAGCTTTCTCTGGTGCAGTGCTTGCTCTGATGTGCCCAAGCAAACTTCAAATTGCTCTGGCAATCTCAAACTTTTGTCTTCTTCAGGACGGGCACCTTTCTCTTGATCACGACGCGCCGGACGATGCGCCGCACCACCTTGCGCGTGCGCACCGCCGCCACGCTCCGATTGTTGCGCTTGGCCTCGTAAAACATCTTCAGGAACGGCGTCTCCAGAGCCAGGGACTGGTTAGCGGCCGGATTTGCGGTGAGATTCCAAGCAGGCGCGTGGAAGCGGAAGTTGAAGCGGTGGGCCCAGCGGGCGAAGACGGCCTTCTCGGTGATGAACAGATGCCCGCCTGTCAGTCGCTCCTCGCTCTTTTGATAGTACTTACACTCGATCATACCACTCGGGTCGTAGTAGTGGTAGGGTGTACTGTCGTTCGGGTGATCTCTAAAGATAACAAGTGACAAATAACAGATTTAGTAAAATTAGCGTTAATCTTCGATCTCCACTTTTGTGACACTCGTGCCGAATCTTACTTTTTCACTAATTTTGCTAAATGTTTGTTCAGAGACCTATATAAAAGCTTTGAGCAAAGTTATTTCAACCATGCATGTCTCTGGATCTGACGCAAGAGGGCGGTGTACTGTGCCAGGTTTTTGGCATATGAAGACTTATTAGGCCTTGTCCGAAACGGGCTTCGAGAGCTACGGCTACGTCTATTGTCAGCGCGTCCCTGCGTATTTTCAATGGGCGCGGACCTAGACCTAGCTCTAGACAACTGGATTCGAATGCAGCATTTAGTTCATGTGTAGCCTGAACATCGACATCATGTGAAGGAAAGTTCGCTGGTTCACGCGCGTGCTGGTCCCCGTTTATATAAGCCGCCGTGCACAAGACAAGATGGCGCCAAGAGATCCTCCTCTATATCGAGGTACACCCCAGTAAAGGCCAGAAATCCGGTCGCCGAGCTAGTGATAAAAAGTTAGACACTCAAATTATTCTATATTAGAGAGTTTTGAGAGCCATGAAATTGGGGGAATTGAAGAGATATGGCAATACACCACTGGCCTTGACTCGGGGCTTCCAATGCCGAGCATTTCGGATGTAATTGGGTACGAAAGTGGCTCTATTTAGCCATGTTGTGGAGGGATCCTTTTTTCAAAATGGCTACTTTTTCCAGTTTGGGAAACATCATTCGTTTTAGGGGTGGTCTTCTTTGGGTGAGAATTTCTCCAAAACGTCAATGGTCAACCCAAAAATATTTGAAAGAAAAATGAAAGATGACATGTTGATCATCATTTTTCTGTGCAGCCTGAACACCTATGAGAGTTTCGAGTATTTTAAAAAGAAAGTATTTGGTTTTATCACTGGTGTCTATATGGAATTTTTACACTGAGAAGCAGCCATCGATAATCTTTCTTAATTTCACTGTTGATGGGATATCCACGCGCACGAGGTCCATGCAAAGCCAACCCGCATGACACTGGAAATGAAATTACCAACGACTTCGATCGTGTATATACACGATCTCGCGCATTCAAAGCGCTCATTAAGTGTTAGTCGGAGCGTTGTAATTCATAATGCAATGTCCGGTCGCTACGGGTATTATTCACGCTTAATTTCAGCCGCCGACCGACCCTCCTCCTCTGTCCAGATGTTCAATTTGTCAGCGGGGAAAACGACGCGCGGTTCACGCATCGTTCGCTCGGCGCTAGATCCCCGACCATCCGCGGCGAAACTCACCCGTTTCCCCCTCCCGTATAATTACCAGGCTGCAATCGGCCGAGTCCGCCAGACGAATTACCGCTGGGACGCATTGCATTATTAGTCCGCATCGCCTCCCTGTGTTTTTACAGGCCGTGCCCAGCCTCTTCATCGCCGCGTTCTGAATTTACCCCGTGATAGGATTACCTTATGCGTGATGCCCATGCGCAATGTATACTCGGGACTTTCAGCACGCTACACTGCGACGGCTCAATGCGGAGCCATATATATATATATGACTTTGCCGCTCGCCCTGGATGCGTTGATTAAATTGTCTCCTGTTGTGAGAGCGCAAAAAGACGTGTTCCCAATATAAGGCTCCGTCTGTACGTGATGTGCATTGCAGATTGTGATTATATTTTGCAGTGCAGGGTGAGTGAAACCAAGATGGCGCCCCCTATTTTGTAAAGAAGCTCTGCATGTAGCGCTTTCCAGATCTAGGATATGAAAGCCCAATTAATAAGCTTTCTTTTAGTACAAGAATCGTTCAAATCACTCATGTACTTTTTGAGTTATGGAATTTTGAACACAATACAGTTTAAATATTTTGTCCACGGATCACATTTAAGGTACGTGATATTTCAGTAAAAAGAAACCATGTCGCATCATGAAAACGATATCAGAATAATCCCATAATAGGTCTCCAAGAAGCAAGTATAGAAGGCAGGGCAAGACAATTAACTCTTGACATTATAATTGTGGTATTAACATTGGAATGTTATGATAAGTGCCAGTTATCGTGGTTATGAGAGTGTTCTGATGTGTTTTTTTGATATGTGAATTGTTTTCGTTTTGCTGAAATATCACTAACCATTTTTGTGACTCGTGAAAAAAAATATAATACTGTGTTTAAATGTCCATAACTTGAAAAGTACATGGGCGATTTGAATGATTATTTTACTAAAGAAAGCTTATATATTGGGCCTTTACATCTTAGATCGTGAACGCGCTTCATGCATAATCTCCTTAAAAAAATAGGGGGCGCCATTTGAGTTTATTTTTTACTCACACTGTTCATTGGTGCACTGGCCTTGAATCTTTGTCGATGTAAATGAAAGCTTTTTTTAAAATCATGGCAGTATGGTCAAATGTTCTCTATCGAAACGACAACCAGTACTGAAAAATGCATGGAAATTCCCCACACGGGGCGACAAGGATCCCAACTTTGGAAACAAAAAAAACTTCAGATCTAAAATCCCCATTCATTTGCACCGATAAAAGATATCACCCTTATCTTTACCAATGCTAATCTGTGGTTCCGTTCCCCTCCAAGCAATGTTCTCTGAAAGCACAACTGACATTTCCAAATCCTCTCCGAATTTCCACCGAGTTTCACCGCGCCAGTCGCCTCCGCATCTGCCCTTTTCCCCTTTCCTCGGCAGGGATTAAACCAAATCTGATTTTACCCGGTCACCGGGGCCATGGCCCTCAGGAAGCAGTACAAGCTTTGACCATCATGAACCTTTCTTTCTTTCCCCTACCTGCAGTGACCCTCGTCGACTAAGCCGTAGATATCGATCTCGTCGCACACGTCAATGGCGAACAGTAATGTCATCCAGCCCGTCGTCAACCAAGTATTCGCCTCTCGTCTGAGCATGTTAAGAAATAAAAACAAAATCAGCATTAGATTGTTTCCTTCCCCGATGTGTTTTATATGAGCAGGGTGCTCAGTGTGTTCAGAGAGCCAGGAACTCGTGCTCTGGAACTCTGAATCACCGGAACCCATGGCCTATACACTATTCGGAGTAGATTTTGTAGTTAAGTCCGCACAAGTCCTCACAGCTCAACACAGGTCCTCGAAATTCCTCGCAAGTCAATTACAAGTCATCACAAGTCAATCACATGTCAATCAAGTCCTCGAGAGTCACCCCACGTCATCACAAGTAAAACACAAGTCCTCACAAGTCCTCACAGTACATCACAAGTCATGGGTCCTCACAAGTCCATCACATGCCAATCACAAGTCCTACAAAGTCATCACAAGTCCTCACATGTCATCACAAGTCGTGCAGTACATCACAAGTCATGAGTCCTAAAACGTCAATCACATGTGAATTCCAAGTCCTTGAAAGTCATCACAAGTCATCACATTCAAGTCCACCACAAGTTCTAACAAGTCCTAACAAACCAATCAAAAGTCAATTGAAGTCAAGTCACAAGCGACGGATACTTTCCTTTGCCATTCTTCATTAGGCATTAAACTTACGTCGTGAGACCCGTTTCAGATTTGAAAATTTCTTCCGCCATTTTCGATTTTTCCGGCGTCAAAAAGTAAAATTCCACCTCCGGGAATGTTTTTGAGAAATTCTGGGCGATTTTGTAATAAAGGTTGGTCTCCTTGTTCAGTCGGATGGAGTGCAGCCATGGGATGACGATCTTGTCCGCCCGCGAGGTCCGGTTGACGAAGATCTCGTGCTGGTACTCGCGGCTGGAGTTCAAGACTAGCAAGTTGACGTGACCTATGACCCGCACCGTGGTCCTCGCTCCGACGTCGTCCTCGTATCCCACGGTGGGGGCGGAGTTCATGCGCAGCACGCACTGCGCAGAGTCGATGTCTCTGCCTCGTGATTGGTTGATCAGATGACCCGAACTTGACACCACTGAACAACGGCTGCAATGGAGTCTCAATGCCTACACGTATTAAATTAAAAAAAAATACACAAGTGACTATGCAAATAATTAAATCCGGGATTGTAAATTATTGTGGTTTGCCCTGGCCCTCTATGCAACCAAAATCACAACGCCGCGCTTTATGCAGTATTAATTGCAGTATTCGCTCTTTGCACACTTCCGCCATAAGCACGCAGAGCCTCGATCTGGCAACTTTACACAATAAATAAAGCCGGTTCAGTGATTCCCGTGTCGGGGTTCAGTGATTCCTGTGTCCCGTGTATACTTGGGAATCACGGAACCGGCTATTTTTATTGTGTAAAGTTGCCAGATTGAAGCTCTGCAAGCTTATGGCGGAGCGTGCAAAGAGCGAATTAACCTTGGTGTGATATCCCGATGTGGGGACTTTTCCAAGTATCAACGTAGAAGTAGAAACCCCTAAACTCCAATGCCGGTAACCAACACAAAAAAGGGTTGCAAAATGGTATACACTTTAACAATCGATGTTCACATCACATTTCGCTTGTTAAAACAAAACGCATCAAGATACCCTCATGAGACATTTGCTCGAAATTCTAGACGCAAGATTCTAAAATCGTTAAATCCTTATCGACCTATGCACTTGAATTAATGAAAACCACAGCCTGGTGTAACACAGTATCAGCTTTCAGCCCTTAAAGCAACGATGGAAATTAATAAAAGATCGCAATGGATGTAAAGTGCGCTACCTCTGCTGAAGATACCCGCTCGTATCCCTCCACCACCGGCGCTAGAGGGGGCTTCAGGGTGGCATTCTCGAACCCCACTGTCGTGAGATCCAAGGAGTAGGTGACAGGGTACCTGACCTCGTCGTCCTCCTCCTCCTCCTCCTCAGTGTCGATCTCAGTCAGCTCAACCTCGTTCTCAGTTTCAACCCGCCTCCTGAGACTGTTCTCATTTGTAACATGATCCTGGTTGCTGCCTCCGGGCGCGGATGCGTTACGAGTTCTATTAGCAGCGACACCGGAGCCGCGAACGATACGGCTCGATTTGTTTGGTAGTCCGAGGATCGAGGAATCCCCACCGGGAAAAGGCAACTGCGGGTCGGCGGCGGCTGGGTCGCGCGCTCTCGCTCGGGTGTCACCTTCCGAACTTTTCCTGCCGGCCAGGGAAACATTCTCGCCCAAGATTCGTCTCAGCTCCGCTCTCTGCGAGCGCAACACGTCTGGGCTCTCCTCCAGCAGCGCTGCGCCTGCGCGGTGGTCGCCCGCCACAGGTCCGTCGAAGAGGGCGCTGTACATGTTCGCGGGGCGCCATGTTGCGTAGGTGTAGTACAGGAACGCGGAGAAGATCACGGCAAAGTACCAGAAAGCCATCATCAGAACCTTGCGGCGACCCTGAATGACAGAAGCAAACATAGAACCAGTTATTGAGCTGCTCAAAGTTAAACCTTAGCACGGACGCATCAAGTGCTTTACTCCATAATTGTGCGCGGCAGCCATTTTGAAAGCACAATGTTTTCACCACCAGGTATACACGTGGGTTGACATGTTTTAATTAATGGCTGATACTTGCAAAGGTTAACTCAACATGCGACGAGCACTAACAAAAAGAGTGCAGAAAAGCCTGCGGGATGTGCATTTATACCAACATTAGGCTAATCTGGGATTCACCAAACACGAAGACCTTCAGGGTGTGATCATAATTTTATGCGCCTTCTTATTCTATCGGATTAAAAATTCACCTGACTATAAATCCACACCTCGTGTTTTTCAGACATTCAGCACGGATATCATTTTACGTCATTCGATATGGCGCCCGAGGCTACTGCGCACATAGCGCGGCGTTGCCTTACCTCGCGCTCAAAAACAAAATTAACGAAAAATACAGTTTGTTTAAGTTAGAGAGACGGGGGAACAAAAAGACCCCAGGCGCATTTCCAATGGAAATAAAAGATTGGGAAAAAAAGTAGATTCGAGCGAAGTCGTGCAGGCATGCACCTGCCACCATTGCAAACGGGGAAGGCTTTCGAATTTGCAGACAATTTTTTATTGTGCACGGGTCCTGGGTATATGGGAGGCCTCGAGGGCTATTCTAACACACTCTCAGATGAGTCAATGCTATTTTTTGTACCCGTTATAAGGAAATTATCCGAGTTCTGCAGGCCGAAACCCGAATGCCCGTAGGAGTATTCTGCGAGAAGTGGAGTATGTCTATAGATTATTATTCTTCAAATCGAATGCTGTATTGTGTGTCATCCTCCTTGACAGACTGTTGCTTGCAGAAGTGTTGTTTTTAAGTGGCGGTCGTGTAAGCCGGGCGAGTACAAGCGGGCTGGATGTGAAACACTTGAAATGTGCAACAGTATTCAATATCATCGCGGAGAAATTGTTGATTTGTTGTTATTACAGTAATTTGTTAGGTGCTGAAAATTGTGCTTCTTGAGTCATGCTCAGAAACATTACCAATAACATTTATGGTACTGCTGGAAGACATTTTGTCGTCATTAAAAATAGGGAGACTCCGGACATTAGGCAGACATTTCAATGTCTCTCAAATGTCGCAGCTGGCAAGCTCCTGATACGAGCTCTGTAACTCCAGTCCCCAAAAGGTATCTTTTATGTACTTGTCATAGCTCCTATTCAGAGGCAAAATTTTAGTGTCACAAATAGGCTGAGATCTATTGCTCGTGGTCCGAAATATGAATATAACGAAATTCGTTGGGTAGGATAAGGTACAATTGGGGTTAGGTGACATCAACGATGAAAACATTTGTGCACAACTCTATGGGAACGTATCCCAAATGAGTCATTTGGGATACATTCCCATAGAGTTGTGCGCAAAATTTGGGTCATTTAAAATGACAAATTTCCCGTAATTATTATTATAATACTCATTATTGAACTGATGTGATATATTAACGATTCCAAATAAAATTCATTTCACAAACGAAGTAGCTGTGGACCTCACGCATGACGTCCGTCTTGGATGACTTTTCGGCCTATAAATCAACGAGTAAGAAAAGGTTTACCAATGCCTATCCCAGCGCAACGAAAGCACCGCGCTAAAGCTTTCAGTCAGAGGGTCAAAATGTCGCAATCTTGCAAAGGAAAAACAGTTCAGTTCTCCCGACGAAGGGGCGAGCAACGAACTTACAGTGTCATTTTGAAATGCCACAAGGTCATGCATCGGTACCTCGGAGCCCTTCAGTTTCTAATTAACTGCTGAATTATTGTTACGAGCTATAATCAATTCTGATGAGGGTGAAAATAAGGTGCACTCGGGGGAAACCGAGGAACTGAAATGAGCTACGGCGTCGTTATCGACAGACGGAGTTATCGGGTCAGTTGTTAGATATACCATCAATTATTCCAGCTCAACCTGGGCCCATCTTAAATAATTTATGGACAAAATAAAATAAACTGACCCCCAAAACAACCTATAGAATATAGAAAGGGCAATATGGTATAGACTAACTTAAAGGCAAAGGCAAAGGTAAAAGCAAAAAGAAAAAGGTACAGGTAAAGGTCCAATACCTTTACCATTACCGTTGCTTTTTGCCTTTACCTTTGGATAAAGGTATTAGGTAAAGATAAAGCTAATGTAGAGGTAAAGGTAGAGGTAAAAGGTATAAAGGGTAACGGTAAAGGCAAAGGTAAATGTAAAAGTGAAGATAAATATAAAGGTAGAGGCTAATAAGGCACATGTAAAGGTAAATCAATTAGGTAAGGGTAAAGATATTAAGTAGAGATGAAGGAAAAGGTAGAGGTAAAAGTAGATGTAACAGGTAGAGTTAAAGTAAAGGTAAAGGTAGAGGTAGAGGTAAAGGTAAAGGGTTAAGACAAATGTAATGGTAAATGTCAAGGATGGGAGAGCTAAGGGTAAAGGTAATGATGATGAGAGAGTTCGAAATAGTGCATATGGTGCAAGGAGCAATAAATAGGTGGCCTAAATCAGGGACCTAAAATCAAGAAAAATGGACCATGCAGCTGAAGCCGAAACATAGCTGATGTTTGAGGAAAAAAAACTTTACTGTTATAAATACATGTACTGCCAATGAGTTAAGCGCCCCACAGGCACACATTGACAAATGCCAACATTTATTACAATATTCATCACATAAAAGTGTACAATTGAGCTTAGCACAGAAACAGGTGTTTCTACACGTAATAATTGACTATAATTAAAGATGCTTTATTCAGGGGAGCAACATTTTTGTAGTGCCAATGCGCTCGACAGGTGTTTTCATTTAGTAGTTGGTGAAACGAATGCCAAACAAAAGGTTACTTTAATGGAAAGTGCAATGTACACTTTCGATATTGAACCACGATGAAACGGTGCACTATAGCGATACTATTAGAATCCTAATTAGTGAAAGGTTTGATGTGTTTGACTTACACACCACCAAACGTACACGTTCCATGAATCACATGATTTATTGGTAACTATTTCCTCAGTCTATCATTTTGTCAATTGGCCGTGTTTTGGAACGGCGTGATTTACCATTCGGTGTCTTCCGATCGGGGACATCAGGCTTGTATGTCTCACAGAGGAAATGATTTACTGACAACAGCGCGTTAGGCATTCAGCTGTTAATTTCGTCCGAAAGAAATGGGGGGGGGGGACAAACCAATTGCATTTCGATTTTCGACTGATTTATGACAAAAAAACGCCGGGGCATCAGCCTAGAGATGATTGGTGAAAATCTGAGAACACGTTGACACTTTTTACTTGCACAGTTCACGGCAAAGCTTTTAACAGGGATAGTTATAAAGTTGATCAAAAACTTGACCCCGTAACAGGCACAGGTACGGTGGCCTTCAATTACCCTTAAAAGCCGAATTCTCCCGGGGTCAATATCCGCAGATAGTGCGAGACGTCGGGGTGATTAGAGAGAAGAAGACCAGACAGATGAAATCCTCGGCGACCAAGCAGCGGACAGTAGCAGCTGATCCGGCGAAGATTTCCATGGGGAAAAACGACGCGAGCGGACGGGCGGGTTAAGGCCGAGCGCGCGGCGCGGCCGCACTGAAGTCCCTCAAGCGACATATTGAGATTAATAATACAACACGGTGTGTGTGCCAGTCGGTGAGGTTTAAACCGCCGTTCCGGTACCCAAGGGCTCTGATGAGAAATCCTGGCCGGTAAACACCAAGGGATTTCCTGAAGGCTCTACGGCAATTCTTTATTTATAACCAGGCAGACTTAGTTTACAGCCGGCATGTTACAAAACGGATTTTTTTTTTTCATTAGTAAATCACAAGTTCTATTCCGCTAAAAAACAACAACAAATGACCCGGACGTAGAATTGATTCTACAAAAGTGGACTCGGGCGACATAAGACTTCATTTTGCTAGGTTAATGGACCTTTATTAGGACTATTTTGATGGAATGTTCTTGGAAAATACAGGGAAATCTCCAACAACACCAAACGGAAGATGGCTTTTTTGTGCGAGCAAACTTCATTAGATGACAGCAAGGATGCTTTCCGGCAAAATTAGAAGGCTGTTTCACGTTACGTTACAGTTCTGCTTGTAAAAATGAAACAGTAAACAGTCGTCACTTCAGGCCCTAGTGGGACCTTTGTCAATTATCACTACATGGACCAAACTTTTTGTTTGGAGGGGGGGGGATGGGTTTGAGAATTTATCTTAAGATTTGAGTGGGTAAAAAAAATATCGTGAAATAGAACTTGTTGTCTGGCATATTATTATAACGACACTTATTTTCTACGAGGACAAATCAGTAACGTAAAAAAAAACACCACTGAGGACGAATTGCAGTAGGCTATGCATGATTTGTTAACATTGTCCATTATTTTATTAAGGTCTTAAAGTCACTGTTATACAAAAAGGCACAACATTTCAGTCATAAAACAGCTATATACAGTGAAAACCAAAATGCGTTTACCCTTAGACAAATTTATGCTCAGTGACTAGTGACCTAATTTGAAATGCCCACGTGCGTAAAGAAAATCGCATACTTGCTCATCCGAAATGCAAAGGGAAATTACACGTATCTCGGCCGCACTTGTCAAAGGCTGGCGCATTTGCTCATACAGTAAGCAGTGTAAATATCTGTTCCGGAAAAATTAATTGGGGTCGACTGCGTCCCTAGCGTCCGGAAACTGGCAATAACACCCGCAGACCTTTCTATTGGAGTATGGGGTTTGCGAAACTTGGGCGTCAACATCGGCTCCGGCTACAGGTTTATAGCTGCGGACTGCAGCTCAACACATGCTCATGTCTCTCCGTTAGTTGGTTGGTTGGTTGGCTAGTTAGTAACAAACATCACCACCGGCCTTGCATGGCTATCAATCACCTCGTCTCTTAGGCCCTTAATGGGTCTCCACTGACCACCTTCCATGCAGTCCTGGAAAATTGGGTCACCAGGGGCAAAAACTTAATGTTTGTACTGAAAACACTACTCCTTTCCAGAAATTACATGGCACAATCATATCACACATGCATGAACACAAATGAATTGGCTGCAGCGTTCGAGCTTGTTTTTTAGGTGCATAAATTAAATGAGACCAGCTCAAAATACGGGTCCATGTCATTCTCCAGAAGCATCGAATCCAATAGAACGAGGCCTAGGTGTATTTCCGTTTGATTTCAACACTGAAGTTTCCTCAATGATTCTGAAACCGGTGATGAGGCTACACAGCTGAAACGAATCCGGGATTTCACCATCCCCATGTTTTTACAGCCTCATAGACTTGTACAAGTCTGCTCCGCTTGGTAGCAGGGATAAACAGCCTTAGAAAATAATTGACCATATCAGGCCAAATCTCCCAACATTGATGGCGTGTATTGAGGGGTGCGATTAGTCTATGGAGTACCCCATGCACAGCAAGGGTCTATGATATGCGAGCAGATTCGGTGATTAATTATGCAAAACAAGACTGCCACTTGACCTCGACATTCTGACCTTTCGGGTCTTCCGTAAAGCAGTTATTGCATTACCAAAACATGGCATCCAAATCGGCCAATCCACGGCCGAGTCCACATTTCTGACCGAAATGACATCACGCGCGGGGTCGCATATAATTTACATGCTATGATATGTTAGACGTTTAACTGTGGCTCTCTGCCCACGTGAAGGACTGATCCCAGACTAGACAGAGATGAAAAATCCACGAAATAATCGGCAGAAATATTTGGGTCTGCAAATGGCCCCAAAGCTAGAAATCTAGGGTAAGATTTAGTTGCCTAGCGTGGCACCCGGTAAAATACCACTTAAATTGTTTGTCCCACGCATTAACCTATAGGTACAGAGGCCTTTTATGATACAATCTCACAACTCAAGAGTCTTTTTAATTCTGAAATCCTGACATCAAATGAATTGAGGTATTGGTGCGACATCCACCAAAAAACCCATGATTGTATCTATACGCAAAACACGTCTGTATCCAAACGCCCAATACTACGTACAGTACTCTCAAAATGGAAATTGTCACTTCTTTCTACGGTGTTCCAAACATACCCCAATGCCTTGGCCTTTTTTAGTTCTGTTCATGAAACCCGAGACGATGACAGAGCGTCGCGCTCTTTCATTGATTGAAATCAGTCTGGCTCCGCTCCTCTTTACACTAAAGATTTCAAGAATTTTCAATTCAACCCTATACATTCCCCGAAGCCGCTCGGTAGATCGCTACTTCCTCCCCGTGCACATTATCATAAGTACATGCTGCCTCTTTTATGTTCGCCGGCCTTCGGTGATCGCGAAAATCATTTCCAGTTTGCCGTGAAATTACATTTCCCGCAATCTTCATTCGTGATTGCCATAACACAATACCGCTGTGCGTAGACTTAGATATACGCGTCGTCTTGCCTATAAGTTGCGGGGTCGGGCCGCGGAGAATCAATGGAATACGCACGGCGCACAAGATGAAAATCTACACACTATATGTCTTTAAAGGGCATGCCATGAATTTTACTTGGGGACATTATTGTGTGCAACTTTCTACTCCCCTTAAATGTAGGAAAACTTTTTGACATCCCTTTTTGGTTAATCTTATTGAAAAGTGCACCTTGTTAAACATTTAAAATTGTCCATGCTTTTCCTGACAAATGAGGGCGCCGTTGCAGTGATGTCATTTCAGGAAGACACTGTTCACTTTAGCGGGTTTCTGTTCAAATTGTGAACCCAATTATTTGCTCGTTGAAAACATTTGTGAGAAAACTTTGCTCATTGGCTTATGCCATGTACTGACACAACAACGAATCACCAAAGAAAAAAACAACATTACGATAGCAACATATCCAAAATTCTGGTAACTGTTTGTGCTGAAATAGCTGTGACATTGAGGTTTCTGCCCAGAATGACGTCACACTTTTGCTCACGAATATGGAAATTTTCATTAGCATAAAAACAAAAAGGCACCAAAATGCCCTTAAAATGGCAAAATGAAAATTGAAATAAGGTAAAATGCATGGGACACAAAGGTGCATTTTCAAGGATTGCACTAAAAAAAATACATTACATGGGCCCTTTAAAGGCACTGAGGTTTTTATTTTTTGGCCAGTATCTGCGATTGAAGGCTGTGAAACTAGACACGGCATCGGGACTTGCTTTAAAAAAAAACACCTCAGAACGCTAATAAAGAGCAGACAATTTTTACAAAGGTTTTACCAAAACAGGCTCCGGTGGCAAAATACCAGGGAATCGATTTTCACGTCAGCTAAACTGAGTTAGCGCATGTTATTCCAGCCAGAAAGGCCAATGGTTACAATTCTCCAGGCACGATGGCAGATATTTACCTGAAAAGAGCTTTTTGGCTTTCATCTTCTTATTCTTTCCCCATGAGACTTCGACTGCATGAGATACGTGTTTAGCTGCGGACTGCAGCTAAACAAGTACTCATGTCTCTCCGTTAGTTAGTTCGTTGTTAGTGAGTTAGTTAGTTAGTAACAAACGACAGCAACTGCATGGTTATAAATCACCACGTCCTTCAGGCCTGGATATATATCAACTGCTCCCTGAGGCCTGGCCCTCTGAGGTTCACTTTAATTAATGGGTCTCCACTGACCGTCTACCCTTATGCAGTCCTGGAAAATTGGGTCACTAAGGTCAAAAACCTGATGTTTGTAGCGAAAACACTGCTCCTTCATGCATGGCACAATCACGTCACACGTGCATGAACACAAATTTGTTGGCGGGCAGCTTCCGAGATCATTTCGAGCTTATTTTGTATCGACATTGATTTGGTATGCATGTAAAGACATCCATATTCAAAACAAATATGTCACGGATCAAACGAACATGGCATTTGCGACACGAAGGTTTGTAAATTACAATTTTATTATAGCTGTCAATGAAGAAGTCGACATGTTTGGGCCTATACGTGCGTTCGAAAATGTGACACTTTGCGAGAAAATCACGTACGCAATTTGTCAACTTGGAGGCACATCGTTCCTATAAGACCTTTGGCGAAAACATCACGAAGGCCCGGCACGAAAAACGCGGCGGTGATGAGGGAAAAACATTGGGGGTGAATTCCCCTGGTTATTTAAGGGTTCAATCGGCTACTTGTTGACTCCGATTTTAATGTTTGCATCCAACTTTCAGCACCAATGTCCTAAGTATGTCATCATGTCGTCTGTGCACTATGCCGCAGTATAGTCTGTGACTTAGACTCCCCTGCCTGCGTTCGACCACAAACCTTTAATGCATAAATTACGGGCGGCTTTCTTACACCGAAGTCAATCACCCGTCTGGGAGCAGGCCAACCAGCCGATCCGAGCGGCTCATGACCGGATACATACGTTTAACACGTCCCCATCGCTTCCCTGACTAATTCATGTTCACGGCTCCGGCTAATAAAAGTGGCGGCGGAAAAAAATAAATCATACTTTTCCCTGCATATCAATTTCACTAACCATTTCCTGCCCTCATCACTATTTCTTTATACATCACACATTACAAATGAGACTATAAATCGTCCGAAATTGTTCACACTCCCGTGAGAAATGAACTAACTCTTCTTTCGCGGAATCATTTGAGTGACATCCTTTTCCCGAGGCCCGTGATTGTCTACAGACGCCTCGGCGTGTCTTCTCTCTCGATACTGGCAATGCACGGCTTTACTAGAGTACAGCCTGGGAATAAAAATGCGAGTCCTAATCTTGTTGCTGAGCAAGTATTGCGTAGAACGGCTCGAATGATAGTTGGATACGGAATCCAATTTAACTCTTGGCAGTAAATCGCGTTACCTGTCCCCGTAAGACGAGCACTTCTAAATGTGAGCGGCGATGTTTAGCATCCATGTTTTTGACAGAATTGCTCCTGTTTTTATTCAGGTGATGTCAAGTTAGGCTATGGTAGAGAGGCCTCAAATTGACAACGTAGACCTCATCAAGACTTGCATCCTGTCAATTTTCTCTCTTAATCGAGGGTCTTGTGGCTTGGCTTGCGGGTATGTAGTGACGAAGGGTCTCAGCTCTGAACGGATCTCAGAAATCGTATTTCTGAGAACTTTGGAATGAAATTAGACTGGAAAGTAGACGTGGAAGGGTCATTATTAATAATGACGATGGGCCTCAAAACATACTTTTAGGAATTATCGTCTCTGGAGGGAAAATATCACCATACGTCATGTTTCCAAGAAATTAAGAGAAAGTGGTAGAGAGTAAATCTAGCTTTTAATTTAACATGTGAGTTGAACACCTGTGAAAGTTGTGAGTATAGTTTTTAATAAATTGAAGACAGAGTCGCTCATTGGTCTCTGTTATTGGTCTCTATATTTATACATGTATTGGTGCATGGTCTGCAATCCGAGGTGCGTGGGAAAGGATATTCTTTGTTTTTTTGGCCCTAAAGTGTCTTCGATTTGATTAATTTCGACATTCGTGCCCTCACTGCTCTTGGTTCGGAGGCCTAGCAAACACAACCCAGACCCAGACTATAGCGAAATAACCATTCCGAGGGCTATCATTCATTCTCGTCAAATTTCGTGAGGGGTCGTTAAATCTCGCGAGGTGTACCAAAAAAAACCCAGCGGAAGTCTACGAGACTATGCGGACGTATCAATCAATCCATTCGGGACATGGACAATGCTCACGAGGAACATACAGTTTAGTTGACCATGCTTAGAGCATGAGTATAGGCTCGAGGTTGAAACTCACCGTGCAAACTGTACTTCAAGTTCAGCAGATTGCGAGCTGAAGTAATTCTGTTATATTTCCCAGGAGAAAATCAGGGGTTCAGTAAACTCCGTGCAGACACACTTTCCGAAACAATTATGGTCAGAAATATCCAGGAACAAGTTTTATCAACTATTTCCCTAATAATGACTGTCCGTTATAATAATTCATATACGAAGCTTTAATTGGGCGACTTTCCCATAGACTTGTGCACAGACCTAAATGTGACCTAACCCAAGGTTACCATTCGCTGCTTCCACGAATTTTGGTACACTTATGTTTTGGTCGATTAAGGACCATTTGTGACCGTCCTTCTCCTTACGTTATATTAAAAGGTCAACGCCAAATTGTCATCCCAATTAAGGCGTGTCATCCTCATATATAGCAATAATAAGCAAGATATGTCGCCCGTACACAGTATTCAGTAGTTAAGGCTTATGCAGTATAATAAAAATTCCCGATCATTCGGACAAAAACCTAGCCTGAAATTGTCTTTATTCATTCCTCAATCCTCAGCATTCAATATTCCGTCCAGTTCCATCGATAGCTTATGATGTCACAAAGGATTCGTCCCGAGACGATATCACCCTTATAATATCGCGGCATTTAAAAACAAAATTGTCACGGAATGCAAACCAACTTGCCAGCTAGCACCCCGTTGCCATCCACCTGTCGAGCTCGTATATATGCACACGTGCGAGTTATGAATAAAAGATACCTGACCTTTCGCTCAAAACTCGTGGGGATTCTACATCTCTTGGAATAAGTCCGTTATGGGCCGATTCTTATTGGCTTAACGGACTCACGCGGTCGTCTGATGGAAAACACTCCGCGTCGCGTCATCGGCGGAGCGCTAAGTCCTTCTGAATAAGGCATGGGAAACTTGGGTTTGTGGTAGACACGGATCTAGCGGATCTGGGGGTGGGATTGAGGAGCACCCCCCCCCCCCCCCTACGATCTGCTGCTGATACGTATCGGTTGAAGTTCGAGTGCGACCTTTGATTCTGCCAGTAGTCGACTCAACATACGAACGCGCAAGCGCACTGAAATAACTCCGGGAAATTAACTCATGTGAAGAACAGCTTCTTCGTAGCACCGCAAGTCATAAAAGATGGTTTTCGAACCATTCGTCTCGCCTGCTTTCGCGATTATTAAAATTTATAAAGAGTGACTAATCAGTTGTAGGTTGGCATGTTGCATCTGTGACCAAAGTTTGGTTCCAATTGGAATTCAACTCTTCAAATGAGACCAATTTAACATTTTGTTCAGCCTATTTTACAACTTGACCTCAGATGACCTTTTACTTTAGTATGTGACCTTTGACATCAAGATCAGATGAAGGTTGCCATGTTGCATGTATGACCCAAGTTTGGTTCCAATTGGACTTCAAACTTTCAAATGAGACCAATTTACGAAGTTGCATAGTCTCTTTCCTGAACAAAGTTCAGGCGAGACAAACATGAGGCAAAGGAAAAGGTGTTTCTTTGCCCAATCATGCGGTTTTGCCGAATTTATCATAATTTCAATTAGCAAATTGTATTGGCTACACGGCTAAAGCCTAAAGCACTGCAACAGTCAGAAACGACAAGGGTTAAACAATTATTTTGCATGGTCCTTTTCGACACATGTTGACCATGCGCCTAAAATGGCAAACAAACAACCCAAAATCCCCCTCGTTTCGCGAATCAGCCATTTATCAAGCTGTCCTCTCTAGAAAAACAGCAAGCCATCAATTTCCAACGGATTTCCTGTTCAATTCCTTTTTTTATTTACGAGAAGGGAAAATCCATCAGTTGAAGATACGCGCACACAAGGCAAGATCTGCTGCAATTACTCGCAGGAGATGGATCGGGTGTCGTCTTACGTTCTGCCGAGGGGCGTATAAGACGGCCTGGCTGAACAGCCCGTAAGGTGGATAGTGATAGCAGGTACTCGGCATTCCATTGCATGCATTAGGCAAATTACGCGTTCACGCGTGAGCACCAGCGACGCGCGTCGCAATCCAAGATGGCAGCCGAGAGATATCCAACTTTACTTCCCGATACTCGTTGTGTAACCAAAGGCGTGTTGCCGATAACGCAGCCCGCGTCTTTTCTAGCCGTTACAACGTAAACCAACTCCAAAACATCGACGTGTATTCTAAATGGTTCATCGGAGAAGACAACATGGCTCCGATTTCGGCCAAGCGATCGTTTGGAGATCCTGTCGGCTATCCACAGAGGAGTTAATCGATAGTGCTACAGACTTATTAAATTGTCGGCATTTAAATTCTTTTCCTCGTTTTAGTTTTTCAAAAGGAAAGGCACATGAACTTTACACAGAAAGCTTTAATATTAAACACGCAAAACTTTCAAAATTTAGGCAACTCGCCGAGTGATACAAGCACTTCGTATGCATCTATGACGGTCCAAAAGTTGTCTCGAGAAGCCCTTTAAAGGTAGCGTAGGCCTACATCATTTGTCATTTGTGCATTTGTTTTCGTTGAAGCAACAAACGTTTTCAAAATCTAAAGAAGGGTGCCTAACAACAAACCTGATGCCGTTTTAGCTCAGCGAATGCTGTAGATATTTCGAGAAAACAACGATTCAAAAGATGCTGTGTCATGTTTTAAATAGCGCCCGAAATCAGCGTCCGGGACACGTTCTCATTTAGCCCATTGCAGGTACGCGATGTCGCGCACTGAACTGACGAATAATATCAACCGCGCGCACCTGTGTGTCGTGCCAACGCTTGCGTGCCTTCTTTCATTGTTTTCTCCAAAATGACAGCATGCCAGAAAGAATAATTTCACAGGGAGTGCAGTACCATTATCATCTTTAAACCAACTACATGTATGCTTTTCAACAATAATTTCGTGAGTTACTTTTTTTGAACAGCTACAAATGATGTACTCTACCTTTAAAACAATTCACGGCCACCGAGTGCTTATTGCGACGCGCGTTTACGACAGTGCGATGGACTTTCTGTCGACGGCCATGCATTATGCGCATCACTATATGTGAAAGTACGGGGCAGGAGCTGAGTGCGCGCGTCTATACGGGACCCGACGAGGAGTCAGGACGCTCTCGCGATTTCTCTGAGCCGCTACTTTTATTCCATGAAGAGTGATTGCCTCAGGGAATGGTTGAGGACAAAAAGCCCGATACTGCCTCAACTTGCATCCGCATTACGACGGTATTCGGTGTGGGGCAAGGGGCATCTTTCAACGGCGCCCAATGTTTCGGGTCTAAAAGGCTTTAGTTCCTTGACGTGCCATTCGTCTTGCCAATCCTCCCGAGTCGCTCTTCATCCCTAGTCTAGACGTCCGAGCATTAATGCCCAACATTTTTAGCAACACAATACAAGAGAATAAAGGCACGACATGTATCTAGGGACCAGTCTGTCAGTATTGAGGGGAAATGGACAAAAGAGCTCATGAAGATGTCACCAATACTGAAAAAAAATAAACTGCAAGGAATACTACGCTTTTGTGCATGGATTCAAAACGAGGTTGGGCACGCAAAATAAAGGAATCATCCACGCTGCTGATACATAAGAACCAATTCAAGTCACCGTAGCCTGCGGTGAAGCATGCATTTCAACAATGAGAAAAGGTCCCACGGCTCAATTGACTGTTGTCCCGAATGTCTAAACGACAAAAACAGTTCAGTCTTATATCAGAGTTTCACTGACGGTATAAAATAATGCCCGTGGAGACGAAATGATACACAATTCTAATCACGATGATTGGAAACCGCGGGTTATTATTTACAACTCAGCCAGAAGATGAGGCAATGTTGGGAAACCAATCCTCCCTTGGATTGCACATTCGGGATTACTGGTCGGATGTACAAAAGTCTCGAGTTTAATATATGATAGCCCAAAAAGAAAGGCCGCATTTTTCTGATTCAGTCGTAGGCATTCTGGCAATATTCGTTCGTTTTACCACAATTATTGGAGAAAGGGAACAACGAGTTAAAGGGATGCATGCGAGGATTTTTCCCCTTACGAACACATTTTATGCTACTTTCTACTCCTCTCAAATATATGAAAACTATCTGACGTCCCTTTTTGGTTAATTTATGGAAAGTGCACTTCTTTAAACATTTTAAAATGTCCATGCTTTTCCAGACAACTGGGGGCGCTGTTGTCGTGATGTCATTTCAGGAGGACACTGTTTACGGGTTTTCTGTTCACATTGTGAACCAAAAATGTCGTTATTGAAAACATTTGTGAGAAAAGTTTGCTCATTGGCTTACTGCAATGTTCTAACACAAAAACAAATCACCAAAGGAAAGGAAAATGTATGACAGCAAAATATCCAAATTAAAGTCTGACACTCTTTTGTGCTGAAATCTGCCCGGAATGACATCACAGTTTAAGAATATGGAAATTCGCATTAGCATAAAACCAATGAAAATGGGACACATAGGTGCATTTTCTAGGACTGCATTAAAAGAATTACATTGCATGGGCCCTTTAAAGAGTAATTTCAACGAGACGAAAACGATGTTTCTGCCTGATGATGTATACGGTTCATTAGGTCGTGTGTTATTAAAATTCACAGGCGACTTCATTCAACATCGGGGTTACATTTGCAATATCTGACCCAAAGTTTATCCGCAGATTGTCAAAATGTGTCATTTTCATGACGACTGTGTCGTCGCGGCTTCTTACAAAATGAATATTAATTTTCTATACAAATGGTGACGATTACTGTGTCGTTTTGCCGGCCATCCGCCATAAAAAATGTCAAACAATTAATTCCAATATTGTCAGATTAAACAAATGGAACAAGAAATTTAAAATGGGTGTCTTTAATAATCAATGATTAATCCTTTTAATTAATCAGAATCAAGATAACGCCAATGTAAAGCTGTAGCCCGGGTGTATAGAGCACCGGTATACGGGCGAACAGAGGACGCAGGTTCGAACCCTGCTCGCGTCCATTTACCTGTTCCACCTGTTATTAATTGAGATTCTCGTTTGGGACTTACCCATGTTCCAAGACGAGTCCTGCACAATCTCATCTTAAGGATCAGAGCTCATGGGCGTTCCGTCTTAGTGTTACGAGTTCCTCATCGTTGTGCAGATCACGGGTAACATTGTCCTGATCCTTTCAGTTGTTAGCCCCGTGTTCCCGTTTCAACAAGCCCGGTGCTCGACTCGACTCCTCCGGTGCTTCGACTCACCACACGGGGTGAGCAAGAGGACTTCAGCCCCCGGCAGACGTCCCTGCCCGTAGACCGTTGTCTTCTGCTCCCCCGTTAAATTCCCTCGATCACCTCCGTCTCACTCGCTCCGTCCGACGTGGATGCGTCCTGACAAGCCGGCCCGGACTCTGATTAAACGGATCACTTACCCATCTACACCTGCCGCATCACCTGCCTGTAATGAAGAGGGCGATGCGAGTGGGAGTCAATTTCTCATTATTGCTTTTTTTTTCTCCCTTTCCGTCAATAAACTGGGTTCTCACTGTAATACACACTGACAGCTCTCGCTTCGCACGTCATGCGTTTTTTTTACTCTCAAAAAAGGCAACTGATTAGGCAAGAAGTATAAATAAGCACGGTCATTACAAGCGTGTTTATGTTTTCCCCCCGTTATTTCCTTCGTATGACCTTCACGGCGAGTATTCAGGAATTCCAATTTCCTATTCCACGCATCCAACATTGTGTTGCAAGTTTAACTTCTAAATTATGCATCTTTAAACATGCTGTCTGTTATCACCATTAATTATTTCAGCTCGCTTTCAGCACATGCTTCAATAATGACGAACATAATATTTTTACAGCATGTTTTTTTTACCGTATGTGACGCGGCAACGGGCGGTGCCACTTATGATGGCGCAATGATGTAGCGCGTCATATGTCAATTTCTGCAGCGTGGCTGGCCTTGATTCAAGGTGTCGAATGATTCTACTCGACGCATGCACGCAAAGTCGGGCAACACTAAAGGCTGCGTTCGTTGTATTGTAAAACAAACAACAATCCAAACCCTTTCGACCTTTACATTTGAGTATAAATAAACTGTAATAAAATAGCTGCTGCTTTCTGATGATTTGAAGATATATTTTAGACACGATCATGTTTTGTCCTAATTCTTCACAGGAAGATGAAGATCGCGGGGCAGCATCAGGGAACTCTCAATATAGGGGCAGATAGGGAAAATGTTTTGGACAATAAGTGCCTTTTATGATACTAAACATGACATTTGGCACACAGTCAGAGTATGTCATGAGAAAGATATTTGGCTTTAGGGCCATCGCAGATTTATCCTTTGAAAAAAATACAGGTAAAACAAAAAGCAAAATCGTGAGGAAATCGATCGTGCGTTTATTGCGCAGCTAAGCACTAAATGTTGCGTTAAATCCTAGCGCATGACGCAAGCTATACGCACCGTTCCGTGAAATCGGCCGCTGAAGCCTACTCGATTCCTAGTAGCGAAATGAATAATGAAATATATCCGAAATTTGTGATTATTTACAGGCGTTTCTACGGTGAAAGACGTTCAAGAGATGTGAGCATAGTGGCTATGCTTTAACTGTAGGGTTTTGGGATATGCCGCGTAGTACTCGTATTCTTCAGCCTCCAACTATAAAAGCGAACAGTGTTTGATTTGGTCTCGTAAATACGGTTACACCTCTATGTTCCGACACCCCTATGTTCCGACTGCATATATTCCTATTCCTAACCCTAACCCTAACCGGGAGTAACACAATCTAGGTTGTCGGAACATAGGGGTGTCGGAACATAGAGCAGTCACCGTAAATACCCGACGAAAATGGCTTTCTGGGGAAATGCAGGATGTAAAACTGTCTAAGTTCATCCCCAGAGAGCATGCATTGGGATCAAGGGGACGGTTAAAGAAGAAAAAAACCCGAGAAATGTTTAAAAAGAAGAAACAGTTCAGGGTCTTTGGGTATTGATGCTAGAGCACGTGTGCGACCGCCAATTTCCGTCCATTTCCGATGCCGGTATCGACCGGGCGTGAGCTGAAAATGACAGCATCAATTTAGTGACAATTCAACGCGAGCACGCGCACGTTCCAGATCTTTAAGGGTTTTTCGCGGGGCCCAAACTCTATAAAAAGATAGTAAAAATTCCTTGATACTGTTGGGTGAGATTTTGACTCATGGAAAACGGAACCCGGCGGTGATGCGCGTGTCTACATAATGCCAACAATGTTGTGTGCGAAGGTGGATGGGGCTCCAAAATATGAGGGCTAATTAGTAAGTCTAAAAAATTATACGACAACAAGTCAACATTCCTTGTCACATTGGCATTTGATGAAAAAGGTAAAAATATATGTGCCAGCATGCTTATAGATACGCTGAATGCTCAGAAATGCTTGGAATATTTGTTGTAATATATATTTTTGCTATAGCCTATTACAGTCGCCAAATTTTCGTTGCCTAAAGAAATTGTACCAAACTATACAGGCAACGCGCTCTTCTATTGGCTAACGAGCTACGGAAAAAAAGCATGACCGCGTAGATCAAGAATCATGAATATTCAGTGCGTAGGTAAACGTCACAAGGTATAAGCAGGCAATCTGATTGGCTGACGACGAGCGTCAACAAAACTCGGTTTCGTTTTACGACGCGAGAGTATTAAAGCCTAACTTGGCTTACGAGGATTAATCAATCGTGGCCGCCTGGTGTTGAAGAGGTTAACGGCAACATACATGTAATTGTATTTCAACTGAGGATAACAGATATCGCCAATGTCGAGGACAAAATGAAAGAATATCCGTGTGTCTGTTTGCCACTGAAGTGTTTTACCCAAGTGTCGCATTTCGCGGGCGGTTTAGCACCTGGATTCCCCGCCATTAACAGTTGGATCTATTTTTCTGTTCCATTTTCATCTTGAAAAAAAAGAAAGCACATGTGCTTGATAATTCAAACCAATGCATGCAGGCAAATCCAATATTGAAAGATGGAACTTTACCTGAGACAATACACACTGCTCTGCAGAGAGAATTGTGCTTGGAAACACGGAGGCATATTGCCAATTACACGGTAGTGCCAATACATACGCACAGGCACGCTAGACTCCTACCGCAGGCGTTAATGTGTGTATTACCGTTAGAATCTATGTGGACACCTTGCGGGAAAAGGACCATATATTAAATCTTTTTGGACTCTCGCAACCTCCACTTGCGCTGAAGGTGCCCATGTAGCCCACATATTCAATCCCGTGAATTTCCATATCAAGAAATAATGTTAAAAAACAAAAGGCTGTACGTACGGTGGCCCTAAATCAAGCTGAACGGAAATCACATTGTAAAAACATAAAAGGCATAAAATACTGACATCTGTCTGTATGAATAAGCGTAAAAATATAAACTGTTACAATTATTATCATGCAAATTTTGTGAACTGTCATTCGTATCAAAATGTGATCATTAAATGAAACTAAAGTGCCTATATGTAAAGAATATAGGGAAGAATAACTTGTTTGTTTAATTTCGGTCTTGAAAACATGATCTCTCTGTGTTAAAAAAAGAACAACACAATAACAAGTTACAATCCCACAATGCAGTGCGCGTAAGGCGTATATACAGCGTGAGTCGATTATTTCGCGTGCCTCATACATTTAGCTTCAAACCGAGGACATTCTGAGGTTGCACAGTTCAACGTCCTAGGTCACAAGCGTCCGAGACCAGACATGGTGATGGAAGTTATATTGACCACAGACTGGGGACCAAGCCTCGGGTTGCCTCAGGTTGAACTGTTCCTTCAATAACAAAATGTCGAACCCAAATTATTCATAGCCAACTACTGGGGAGTAAGTTTATAGCTCAACAATTCCCTCAATCGTTTTTACACTCAAAGAAAACCAATCGAGGGTATCTCGATCATTTCATCAAGCTTTTCAACAAAACTGAATGAACCCTTTTGATTTCCGCTATTTGCAGAGCAACTCTTTCTAAACAGTCCACAATAAACTAAACTTTCGGGGCACAAAATTCTTCCTCATAAAGGCAAACTCACGGGCACAAGTACTTCTGCAGTCTTGCAATATTTCAAGTAAATTCACAGATAAAAAAAAAAGTTTCGTATTATCAAGCTCAGTCAAAGGTTACTTTTCCAATTCAGTAAAGTGCGTCCCTCAGGTAAAATACACACTTGACGAATTTTTTTGGATATAAACGTTATCACGGTTCCCGAAATACGTTATGAAAAAGGTTAATTGAAGGTGGACGGCCGGAATATATCACGTGAGACACAACAATATTAAAACAGTATCTGAAAACCATACTGTTTTTTTCTCCACTGACACGAGTGCTGCATGTCTGACATAAAAATCAGGATTGCAGTTTTTACCCTGACGAGACTGTTCGTCTGTGACTTGACAACATACTAATTGGGAGTTAGGGATAGTAAATTGCTTGCATCTTGTCTGAATGACAAGTGAAATCCTTCTAATTCCGACAGTCTGTGCGTCTTGTTAGCACGGACAAGATTTTTTCCCCGCCGGTTATCCTGAAGGCCTACGGGTCATGGCTCTGGATATGGTGTGAATCAACAGTGCATACTATTATAGAATCAACTGAATAATAATGGTTCACATCGTGTGCATATCTTTCAAAAAGTAGAATTCCAAGCTAAGGCCTTTGGCTTCGACTACAACATGTTTTTGAAATGAAAGTCAATTCAGTTTTACATCGTGTTGAAAGGTTGCATTATTTTTTAGAATCTTGTTCGAAGTAGGATGTGTCAAACACTCGTGACCCACCTCCGGATCAGGTTGACCCGGAAAGAGTTTGAACAAAACCCGACCCGGAGGTCAAAATTCTGATTTCGGGACTCTTACGGAGTTCAAGGGGTGCTATCAGAAGCCATAAACCCGTATATGCCATGCAGCCAGTGATCACGCTCAAAGTCATGATGCTAGCAACATGCTGCAAACATGGGAGATACCAAACGGGATCACTCAAAAGGTTTTATAGTTTCTGACAATGTCTAGAGTAAAGATATTGACAAAATCGGAACCACCGACATAGGGCCAGATAGCTCAGTTGATAGAGCGCCGTAACGGCAATCTGGATGTCGCGGGTTTAAACCCTGCTCCAGTCGTTAAAATTAAAAAGTAAAGTCATGAACTTTTAAAATCTTTATGAACGTCGAGACTGATAAATTGTGCAAATGCTATAAATAACGCTGAAGGAATAGGAAGAACTCCAAATATAAAGACTAGAAGCTTCCTAAATCTAAAATCCTAAAGTATGTGACATAGGCCGATTTGTTCCTATGCAGTATGAGCATTGATTGATGATATGGAGTATAATGGCTCAGACTTAATGGCACAAGACAATAAAAAGCACTCCACTCAGCGAAGCCCGGGCTAAGTCAGCGATTGCTTTTGCACTTGGGAATTATTAAATTACTCCGCCGAATCCGGGCGATTTCAGCGAAGCTTTTAAGAAAATCCACTCTCGTTTTCGACGGTTTGATGGACGACAGGACGTCTTTGTTAGCAATTAGAAATGGGGGGGGGGGATGTTTGGCTGACGCACATCAGTATAATTTTTTAATGTGTAAAATAAAGAAAAAGACATGACGATTTTGCGTGCATATTTAGACGGCTAGACGGAACAACAATACAGTCTGCTGTGTGAAGCTGTTAAGGATGCTGCAAAAAGAAAGAAACCCACTTTTGACAGCAATTTCCACTTTACTTTGTGAACGTATCTCAAATATGGTATTAACATTTTGATCTTCAAACATAAGTGACGAAAACATGATTGCAAATGCATATTTTGTCTCTGAGATATGGTTTAAACATTTCATGTGCCAAACCTGTTTGTCCACGGACGGCTTTATTCCATCCGCTTGACAGCTCCGGAGCTTGATTTGAAGACAAAAAAACACTGCACTCGACTTATACGTTGACAACAGTGATTTTGGTGACTTGTATTCAAATTAGCATTATAACACTATTCTTGCGATTTTTTTAAAATATTTTTTGAAGAGCTATACTTCACTTTACAGAAAAAAATCAGTTCAAATCAGTTAAGTAAGCAGGTTAAAATTCGTGTCAATAGTGGGTTTCCTTCTTTTTGCACCACCCATATCATCAGGTACATGGAAATATATTCCGAATAAAATTTTGTACATATTTAAGAAAAGGAAAACAACAAATTATTCATTATTTTTTTTAATTGCGTAATAATATTGAGGACGTGAATGATAAAAGTAATGTCAACAAATGAAACAAAAGCAAGCAAATAGACCCAGATAAAACAAAAACAAAACAAAAAGGTAATAAAACAAACACAACAACAAAACAAAAAGCACACAAAACCAGCAAAACAAAACAAATAGACTCGAAAATGAAAATTAATTCACAATTTCACCCCATCGTTGGGCTACGATACATGCAACGCGTCCACATACCTCGTGAAATCCTGAGGATACTAACAAAATGATGTAGGCCGGCCGCATCAACAAAAATCTCGCCAAGAACAATAACCCGTATCTTTAGCTGTATTGACTCGCGTGGGAAGTGCAGGTTTTATGCGGGTATTCGAGTGCGGTCGGTGAATCGCTAAAACATGGGGCTAAATGCTCTCCGTGATGCGCGATGATGTCAATGCGATTTGCGTTCCCAGGGGACTGAGCGAGACAGTGACGACGTCAGCGTGGGAGTCAATCGCTTGACTTGCCCGTACTGTATCCAGCGAGCTCGCGGGCTGACAACATCTTGAGGCTTTTGGATGACTTCTTGAAGGAGTTGCGCAGCAATGTTTGCACAACCCCGCGTTACGTGTCTTGAGTATATATTTGTACACGTGGCTAGGAGGAAAACAATGAGGAGTGCATTCAAATTGGTTTCGTTGTCAACTCGCCCCTGGCTACGATCAACAAAGCGGACGCGGTAGCCGTGGAGTCGGAATGAGCCAATGTTTGCTTATTATTCAGACACAAAACCGCTGTAGCCAAACAACCATTCCATGCTTGTCCTAGAAAAACAGACCTCTGTAAATCATTTCGTTGATTTGCGGGAATCTTGTGCATAAATCCAACCCAACTCAACTGACCAAGTTAGCTCAACCCATCCCAACCCAGCCCGACCCAACTCAACCCAGCCCACCTCCTCCCTGCCCGACACAACCCACCCCGACCAAGCTAGCCCAACCAAATCCAACCAACCCAACTCAACCCAACCCACCCCAACCCAACCCATACAAGTGTGTATTTGCCTACAATCGGGGACCCCCTATTGTCCCTCTTTTGCTTGTGGAAGACCTCCCACATGTTTTGTACACGAATCCAAATTGGGGACCTCTCGGGAATTGGGGACCCTATTGTCCTCTACTGTTCAACGTCCTCTATTGAACGCAGAATCAAACTCAACCCAATCAAACCCAACCCAACCCAACTCAACCCAACCAACCCAAACCAATCCAACACAGCCAGCCGGCCCAACCCAACCTCACCCAACCAAACCAAACCCGCTACCCTACCCTACCATACTGTACAAGCCAAGCCAAGCTAACCCGGCTCAACCCAACCCAACCCAACCCAACCCAACCCTACCCAACCAAACCAAACCTATTAACTAAACCCAACCCAGCCCAGCCCAACCCAACCCAACCCAAATCAACAACTCAACCAACCCTATCCAAACCAAACCAACCCAGCCAGCCGGCCCAACCCAACCCAACCTCGCCCAACCAAACCCTACCTTACCCTGCCCTACCCTACCCTACTACAAGCCAAGCCAACCCGGCCCAAGCCAACCCAACCCTACACCCTACCCTATCCAACACAACACAACAACCCAAACCACTTGAACCTACCCAACCCTGTACAACCCAACCCAACCCAACCCAACACAACCCTACACCCTACCCTACCCAACACAACACAGACCACTTGAACCTACCCAACCCTGTACAACCCAACCCTACCCTGCCCAACCCAACCAACCCTACCCTGCCCAACCCAACCCAGCCCAACCCAACCCAACCCAACCCAACCCAACCCAACCCAACCCAACCCTACCCTGCCCAACCCAACCCAACCCAACACAACCCAACCCTACCCTGCCCTGCCCTGCCCAACCCAACCCAACCCAACCCAACCACACCCAACCCAACCCAACCCAACCCAACCCCACCCTACCCTGCCCAACCCAACCCAACCCAACCCTTCCCAGCCCAACCCAACCCAACGTCAACCCATCTGAACCAATTAGCAAAACTTCTAGTGTCCGCAGTACCTTCCTTTTTCCAAAACGACAGAGTGGAACGGAAATAGAATGGAATGACAATACAAGGCCGTCACGGGAGAGCATATCGATCTCTAATCAATACCTCTGAATTAGACATCAAATCGATATCTCCGAATTACATGTCAATATCTCTGAAGTATAAGGACGATTCCTCAGGGCAATTGAGGACAAAGGAAACAGCTGTACCAAAGAGAAACTCAAACATGAAAACATGTCCAATTGATGAATGTAAAATTGAAATCACTTTGCTCCTGTGTATGCAAGTTGTGGGACTAAGATTAAAAAAAACCGCATGTCGGCACAGAGCCAGCCAGAGGTCTTGAGTTAATTTATCACTGGACTATAATTAGATTTTCCCTGTTAACGATCAAAATAATTATTCACACTACATTTTTCTAAATTAATTTCCTCTTTCATTTTTCACTTCTTGGTTCTACAGAAAGCGCGCCATACTTCTTTTTTTTGGGGGGGGGGCGTGAGGGGGGGGGGGCCGGGCAGGGAAGAAAATATAAGTATCCTAGTTCATCAATGAAATGTTTTTCAGACGTGATCAATTTAAAGGGGATTTGGTGCATGAGCCGTGTCAAAAAAATGTCTTCATCCTCAGGAATTATCTTTTTTCTCTATTCCTATGTAAAAATGACAGCACGTCCGACTGGCATCTTGCCAAGTATACGCAGAGAGTATTACCGTTTGTACAAAACAGAATTAGCTTTTAAATATCAACTCGGTTGCTATGTTTGCTGTTTATTTCCAATCCTTCAATTTCTATCTTTTGGGATAACTGTTTTGCAGAAGCTTCTTACCTCTCGGGAACTAGTAATTTTATGAAACTGGAGCAACCCGTAAACACAGACGTCCGCAGCCTTTTAAGCGTCCCAAGAGAATCACAACATACATCAATATTTCCAACAAGCAGCTGAGTGTCTCTAAAGACAATACTCATAACGCATGGCTATTATTTACTTGTTTGCAGATGTAGGAAGGATGTTAAAATGGTCATCAAGGACCTTTTCGTTTGTTGAGTGCTCGGCCCAAGTCCAGTGCGGGCTGTACACAAAACGCAAGGGGTGGGCTGTCGATCGATTCCTATGTGTACCCGACATGACACCCCCTTGGACCATTTATTATTTACGCTGAATCCTTTTACAGTTACGGGCAATTAAGGCTTGTGTGTTCATGTGGGCATTACCCCCCGGCTGGTTTTCAGAATGGAGGCATCTGTTGCTTGCTTACCCTCGAGAACCATGCATCTACAAGGTCCCAGTTCTAAGTTTCTCAGCTGACAAGCTAGCAAATGAGCTAAATCATGGATGAAGTGAGATCCGGTCACATCTAATGACAATTTGGCTGGTTACTTATTTTTATTAATCCGAGTTTGTCTGGCTTGCTTGCTTGCTTGCTTGTAATACATCCAACGAACTTATTCCATCCTTTAAAATGTCTTTACCAAAAAAATAAACGGGAGGTAGAGTTTGTACCCCACATATTAGACCTACCGTGAATTTTATTTTTTTATTTATTTATTTATTTCTTATCTTAACTGGGTAGCCCATTCAGTGGAATCCACTGATCTCCCATGGATCCCAGTAAAGAGAAGACAATGTGAAGAAATTACAGTTTTAGATGTGGGAGGAAAAGCCCAGAAGAGTATTCTGAGGAAAACCCACGGAATCAGGTAGGGACTGAAAAACCCAATCCAAATATTGACCCAGGCGGGATTCTAACCCGGGTCACAGCGGTGGAAGGCGAGGAAAATACCGCTCCGCCAGCCTGACTCCCCTTATCTATGCACTTCTCTTTTAAGGGGCACTTTGAGCGAGCTTTAAAACAAATCACTCCCCACTCTCTTACGGCAAGTTATTTATAACTTTTGGACGCATGCTGAGTAGTATTACACGCATGTTTTTATTACATATCCGTGTGATGATTGACACGGAAGTTCTATCGGAATATTTCTCTGGTGACAAAATTCTTTTTTTTAACCAACAGATAAACTAACAGATAAAATAATCCTAATCAACAAACGGAAGAAAGCAAGCGAGGAACCAAACAAATAAATAAATTAACAAGCTCAATTTTCACAGTGCAAGTAAAAGAATATGAGAAAATAATGCATGCGGTAAACAATGAATGACATTAAAGTAAACATAGGCAAAAATACAATCAACAACATCACAGCTTTACTTGTAAATCGCCGAACGACTAAAACACACCGCTATCTATTAACACGGAAGTTGGGATAAAAAAATAGTACTGTTTCGGTGTTTATCGCAAAACCAATCCGGCAAGACAAAACGCTCATGGATTTGATTTCAACGGTCCATCGTTAGTTGAGCTGACGAGCATGTTAGTATAGGGTCGATTTCGAGATCGTTTCAAACGTGACCGTGTGACTTGCTTTTTAAATGAGGTCAACATCGATCGGAAATCCGGTCAAATTGCAGTTGCGACGAATAATCCTCAATAAAAACGTCTTTTTCTCGTAAGAAGAAGTGTCTGTTTAATTATGCAAATGCTTCATTTTTTTGTACTGGACGACTGCAATACCAGTTTCGTATCGGCAACATTTTTTTCCACCCAGTACGATACGAAAATAATCCAAGAAAACAAATAGTACAATCATTTGGAAATCGAGACAGTCCATCAATGATACATTTTAAAGAAACAAAAATCGTTCACATTAGAGTCAAGTTATTTTTTATATAATTTTGTATAAGCCTATTTTGCATTTTTCTTACGCCGTAAGGTTGCAATTTCTAGAAATTTAATGGATATACATGTACATGTACGTCTTAAACAAATGCTGGTTATTCGAACAGTCGTGTAACTTCGGTCACTCTAAAAAAAAATCACCATTTAGTTAGTTGAAACCTATCGTTCGTTCACAATTTCAACATCTCGCCGTGTTTTCCCGTCGTTAAAAACATGTGACGAATCTCGTGTTTAAAGCATAGGGCGATGTCGTAATAGTTACGACACATTTCACTTAAGAGTTCACTGACTTTAGTGACATCTCTGAACTTGAGTTGCTCGGGGAAAAATCCGTCCCGTCGAAATGATTTACGCCTATCTTAACTTGACACTCGACAGTACCCTGACGTTATCTCCGTCGTACCCTAGTAGTATACGTACAGCCTGGCTACCGTAAGCTATTGACCTCTGACCTCCAGTTGAGGTTACCCAAGAGGTCACACATACCTGGCACAGTGTTTTGTTTCAACAGACTACAACTGAATGAGTGTGGTATGCATTATGCTGGTGACACTTTGAAACAGCCTTCTTTCACACAAACTTCAGTAAACATATGATCTGGTTTAGAAATAATTATCAGTGATTGACGATTAATAGTTTTGTGATCTTACAACAGAACAGACGACAGCATTAACTTCGGAGTGGGAATTCTTGCCGGCACTTTAAATTTAAAATAATAAAAATTTACAGCGCAAGCAAAACTTGATTATGAGGCACACACTGAGTGTGCTCGGCTTTGCAACGGCGATAGTGACAAACTTGTTAATGTGATTGCCTGAGGATTGTGTGTCTAGGATTACACCACTATACAACATTCAGCATTAAAATCGACTCGCACTGTGTAGGATACCGTTGGACATTATCACACATTCAATTTATACACTTGAGCATAGGCATACATGTACATACAGTGCATAATGTCTATTGTTGTGTGTGTTATGCACAGTTGTTGCTTCAAAATATCCTGAAAAGGAAAATTTTAAGAAACGATCTGCACTATAAATGGTCATCTCATTTGTAAAGAGTATAAGATTATGTTTAAAATTTGTTGAAGAAAATTTGGCCTGGGAAATGAAACGAATTGAGCCTCGCCAAATTGTGACAGAATTTTCATCTTAAAAGATGATGTCAGATACTATACAGGATCTCCACTAGTAAAATACGCTAGATCTACAGATTGCACTTTTCTCTGTCGAGAAGGTACGTTTTTCTCAAGGAAGTGGCCAAGATAAATTTCCTCAGACTGAGCTCATATAATCCAATGATGATAAGCGTGTCCTGTGCCCAAGATCAGTCGAAGAGTATAGAGACTTTATATTGATGCTGTCCAGAAAACGCAGCCTCCAACAACTTGAACATAAACTAACGGACTATGTTTCCCACAAAATGTAGACCTATGCAGTGTTGATAAATTTATCTGAATTAAGAAAATCATGGTTAAAATTATCATCGACCTTCCTCCTTTGTATTCCACACGACCATGGGATATACAACAATTAGCGTTTTTTTTACAGCCAGCGGCGACTCCGCGTAGGCCTATACCCACGGCCTGCATAGCGTTCGGCACCGCTGCAGATCGCACGTATATCTCGTATCAACCCCGTATGACTCACCGCGCGAACCACAGTGTAAAATTACATCTTCCCAAGATTCTCATCCATTCAAACATTTTTTTTGTTTTTCCCATCAAAGAGATCCTGTTCTTAACTCACCTTCTTGGTCGTCAAGGGTGGACTCGCATCATCTCGAAAAATGCTGGAATCCAAATCTTTGAGTTGGACGGTGGAAAACCTGAGACTTAAAAGCATTGTTCAAAGTCGCGTGTTCACAATGTCAACGTTGTCGTACATAAACAAAATATTGAAGTTTTTATTTTTAGTTGGTCCTGGACAATTCTTACCGATTGGTGGCGCTGTTGCGTTTGCAGTCGACATCGAGAGTTCATTTTTTTTTACGGCATGCTGTCTGCATCATACTGTACCGTCGTTTGTGCATTGTTTGTGAAAACATAACCTGGAATAAACGAGCTTGAGTCATTGAGGTAGTATGCCTGTATTCGTTTAATTGTTTATATTTATCCGTAGTGAAGTTCATTAGTTTCAGTAGGTCAAAAGAATCGAGTATTACTACACTTATCGCGGTCATTTTTGGATTGACCAGTTGTGGTATTGCAATTTGTGCACATTATTAAGTTCGACTAAACATGCTCAGATGCTAAAGGCCGTAATATGGTTTATTGTTTTGTTTATTTACTCTTTGGCTAACTGCAAACACATATGTTAACGTTGGTTCAAAATTTATTCAGTTTTTCGGCAACTTCAACGCTAGCCCCATAAATGTGGGTGAAAAATACTGGACTACCTCCGTATTATTCAGCCTACATGACATGTACATGATGTACATGATATAATGATATAGTATACCCTGTGCATGCGTGGACACCCTCATTGCTATTAAGGGAGCAGAAAATCAAATAAAGATCGAAATTATTTTATCACTTCATAATCACCCCAAGTATTCTACAACTATAGTATTATAGCAAAAAACCTGTTGAAATCATTACCGGTACCATCAGAGGTCTAGTTATCTTGTAATTTGGGGTTGAATTCAGACGAATTTGGGCTGCCATTGTTCACGAAAGTATCATGCTGCATGCCGTCTTGGGTTGTGATAATCGCGCCCTCACTGAGCTTGCGTCAAATTTTGGTACGGCTAGATCTGAAGGTAATGAATTCAACGTTTTTTTTGCTATTAAGCAGTCATAGAGTACTTGGGCTGATTATAAAGTGATAAATAATTTTGATCTTTATTTGATTTTCTGCTGCCTTAGTAATGGGGATGTCCACACACAGGGTATATGTAGCAATGTGGCTGAATATACGGAGATAGTCCAGTATTAAGCCACAATGTACGGAGATAGTCCAGTATTCAGCGACAATGTATGGAGATAGTCTAGTATTCAGCCACACTCATGGTCTACTTCAAAGCTAGCCCCATAAATGTGGCCTATTTACTGGACTGCCTCCATAAACATAGGCCACACATCCACATGTACAAAAACGTGCCGCACTTTGCCAAATTTTGATTTTCACATTTAGGCTGAGTTTGTAGGTTTTTTTTGCTTTAGAAGCATACTCACCCTCTTTATAGGCTAATCAGAAAGTGCTGCCTTTTTCAGATGACTAATTTTTGTGAAATTTCATGTTGAAATTTCGATACGCAAACGTGTGCAAATGAATCTGGAAATTTCACGAAAAATAGACATCTGAGAAAATCAGAGAAAGGCAGCACTTTCTGATTAGCCTATAAAGAGGGTGAGTATGCTTCTAAAGCAAAAAAACCTACAAACTAAGCCTTAATGTGAAAATCAAAATTTGGCAAAGTGCGACACGTTTTTGTACATGTGGATGTGTGGCCTATGTTTACGGAGGCAGTCCAGATTTATGGGTCTACTTCAAAGCCAGAGAGCCCAAGATGTAAGGTTTAACGTGTAGTTATCATATAACTCTGTCTTTGGCTCTATTCAGGACTTGTGGCCGATTGCACAGACTATCCTGCACTCATCAAGTTAAGGAACCCTTTTCTGACGTTGCTTCAACAACTTAACGATGTCACTCACCAAAGAAGCCTCCCTGTCTGCTGAAGAGGCTGTCGATCCTGTGAGTATTTTGTTTCACTGAAGTTTTCAAAACGTGTATATATTCAGATTTTGTTGTGTGGCTGACTAAAATTTAGCCGTAAATAAGTCTTTTTAAACATAGTAACATGATTGATAAAAGTGGTTGATAATGTAACAGGGAGATGGGGAGGAGATCGATGTCGTTTCCATGGATACCAAGTCGAGTGATGAGGTCAAGGTTGAGGTCATGGCCCCAGAGCGTACCTCTCCCGTCACTGTCGTGGAACCTCCCACGGAGCCTACCACACCCCAGGACACAGACCCACAGTGTTACTGTAACAAACCCAGGGACGGACTCATGCTGCAGTGCGATATGTGCAAGAGGAAGTTTCATATGGGTGAGAGTTGTTGACAAAATCTCCCCCCCCCCAGCACGCACCCCCTCCCCCAACACCTCTCCATCTTTTTTACCCACCCTCCAGTGTTTTTTCTTTAAATACATGTAAATGCTGTTTAACTGTTGGTTTGTAGCAAGCTCAATTTTCCGATCTTTGCAGGTTGTCTGAAGACTGGTAACCCCAGCACGCTGGATGGTGATACCTACTTCTCCTTGAGATGTGAAGGATGTAGCCACACCCACGAAGAGGTCGTCACGAGGATGAAGCTGACATGGTATTGAACTCTTAACTGCAATAATCTTTCATGCCTTCAGTGACCAAATGGTTTTAAAAATACAAAACCTTTTCAAGGCTTTTTATAATTTGGGCTCTAAGGGAGGGGTTGAAAACAGTCACTTGATTGATGTCGATTGCTGTGATGACGCATCTGAATTGTCAGCCGGAGAGGAAAGGTTTATTAAATGCTGGATATTGAAGAGCATTATCTTTTCAAACCTTGTTACAACTGTGTAAATTCATCTTCAGTGCTTGATTCCTGTTCTTTCGCAGGCAACAGGTGGTGATTCTGTCTCTGTATAACCTGAGTCTTAAGAAGAGCGGCCGCAAAGGGTTCTTCCGCTGGAAGGAGGACATCTGTGAATTCATATCGCAGCACTGGACCCTAATCTTTGGCAACAGGTACGACCCTTCCATATGCACCATACGATGTCACAATGCCTAAACTTTACGTTTTGTGCAGTTTTTGGACTTTGAATTTTTAGTTGTGCTCATCATATCAGCTTATTTCGAATACTTTTGGACAATTTCAGAGTCACGGACATTACATTTACAAAAATGTGATGTCCACGACAGAGCGAATTAATCATGATATCTAATTAGTGATTCAGAGAAATGATGCCAAACTCCTAGTCTGTAATCTCCTTGACCATTACTAGATGATGGATGTATAAGACTTGAAAAATACATTTTCAGGTTTAATCACTGAGCTCCTCAAATACAAAAAAAAATGGCTCATCATCCGTGTGGCTGGAATTGCCAATTAATTTGGCATTTTCAAAAGTGTTTCCGGATAACAGAGCCATAGTTTGAAACTTGAGCTCGGAGTCACACATGCAAAGTTTTGTTTGTTGTCTATTGTGTCTGAAACATTTATGTGTCAAGTTCAAACAAATTTGACGTCATTTGTCTCCATCAGCCACTGTCTTGCAAATCATTGTGTCACACAGGCGCAGCCTGTGGCTCAGTGCTTCAGGGATATGAGGGGTGTGCCATAGGGATGTAAATTTTCTAATAACTTAGTATTTGATTAATTGAAACTGCACTTTACCGAACATTTGAATATTCAAAACTTGCCAATCATGTTTACACATGCATGCATGCAATGATGGATTGATGCAAATGATGGCAAAAAGCTATTCGAATATTTGATTTGATGGTCGAATATTCAAATATTCAGTATATTTGGGAAAGCCCTAGTGTGTCAACAATTGCCAAATACGAGCCCGATTTTATTATCATATTTCTTCCATTTCCAGCAAAGCCAAGACCCAGACTTGGCACGGTACCGTCGCCGGTGTCCTCTCCGTCAGCAACAAGTCCCTCTTCAAGTCAGGAGCATCCGAGTTCGGCGAGGCGGGCTGGTGGTCCCTGATCGAGATGAAACCGCCCGAGCTAAAACCGGAAATTCCTCGTAAGAAAAATCAAAAAATTATCTTCTTTTGACTATATTTCCATTTCTTAATACTTAGCTTTGCGTAAGTTTAAACCAGAAATTCCTCGTAAGTAAATCCAAAACATTATCTTCTTTTGAAAGTATTTCCATTTCTTTAATACTTAGCTTTGCGTAAGTTTGATCACTTAAATCCCCCATTTTGTTATTGGACTCTTCCAGCTGGTACTGGGAAGCAGTATGTAGCTGGTAGAAAAGCCAAGGTCCCCTTTGAACCAACCATTAAGGTGGAGGGGTTGAGAAACAGGAAAAGGGGAACATCTGTGGAATCGGCCATCGAGCTAAAAGAAAAACGATCCAGAACCCAGGTATGATTTTTTTTAAAGCACGATTCTTAAAATTGAATTTAATTTTTTTTTTTATATATTTTAATCCTTCCCTTTTTGGTCGAGTTTTTGAATGATGTTTTACAATTATTTTAAGTAATCCTTGTTTTTCGCCCTCTGGTAATGTAATGGCAGGAGGCCAAGGATATCCGCAGGGCCAAGCAGGCCATTGCCAGTGAGGAACTTAACAAGAAAGTAAAACTCCAGAGGGAGGTGGACATTGATGATAGTAGTATGGACAGCTTTGGTAGCGAGGTACGTGTCAGTTTTAGCATCTTGTCGATTTGTTTTTGTGAAATTTTTCAGGCAGTGGTTCTTTAACCTTGGTTCTTGGTTGGTTCTTCTCCTAAATACTCCACGTGGGAGTTTATACAGGAGGCCAGAAACACCGGGGCAAACCCCTTCTCTAAGCGATAAGTGTTTACTGGGTTCTTTTACGTGCGTTTATGCAACACACGGGACCTACGGCTTAACGTCCCATCCGAAGGACGAAGCAATAATGGTTAAGTGCCTTGCTTAAGAGCACAAGTGTCCGCCGGCGGGCTCGAACCCACGTCACTGTTGCCTCTGAAACACCAGAACGTGAGTCTGGTGTTCTTAACCGCTAGGCCATCACACTCCTCCTCAATGAACAGGGTTCGAACCTGTTCAGGCCTATCATGTAGATTGTGTTCCCTACTGTGTTCAAAGGGTTTTACTTAGGCATTTCCTCACACATTTTTCACCGTCTTCCATCACAATTTTTCTTTTCGAGGAATCCTTGATTTTATGTCCAGGAATTTAAAAACAAAAATATTTGTATGTGCATGAAACCTCTTTTCGTTCAATCAAGTAGTTTCACTTCAACTAGGTTTTAAATTAACTTTTCATTAATTTCGGGCAATGAAACCATGTGCTCCTCAAATTACAAGAAGCCTGATGAGATAGAAGTGCAAAGGAATAATTTAAAAATTGGAAGAGAGCAACCAAGTAAAAACACTAAATAAAGAGAAAGAAGTCAATTTCGTTCTGGATATTATATTTTGGATTTTGTAAGTGGTTTGCATTTTTATTCCAAGAGTTCACTTTGACTGGTACTATAAAACATCACAGATCTCCCGTACAATTTCACCCTTCTTCCTTTTCTTACCCCTGTGATTGTAGAGCTTTGGGCTGCCCCCTTCTGTTCCCGATTCACCCTCTGTCCTGAGCTTGCTTGGAGGCGACAACAGCTCAGACTTTCTGCTCTCCAATCTCCTCAACGAAAGTGATCTTACTCCAGCAGGTAAGAACTCGTGTTGGAGCATCGGAATGAACAGTCCTTAGAATGTGAACCCTTTCAACTCACAGTGGTACATAGTGTAGGGCAAAAGTTGCCAGCACTTGATGTTTGGAACACAAGAATGATACTCAAGTAAGGCCGAGTAAAAAAATTAAGTAGTTTCTTGTCCTGCCATCGTGGACAAATTAAGGAGGCGGCGCTTTTTTTTCTCCCCAAGATGGCAGATTTTCCAAGATGGCAGATGGATTCTTCAATTTTCTCGACTATTTTGCTGATACAGAATTGCATCCAAAGGAGCCATAACCCTTTCAACATAGCTACACATATGTTGGAATAAAAAAAAGACAATATGTTGACATTATACGTGGCCTAAGACTTGAAGGTTTGCAAAGTCTTAAGATGTAAAGTTTGCGGCAGCACCATGTAGACAAATCTCTTTTATGACATTGTGTGGTTCTGAAAAGAGCTGGATTGGTATTAAACAGTATGCAACTCTTGGAACACCTGTCTCAAACAGATGTTACATCTTGCCAAACTTCCTTTTCCCCATCTTAACCCGTCGCAGCATCTTTCGCCCCTGCTCACCCTACTTTCTTCTCACCTGTTCAGAGACTATCCCCTCGGCCCTGATGGCGGGAGACGAGGACGACTTCATCCCCCCATCCAAGGGCATCCCTCTCTTCCGCATCCCCACCCCGGTCTTGAGCAGCCAGGCCAGCAGCAGTAACAGCTCCTCCTTGGGTCTTGACATCAAGGAAGGCGACGGAGGAGACAAGGGCGGGGGGAAAGCAACCATCGGCGACACCCGGGCGGAGACTGTCTCCAAGGCGATGACCCGGAGGTCAAAGGTCATGGAGGTCAAAGCAGATGAGAAGCAGGAAGAAGGCCCGAAGTAAGTCAGGAGATGGGATCTTATGTACAATCTTGTCGCCAAATGGGTGAGGGGTGGGGCACTCGTCACTATTTGTGGAGGGGCAGGGGGGGGGGGGTACTTCTAGTCAGGAGATACAATCTAATGTACGGTTTTGTCGCTAAATGGGTGAGGGGTGGGGCACTCTTCACTAAACGTAAGAGGAGGAAACTGTCTTATTAAACCTATTTACGAAGAAATGAAGAAATAAATTTCATTGGTTGCTACCTGTCATGACGATAAATTTGATTCCCGGTAGTGTATTAACTAAACTTGCGTGTGCCTGCAGAATGCGACATCTGTATTTTAACACGCAAAATTGTTGACGCCATTTCACCAGTCACACAAAAATGCCAGTAAGAAACCCAAGAAATATGGCACCACCAATGCCCATAAAAAGAATACTGGCTAACTAGCACTGTTACAGCACCCAATGTCTAAACTATTTACCAAATCAGATCACAATGGTAGCGACATTTCCAAAAATATTTAGATACCTGCCGATGAGTGTCTACGAGGAGCAACAGTTACTGCGCGTGATTGAAGCCTGCCCTCAAGCTGTCGAGAAGAACCCAGCCGCGAGACGGCTCAGACGAAAACTACTGGTCCGACAGGTACGTTGGAAATCTGTGAATCTCCCTTTCTGCGTACAGTGGAGAAGAAAACCCTTTGCAAATCATAGGTGGCGAGTTTGCTCAATTCAAACACAGCTGGTGAAATTGTGACTGGCCCAAATATCATTAGCTTTAATTAATGGATTGGTTTATTTGCCACAAATGTGGAGCCGCAATTCCTATTCTGAGTTTGGAACTAACTCTCTCAATCTTCAAGAGCAGAGCTGCCCTAGCCTAAAAAGCCCCAAACGAGAGTTGTTGTCTATGGCTACGGATAGTCACTCTAGCTTATCAATGTCAAAAACTAAAAGCCTTGGCCACAAAACAACCAATTTTGACATAGCCCAACAACCTATCCTAAAGCCAATGTATCAGGCACCAGCTATTTCTTGTTCATTTTTTTTTTTCTCTTTCAGGAGAAGCGAGATCGAGGCTTGCCGCTGTTTGACCTCGACGCCACCATGCAGCAGATACTTCAGAAGGCGACCGACATCCGGCCAACCTCAGTCTCGGACCTCTTACTCACCCAGAGTCCTCTGCGACACCTCAGCCCGTCCAAAGTATCGTCCAGCCGTGACAGCGGCGATTACCGCATTCTGGATCGCTTCCAGGTAGTTCAAGAAATACTCAAATATGCAACTAAGCATATTAGAACATTGTATCAAGTGAGCAATTCTATCATATTTTGCACCATCTGCCTGATTAAAACCATAGAGTGCTCGGCCAATTTTGGGTAGTACAGGGAGTAACAGGCAGGGTGGTTTGGGGCAGTACAGGGAGTAACAGGCAGGATGGTTTGGAGCGATACAGGGAGTAACAGGCAGGGCGGTTTGGGGCGGTTTAGGGACTAATGTCATATGTTCCTTTGGTGTGTAAAACATTGTTTGCCACATTGCAGCCGTCAACTATCGTGAAATATGACTTCCTTCATTCGTCTTTCTTTGGACTCGTATGTAGATGCCTAATACAGCCGTGCGAGCTCAACAGCGCCACCACACCTCCTTCAGAGCTCGACTAGTCGGTTGCGACGAAGCGGCCATGATGCAGAGTATCATATCTCCGTACACGTCCAGGTAATGTGTCCGTTTTTACATCAACAACTTCTCTGGGCTTGTCAATTCTCAAATCTCAATACTGGATCCCACAAAAGCAAATTTAGAAATCACCAAATTTATATGATCTCAAAGATAAAAAGGGGTTTTTAAAATAAAAGTTTAAGTGTTAGTTCACAAGATTTGCATAAACACGAAAGTGTGAATTTTTGCAAAAGGTGCTCAACATTTGGAAGTTGTTGAAAAGTTGAAATGGCATCTTGACATTTAGGATTAAAGAACCTACTGCAGTTTTTTTAATGAAATGTATTTTAAAATCTTCATATAATCGGTGCTGTAAATACTTTAAACAGCTTACAATAGATGATGTATTTAAAGCACCATCATAAGAATTTCAAACAGAACTAAATTGACCTTTAGCTGAAATCAACAACCTCGGTGGTCGAGTGGTTAAAAGTAGTAAGCAGGAGGTCGTGGGTTCGAGTCCCACCCGAGCGAGCAAGTGAAATTTTTGAATTGTTAAGTTCTAGGATAGCACAGTGTTAATTCAAAAGAATATATCAGAATATGAAACCTGAAATGAGCAAAACCCAATAATATTAAAACTTGTACTGTTACCATGGTTACCCTGCAGAGTGCTGAAGCCTTTCATCAGACGGGACTACGAGTCGCGTCCCGCCAAACTGAGACTGATTGAGGAGATTATACAGCATCGCAAGCAGCAGGACCCCGCCTTCATCCCCCAGCCGCTGGCCCCCATCGACTACTGCTACCTCCGACCCCAACATATCCCATCAGTCAACAACCTGTGCAGAGAGTTCTTCTGGCCCGGAATAGACCGTAAGTCTCCAGCAGTGCGGGAGTCAAGTCCGTCACCAGTCCAGTTTAAAAGTAAATCATCAGCCCAATCACAAGTCTGGCCACAAGCAACAGTTACTGAACAGTTTCGAAGGGCTGCCTTTGTGACAGCTCATTTGACTAGCTTGTGACTCGACTTGAAAGTGGAGGACTTGTCATGGACTCGACTACAACACTGGTCCAGAGATGTGTGAACGCAAGTTATACAGCGCGTCCCAAAATACCCGCAACATTTTTTTTGTGAGGCTCTAGCGTCGCTGCGGAAACACGTACCGCCATTATTTTCATATCACTTTAAAGCTTGGAATCTTCACTTTATCCCTGGTAAATATTGGTTTGATATTCAAAAGGGTTTTGAAATTAATTGTGTTCAAATAAAGGCATGTCAAAAACAAACTCAACTGATTTTAAGGAAAATCAATCATGCACATTTTTTCTAATGTGGAAATGGTTCATCATGTTCATGATGTGACGATCTCGTTGCCTTTTACTTTCTGTGTTTCCCTTTCTTTTTGATCCACGTAGACTACACCTTAAATTAATTCACAATAGTGTTCTTCGTTTCAAGTTCAATGTGTTTTTAATATAAATCAACTTGTTTATATGTATTTCAACAGCTTGTTGACTCCAGTTTGCATCTGATGTACCGCATCATCGATTTTCCTTGAAATCGGCTGAGTTTGTTTTTGACATGCCTTTATTTGAACGCGAATAATTTTAAACCTCCTTTAAATATCAAACCAATACTCGCCAGGGATAAAGTACAAATATGAAGCTTTAAAATGGTATAGAAATAATGGCGGTACATGTTTCCGCGCCGATGCTAGAGCCTTGCAAAAACAAATTGCGGGTATTTTGGGACGCGCTGTAGTAACCAACTGTGCAGCTGAAGTTGTGTTGATCGTAGCAGATCAGTGTTTTAGTCCACTAGTAATTTTATTTTGGTTGAAGTACCCCTTGAACAGGGTGGGTGAAAGACCATGAATCCCCCCTACCCCACTTCCACAATTTGAGGAACCACAGTTTTCAAAACCCTGATTGTGTCTATAGTTTCTCCAGTGAGCAGCACCGCCAAGTGTCCACTAATTACGCCCCTCACGCCCTCCCCCCTTACTTTCAGAGACGTCGAACTGTTGCTGATAACAGCTTTCAGATACCAAGAAAAGCTTTGCAGCGTGGCGCATCTCTTGAACATGTCTATTTCAAATTTTTCTCCGACAGTGTCGGAGTGTCTCCAGTACCCAGACTTCAGCGTGGTGGTCCTGTATCGCAAGGTAGTCATTGGCTTTGGATTCATGGTACCAGACGTCAAGTTTAACGAGGCCTACATCTCCTTTCTTTTCGTGCATCCTGAGTGGAGGGGGGTCGGCATAGGGACGTTCATGGTGTACCATCTCATACAGGTTGGTGATGTGTACATGAATTGAACCTATTCCTACCCCTACCCTCACCCCATTCAGCACCCCATACCATCCCCCCAGAGTGGGGGGTCGGCATAGGGACGTTCATGGTGTACCATCTCATACAGGTAGGTGATGTGTGCTTGAATTGAACTTATCCCCGCCCTACCCTCACCCCACCCAGCACCCCATACCATCCCCCCGGAGTGGAGGGGGGTCGGCATAGGGACGTTCATGGTGTATCATCTCATACAGGTTGGTGATGTGTGCATGAATTGAACCTATTCCCGCCCTATCCTCACCCCACCCAGCACCCCATACCATCCCCCCGGAGTGGGGGGTCGGCATAGGGACGTTCATGGTGTACCATCTCATACAGGTTGGTGATGTGTGCATGAATTGAACCAATTCCTACCCCTACCCTTACCCCACCCAGCACCCATACCATCCCCCCTTAGTGGAGGGGGGTCGGCATAGGGACGTTCATGGTGTACCATCTCATACAGGTTGGTGATGTGTGCTTGAATTGAACCTATTCCCGCCCCTACCCTCACCCCACCCAGTACCCCATACCATCCCCCCGGAGTGGAGGGGGGTTGGCATAGGGACGTTCATGGTGTACCATCTCATACAGGTTGGTGATGTAAAATGTGTGAATGACTTAGACCCACCCTACCCTCACCCCACCCACCATCCCCCAACCAAACACCCCTATACCTACCTTACAAACAAGTTTTCCACCATTTTATGGGCTCTGCATGGGCACTTTTATGGGCTCAAATACCCTCTCATCAATGGTAAGAAAGGGAGAGTTGGGGGAGACCACTGGGAGAGATATTCGAACGCATAGCCGTTGACGCCTGACGCTCAAACGAAAACACTGTGGCTTTGTAAACTTTTAGAATAAAATTTGTCATGCCTACTTCGCACTATACACGTGCAAACCAGTACATGCGCAGCTAGGGTTCCTCATGGGGTAGAAAGCACAATAGAACAAATAGACCCCATAAGGAAATCTTTCAAAAAATCAATCTACCCCATAAGGGGAGCGCTATGGAGTTTGAGATTTCAGTCTTCCCCAAAAGCATATGTAAGTGTGTTCATCTATTCAAACCGTGGACGAAATATACCAGAGAACAAAAGAGAACAATATCGTCCACGATTCCCAGCATACTCCGCAATTGGGGTCGTGTACAAAACATATGGAAGTCTGCCTAAAAAGTTCAAGTACAAACAAAAGAGGGACAATCGGACGTCCAGGATCGACGGTGTGAACACGAATGAGTGTGTAAGACTGTGTGTCAAAATGGGGCCCCTTTCTGTTTGTCCGCCTCTTTTACGTGTCGTATTTGGGAATCCAAGCCCACTACCAAGCCCTGCAAACCAAAAGGAAGACACGACCATAATTGGGACCCCATTCAAATTGCTTTCTCAGTATAAGCCCTGTGCACATCATGTACCCCCTCTAGTGGTTACAAAGAGAGAGTTAGAAAAGGTGTGCACGCAAAGACTCTGAAGGCTTACATGTACGCATATTCGGATGAAAATTGGCTGCAGAGCTCCCATGCAGTGTGTCCAGCAAATGGAGCTCTTTCTGGGTGCTCCCAAAGCGCCATCTAAAGTGCATGCACAGTCCATTTACAAAATAAACAAACAGGAATATGTCTACACAAGTACAGTCCAGTCTCGTTATAACAAACTTGTTCGGACCTAGCCAAATTGTTTGTTATATCAGAATTTTGTATTAAGAGGAACATCAGTCCCATTCATTGTGCATTATAAATGCACAGTCAGGACCAAGGCTTTATGTTTGTTATAACCAGAATTTTGTATTAACAGAGTTTATACTAACAAGAGTCGACTGTACATACACAAGTTTACACAATCCCCATATTCCACATGAAATGTGTTCAAAAAACAAAAGTACAGACAGTCATTACAGTTTATTTGTGTGGTTGGCAAAAAGTCATTGAACTCCGACAAAGTTACTAGTAAAAAAAAACCTCATTAAAAAAGACTTCAGGCTGAAATTTGACATCCTCTTATCCAGTGAAAGATAGTTTCGAGGTTGGGGAAAAAACTCTGATACCACATTCCAGGTCTCGTAACACCTGAAACAAAGGCCCAGATGACGTCTCCAAAAATAACTTGCCAAGTTTTAATGATGTTGGCCCAATTCCATTGCGATTGAAGTTAAAACATGACAGTACAAAGCTGACTTTCTTTTCTTTGGCATGATCCCAGGGTGACATTTTATGGAAGTATCAGCACAAGAATCATGTGAGATATGCTTGGAATTTGTCTGGGCATCTGTCTAGGAGTTGTGCCAAAATTGTCGAGACTGAAATTTGAGATGGAAACAGTCAGTCACATCGAGACAATGTTGTCTGAACTTATACTTGTTGGTAACCAACAGGCAGAACTACCATTTATCTTCATATATATTTTCACAGTGTAATGTCGATATTTAGAAAAACCACCTCTTTTTGAAAGTTCAGTATAGAGTGGTTTGCTTTTTTCCCCCGGTCAAAGTCAGCTTTGTGCGCAATTTTGGAATTTCTTCATGCTTTATGTGTTATGACTTAAAATTGCTCTCGTTGTACTCTTATTTTTTTAGTTTTGCCCCTGACTAATATATTTTGTTTTTAAGTTGCTATTTTTGTAGCAATACAAATGTTTGTCACTTTTTAAATGAGATGTAGAACCAAAAATTCTGTCCCGTTTAGTTCAACAAATTTTTAATTATTTGTAGTCGAGCAATAAGTCTGGCATATTTCTCATAGCTTAAATGTGCACAAAAGCAACCCACATTAAAACTTACGAAATTGAAAAAAGAATGTAACGTTTCAATAAAACATAACAAAATGAAGTTTGTTTGAAAAAAATAGAGTATACTGAAGAGCACGGTTACAGCAATTTAAGGGTATTTCCTTGCTCATCAAATCAAGACAGACTTCTAGGCTGTCTGACAATAAAACCAGGCATTTCTTAAAAAGGGCACAAGCAGTGTAGGTCTGAAGCCCGAAGACACCCCGATGTACAACCCACAGAATCAGGAACTGAAAACCCATCCTAAAGTCATCCCAGGCGGGATTCGAACCTGGGCCACAGAGGTGGAAGTTGACTCCTTTTGTTATTTTATTTTGTTTTTGGTTTGTTTTTAATTTTTTTCCAGACCTGCATGGGGAAAGACGTCACTCTACACGTCTCGGCCACCAACTCAGCCATGCTGCTCTACCAGAAGTTTGGCTTCAAGCCCGAAGAGTTCATTCTGGACTTTTATGAGAAGTACTATCCGCAGGACAGTAGGGAGTGCCGGCACGCATTCCTTCTAAGATTGAGGCGGTGATGATGATGATGATGATGACGACTCCCGTCTGTTTTTCTGAGAACAGCCTTGACCCTGACCCTTGCAGATCTTTAATCTTTGTGGGGTGCTGTGGTCCAATGGTTACAGTGTTCGACTCGTGTGCCGTGGTACATGGGTTCGAACCCTGACCGTGGGAACATGGTGCTTGTGCTCTTGAGCAAGGCTTTTTACCACTATTGCTTCGTCCTTCGGACGGGACGTACAGCCGTAGGTCCCGTGTGTTGTGTAATGCACGTTACAGATCCCATTATACACTTGTCGTTAAGAGAAGGGGTTTGCCCCGGTGTTTCTGGCAGTGGCTGCAATATGCGCCGCAGCACCTTGTAAACCATTATAAGGTGCTACATAACGGGTCTCATATTTCTCAGAAACTTTATTTACCTTTCTTTAATAATAGACATAATGTCCAGCGCCTTGAGGACCTAATTGTTGGTAGATACGGGTGCGCTACAGTATTATTATTAAACTCCACTAGGAGTTTGGGGGAATTTTGCGGGATTGAGATTTACGTTAATTCACGTGAGAATAAAAGCCCATTGAAAGGTTAGAGTGCAAACAAAGTGGCGTTGGGTTCCTGAGCAGTGGAGGATTATGGATGATCAAGGAAGCTTCGGTTCCTTGCAAAAATGTCTTGGGGTTAGGGTAAAGGGGAGCTGGTGGGGTCTGAGATCCTGGAGCTTCAGTGATGACGATTGGTATGCTGGTGATAGGCCCGCCGCATCTTGGCTCTATGCCAGATAAATTCATTTTGGATTTTAACAGGAGTGCGAGATTATGGGTACTGACCAGGGAGACACACTGGCGTTTTTGTTTTGAGAAAGAGGCGTTTGTAATATACTGGACTTCAGTGATGAAGCTGGGCATGCTGGGTGATATTTGGCGGACTGTCTTGGCTTTTTGCCAGAATGTGTTTAATTTTAGACTTTTTCAGGTCTGCAAGAAGTACCAGTACTGTCTGAAAAGGACCACCACCTCGCTTTTTTTGGGGGGGGGGGAGATGGGGTTGATTGTTTTGATGCAAACATGCATTCTGTGCCAAGTTGTCCTTGCACTCAAAAATCAATCAAGTGACTGTTTTCAACAGTTAAGAATTCCCAGCCCACATAAAGCAGGATTGACTGGCTGGGACTGTTGAAGTAACTTGATATGCTTTGACTCTGGGTGAGTGATAAAACAGCTGTGACCGCAACGCGCCTGCTTTGTCTGTTGACCCAGTTTGACTAGTCACAGTGCTTGCTTGACATATGATCTGACTGCTGGTGACTAGCCTTTGTTAAAAAGAACCACACAGCAGGGGAAGTGGAAGTGAATTTAAAAATAAAATTGATGTGTAAAATATATCCCACGGAATTCTAATGAAATTTGTCGTGAGCCACACTCACAATTTGTAATTAGTCCTTTTGCGGGTCCACCAAACATGTTGAACTAAAGAAAGAAGCAAATTAAATCTTGAAAACGATAGTGTTTTCTGAAGTCTTGTCTTTTGATTATGGGTAGGAATTCGAGTATCTGGACCAAAAAAGAATGCTGGCAAATGTCCAAATGTAATGCAAAAGTCGTTGGAACTGGGGGTCATGTTCCCAGTATGCGGAGGCCTCATGGTCTGGGGCATTCAATTTGTGGTCTGCGGGTAATTCTGCGGGTTGTGGGTTCGAGTCCAGCCTGGGGTTATGGTGTGTGTGTCCTTGGGCAAGGCACTTTGTCACTCATTGCTTCTCTCCACCTAGGAGTAAATGGGCAGCAATGGTTATTGTGATTGATTCTAGCTTCCTTGCGCCTAGCAGGCTGCATCTGAGCTGTATACTCCCCAGGGAGCTGAGATGGTATTTGGAATATTTAATTGCCCCAATAATCAGGGGTAATAATGTAAAACGCTTTGATCTAAGCTAAAAGTGCTATATACGAACCAGTTATTATTTTTAGTGTAACCGCACTTGATTCTAATATCCTTTATCCTAGGGATTTATGAAAACTGAATAAAATAATGAAAAAGAGTGCCCTCTAACGTCAAGAGGTCTCCCCCCCCCCCTCCCTCGGCCCCCCACCCACTGAAAAAAATTCTGGCTGCGCCACAGGCGAAGAGAGGAACTAAACCTCTAAACTTCCCTGATTCTCTCATTTGACATTCGAGCCATGCCAACTCTTTTTTGTTGCCGTTCACAAAATGCTAGGCAGGCAAATCACATTAGGCTTCACTTCCCGTCTTTAATTATTGCTGGTTGCTGCCAGTTCTGAGAACTTTGAACAAATAAAACCACTTTTTTAAGAAATGGGCATTTACAGTATTGGGTGAACCATATTTAAAGTTTGGATTTGTAGTTAAACCACAAATGGTCACTTCCGACCATTTTTAGTAGTGTTTGCGATTTCAAAAATTTAAAAAATGATAAAAAGCAATATATATATTTTTTTGAAAACCAAAAAGACAAAAACAAATCTAAATCGTCCTTTACACAATTTCTTACTGTACAAGCAACATATACATACAAAATGCAAATTTATAAATGCAAGCAATTGCCTAAATTATTGGAGACCTATGTTAGCCGAGGGTATTTTTTTTAAAAATTCCCTTGATTTTGTTTTACAGATCGGGTGCCCGTTATCAACTTTACAAAGAACTTGGTACATATACTTCACAGACAATGAAAAAAGAAAGGTTTTGAATGCCATTTGTGGGGAATTTTCAAAATGAAAACCTGGCTACAAAACAAAACAGATGTCATGTTTATGACGTTCATGAAAGATGCAGTTAATTCAAAATAAAGCTACAAAGCTCACTGCACACACATGAATTGTTGGACTGATGCGCCGATGTGGTAGTATTATCGTGCGAACCTGTATGAATAATCTGTACAGCAACTTTGGAGATTTGAATTTTGGTTGTTTTTGTTTTTAAACAGGTACCCATTTTTTTTTCAATCGGGTACCTGTACTCCCTGTTAATGCACACCGCTCAATAGGCTACAGTTCATTGAAGCTACATATACATTGTACATGTGCATGCGTACTGTGTACAACTTGAAGTTGAAGGCCAGACATGCACGCAAGTGTACCAGGGTTGGACCATATTTATGATAAAACCCGCCATACGTACAAATCTCTGATGCCAATAACTCACCCTTGATAAAAAAAAATGGTCTATTAAAGTAAGCAAATTGATTTCAATCAGTCAATGCCGTTTGAGATATGAATGTGATTCTTGAAATACTCTGCCATTTAAAGGGAATATACAACATTTGCAAACATCGAAAAATAAAACTACCAAGATTTTATGAAATACCTTACTAGGATGTTGGTAAATGATAGTCTAAAGCATCCTGTAAAATTGTGGCACCTGGTGTGAAGTCATTTTCAAGAAAATTGTATTTTTGTATAAATTTCCAACAGTGGTCGGCCGACCACCGTTGGAAAAACCTCACTATTTTTCAACTACTGCTCTAACTTCACCATTTTTTTCAGTCCAAATTTTGTTTGCTATTGGTTACATGTTCATGAACGGGTGCAGGCCAGCTAGACTGGTTCCCATACCGTACAAATTTCCGGCATCTATAAATTGATCCATTTTATCTTTAGTGGAGTCAGGGAACCAGACTACTCCACCATTTGTGTTTTTCTTGGTTTTCCAGCATTTCTGAACACAAAACTTCAAACATATCAGTGGAACAATAGTTGATCTATCATTGTAACCCCTCAAATAGTTCATTTCTGAGAATTACAGCAAAAAAATGTACATTCCCTTTAAAGTAAGCAAATTGATTTCAATCAGTCAATGGCGTTTGAGATATGAATGTGAGTTCTTGAAATACTATGCCATTTAACCAGTTCAAGTCGGATGACTTCTATACACGCAAAGGTTTTGCGGTATTCAGAACGGATGATGTATAAACACGCAACGCGCGAGGCCGGAAATATCTGACACCCGCTCGCAGCGAGCGAGGCCAGAAAATTTCAGGGCCTGGGTCGGGTCAATGTCAAAATAATCCTGGCGGCAAACTTGTTAAATCTATATTAATTTGGTTTAAAATAAATTTCATTGAATTATTGTTTTTTTCGTGAATTCATTGGCTTCGCACTCATGGCCAACCTCTCATTGGAGAGATTTGTTTTCCACAAGTTAAGTAGAATAACCAATCAAGAGGTCTGGAATAAAACAGCTTTGGAAGACATTTAAGACTCCTCAAAAATGAAACAGTGGGACTTGATGCTCCTTTGAACATACTCCAAAGAAAATTTGACTTTTGATCGTTTTTTAAAAATATTCCTCCTCAGTAGAGCCAGAACTTTCATCTCCATCATTCGCTTCGTCGTCGTTTCTGTACGAAATGTCATAGTGTGTGTAAGGCACAAAGTTGGCAGGTTTCCCCTTGCTTGGGTGCCTTTTACGCTCACTGTCAAATTTGTGTCGCTTGTGCTTCTTGTGCTTCTTGTGCCGGCCGTGGCTGGACTTGACCGACGCAAAATCGTTGCTGCTGGAGGACTTTTCGCGATCGTCTGCGGTGTTTCTGCGACTGAAAACCATTGTTAAGTGGAGGCCGGAGCTTTGCGCATCCTCAGACGGCCGTCTGATCTTGTATCCTTCGCTGCCATCTCTGCTGTCACTGGATTTGTGTTTTCTAGAAAGCATCGTCTTGTAATGATGATGCTCGTGGCTGAGCCGTCTCGTGCTGTACTCGGCCCATTCACTTGAGTCAGAATCAGTGACACGTTTGGTCTTGACCTCCCAGCTACCCCCTGGTTTTCCACTCTGCTGGGCATCATGGCCAGAACCATCCTCCTCTGTCCTTTGTCTCTTATTGTCTCTGTGAGTATCCATGACGTAGGTCTGGTCGCTTCTCTGCCTCGAGCTACTCCTAGAGTGGGACTGGACGGAATAGGTCAAACTAGATGATGCTGTCTTGCTGCCGTCCCTTGAGTAATCGTCCATTGTAACACTGCTGTCTTTGTTACTGCTTCTCCAGGTGTGGTGAGATGAGGAGCTAGATTTGGATCTAGACCTTGAATGTGACCTTTTGTGATGCTTTTGTGAACTGTGCGCCCCTTCCTTTGGCTGGTGTGGAACCTCTTCGTGTTCTCTTTTGGCACTCTTGGAGTGCTTGTGGTGTCTGGAATCTTTGTGCTTCTTCTTGTGTGAATGTCTGTAGGATTTTCCGGCATGGCTGTGCTCACCAGTCTTACTGGAGTGCTGAGTCAAGTTTTGTTGCTTCTCCTTGTTGTGGGAATCTTCTGTGGTGTGCTTTCTCTTCTTGTGTCGTTTACCGCCTTTTTTCTCTCGTCTTGAATCTGTCCTGTCCTGATCTTCCTCCGTGCTGGATGACAACAGCATGATGCACTCTGGAGTTCTTTCTTCGTAGGGTTTGACGACCCCTACTATCTCAACATCACTGTCGTCGTCACTGATAACGTTCTCCTGATCAGTCCTGCACTCTGTTTTGACTTGGGTAAGTTGATTGGAGGAGATACCTGATGGACCGGCCTGGTCAGGATCAAACTGGTGAGAGGGGGGCGGCTCTGGATTGTGAGTGCTGGATAGGTCAAGAGCTTCCACCTGCTCACCATGAGCTTGGGAGGAGCTTGAGGAGGCACTGTCTGATCTCAGAAGGCTTCTCAACGTGGGAATTTCAATGACCTCATCATCTGAAGACAAGGTGATGACATCGTTGTAGTCAGTACTGCTTTGGAACGAGGGGATTGGCTGAGAGGGCTCCTGCTGTGGCAGCGGCTGTAACTCGCGCACGGCTGCTAAATCATACTGCGCTATCTGATCATAGGTGTTCATGTCGTACGGGGAACGGGCAAAGCTGACAAACTCGTGGATGAAATGCTCCGTCTGGCCGTACAAGAATGGGCGCAGGTGTTCGTGGAACTCCTCCGTCTGCATGTGGACGTTGGGAATCAGCGAAAGGATGTACTGGGTCATGAACGTCACGTGGTCCTCGCCCGTGAACAGGATACCGAGCTCCCGACGCAGCCAGGGCACCAGTCGGTGGGTGGTGGCAGGATTCTCGCTGAAGAACTCCGGGGAAATGTCCCGGAAGCGGGTGAAGCGGTTGGAGCCCATGTGTCTCACCCAGAGGCCAGCTCGGTAGATCATGCGCCGGCGTTCGATGGCAGCGGCTTCGAGGTGGACCTGTTGGTATAAAGAATGGAAATTGTAAGTTTGATTACACTAACTTGTGTAATTTTCTTGGCCCCATGAGATGCACACTTAGGCCAACAAAAAAAATAGTTCTGCTTCCGATTACATGCCTTTCAAAAATAGGGTCGGTCGGTCGGAATTTTTTTTTTTTTTGCCAATTTTTTTTATGCAGATTGAATGGGGTATTCAATTATATGCGAAGTTTTAGCCTGAACTATTTCTATTGCACTACGAAAGCTATACACGAAATGGCAACAAAAAGTGAGTAAAACCTACCTTTAATTATTGTCAATATATTTACGTTCGATAATTTCAAAAAATAATGGAAAATTCAGGCCGTTTGCACCATATGCCCAACGCTAGTCAAGACGCGGGGAGCTGGCCAAAACTCCGAGGTGTGTAATGCGTGCGTGTGTGGCGAGCGGCCCACCATGGGCCGTCAGAGCTGTTTTTACCGTCAACAATTTCGGGAAACACGCGGCATGTATCACTCCAAATACGAGTAGTGCGATCTCAAAATGAACTCCTGAACACAGAAAATACATACACAGACAAGCTAGATCAATTCTGTAAATTAACTTGCAAAAATGTTCTTTCTCCATCAGTGTTTTCTTGGCATTTTTACGATGTCGAATCCGACCAGTTGACAGTGGCCTGCACTGTACTGATAGCGCGCTATCGGTCACATAGCTAGCTATGGACTGGTTACCGCATTTTCATTATGTCTTCTAAATTGGCGCGGCGGGAACCAGTCGTCGCCACGTGATTATAGTCACCGTGCGTGACATCGAATTGCGAAGTAGTTATATCGCGAAGCGAATTTGTAATAACGGAGGTTTCTTTGAAAAAAAAAGCGAATGTAAGTAAGAAAACAAATAAATACAAGCATTTTTGGATGCAAAAGGGTGGTTGAGAGGTATTTTGTGAAGACAGATAAGACAGATTTTATTTGTATTTATTCAATTTTTTTTTTTTTTTTTTTTTTTTTTTGAATTGCCGATAAAATTTTTAGGGTCGCAGCCTAAAAATAGGGTCGGTCGGGTAACCGGAAGCAGAACTATTCTTTTTTTTGGCCTAACTTGTGTAAGTTTCTTGGCCCCATGAGATGCACACTTATCTTGGCCTAGCAGAATAATGAAAATATTAAACAGGAGAATTTGTATACATGTACAATGTTCGTGGTTGACACAATACGTTGTTTTTTGATCATTGCAAAAATGTATTTGAAATATAGTCCTGGGATGGGATCACCATTTCTAATGTTCCAATTAACTTTTGGGGAAATTTATCAACAGATCTTGACTATTTGTCAAATCTTTACCTGGTGGGCACGCCGATAGCGTCTCTCAAGCGCCCGATTTCGCCTCCAGGTCAACTGCACCCTGTGTTCTTCCGTCAGCGTGGTGGAATAACGGAACCGTCTCCCCTGGCCATCTGTCCCAAACGACCCAGTGTCTGTCGGCTTGAGGTGGTACTGATCATAGACGTCGTTGGACACCACGTTGTGTATGATGGACTTGAATGTTGTCTTGCACAGCGGGCAGGTTGGTCTGACTTTCGACCACTCCAACAGGCAGACAAAACAGAAGGTGTGGAAGCAGGCGTCGGTGAAGGCCTTGTTGTTGACTTTGCCCAGGCAGATGGGGCAGTTACCGTCTGGGGAGTTGCTCCGTGAGGATGAGCCCCCTTCTGCGTCTGCATTCGATGGCAACAGATGCTCGGGGGTAGCAGGCGGGCTTGCCATCTTGGACTGCATTTAGTGTGTTGGGCTCAGCATTTCCAGCTAAACATCTCAGATCTGCAGAAATAATCAATCAGAGGTTCTTTGCTTAACTCAACTGGTATTTTGTTTTACATGGCCTAACTGTCCGCTTTTAATTACTATTATTATAAATATCAATCATTACCTTGTCTTATAAAGGGGTCCAAATAACTACAATTAGCCTACCTTTTTTTTTCATTTTTACGAAAATGGTAGCTATTGTGATGGCCATGATGGCTCATTTGGAAGAGTGTCAGTGAAAATGGAAAAACCCATCCGCCATCTTGAAAAATTCAAATTTGGGGTTTTATTTTGTTTTTTGTTTTGTTTTGTTTACTTTTTGGGGGGGGGGTTTGTTTGTTTGTTTGTGTTTTTTTTTTGGGGGGGGGAAGTGTGACCTTAATTCTTCCTTGGTTAAAAAAACCTGGACAAACATGACGAGATACTACTTTACTTCTTTCTTTAGGCTACTGGCTACCCCTAACATTACAAGTAACAGTAACACTACAGTTAGTCAGCTAGTGTCTGTAGTGATCAGTGATACCATGGAGGAAGGAATAGACACACAGAATCAACAATTTTATTTCCTTTTTCATGTTTTGTCTTCTCAATTCTTCTAAAATGATTAAGTCGTTTTAACTTCTTGTTTTGAAAAAAAATAGACTACGACTACGAGTACGAGTAAAGTACTGGCGGGTAGGGGCCTACTGTTGAGTTCACTTAATACGGATAGACTTGGGAACAAGTTGGCTTGGACTTGATGATACCGCCTACGTTGCTGATCGGGGACGAGTCGACTCAGGACGGGAAAAATACGACGGGTCTAAATGTACTAACGAGTTTAACTTGACACTTACGGTGAGGAAAGTTATACAGCTGGCGTGTTAAAAGATGCAGCTTTGTCGTCAAAAGATCCTACACGAGTACGACACTTTCACTGTTGTAATAATTAAATAACTACATCGTGGAAACTCTGAATAAAATGCTTCCGCAGTCGTCATTACTTAATTGTGTAATCGACTTTTTCACTGAAAAGGCTGGTCTGGTGCCTGTACCGCCCGCCTATCATTTACGTGTGCCATACAAGCAGGCCATTGTGAAACAGACGAGCTTTCTTCGCGAATTCTAAGACTCGTTCTGATTGGTGAGAAATTCCCAGCAATGCCTATTGCAGCGAATCAGAAATGCCGGTGTATGTGTAAGTTTGAGCTTGCTGTTGGATGTCACGACACTGACACAGGTTTGTTTATGCACGAAGATGATGCGGCAGAATTGAAATATTTGCCAGTTTGCTGAATGAAATTATTGAAATTAGCAGCAGGACTAGGAGCTAGCTTTTGCATTCCGCTGTTTGGTTGTACTACGAGCATTCAAGAATACGACTGTTCGGGATAAATCATGATTCACTTCAGTAAAACGAGTCAAGATATCATTGTTTCTTTGGTGAGTTTTGTTTGGGCATTATCTTTTTCATTTTGTCATATCATGGAGCAAGGAAAACCATGGTCATATTAAATTATAGTTTTTTTTTTTATTTTTTTTCTTCTCATGTTTTTATAAAAGTTGCAGTCTTCCGTAACGATAGAAAATGGGAAATGCGTTACGGCTGCCGTAACAATAGCCACTGCGTTTTCATGTTGCCAGTGCCACATTATACAAACCATTAAACTTTTGGGAGAAGGCCCTAAACTAAAGTAAACTGATTTTATATTTTATACATGTACTATTAGAATGATCGTTTTAAAAAGAATATTGCATTCTAACACTGCTTTTTTTCTTCATATATCATCTCAATGAAAGTCAGTCATTGCAAAAATGATGACAAGACATGAATCTGGGACTGAGAAACATTTCAAAAATTGTTTTGACTCCCAATACTAGTACTTATTCTAGTCTTTGTACACACCTGCTGCAAATGAAACGGTCAGGGTGCAACATTCTTTCAATAGCTTCTTGTCAGTAGAATAACATTCCTGGTAGAATTGGAGATCAGTGTTTGTTTGACAATTACTGATTACTTGCTAAATACGTAAATTACATGTATTTCTACATTTGTTTACCAGGTTTATCAAATAATCAAGTATCATGACCAAATCATGTCATCTTCAGTGTTGATTGCTGTTCTAAAATTATATCTTTTTTTGTTGTTTTCTATCCCATTTTTCGGAAAGATTTCCATATACATGTACGAAGTTCACTCAACACCCTGTGTACAAACCCTATGAGATTGGACTGAAAAATTCTAAGTGTTTTCTAAGAAAATGCTTGTATTTTCTCACTGCTCAAATTGACTTTGATGACATAAATTGCTATCTGGGGGCTTGTTAGTCAATACAGAGGAAAATTAGTGAACTTCGTACATGTATATGGAAATCTTTCCCATTTTGCTTATTTTTTTGTTTTGGAAATTTGTAAATTGTATTTGCTAACGTTATTTGTATCTTAAACATCAGTTTTTCATTTTAATCCTTAGTTTCATCTTCACCTAGGTTCTTGCAGTTGTCGTCTTGGCAGTGTGGGCCCATGTCATCATCGCTGGGAGGACCGCGGCCCTGCGGGTGTACCCAGAGCTGGGTCAACCACCTGCCTGAACATAGACTCCTCGCACAAGTACCCCCTCAATGGTGAAATCGAGCCCGAGTACCGGCTTTGAAGGACCATTGGGCATCATACATACCGGTGTGTGTTGCTTGCTTAAACAATGGATAACGTGGGAACCAGCCAAGTGTCCTTCACAAGCTCTCCTTGCTGGACTCAACAGCGCCCTCTGTTGTACATGCACTGAGTCCTCAGGTGTGTGTTTGACACATGAAGACAGCAATGAATTCAACCCATCGGTCCATCAAAACCAGCAAAGTGTCCTTCACAGGCTGTCCTTGTTAGATTCAACAGCGCCCTCGTTTGCTGATTCAAAGTGATGCTTGATACTTGACGACAGCCATGATTTCAGCCGACGGTTCCATCTGTGATTTGCTCTTCGGGGAAGTGTTCATCAAAAGAATGACTCATTTCATTATTAATCAGTCAATATCTGAGTGACTGTTGCTGATGAAATTTAGTATGTGCAAGATGATTGGAACATGTACATGTATGTGCAAGATTGAGTTTTGCCCGTCACGTATGTAAGGGTGGGACTTGAACCTACGACGAAATCGTGTACATTTTGTAATTTTGTCCACTATGGGCCCTTGAAGATTTTTGAGTTTTATTTATGTTTAAAAATCCAATTAATGTGTTTCTTTGGAAATGTGTGTTTTGTAGCTGATGCTTCATTAAGAATAAAAAAAAGAACTCTGCAATGAACACATTTATGATTTGGTATTCCAGCATTACATAATTTGTAAATTAATCATGTACATATATCTCTCTAAGATGCACTAGTTGGAAAAAAAAATTGGTGTGCCTACGAGCTACATTTGCATTCCAAAGCACAGTTTTTCTGTTGGAGTGTAAAATTATATCAATGCTACATTTTCTTTGTGTAGTACATGGATGGCTTATATTGTATAGTAGTGTGTAAATAATAAAGGCAGAATTTGAATTCATGCGTCTATGTATTGTGCATACATGTACAATGTATGTGATGGACGTAGAAAACGAATGACGACGATAAGTACATGTACATTCATGAGCACGCTTATAACGAGCACGGTTAGGACGAGAATACGGTTACCACGAGTATAATATTTCGTCAGTCCCGAACACAACGTACGCATTTGTACTGGAGAAAATTGGCTGAAACAGCTGGGTTCGCATGAGAACGCGGATGCGATGTATGTTAGTCACGGGCGACGCTTGAGTGGGTGTGGTGTGGGGGTCTGACCCCCCCCCCCCCTTCTCATTTTGTTGGCACAATTGTGTCTTTGACGGCAAATATGTCGCGACAAATAGTGCCACTTATGGCTTAGTGCCTATCCCCCCCCCCCCCGGGTTGACCGGAAAAAAAACCCGGGGTACCTTCCATCAGCACACGTTACAGATGGCCTGTCGGTAAAATGTTGTGTCACACCCCCTTTCAAATTGGTCTGTCCACGCCCCCTGATCGTATTCTAGAGCATTCAATACGTGTGTGTTTATCATTAATCAAACATTCCTTGACACCACCAACAAACCACACGTGAACAATTCTTGGGCCTCTTCACGATTTGTGGAAATTGTACGGGGAGTTGACATTAGTGTACCGTTGAATCCCCCATAGTAGTGTGCGAAATACCAATGACATAATGAATATTTTGAATCATTCATATGGTCATTGTTGAGCAGTCAAGCATCCCAAATTTAATGGAGGAAAGTTTTCAATGGGTCTCCAAAAATATCGCAAAAGATCCGGTCTTTAATGAGCGACTTTAGTAACGTTTGACTGAACGCATAAAAAAGATGACGTACGATTTACGTCAGTCCATTCAATTCTTAGCGTTTGTTTATCGTTGTTTTGTCAAGCAATTCACCTTGTCATCTGACGTAAGCAATTTTTTTTGTCCGTACAAAGTTTATTTTGTTGTAATTACTCTTTACCATATAAGCTCAAAGGCGTGATCCCAGGTAGGGAGAAATAGCGATCATATAATGAACTATTTTGGACTATAGTATCGTGAACGGCAAAATAAACAAAGGTAAAGGGAACACTGTCTTGGAAACAAAATCAAAATATTCGTATACCGCCCCAGGAAACGAATGAGCAGTTTCTTTTAACGCTCTCCGCACAAGAATAGTTCAGACAAAAACAACAATTCTCTTTGTTACCATGTCCAGACCAGACACATAAATTGACGTAAATATTTGTGGTATCCACGGCTGGAAATTTACGATAAATCAATGAGTTTCGTGGCACTGTCGGGTGCTTTGTCAAGTTCAATGTCGCTTACATAATTTGCACGCCTCTTTTTGTCACCTAGACGCTCGTCTGGTGTGTATTACGATCATGTGTTGATGGATACTTTTTCAGGTTTTTATTGGGTATGTTCCGTAGAAACTATTCGAACTATTTTGAAAGTTGTAAATTATTGGAGAGGTGGAAACAATTATGGCCATTGTTTCGGGTTACTCGTTAATTATCAGGGTAAGACAAACAAACAAAAATCTGAAGAAACGCAGGCCCTTGTCAAAATTTGTTTACACCCAAACTTCCTGTTGTCACGTGACGCCGACATGTATAAATGGTGAAAAGAAAACGCTGATCGTTACAAATCCATGGATGGTTTGAAATGTCTCTTAGCTAGGCTTTCCCGATTTTGATTTTTTTTTTCTTCTGGGAGTAGGCCTGTACTTTGACCTGCCAATGTGACAAGCGGGGTTAAATCACACAGTTACACACAGTGGCGTCACCAGACTTTTCAGGGGGGGGGGGGGGGGCACCAGCATTTGGGGGGGGCAGGTGGATACGGATCGCCGTCCCGGGGGGGGGGAGGGGGGGAGGAGGGTGCCCCCTGGAACATTTTCGCATACGGAGGATGGGCTAGATGCAAAATGGTGCCACATTTGATGCTAAATTCGATCTGAAGATATGAGGTAATGATTTTAACAACGCATTTTTTTTTTTAACCCAAATCTCTCAGGGGGGGGGGGGGGGGGCACTAGTTTTTCCAGGGCACGTGCCCCCTGCCCCCTTGGCGACGCCACTGGTTACACAATAAAGTGTTTGTCATCTAGCCACTGTGTGACTGTATTTGTGCCTGCTTCAAGTTGGTACCGTCTCTGCTCGTCAATTAAACAAATACAAAGAAATAAAACTCTTTTATTTCGTTCAAGGAATTCCAATATTCTTTTGTATATATATAGGGAACCGACAATATATTCAGGCTTGAATTTAACCTTGGGAACTCACCAAGCACTTCAGATTATTTGTTCTACACTTCAAGTTCACATTTCAAACAGAAAGACCGTGTTTTGTATGCACTTGGTGTTGCTTCGTGCGATACTCGTATTGAACTCGCACTCAATCGGTACGAATGCGTACGGCGTCCTATACGCAATACGCCTTACGCTATACGGCATACTTGTCCTGCTGGCTGTCAACACGATCTGTTGTATAAAATGTGTACAATATGCATGGGCGTCGCCAGGATTTTTTTCTAGAGGGGGGCAAACTTTTTTTGGCCAAAAAATGCTTGTATTTTTCAACACATTCTCGATTTATCAGTTTTAGAGGGGGGCAGGGACATTTTGCCCCCCCACCTCATTAAATTTACACCACTTTGTCTTCGCGCCACTTTGTCTTCATTGTCTTTTTTTGCTTTTCCAGGGGGGGGGGGGCAAGTGCCCCCCCCCCCTCGCGACGCCCATGACAATTATGGTGGTAGTTTCAGATACTCTTACATAGACATCAGACATTAATCCGATCGGTAATGAAATTCGATTTTAGTGTCGACTATTTTGTTCAGTTCAAAGTTTCGGCACTGAGAAATGGCCATGTGTGAGACTCGCTCGCTGGTCAAGTAGTAACACATCTGCACTTAAGAATTATAAGCAGGAGGTTGTGGGTTCGAGTCCCACCCGATCAATCGTGTGAATTTTCTTCGCAAGTCCTCTGCCAGGGTATATACACATCACATTGGAGATTGGCAAAAACCTATTACAATGCAAGAAATTCACGGACGATTTCGGGAAACCTTGTAAATAATTAATATAACATCCAAGCACACTGGTGCCTTAAGTAGAGCCCCAAGAAAATGTACTTTCGCGACCCCTCAATTAATCAAATCTTTAGTAGCGTCTGCGACGTGCCTCGTTGACAACTGTACGAAACAAAGATGAGCATGGAGGCCAACATTAATGATCATTTGATAGCTTTAATTACCCCTACTCAACTCAACGGTTCGGCTTGTCCTGACACCAAGGAAGATGAATGTGTTTAGATGTTTAATATGGAATGATTGAAGCGAAGTCCGTATACAGTGAGGTTTATTCATCGTCTTGAGATATTCATCATGACTTCGACATTGTCGAGTTTCAAAGTGGGCGAGTTCGAATGCGTTGCGTTCAAGCGAGACCGTACTACGTGACTCCTCAGCCGATTTCAAACGTATACAAATGTTTGTTAATCGTCGTACTTTTGAATTGTTGATTCTGTATTGGGTGTTTTTTTTTCTTTTTCGAGAGGGAGCATTTTCTAATTTTCAAGTGTTGTCTCAATCATGCACACTTTGTGCCAATTTGACAATTTTTTTTTGCTCTAGCAGGAGCTTCTACAAACAACTCATGTCATTGGTGTCAGTCGGTTGCCGAGTATACCAAAAATATATTACACAAATTGAGCAAATGCCATGCCGTCGTCAGTAAATGCCATGCCGTCGTCAGTAAATGCACTCTAAAAATTGTTTGTAACAATTCGTAAAGTTGTTTATGGAAATTTTGTAAGAGGCGAGATATATGTGCAGTATTGTTATAGTCACGTGGTATTTTCTGTAGTGGTTGGACGGTATCCAGAAGGAGAAAATGACAAGTGACGAAAAGTATGGTGTTCCATATGTGCCTTCGGCATCGCATTTTTTTTCGCCAGAGCTTATTGTGCACTCGCATTTGTTTAAATCGGCCGTGTGATTCTAACGTAGATGAAACTGGAATATATTTTTGCAATTTTGTTACTATAGTTTGTCTTAAGTATACATGTAGTATCTTAGTTGTTAAATATTTTTATGTGTAATATTTAGACATATTACATGTGCTACCTGTACTATACAAGAGGACATTGACCGAGAATGTTACTACTTGACCGCTAAGACATTGTCCATATGTAGTGTATCATGACCTACATACCCACGTCAATTTAGATTGGTGATCGTGACGATGTTCTGCTCTGCGGTGCGCGGTATTTTTGTTCGTGTGTGTCTCGGTCTTTCGGTTAAATTAAGGCGGGAAATGGTGATTTTTTTCTTTCATGCATGTTCCCGGAACTCATTGATGTTCTGTGGTCGGTGGTTGTGTGAACCTCAACATATACATACAGTCTGCTGCCTTGAACTGTCAAATTTAATGCTTTTGCCTTCAAATGGGATCCTTCGAGGTATAGCGGTGATGGTGCTCGGGTTCAAGAATGTGGGTTATCTATAATAGTGTCGGCAGTCGTGATTACCAGTGGACCATCTTTGTGAGTCCCGAACATTCATTTTACCGCAAGTTCTTTGAAGTATTCCTAGGGGGTTACAGGGCGTTCACTGACTGGCGGCAAAGCACGCGTGAACCCTGACCAATCTGTGTGGTTGCTTCAAGCGCTCACGTACGGGGGAGAAAGCTGGGGGACTCTGTATTCCCCCCCCCCCCCCCACCACCCCCAACAAGCGCCACTGTTCGACGTCGTTTTTGCATTTCCCAGAGGGGCCAGCCTATTAAGTCCTCTTTTTATACTTGAAATAGGCCTACCCAACTCATTGGCTGACTGATGACTTGTGAATTAGACTTGCTTTATATCACTGACGAATTACACCTCGCGTCACCACTTGGCTTATTCTACGAACTTTTTAGCCACGCTAGACAAATTCAGTAGAACTTTTGTCAACTGGGATTTTATAATACATTTATTCGAACTAAATAGTTTATGCGGTACCCGCTGCTATGTACATCAGATTCGAACTGGCCAATCGATCCCGTTAGCTCGGTGGTCGAGTGGTAAGACATCTGCACTAGAAAGCAGGAGGTCATGGGTTCGAGTTCCACCCGAGTGATTTTTTCCAACTGTCACTCGGGAGGTAACACACTGAGTATACAGTGTTTAAACGTCGATGAAGGGCAAAACCTAATTTGATTTATATCACCCCGACGCAAAAATTCCATATCATAATAATTGTACAAATGTTGTCATATCATTGAACAAAGAAATTGACATATAGCGGGTATTGAACCTGCGACATCCGGATTGCCGGCGCTCTGCCAAGCTATCCAGCCCTATGTCAGCGGTTCCCCATTTTGCCAATGTCTTTTGTTCAAGGCGCTCTATAAACAGAAGCCATAAGTCTGTATTTTCTTTAATGCCATGTAGTCAGGAGGATAACCCCCAAAGTCACGGTGCTATCCTGCAAAACGGGGATTCTAGCAAGCGAAAATAACTTCTACTTTTTGAGCTCTGGTATTAGCTTCTACATTTCACTTGGTGGCCGGTCGGTCGGTCTGTCTGTCTGTCGGGCTGTCGGGCTGTCTGTCTGTCTGTCCCCGAAAATTGACCAAAAATGTTTGACCAAAAATAATTGACAAATTGATCAAATGCCATGCCGTGGTCATAAAATGCACTCTTGACGAAAGTTTTCGGAACACGGGCTTTGATTCGATCGATCGATGCGCATGCGCGTTTATTTTGCGTCTGTCCCCGAAAATTTACCAAAATAAACTCCATAAGTTTCCCACAAAATATAACTACCAAATTGAAATTTTCACAACAAAATAAATATAATACTTTAACCAAAATTGTTTGTAACAATTCGGAAAGATGTTTATGAAAAGTTTGTAAAATGGAGGCAAAATAATGTGCAGGACTGTTATAGCCACGTGGTTTGACGGTATCCAGAAGGAGAAAATGTCCCTCAAATTGACCAAAAGTGTGGTGTGGCATACGTGCCATCGGCGTCGCATTGTTCGCCAGAGCTTATTGTGCACTCGCACTTGTTTAAAGATGTTCTTCATGAGGAATTGTACTAAATGAAGCGTACTAACGCTTGCTATCACTGACATAGCTGTTTATCTTTATTTCTACTCAGTCACCCTTCTTGTAGGGTTGGTAGGGTGGGGGGGGGGGGGGTCACAGTAGCAAAACACTGACCCCCCCCCCCTCTGCTCACCAGAGCGACACATTGGTGTGTAAAATGCATGCTGTAAGCTTAAGGTCAACGATTTTGCTATAGTGTTTTTTCCGCGGCTATCGCGTAATTTGTACACTTATTTGTGCTATGTTCAGATACTTGAATTAACATTGTGTTATTGGACTTGCTCCCTTCTTTCTCGTTGTATTTCTGAAAGGTCAGCACGAGCCATGTTTTTGCTCGTTCACTTCGGCTTCGGCGAAGCAAGCTCTAGCGTTAATGGGCCGGGAACCCTTCCCGGCCCACTGCAATAATATTTTTGTTGTTGCAAACAACAGAGTTGTGAGTATTTTAAAATAATTTTTGGAAATACGCGTAATTAATCACTGAGGTCTATGAGAGTCGATTTACACCTCTATTCATGCAAACCTCGTAAGTGGTCGTACACCCGTAAGACCGCGGTGTAAAAGTCCATGTCTAATTCACAAGTTAGTGAATCGGTCAGCAAGTCGGTGTCTGAGGCTGCATCCGAATCAGCTGTCTAGAGCTATTTGTCTATTAAAAATGGCGACGCGCTGACAACAGACGTTAGCCGTAGCTCTGGAAGCCCGTTTCGGACACGGCCTGAGTCAGTCAGGTATAGCACAAAGAGGACTCTTAGTCTGGCTCCCTGCCATTAGCAAAAAAAATCAGATTGCTTTATGACCTTTTAAGTAACAGCATATAGCTCTTGCAATGAAGGGCGAGCTTTAATGTCAACGTGAAAATGCATCTATTGTGACTACCTCTATAATGGGTTTTAAAGCGCACTATAATGTTGAAGAGTGTAAACGTACATCTTTATTGTGCTCGATTCTCGAAACAAAGAAGGTATTTGAAACAGGAAAGGATATTTTTGTTATAATCCACCCCTCACCATGTTCTTGCCTCTTACACCCCCGCGTATAAATCGCGGTCAGTGGCGCATCATTCTCTGACATTTCAGGGCTATACCTGGCAATTGAGCTCCTTTGGCCAGCATGCACTGTAGAAAATGAAGCGAAAAGTCAGAGGGTTATGGCGACTTTAAACCTTTTATAAAATTGTCCGGGGAAGGAGTTGAATCACCGATTGATTCTTGCATGCAGGCGCAAACCCACGTACCGGTGCTTTATTCCAGCCAACTAGGCACATGAGCAAAAGGGTGAGGACCATAAGGGTGCACTGAACAAATAAAAGTGAGAATTTCTACGCGAGTCATTAGCACAAAAAATGCCCCCACAATTTCTTTTGAAAACGGAGACCGTTTGGCTTTAAAAACGGTGGAATTGTGTAAATATGGCCAAGGATCAACTCCCTAGTTTTTTGGGCTTCCATCTGAGGGCAGGCTCGATAAAATTACGGATGAAAAATGGGTCCTATTTGCCTGTGAAAGTGGAAGGATGCCACTTGTAAAATGGCTACATGCAGGCTTGGGAACTATCACTTTTCGGGAGGTGATTTTATTTGGGAGTGAATATTTAAAAATGTAATTGGCTAATGTACCTAAAATTTAAAAGAAATGAAAAGATGAAAGACTAGACAATAATTTAATTTTTTGTTTGAGAAACCCCAGTGATGTTGGCTTGCATGTTATTCGGCCCTGAACTTAGTTGATTTTACACTGTTTTCAAAGGGGCTTGAATTAGTACAGTGGACCCTATATAGTGGACAAGTGGTTGATTCGTGACGTAACCTATACGCCTCACGCACTGATAGCAACGTGCGAACGCCTCTACCTAGTTAAGCGATGATCATAACGTCATCACGAATATGCCTGGTCCTGGCTCCCTTTGTGCTTTATGATTCTCGCAGCTGGTAACCAGCGATGAAACCTTGCCCAGTGGTTTGGTTTCAAATAGTATAGACTAATCATCTTTCGTTCGAGCAAAGTTGGTCGAGCTGTGGTCAGGGGCGGTGGAACTATTTTCAAACTTGGGGGGGGGGGCAAACACCAAAAAGGGGCACTTGCTCAGAAAAAGGGGCACCTTCCGTCGGTGTGATAGTGGTGGAAAAGAATATGGTCCAGTTCATTTCGCTTTAAACCTATATACATGTAATAATAAATTATTAAAATAGTGGGTATTTATATTGCGCACGTATCGACCAGGACTGGTGCTCGAGGCGCTACATTATTATTACCCCTGCTCATTGTGCCCATGAAACATTCCAAATACCATTTCAGCTCCCTGGGGTGTCACATACAGCTCCATGCAGCCTGTTAGGCGCAAGGAAGCTAATTCAATCACAATAACCATCTCTGCCCTCACAGGTACCCATTTACTCCTGGGTGGAGAGAAGCAATGAGTGACAAAGTGCCTTGCCCAAGGGCACACGCACCATTAACCCCAAGGTGGACTCGAACCCACAACCAGCAGCTTTACCCGCAGTGCCCTTAACCACGAGGCCACAACACTCCACCTGACAAGGAACAAATTATGAATACGTTGTCCATCTTGCTCTATGTTTCTTTTACCCAGTTATATGGAGAGACCTTTTTTTTATCGCGAGAGGGGCACTGTTTCTTTTGATGGCAAGTTATGCACTCGTTTAACTATAGTTCGCGCCCGAATTCGGAATGGTCTTAAAAAGGCTTCTGCTAGAGATCTTGTCCGTTCAACCCACTGATGAGGAGACCCTTCGATCTCTCGCGGTGACCCAAACTTTGTAAATAGTGCCGTACCACCCCTCTCGACGATATTTTCCCAAACCATACCTTGGTCTCCGGAATCTCCCCCGGCTTCTGTAAACAAAAAATGAAGCCGTTAAATAAATGCCTAAATCAAATTGAAATGATGTAACCTATTATACATTTATTTGATGTATTTAAGCTATGGCTCCGTATCAGGCCGCAGTCCCAGAGGTCAGCGCTCAAAGCCGACCCTGAGCCGAAACCGAGTTTCCTAACCACCGCGCCGGCGGGAAAAGATGCACCAAAAATTGGCCTACCGAATCTCACCCGCAGCCATGCACGCGTCCTTCACTATCCTTTCACGTGCATCCTTTGACCTTAAAATCACCTCTGTAACTCGAATCCTGTCCCAAATTTTAACGGAGAAAAAAAAGCCACTGACGGATGGCCATCTGTCCCTGAAACGATTACCCTTGAACTGCGGTTTTGCGGGAGGGAGACACGGAGCGTGACGCAACTGATGATCGAACGCCCCGCCACCGGCCGTGAACTTCTGACGATTCCCCCGGGTCTCGTCTGGGCAGAAATGGGGGTGAATTCGAGGACGCTTTGCAGGTGGTAGTTCGACTGCCTGAGGGGCAAATCTTGGAGATAATAGAACTATCAACTGAGTTGACCAAAAAATTGGGAGAAGGAGGAACGAATGCAGTTGTTGGCCTCAACAAACTCTTCTCATTGCGGTTTGTGGCCTTGATATTTCATTCCACGGTTCACGGGTTCACGTCCGTTCCGCTCTTTTCGCTCATCGATTTCATCGATCATTTCTGTTCAAATTATCATGGGATGAACAAAAAAAAATGGAGAGTTCAATTATCGTTCGCAAGAGCTTATTATTTTTTTGCAATACAGATGCTGCTATAATAGGGTTGCGCTCGCACATTTCCGCGCGGTGCACAGAGGTTGAAAGAAAGGTTGCTCACCCCCTTGACCGGGCATTGCTACTGATAAATGTGATGATTTTAGGTCGGTTTGTTAAGATAACTCCAAAAGTTGTGGACGTATTTTCATGAAATTTGTTTTAGAGGTGGTCCTTGGTACAAGTACAATTCCATTAGAATTTGGAAGTCATCCGGATCTGGGTCTGGATCCAGGATTTGTTTATCAATATGCAATTAATTGGGTGCACTTAAAATATGGCAGAGATTCGTTTAGCCTTAGCGGAGGTTTGCGCCCTCTGAGTGCTTTCTAGTTGTGATCGCTTAAGCTGCTTTTCGCCAAAATGGCAGCATCGAGCCGTATACTTCCCAGGGAGCTGAGATTGTCTTTAGAATGTTCCATTGGGCCAATTGAGCATGATGTAGCACCTTGAGTACCAATAGATATATACATTATGCGCGTTATAAGTACACAGACCACACAGATTTAGAAAATGCCGTTAATGTACAGAGGAAGTCTTCGTAATTTCAAATAACAAACGAATGTACGCAGACAATTTAAACTTGTTTTGACATTTTGGATTGTTTCATATTCCGTATAAACTCAAATATCCATGCACTTAAGAGCAGGGTCAGCCAAGTGCTGTCTCATTTTACTTCAGTCGTTTGCGTTACTCCAGACATTTTTTACAGCAAAATGAAGAGCCTGAAAGATGAACATTTACTAATTTTTGTGTGTGTTCTTAATGGAAAACATCGAAGAGATATAATTCAGGCTTTGTGGGTGAAACCCTCTGACTTTTAGAGTGCAGGTGTATTTATTATCCAGCATAATATCGGCAATATGTACACAGAAGAGAGGGGTCGGAGAAGTTACTACATAATCTGTGAATCGTTTTTCCTTCTATATGATTATAGTTCATATTGAACAAATACAATTCAATACAATATCGCCTCGAAAAGGTCCTACTGGACAAATACAGTAAATTTCATCAATTTTGTTCCAGAGAGCAAAAAAAAGGAGACTTTTTTTGGGGGGGGTGGGGGTGAAAATTTAACCGTGAAAAGTTGAAAGTTGGATTGTTGAGGTTATTTTTCCATTTCCAGAAAGTTCCAACCCAAAGCGTTACCACAACCCATCACTATACACAAAGCTGTTTTGTCTTTCCATGGTTTTATGGAAATGAATAATTTGTTGAATTGAAAATGTCCAGTTCAATGAACTCCAATTAAACCTTATTCCCCCTATGTTGTAGCATTACTCATTGACATTACACCTGTTCTACCCCCGTCTCCAGCCCTACCCTGCGCACTCTATAGCCTTACCTTAACCACAACATCAACTTGAACCACATTTTCATCTTGAACAAAGAAAGTTCCCCGAATGAAGAAAAGAAAATCGCAAATGTGCGTTTTACTGTGCCGTGTTTGTGGAATGTATTAAGGTGTTTCAATTCTTTTGGGAAACCCCCGCCAGGGGGCTGGATGCGGTGTTCCGGAGTTCGAAGGTTCAAACCCCGCTGTAGTAAATTTCATTGCAAACCATCTGTTGATTAATAAAAAAAATAAAAAGTGAACCCATTCCCTTTCTCAATCGTGATCTATTTGATGATGTTAATAATTATGTGACTTGTCATCACAAAATGAGCTTAAAGTCAGACTTTTTTTTCTCAAGAATTGAGATATTTATTTATCTGGGTTCTGCAGAACATTGCTTTCCAATGCAGGGTACCGACTTCAGTAACGGAAATAGTGTTGAGTGATGTGGCCTCGTGGTTAAGAGCATCGGATTTGTGGTTTGCGGGTAGGCCTAATTCTGCAGGTTGTGGGTTCGAGTCCAGCCGGGGGTCACGGTGTGTGTGCCCTTGAGCAAGGCACTTTGTCACTCAGTGCTTCTCTCCACCCAGGAGTAAATAGGTATATGTAAGGGGAGAGATGGTTAGTGTGGTTGATTTAGCTTCCTTGCGCCTAACATCGAGCTGTATACTCCCCAGGGAGCTGAGATGGTTTCAGGAGTGATTGTCCGTTGAAACAGGGGAAATAATAATTGTAAAGCGCTTTGATACCCCGTTGCGGAGTAAAAGCGCTAAAAATGCTTGTAAGAATTATTAAATTTATACGACTAAATGTATCTTTAAGGAGACACGGTATCGTAATTTCTTCGAACGGTGGGAGACATCAGTCATTAAGGAGGCATTTTCATGATTAGGTTATATTCGTTGCTCGTGGTCTAATTAGTAAACATACCGAAATTCGTGGAAAAGATTTGTGCACAAGTCTATGGGCATGTCTCCCATAATGTCCAATCCAGAGTAATTACTATTAATATTATTATAGTATTATAATTATAGACCACCAACTTTACTTGGGGTTGTATAACCGATTTTTTTTAGATAATGGCATTTAAAAAGCCTCCAGTTACGTACAGTTAAAGAACAGTCAACTACTAAAACGGGTTGAAAACAGGTTTTAAAGATGTTTGACAGAACACACACAAAAATGGAGAAAGGAAGCGGAGGACTTGCAGTTAAGGTTTACCCCAAAACAAAGTGACAGGCCCTCAAATTTGCCGCCACTGTACTGCAAGGTAACAATTTCGAACTTCAAGCTCATTATATTTCGTGGTGACAGGTTACATATAGGGCACAAAACTGGTCACAGAGTGCACTCAATAATATTTTAGTCAATGGATTCAGAATGGCTTTTCACTGGACGTTTGTGCATGCATCTGGTCGACACAATGGGCAGGATATAGTCAATTCATAGGAGTTACGAGGTAATCCTATGCAATAGCACTGCCCGACTCTTTTAACCCGTCTACAACCAGTGTAAGTCACACGTGAATGCCAGTCTGGAGGCTGGCCCTCTGGCACCAGGAATAAAATGAAGTGTGTTCCTCTCCCTTCAATTAATTTAATACTCGACCATTACTGTCCTCGCAATGTCCCGTCCCCATTGATTTAAGACTTCAAATTAAAGAATTGGACAACCTTAACGATGCGTTGAAAAATAAACCGACGCATCTAAAAACTTCCGTAATCGTCTAAAAATGACCGCAATGTTTCCCAGTTACTTAATTAATAACGCGCGCGTCGAGCACCGGCGACGGTCCAATTTGCTTAGGTGTCATCTACGTCATGTCGTATTCACAAGTAGCGCCTTGTGACGCTTTCTACCGCGTACGCAAATAGAAGTCGCTTGTTATGTTGATCTTCAAGTACGTCCGCAGTACAATTTGCGTCGATATTAAACCACGGTAGCAAAAGACGAAACGAGGGATACAAATCATATCGGTGCTATTTTTAAAGGTCAACTGGCTTTACAAGCATAATTAGTATCACGATAGGAGGAAGACTGGTCTTCGAATTTATGACTTGGGCAATCGATATTAATATCCCAGTGTTTGTTTTTGTCCCGTGTTATGTACGGACCATACGGCAGTTGTATGTGGGCGTGTCATTTCAAGACAACCCCATCCGAACAGCGGTGCCAGTTTGTCTGTAATTGAACATTGAAGAGCGTGACACCAATTTCCGTGCTGCTTGTATGAGACAGGTGCTACGGTCTCAGTTTTCCGGCGTGCTGATCTTTCCGGGCGAAATAACTTGCTTATTTTATCAGCCGTTCTGACGTCTTCTAGATGAACGGCATAACTATTTGCGCACGGTTCTACCACGCAGGGGTGTTAACCCTAAAAGGGCTGGGTTATCTCGACCATCTCTCAGCCGGGGGGGGGGGGCAGATTCCCCCCCCCCCCAAGATCTCGGCCATCGAGTGACGAAAATTTTTGAATCTCGGTACATGCATAGAACAACTCATCATGAACATACCCAAGAAATGTCATGACTGTAGGTCATGGGTTTGGGATTATGGAAAATTAATTATTCATATGTACGAATGGCAATTCTGCTCTGTGTACACGACGTATATGGGAAAATTCAGTTTTCACGGCGCGTAGCGCCGGAAAATTGTTCGCTGCGCGTCAACCCGTGTCCGATTTTTATGTTTTTAGTATCAAAAGATGCGCAAGGCTCGAGGCTAAAAAGTCATAACAGCTCCGGTCGCGATAATCTTTTTTCAAGGCTATCGCGGAAAAAGTTGAGGGGGGGGGGGCGGATTCCCGGCCCTTTTAGTCTGGTTAAAGATCCCGAAATGTTTTGCTTAGTCGTGCAAGGAGACGGGATTAGGATTGAGCTTGAAGAGGAAATGTGTGGCCCAGTGGTTAGCGTTCGTGACTCACGATCAGAGGGTCAGGGGTTCGGATCCAGCTGCTGGTCGTATGTTGTGTCCTTGGACATCCCACTTCACCCCCACTTGCCTCTCTCCACCCCGGAGTATAAATGTGTACCGGCATTAGCTTGGAGTAACCTGCGATGGAGAAATATTCTCAGTCATTTCATACTACTGAAACCGGAGATAAACACCGGCCTGATGGGACACATTGGCTCGTGACAGACTTTACTCTTGAAGATGGCTAAGCCACTTCACTCCCACTTGCCTCTCTCCACCCAGGAGTAAAAATGGGTACCGGCATTAGCTGGGGAGTAACCTGCGATGGACTAGCGTCCCATCCAGGGGGAGTAGAAATATTCTCAGTCGTTTCATGCCACTGAAACCGGAGATAAACACCGGCCTGTTGGGACACATTGGCTCGTGACAGACTTTACTCTTGAAGATGGCTAAGCCACTTCACTCCCACTTGCCTCTTTCCACCCAGGAGTATAAATGGGTACAGGCATTAGCTGGGGAGTAACCTGCGATGGACTAGCGTCCCATCCAAGGGGAGTAGAAATATTCTCAGTCGTTTCATGCCACTGAAACCAGAGATAAACGCCGGCCTGATGGGACACAGTGGCTCGTGACGGACTTTACTCTTGAAAAGGGCTAAGCCAGGAGTGGAAAGCAAAACTTTTGACATTTCGTTTGCTAATATAAACGAACATTGAACACCATTTTGCCCGATAAGGCCATGCTTCCATCATGCATAGTACCTTTCAATCAGGGAGTGCAACTGTATTCTTGCTGAAATCTGGCTGAAACCCCCGTGCGTCATCGCATCGCGTTTGGATCGTACTGTCCCTTGGACTAGCCCAAGTATTGCCCAGGGTCAAGTGCGCAGAGTGAATAAATGAAAACTCGCCCTAATCACTGCCCCGGTGGGCTAAAGTACACGTGTTATTACTAAAGGAGGACTTTGCGAGCAAACAAATTAACGAGCGTTACTGTCACTATAGCTTAGGCCTAATCATACATCGGGTCAACTCGGAAAAAAAGGTCTTCCAACTCGACACTTTCATAGGCACTGCCTCGAGTTCCACGGTCAGTAGCTTAGATATCTCTGACAGTATGTAATCCTTGGGGCCATTTTAATGCCGCATTTGTCACAAAATTCGTCGAAAATAGCTTTCACTGCCAGTGTGAATCGATAATATAGAGTGGGCCGGCATCCTCGAACTAGACTCGCAGAATTTAGATCAACATCACAATCATAACCTTTTTGAATCGGAAACACATTCATACACCTGACCTAGTATTCCGGCCTCTTCCCCCTTTTTAACGATCGATGTAGAATCGAGGTGGGGATATAAAACTGCAGACGAATCCTCAATCATGATCGAGATAGACATACGTACAGGCCCACTTCGTGGAATTCACTGACAACGACCCAACCGTGTAGTACAAATTGTATAATAGCACGATCATTATTATACATGCGATATAACAGTGGCGGGAACACGATGACGTCAGTAGGTATGCGGTGACTAAACGCCGGCCGGTGCGCGAGGGCGTTTGCCTTGTGAAGTATTTCGCAAGAGCGTCTATTGGTTTGTGCAATTTATTCACTTGATAAATGACCCCAACCGTTTTCTCGACTGCCTTTCCGCTACCGGTTGACAAAGTTTACCAACAACAGAAAACCTGCTCTCGGAAATGCCAGTAGAGTGTCGCTGACTTGTAATTTAAAGTCATCTTTAATTAGTTGGCGGTGTGTCTAGCCAACTACGTAGGCATCTGCTTTGGATATTACAATGATGAACGCGGGTTGCCCACGTGAGCAACCAAAACCATGGGAGTTATAAGTGACGGAGCTCTGGGATTGGTTGTCTGGCGTGTGACTACATGGTGTTTATACGGTGGTCAACCAGTGGTCGTGTTAAAAGAAAAGAAAAGTACTGGGCGATTTCAAATTCGCAGGTGCAGCGTGTAGTAGTCTGGTCGAGTGCTCCGCGCTAGACGTATCGTGTCCTCTCGCCGGTACGTAACTCACCCGTCGTGTCCTGATGCTGTGTATGCACGACGCCGCCGTCTGTCGTTTCCCGTGTGACTTTGAAGATGCCTTTCCATGCCAAAGAGTCCCCCTCACCAGTACTTGTTCTCGTACTGTGCCTGTTGACGTTGTTGGTGGGCGCGCAGCGCGCCTCCGGCCTGCCGTCCCCTCACCACCGTACCCCCGCCGAGCGGGCAGCAGGTGGCCCGCTGGACCAAAGCACTGCACGCACCGGGGACCGAGCTAGCAGAAGCTCATCCACCGATAGTCATAGCCGAGAGGAGAGACGACTCGAAGCCATAAAGGAATCTATTCTTGCCACTTTGCACATGGAGGAGCCACCTTCGCCCGAGGTCATCGCCCGGGCTAAGGCTAACTTATCGCCCGAGGATGTGGCGCGAGCCTACACAGAATACGAAGAGAAAGTCCGAGAACTCTCAGAGACAGACGAAAACATTCCAACAAGAACTCCAATTCAAACTCCAAGAAGGGAAATTCGGCAATATCATTCAGTAGGTACGTATTACTATTACAGAAACTTCCACAAATATATTTTTTTGTCTTGCCTGAACTACCTATATTACCGCCATATTACTTGGGAACTTAAATGTTTCAATTTCTTACTTGAACATAATATCCCTCTTAAGCCATCCCAAGTCATTTAAAAAAACCTAAACCATTTTATCATCAGAGATCTACTTCGTACATCCACTCCCCAGAGTCCAAATTCCTCGTACTCGACCTAGATTTATTAGAATCTAACCGATTCATACTCGAACATTCTAAAACTATTTTAAGAAATTAAACAAGATTAATTTTGGCATTGACCAGCTCTTAATATGCTGCGCAGCACGTTGTGAAACGATGTCAGGCAGTTCCAACCTGTTGCGGTTCGCTTGCTGAACCAGAAAAATCAAACACGTTCGGAATACTATTGGAGTGAACAGTGGCAGAGTTCACGGACTTTTTATTGCCCCCCCCCCTCCCGTTTATAATGCCGTTAGCCGTAAACGGGGCTCGATCTTGCCCCGTGTGGGAGATGGGTACCGGGTGTTTCGTCACACTAGGCCCCGTGTGACTGCGAGCCCACGGGCTAAAAACACGTGGCCCACCCGTCATTGCGAAAGACAGTAGACGTGCGAACATCAGCTGATTTTACTCGCGCTATTTGGCCGTGCACAAAATGCACATTGCCTTAACAGGACAAGGTTTAATGGTTTGTTTAATACGGCTGAAGTATTAATCTTCCACTCGTGCATGCAGAGTCCGTTTTTCATAATCATACAATTGGCGAGGGAGTTTGGGTCAGGGGCTGCAAATTAAATAAATTCGGAATGGTTTGGGTCTTTGCCAACTACCGGAACCTTCCAGAAACTCAAACTATCCTGTTCGAGCAATCATAAGTCCGAGACTGAAACACGCTCTCATAAATATTGTGGGGAATATTTTGTCCGTGCCCCTCGACTCGAGTGACCGTATCGTCCTACCACAAAACCACGTCCGGCTCCTGAGTTTATGCCCGCATAACGTCCGCTCAAATTCAGGTCATGATATCTTGCCAGAAAAACAACGGGAAGTGTAAATCTTGAACTATATCTGGGATGTGCCGGGAAATACCCAAAACTAAAAAAAGAACGAAGAGGGTAAATACTGATGTGATGCAATCATTATACTTCACAGGTCCTTCCAAACATTTGGTCTATAAAACTGACAGTAAAATTTGAACCTAAAGGGTAGCCACCGTCATTATCCGGTGGTTGTACATGTCAAATGTGATCCTTCTTTGTTATCCTGAAATTATTTATCACCTGTGTATCGTATTTCGAAATATGTAGACTGGAATTTCGGATCGCGGGCCGACAGAGTGGCCTTATGATAAATATAACCGCTGTCATCAAACAAAGGATTATCGCCCCGAACAACCACTGTGGTTTACGTGTGGAATCTGATAAGCCTGCTCGTCAATTGACGATGGAATGTATGTAGACACAAAAAAAAATATTCTGTGATTTATATATTTTTTTCTCAATTCATAAAATTGTGTGTACTGTAATATTTCACTGACTTCCTTCCATCTATAGTCTGGAATAATAAAAACCGCAAAGCCACAAAGAATTTCATATGTATTTTTTTTAAATATGCATTCGCAGACGGCGTCCCTTCGTCTGCACCCTTAACAATTCTCGCAAATTTTCAAATACATGTATCCACCGTTAAGTTTGTGCAAATTAAAACAAATTAGTTTTACTAAACAACCCAACGCCTTCGCAATTTTCCTCGGGTTTCCGGTGGACACAGCTCTTCATACAATTTCCGGTCTTTTTTTATTGATACATTTACTCACATGGGGTTTTGAGATTATCTGATAATAATTTTCTAAAAATAGTGAGAATTTTATCTAAAGATAGTAAACAAAAAAATATAAAGCGCTTCCAATACTTTATTCGTTATCATAATCTAACACCACAACTCCATGTATTCTCTATAATTTATATTTCAACGTTGTGTTGAAGATGTATTAAAATGACACGTTTATGAAGCTTTTGTTTGGATAAATGCTTTTAAAATGCTTGAACTTTGAACCGAAGTCACGTGTCAAGATAAGTCAGAGTGTCATGTGACTTATCTCCACATTATGTGGCATACATGGGTAGCTCGCTAGACTTGCATTCAGTCGTTCAACTTCAGTCAGAGGAAGGCATGCAGTTCTTATCAAGAAAAAAGACAAATCGCTGAACTGAAGAAATTGAATTCTAAAGCAAGTATTAAGGTAATATTTTCCGGTTATTATTTGCACTGTAGCATGGAAATACTGAAGAATATTATGATGAAAATCGAATGAGAAATTGTCAAATTTTAAATATATGATTTTTTTAGGGGGGGGGCACCGGAATCAGGTTGAGCTAATGAGTCGAAAAGAGTGAATTTGAGTGATAAACTACAAAATGTCAGGTCTTGGCATCCGTACGGTCTTGAGCGAAACCCGTGCGCATGCGTCATACGTGCCACCACTTATGTCTCCATTTTCGTCTAGCATGGAAGGCTCTGAACAACATGAGACGGATCTGGAAAGCTAATCTCTCCCCAAGCATCAAAATTCGCTTCTTTGTATAGCTACAGTTGAGACAGTACTCCTGTATGGTTGCGAGAGCTGAGAGTCTTACATCATGCCTAGAAAAGTATATCGATGGATGCTACTCAAGAATGCCGAGGGCGGCACTGAACGTGAGCTGGAAAGAGCACATTACCAACGCTGTGCTCTACAGCAGGCTCCCAAAACTTTCTGCGCTGTTCCTCATGCTCTATGATGAGACACAAGGAGCTAGCAGCAGTTGGTGCTCTGCGGAGCCAAGACATGGCCGCCGCAGAAGAGGACGTCCCCTGCAACGCTTATCAACACACTGTGTAGTGACACAGGGGCAGATGGGACCTCTGAGATGAGGTCACTAATGGGGGACCATGCAGTCTGGGTAATCCATTGCCAATGCTCGGCGAATGAAGGACGCCAAAATGTAAAATGCAATTTAGCTCTAGTCTAGGGTACCCACTTTGGGGTCAGTGCACTGGTGAAAAGGCACCTGCGCACGGAAAGATAAGCCAATGTGAGTAACGCATCCCGATAACCCTATGCCCGATGCAAGTACACAGCAACACCCCAGCTCTTCTGAAAAAAAAAAAACATATAACAGCTCTTGTTTTCGTTAAAGTTGTTTTCTCCCTCTTTTTCCCCCTCATATTTTTCAGACTCCTCTCCATCGGTTTTATGCGCGTTTTTCTTCTGCCAAAACACTTTGGCATTTACGTCCGATCGACTTTAGACTTGGCATACACTTAGCCAATTACCCACGGATGGTCCTAGAAGATTTTTGTCATCGATCATGACGTCATCAAGTGTCAAGTTACGTCACATTATAAAGGTGCATTTGTTTTCAAAGCCTATCTTCTGAAGTACATGTACTCATGGGCGTCGCGAGGAGGGGGCAAGGGGGGCGCTTGCCCCCCCCCCCCCTGGAAAAAAAAAAAAAAAAAAAAAAAAAAAGGAAGAAAGAAAAGAGAAAAAAAGAAAAGAAAAAGAGACGCGAAGTCATAGTGGTGTAAATTTAATGAGTTTTTTTTTTGGGGGGGGCAAAATGTCCCTGCCCCCCTCTAAAACTGAGAAATTCGGAATATGTTGAGAAATACAGGATTTTTTTGGGGAAAAATATGTTTTGCCCCCCTCTAGAAAAAATCCTGGCGACGCCCATGCAAGTACTTACATATGGACTTGCGAAACAGCTAGTTTTATTTAGATAAAAACACTAGTATTATGATGGCGGTTCCTGCCCATTGACACTTCTGCGGCTGATGTTAGAGTCCACTGCTTGTCCATCAAATCACATTGTCAAAAGAAGACTTAAGAGTCCGTATTTAATTCTTAGTTTCAAAGTTTGGGTCTCAAATTTCGTGCTACAAACAGTTTCTGGAGTAGGCCTACCAAGTTCGAAGTGAACCCAAGTTTTGCAACATTGGCGCCGATGTTCGATTTTTTTTAAATTTTGTGTGTGTGCAGAAACTAAGACCGCACTCAGTGGCTGATAGCAATCCCGTACGGGAGGAATGTTTCGAGACTCAACCGATAAGGCCACCATCTATCGCTGCTATAAACGCCATTGCACTGGGCAAAAGTCGCGCTATGTTAATCCCGCATTCACGGGTTTCTATTTAAAATTGTCTGTTAATTACTTTTTTGAAGTCTGTTCCATGTTTAGTTTGATCCAAACACATCGGAATTGTATCACTCATGTTCGATAAACAAATCATATTTAATCAGAATGTACCATGCATCGAACGAATTACGCTGAAAACTGCGGACTAATGTATGTATTGCGTTTTCACGACAAAATAATTTTACTAATTTTTACAAGCAATAAAGTTGTGCATTGACCGGAACGGAATAGAAAATGGGTGTAAAGTGCTGGTTTTCGATGATGAAGCGACCAAGCATGCAGCCCACCCTGACTTCCCGTCTATGGCCCGGTTGAATAACTTCGGAAGTTCGCGGCGCTTTCAGCTGTTCCCGTACAAAGTCATCTTCACTATAGTGCCGGTGGCCGAACGCGCCAGTGCCGAACCACGCGTATCCGCACCGGCGCCTAGGGGTACGGGTATAATTAACCACCCAAGGTCAGTGGCAAAGGGAACTACCAGCCTCAAGTAATGCGTTGGTGGGTTTTCCTCGAAAGCTTTTCAAGTTGAACCATGGTTGAACCTAGCCGTCACTTTTCACGCTTCTGAGTTGAAGCTGATCGTGCAATGGGTTGCAAACCGCGCACGGGTTTGCGTGAAATTGGGTCATGGCAGGACGGTGGATGATTCATATTTTTTTGAGCGGGAGTGTCCTTCGTGAATTTGTCACCAATTCCCACAGAATTGTCACCTACATTGCCTTTCAATGTCAAGGGTGTGCCCATTCCATCAGTGCTGGTCTTTCGCATGTTGACACATTCCATAACTTTTTGTTGATGCATTGCGAAGGATTATTGTTTGCGATTTCAGACACAGAAATACATCCACGAAATACCATCAGCTTTAGCCCACCCTTTGGTGATATGGATAACCTACACGATGGCACTTCCCGGTTAACAAGTGACAATCAGTCAGTCAAGTAGTATAGGAACAAAGATGGATTCTGTAGGCTTGCACTCTGGGACCCGCAAAAAAAGAGGGGCGCACGAATAGTTGCCGGCGTGGCTGTATAGGCTAGGCTTTTGCCCGATAGATAGCCCTTGTTTGATGATGCTATGATGACAGTAACATCATCTCATCGACTACAGACGTGTGGGGTTCACTTTGTAAACATACGCTGGCATTTCCAAATGATTGGCTTTTTTTAAAATTATTATAGCGGTCAATTCAGTGGCGTAGACGGGGAGGAGGGAGGGGGGCACTTGCCCCCATACCCCACCATAATTCGCATTGCCCCAGGTGCCGGCCCCACCCCCCTAAAAAAACAAGAACAAAATTTGCTCCTTGTCTCTGACTGCGGCCACAGGTTCCGTTGGATGAGTTCAACGCTGAGGTTTCTATGAAAGTGGTTTACTGTAATGGGAGTTTTCCAATATGTCAGAGAGCCAGTGTCTGAATTTTGACTTCGGGGCGAACTATTTATATATTTATCTGTTCATTTATTTTTTATAAATTGTTTGGCAAACTCGGCAGAGAAGGCTGACTCCTTTGATGAGAGGCCGTCTCAAGATTGGCAGTGGGGGTGGGGGTTAAGTCGCACCAGTGACCGTCGGCAGGAAAAAAAAGCTGTACAAATGTCAAGATGACCATGTGGGCGTTCGACGACAGGTGCCCCGGAAAATGAGCAAACCCGGGTAGTAATTACGTCGGTTAATGCATCCGCTGCGACGTGCGCGCAGGAAATACCTATCCAAATATATATCTTCAATTAAAAAAAACCCATAAATAATCTGTCCAGCGACAGAATGGGGATGATTGACAAGCTGGGAATCAAATTTGAACAAGGACGAGGAATGCCAACCCGCCTACTCTTTTGTCTCAGGCAGATGCTAGGTTGGCATCACTGGCGTCACTTGGTCAAAAGGAGATGACACAAATGCCTCAATATTCTCCGATCTTGAAAACGATGAGGTTTTTCTTTGTCACGGAGGCTATTTATAGGTTTAAGGTCAGCTAGGAATCCGACGCCAGGTGTTTGAAGATAACCGCAGCAAGCTGGAAATAATGGCCCTGATGTATATGGGTGTTTTTTTTGGGGGGGGGCACAGGTGCGAACTTGGGCACAGGTGTAATGAATGAGTATGAATTTCAGACTGCCAGCTGTTTCTAGTCTGGCGAATGAAAGAGTTATGAGTGTCTTTGCAATAGGGACTTTTAAAATTCATTTCTGTTTTATCTTGTATGGACTGTCAGGTTGACCTTTTGTTACATTTAGTGCGAGCAAGTTGTGTACAAACAAACTTACTTTTACTCCCTGTTTTGGCATTTTTTTTAAATTTTCTTCGTGATCTTGTTAAGATGGGAATGAGTGCAAGGACAAAACGGTGCTGCAACATAACACATAATTTATGTGTTGTTTATTTTACTATAAGCAATTTGTTAATTGTGTTTAACTCTTGACTTTTGGGGTAGTTTGCTGATTTTAGAACGATACCGGTAATTATGAATGGAATAGTATGAGTGCGGTTATCACATCTCTGCAAGATAATAATATTAATGACCTCACTTTAGAATTTGTGAATGGACTTCGACTTCGGTTCAACTTCATTAATAGCGACCACGCCCCTTTACAGTCAACACCGATATGATAAAGCACGGGTCATCAAACTTTGCACTCGGTTAATGTTTACACAAGCGCTTGTCAACTGGACGTGAATTCCTTTGGCAAAGGTGAAGTCAAGTCCAAAATTAAGTAGGTTGATAAGTTCCTTTTTTTTCATGTTTCGCTCATTTTGTTGCCTCTTCAGGATCATCAAGGGAAAGCGTTCACTTCAGTCGACACTTGAAACCAGTCACGTTGTTCTTCGGTACAGGGGGCGCGGTGTCGTCAAGCAGACGCGCCGAGGATGTGGCAGACGGGAAACTCAAACTGTACCTCCGTCCCCACCCCGTGGGTCACACCCGTCACCACACACCGAGGGGCAAGAAGGTATCCTGCTCAATATTCATGGTCCGGCGAGACAACACCACGGTAAAGGGCCGTGAGGTGTTAGAAGGCAGTGAGATACAGCTCCTGGATTCCAAGGAAGTATCGCTTCAATCTCCGGGGTGGAAGACGTTCCACATCACCGAGGCTGTGCGTGGGTGGCTGGACCGGACCGACGGGGACGCAGAGGAGCTTGCCCTGGTGGTGACCGCTGGTGGACGGTCGGCTGATAACCTCTTCTACCTGGAGCAGGGCTCGGGATCAACCCGCACCGCAGCCTTCCAGCCTCGCGTCGACGTGCTTTACCGCGAACCCCCTCCGGTCTTCAACCGTGAGAGACGGCAGGCAAACCACGACTACAACTGCCAACCGGGGGACGGAGTAACAACCTGCTGTCGGTACGAGCAGCACGTCAGTTACAGCGAACTCGGGTGGAGTGACTGGATCATATCGCCCACGTCGTACGTGTCGTACCAGTGCTCCGGAGGCTGTCCGGCCAATTTCCGTTCAGCCACTGCCTATTCACGCATCAAGTCCTTGATGCACACCATCGACCCGGATGACTGGACTGCGCCGTGCTGCGCTCCCGTCCGATTCAGTCCCACCGTTTATCTGTACATTAACGGCACGGGAGGTTTTGAGGTAGCCACGCAAACGGACTCCGTTGTGGAGGAATGCAAATGTCTATGAAAAAACAACAACACCTCTGTTTCTGTGTTTTCGGTGTTCTCGCATCAGCTTTCCATTCAAAGAAGAAAGAAAGTGTAGACATTTTATGAGCTCGAAGGTTATGGAGGCGCACACCATATTGTATTGTAATTGCATTTTAAACTAAGTTATTTATATGTTTGTCTGACTTTAGGAGCGTTTTGAGGCATGTAATGCAACTACCTTATAAAAGGTACTTATTATGGAAGTTTTAAACTGGATGGAACATGCATTATATTTGTTTGCATGTAAAAAAAAAAAAACAACAACAACAACAACTCGATCGTGCATCACTGTTCACTGGTTGTTCGCATGTGGCATGATTTCAAACTACGGCCACCGTACAAGTATAATGGTTCGATTCGGTATTAATTATTTATATTTAATACAATTAACAAAGAGAGTATATTCTGATACACATCACTTTAATTCCTGACGTGCATTTTGCACATATTTTATGCTATTTATGTTTTTCATAGAATTGTTATTTGTACTTGCCGAGTACCCGTTGAATTGAGCAGAAATATATCATATTGTTCAGTTGCGTATCTATGCGCATGCGTCTGCGCACGCGTAGAGTCGATGCAAAGCATTTTTGTACTAGTCTGGTTCCCAGACCAAAAGATTCCGACTATTCCTGATGAATCTTAGGTCCGGTAGCCTCCGGTAATACAATGTATTACAATTTACGTCACGTGACTAAAACGGGAGGAATTCCTCCTTTTTCCGAAAATTTCCGAAGTTTGCCGAAGTCGTTTCGTCGACAATCGGATAGCGCCCGAGTATTTCCGAGTATATAATATAGGTTTAATTAACTGCTAATTGCCTATTAATTTTATTTTAAATGAGTTGATAATTAATATTCATTGTTTTTATTTAGAACGCATTCTCAGTCCATCCAGCCAGTTCGAAATCTTCATACACAGGTATTTTCACAGGCATTTACTTGTACAGTAAACTTGGTGTCTTATAAAATGTTAGTAATATATTCTTATAATATATGTTCTATTTATTCCATCCAGCATTATGTGTGTGTGTGGTAACTGAGCACGAGTGGGATGACAATGATTTAAATAATAGACCTGATTGACCAGACCGCCATTTTCGATCGTGTTCCCTGAATCTAGTTTACAAATTGTAAACTGTTGAACGGAATGGTACCAGACTATTTTATGATAGAAGTGCTTGCTAAGCCTCTCTCATTTTGTTTGTAAATGTGGCTAACAACGGTATGTTTAATCACACATTTTAAATCATTCACCAGAGCAGACTACGAACTTTTATTCATTGCTTTCATTTCTACTCGCAAGTTCAAAACAGAAGAGTTCACCTCACTTTTCAGTTTAAAATGGCCGACTTGTGATAAAGTCTATTTAGTTTTTCTGATACATGTACCTTTGAGTGGGTTTAACTTACGCCTTATCTAACAAAATGAAAGATGCAGTAGGTCATTTGTAAGTGACGCTCTGTTGAAAAATAACTTAAAGAAAGGAGAATTATGTTGTAATATTTATGACGAGGTTACTTCGAATTATAAACAACAGAAACAATTCAGCTTTTGTATGATATAATCTAAAGCTATTTGTGGCGGTGGATCCACCCAAATGGTGCTGAAAAAAGTATGTAACAACATTACAACCGACAAGCATTCATCTGAATTCTATATATTCATTGATCATAGTTGTATCAAAATTAGCCGATCAAAGTTTACATGCATGATTTTTATGAATTTATGTATTCGCAAAATGCCTCGGTCTTATGAATTAATTGAAAACGATTTTTTTGTTTCCAAGTTTTAACAATATTAACTCTTAATACCCAACTGTCATTCACTGTCGTTGATTGTCATAAACTGGTGCAATATTAACGGGTTTTTTTAAACGATACTTTATAGGGTGAGTCAAAAAAAAAATAAACCCAACTTGTGCCCCCAATTTTTCAAAGCAGTTCTGCATGTAGCGCTTTTCAGATCTAGGATATGAAAGCCCAATTAATAAGCTTTATTTTAGTGAAAGAACAATTCAAATCGCTCATACACTTTTCCAGTTATGGAATTTTGAACACAAACACCGTGTTTTTTTTTAAAGCTTGATCACAATAAAGGTAAGTGATATTTCAGCGAAACGAAAACTATTCACAAATTCAAAACACATCAAAACACTACCATAACCATGATAACTGGCACTTATCATAACTTTAATTTAAAAACCTAGCTGCTTCCAATGTTAAAATAATATACTTACAATGTCAAGAGTTTATAGTTTCGCCCTACCTTCTACTTGGCTACCGCGGAGACTTATGGGATTATTCTGATATCGTTTTCAGGATGCGACATGATTTCATTTTAGCTGAAATATCACGTACCTCAAATATGTTCCGTGGACAAGGTTAAAAACCGGTGTTTGTGTTCGAAATTCTATAACTGGAAAAGTACATGAGCGATTTTAATTATTCTTGCACTAAAAGAAAGCTTATTAATTGGGCTTTTATATCCTAGATTTGGAAAATGCTACATGCAGAATTTTTTTTGAAAAATACGGGGCACCATTTGGTTTTTTTGGTTGTTTTTTGTTTACTCACCCTGTATATGCGAATACTTAAGGTAGGATTAGAGTACTTGTTTAACATGGGGAAAAAGTCACCCTGACTCGGAGGTCGAGGTGAACAATTGAATTGTTTAAAGTTTCCAGAACAATTCTGGAGCATACTAAATTCCAGATAATTTGAGATAAACATCTGATTATTATATGGTACATTGGGCTGTGGGAAACAAAAAGCAAAACCCATGAAATAAATTGAAACTATTCGGAGTAGAGTTTGAAAGATTGTTACCGCTGTCGTCTAGAAAATTGTGCCGAAAAATAGAACATGATTATTGAGTAGATTGTAAAAAAACTATTTATTTGGAAGAGACAGACATTACATTAAGGGAACGTAGAAGTATTTATTTCTTGTAATGTGCACATTAATGTGAGAATTGTTTTGAAGTGAACGATTTTTTTGTTCACTCTTGAATTTATTTATTAATATAACTCAGAAAACCACGACCATTTTTTCCCCTGAATTATTCGAGCTTCGTTGTTATACCTGTTGGTGATTGGTAGTTTGTGGTCGCGAGCAACATCTAACGACGCGCTATCTAGAGCCAGAGAGATGTGCATAATACCTGCACCAAAAGGTTTTCGTTTTAATTTGTCGTTTTTGACTTGTGGTGTGATGCCGTTGGATAAATTAAGCACGAGGTTTTCATATGATTAATAAGCTAAGTAGAACTGTTGTTTATCTGCCCGTAGTATTTATTTATTGTTTGGAAGGCTCTGATTGTTAGTACGAACCGATTGAAATATTCCTGTCTTGCTTTCATTGTGAAACAAAATGCAACCCAACTATGCATTTTTGGATGATATGGGAGTAAACAGGTTAAAAATAGTCCGTTATTTTGTATCACCGTTTCGCTTAATACGCCGTTGTATTGAGCAAGAAAGAAAGATGATAACATAATAAAGAAGGGTGACACTATATAACTTCCATAGAACCTCGTGAGAATTTGCCGCTTTGTTGTTGTTGCTTCTGCTGCTGTTAATATACGAGCGTTGTTGCAGCAGTATTCTCGGCAAATTTGCCTGGACATTTCTGCTGCAATAAGAAACGACACCTTTCATTGAAATATGGTTCGCACGTGCACCGTGGGTGGACAAATTAGAACAAATTTGAGATATGGTCTCCGCTGGGTTTCAGTCCCTCGAATTTAATGGATCCAAGATCAGGTAGGATAGCATAGAAAAAACAAGGTTTGCTGCCAGTTCAGTGTTTCGTAGAGGTAAAGTTCGCGAACACTTCGTCACTATAGAGCCTTACAGTGAACGGTCACGCGGCGAGCTTTCTGGACCCTCGCGCGGCCTGCCTTTGGGCATTTTACAGTAGGTTGCCCTTTTTCTTACTATAATTTTTAACAGATGATGATTTGCAACTGTTATCTACCCAAGAAAACTTCATGTCGGAATTTTGTTTTGGTTTTGGAAATAAATGATGAGAAAATCACTTGGAGATGGTTAAAAACGCATTTCCGTACAACCTTTCACATCCGGCATTTTCGTTCCCAGGTCCCCTTGTTCGTTCACGTTTGTATTCACATCGCGTACGTGATTGATGATCTGGAGAACGAAACTGATAACGACGCGAAGATTTACCTTCCTACAGCAAATGGGTTCTGGAGTTAGTCAGGCTGGCTTGAATACAGTCCTTATCAGCGGTCGTTTTAGATGTGTTAAACATTATATTGGACGCTTCAACTTTAATTTCATGACTCCTATTTGTTTCTTCTAAATGCAAGATCACCAGGGGGAACAAATAAATAAAATTCTTAATTGAATACGATATCAAAAATAATATTTGCAGAATGCAGCTTGGTAACTGCCGAAGGAAAATCCGCCGAATCCTCGCTGTTTTCGCGTCTCAAGAGAACGCAATAGATCACCCATGAAAACTAGGCTGAGGCAAAGTTGAAGTGGAAATTAGATTAGATTGTCTCCCCTGTCTAATTGCCCGCCTGTGTCGGTCTCACAGCCCACCTCTTTCCGGAGTCGTTCGATCTTAATGGAAACGATAAATCCTCGGGTTTTTGGGTCACTTTTTTCATGTCTGTTGCCGAATGCGCCAGTATGTCTACGCACGTGATTTCTGCGGTCGAGGCGCGTGCTGCATACATCACTCTGGACGGATTTCGAGATAATCTGCGAATTCCCCTGCCGATTTTTTTTTTCAAGTTGTACAAATTATTAAACCCTAAACATGATGCAAGACTACTGAATGTAGCTGAACGCATACAGAGGGGAACAAGTCAATATAGGATCTAACATGTAAAAATGGTAATGAAAAAGTGATGAGTTTGTTTCCAAAGACGCAAATATCCATTTCAAAAAGTTATGGAACTTTAAGACATAAAAATAGTATAACGGCTGTTTGTAAACTTCAATTTTCTCATTATTGCATTTTAAAAGTTGTGTTAGGGTATACAACAGCCGTCGATATTTATTTTGGGCAGCCAGGAGAGAGCCAACCTCGTCCCCAGTGATTACTTTATTTCCAACCTGGTTTCCAATAGTAAGCCCTGGATGGGAAACTTTCTTCTCGTATCCTGATTCGTTGCCGCAATTTGCTAGTATAATGGATTTATATCGTGTAGTTGGTGGTGCTAATTTCCAACGTGCATTACGTGTTTTCACGATCATTGTAATTATAACGTCCACGCCTTTTCAAAAATACTCATTTCCTTTCCAGTTTGCTCATATTAGTTTGTGATGCTGCACATTGGCGGGCCAGATTGTAACATTTTGACTTCATGAAAATCGTGCTTTCATAACTCACGGCGCGACGAATTGATGCTGTTTTTACCCCAGACACCGCATACAAAAACAAACGCCAATGTAACGCACATGCAGGCACCAGCCTTTTCAAAAATCTTGCACATGCAAATGATCCAATACCATAGAGAGCAGGTAGTGGTGGGCGCGTACTGCTCGACACCCTGAGGACGAGGTTGGGAGAGAGCAGAATTCTAAAACTAAAGGAACCACATTGGCGTATATCGCGCGTCTTGGAAATGAAATCTATATAGACCCACACTTTGTGATAAATTAAAAAACAAAATCACAAAATCTCATGTAAAAGTATTCATTAATTTTTTTTTTTACAAACATTCAAAGACGCATTTGCAAGAATGCCCTGCACAAACAAGACGGAAATTTAGTTTAATTAAACATGCGTCTCTGATGTATATAATTCAATTGATTGTTTGCATATAATTATGCCACAGCTTCAAATTGGTAAACGCATTCCCGGTGTGCCATGTCAGACAGCGACTCCCGTTCACCAGAAAATAAATCGTCGAGTTTCTTTCGAATAAATTCCAAAATGATTTATGCTCGTCCCTTTCTTAATTTGTCGGCCGTATAATTCAGCAAATACAGGGAGGGAAAACGGTAACGATCTCTCCAAATTCAGACAATAACCTTTCACCCGCATGGGCCCCACGTCCGAAGTGTGACGCAAGTGCGAAAAGACGTACGCAATCGCGAGGCGAGACAATCCGATTTTATTGGATGACTAGGGCAAAGGTGTCGACAGAATGATTGGATGGAGTTGCGAGTGGCCGAGATTGTGTTGACTGTTGCTAAGGGATGGACCGGCATGTGTAAGGACAACACGATGACTTCGCTCTGTCCATTATACGCGTCAATAGCAACCGCCCTGCGCGTCCTTATTGGTGTAAGATTCACGTTGTTGTACATAAAACGGAAGTTGATTTATGACATAATTCGGTGAAGCCGTCGGCAGAGATCAAAGAGACTCGCTGTGTGCCGGTTTCTGGTTACCTTTCGCCCCGACGCTTCGGTCGTCATCTGACGTGCGATACGTGCGCGAGGGGCTCTCGGCTCAAGACGGCCGGGGGCATACGTGCGAAATTAACGCTAGAGTAGACTCGGTCTCGTAAATTTGAATTTTATTTCTCTGTTACAGCAAACTGTCACGAGGGTGAGAATTCAACGAAGTTCTGTCAACGAGGGTTTACGTCCAACATCAACGCCTTAGGAGACACATTCAATGCAGTGACTGGTTTATCGTTCACTACCATGACGCTTGCCCTGGTGACTTACGTGCCTTAGAATGCATTATTTTGGTTCGGCCGGTCATCGGTCACCGACGCCGCTTACCTTTCCCTAATAAACACCTCAATTTCCGTCAGCACTTCCGAAAGGCACGATTTAATCGTACAGCAAGTAATTACTCCCCCTATATGTTTGTGAGGTAATCGATCGTCTAAAACTGACCATCAACATCTCACAAAAGCGGAAACTTTAACCTTTTGACCTTTTTTTCCGGATAGCATTTACGCACCTTAATAGGTGAAGGTGCGCCATAACTGACCTAATACCAAAACGCACCCATTCAAACTGTCAAATGTGCTGTGTGTCAGGACCGCCAAGGTTAATTAGGCTCTACATTTTTTTGAAAACGATTGTCGTTAGTTAAGCGAACAGTAAACATGTCCAGGTTTTATATCGGATTGGGTGAAGGACACCAGGATCAGGAGCGCGCTTGTAAACAAAACGACCATAAACAAAAGTGATCATCACCCACTAAGTCATTACATTGGGGGACAATGCACGCTACATCCAACGTGACATACTAAACTAAACAGCAAAATAAAAGACCATGTCCCACTTCCCCCTTTAAATATTTATATTTAGTTAACGTTGTTAAAAAAGAAAAGAAGCCTTTATGGGCATTTGCTATAGGTTGTGAGTTTGTTTCTGCATTCAATAGAGGACAATAGGGTCCCCAATTCCCGAGAGGTCCCCAATTTGGATTCGTTTACAAAACATATGGGAGGTCTTCCTAAAAAGTTAAGGTACACACAAAAGATGAACAATAGGGGGTCCTCGATTGCAGGCAAATACAAACTTGGAGTGTGTGTGTGTTGGGGGGGGGGTATCTGCAAAATCGTGTGTCGTCAGCAATATGAACATCATGACATTTACAAAAACATGCCGCAGTGCCATCTTTATTTAGCAAAGATAAGGATGTCACTTTAATGACATTGCAAAGTCTGTGTTCCTGCAAGGTGTTGTGCAGCTGATAAGCTGGTTCCGACAGGTGTAAATTAAATAGCTTCATACTGATCAAAGTTAAAGGTGAACTGTCCCTTTACTGTTCAAACAATGTGATTTTGTACCTGACGATTGATGACTTTTTTATCGAAAAAAAAAAACCGTCGATATTCCTTTAAATAAAACTGTTTGTTATTTGGGTTGCTTTTGCGCACCAACAGATTCGCAAAATAGTCTGGTTCCCCGTACCTACAGGACACTATCGATCCTGATAGGTGGGCGGGAACAATTCCACTTCACGAGGACCGAATAATAATGGTCGGTCCGCAAGTAATTCGAAATTTGTGTAGAACATGTGTACAAGTTACTTTGACCATTGTTTCGTCTGCTGTCCAATTCAAAAGTGAATTAATCTAGATGAACTTGTGTGTCTTTTTTTGTAAAGCTGTCAGTTTGCCACCAAACAAGGTCCTACCAGGACCGATATGTTAGCCCGATATGTCAATCCAGTCAGTAAGCAGTTTGCAGCAGTGGTATTCATTTTCAACAAGTAATATTGATAGAAAATAGCAATTTCAAAGAGATCCATTTTTGGCGGTGAAAGTCGAAGATAACACCGGTATTTTTTTCCAAGTGCCGACTACTTGTACAGGTCTTAGAGTACGAGTACTTGTACTTCCGAGTACGAGTACTTGTATTCCGAGTACGAGTGCTTCCGAACACAGCCATGTACGGCAAATGGTTCATTGTGCGTAATTGGTCAACTGGCTCAGTCACACCGACGTACAGACCGACTCACGGCTATAGCCTTTAAATGTGTTTATCCGGACGTGCACAGATTAAAATCAGGAAAATTCGATTTCTCCGCAAGCCAATCAACCATTTCAAACTGAAAGTATCGATAAAATAAGGCCGTGGTAAGTCACTCAAGCTATACGATTTTTGTTCGAGTACTGCCATTCGAGTACGAGTACTTTTATGATCGAGAACAATTTCGACATGTCGGGTACGAGTACTTTGCTGCGCGAGTACGAGTACCGTCATTTTGAGTACGAGTACTTTGACATTCGAGTACGAGTACGAGTACAGTTGTACGAAAAAAGTACTCGATTAGTACTGGAGTACCGAGTACGAGTACTACAGCACTGTCTTTTAGCCCGCGTACAAATCAAAATCTAAATATGGGATTAAATGTGATCACTTCCTGTCGATAAAAGTCTTTCCGATATTTTAAGTCCTGATAACGAGGATGTGCTGGAAGCAAATACCAGAGCTATTTTAGGCAAACTTGTTTCTAATTTCCGCTTGTTAAGGACACAGAGTTGTTGACACATTGATTGTGCCTAATCAGTAAGCAAAGTGTTTGTTTTAAGAGTTAACAAAAACGAAAGAGGGCGTGCGCCAAGGCCAATTTTGTTATTGTTGTGCACTGGCTGGTATCCACTGCCACATCTGCGCTGGTAAAATTGCCCACGCCGGCCAAATCACGATTTGCATGCCCTCAAATTCTTCGGTTTGACATCATTTTGTGGGCCATGAACTTAATGGTTTGTAAAAAAGGAAGGTGGAAGCCGTGCCCAGGACTGTGAGCTTGTATTTTTGTGAAATTTGGATGAAATTGGGCCCTAAAAGCGTTCTATTTTGCAATGGAGCATTGGCTTCGTTTTTCAAAATGACGATGGGCTTCAGGACTATTTTTTAGGGGTGATCATTTTCGGATGAGAATTTCTCCCAAAAGCCATTGGATTAACCCCCCCCCCCCCAAAAAAAAATGGAATATGGAATACGCTTTGATGATGGAATACGCTTTATTTTGATGAGCGTCTTGCTTGAACACCTCAGAGAGTTGTTAAAAATTTTCAATAATTTGGGGAAGTGCGCGTAATTATCAGGTCTATGGCAGTGTATTTACTGGTCTGCAGCCCCTAACCGCTTTCGTTTTGGGGGAGGATATGCAGACTTTTCAAAGAAAGGCGAGCCGTTTTATATCGCGAACATCAGTTTCTGTCTATCGTTAATTACAAGTACATTATATGTCAAACATCAATTTATTTTTGCCGATATTGTCAGTCACGGTGATGTTGCCTTGCTCACTTGATTTTTCCCCCCAAACCAATCAATTATCATCGGAGTTCACTGCCTTCCAAACTACACGTGCCGTTTGAACTCGTCTCGCGGAGAGTCCTTGTTTGTGTCAGAGTAGTAGGCCTACGTGAGGAACACTTGGAGTATACTTAAGGACATTGCGATATCTCTTAGTTATCATCGGTGCAGACATACCAGAGACTATACGTTGCCGGCATGTCCTGGCTTGTTGCCGAACGGTAGACCTACATTATTTTTTTCTTCTAGAAGAAACACCTGAAACATTAAAACGACACAGTCAGACGTAATCGCGAGAACAATGTTACTGGCAAATTAAGCAGGTCGCACGCTTGGAATTTATTTGCTGGCCCTCCCGTCCCGTCATTTTTGTGTGAAGGGTGTCGTCTGGACTGGGGCAGATTTTGTGTAGTCTAAAACTAATTGAAATTGGCCCACATTTTTTAGGGGTTTCGTTACAATAATAATAATAATAATAATAATAATTTATTCATTTATAAAGCGCAAATTCCAATATGATTTTGTTCAAATGCGCTGTACAGTAAAATATTAATTAAAATACAAGAAAATACACTCTAAAAATACCATATCAGAGTTCTCTCTACAATACCATATCAGGGTTCTCTATATAAAACCATTGATATTTCTTCAGTTGTTTTTGGAGTCGTTGCATCCTCGTTGCTTCGTGACGTCAACAACTGATTTTGTCGTAGTCTAAAACTAATTGAAATTTGCTAACATGTGCAGCAAATAATATGGCTCAGAGTCGTTGCATCCTTGTTGCAGGAAGCAACCTTCAAACAATCTCATTTTTTTTTTTTTACAATACATGTATTTCAGCCAGGGTTAACGACCGCACCCAGTTATGCAGTGCAGCAACGAATGCACAAAGGCAGGTGTATAATTGATTGTTTTAAATGTCAGGTGAAATGTCGCTGTTTGGAAAACAAAGGCAGCTCCTTCAGCGCGCTGCAGCCCCACTTTGAATACGATTAACCGGCTCGTGAACTTCTCGCACACGTGGTGGAATTAAGAAACCTGAGGTTATAAACTGGGGAAAAATACTCTGTGTAGGCGAGCAACAGCGACGCCAAGAGCTCTTGACCATTGGAGCCTCAGTTACTGAGGATGACTAATATAGACCTGTTTTTGTGTTAAAAACCACATAAAAGTTTCTAGTGTTTTCACCTAATTCTGCTCACCATGCACGCACGAACAATTTTAGGATGTGCTTCATGAGGAGACACCCATGTTTTTCCCGTTTTTCTGCGTTAGCGTCGGTTGGGTCTGGTATGGGGCCTTAAACAAGCAGCCAAGCTATTGAATACTAACAGGTGCCTGGCTTGATTGACTCGAATCATGAGTCTTTGGCTTAAAGATAATATACAATATTTGCAAACATCAAAAAAAAAAACTACCAAAGTATTATGAAATACTTTATTAGACCGTTAAGTTAAGTGACAGCCTTATGCATCCTGTACAATCATGGCACCTGGTGTGCTGTCAATTTAAAAAAAAAAGGGAAATTTTGTATCGAATTCCAACGATGGACTGCCGACCATCGTTGGAAAAAAAAGTGACTTTTTCAAATGCCGCTACCAATTTACCAAATGTAGTTCGGCCACATTTTGTTTGCAATCGGTTACACATCTGTGAACGGGTACAAGCCAGCTAGACTGGT